>JBBGZY010000305.1:1952500-3152500 GCA_037952925.1 Lithobates clamitans | reverse complement strand
ATCATTTGGATTATTCTCCTGCAGCTCACGCAGCAAGGGCATATGGCTAAATTGGTCACGATTAAGTAGCCAAGTTTTGGCCCAAATAATCCTCATCCTACTACTCTGACTATTCCTGGACCGGGCTAGAGTCACAGCAAGAACTGCAAGCCCATAAACAACACACTCTCTCCTAGGATTGTGTAACATGGCTGGTTGTCATACAATTTTACAAACGGTCGTAAACGCAAGATAACGCACGAATCTGCACTGACAAACGTATAATAATTTGAAATTAGCAGAGGGAGCCCGAAGCGTTGACGCTGAAGAATTTTACGTCTTCTTTGGAAGTGTCATCCGTACGTTGTAACGTGACTACGTTCGTGTTTGTTGCCTAAACGTCAGACCGTCTGCATGCAATACAAGTTCAGAGAGACAAGGCCCTTTTTCCAAAAAAAACAACGGGAAAGTTTGTACAAGGTCCGATCGTGTGTATGGTGCTTAACACACACAGAACAGAACGTTGTCTTGCCACTGACCAGACAAAAGGATTACACTGGCCAATACACAGAAGATTTAAGAAGTGAAGGTAAGCAGACCAGTACAATAGTTCTAGGGTATTAATTGTTAGGTGTAGTTTGGCAACTGAACAATGCTGCATTTTTTATTAATACAGGAGCAATGGTGGACAAATTTACATCACCACATTTCCTGCCACAATTCATTGAAATGTACCGAGACCTTACATGTCTATGGAAAGTGCGCTCCAAAGACTACTCAGATCGGCAAAAACGTAAAGAAGCGTATACTAAATTAGTGGAACTATGCACTGTTGTGTATGCAAAAGCAGATATATCCTATGTGACCAAAAAAATAGCCAATCTGCGTACTATCTTCAAAAAAGAATTAAATAAAATTAATGAATCCAAAAGATCTGGTGCAGGTGCAGATGAAGTATATGTGCCACGCCTGTGGTATTTTGAGAGTCTACGTTTTCTGACTGACCAGGAGGAAGCACGACCCTCTGTGTCAAGTTTAGACAGTATCAGTGAGAATATTTCAGGAGATGAAGAAGATGGAACATTTGACGAAATGGCAGACAGTCAGGTAAAGTCTGAATATTCTGTTTTAATATACACCTTTATATGTACACATCTGAAACTAAACATTTAAGAGAATACAGCCAAAAATCAAAGCACATGTAACTTGGTAATTTTTTTTATTTAAAGAAAAATCTTACATAACATCTGTATTAAGAAATAAAATAATATATAAATGCAGCCACTCAAATGTACATATCATTTAGACATTGTTTTGCCAATCGACTGCTCCAGGACCCAGAAAATACTGCATATAATCAATGCGACTCTGGCGAGCTACTTGACTGGAGAGACGTGGTGGGGCACGGCCTAGGTTTAATAAGCCTTCGGTGTCATTACGCCACTCACCAGGCGTGACATCCCCAGACAAAATATCTTCCCGGTCCAACTGGGATTGGGTCATGTAGGTGGAGCTAGTACGCCGTAAGAAGTTGTGTAACACACAGCAACTATGTACTATTGTGTCAATTCTTGAGGGGGCTACATTTATTGCAGTGTGAAATATTCTAAAACGGTTGGCCATAATGCCAAACGCGTTTTCAACCACTCGTCTAGCCCGAGATAACCGATAATTAAAAAATTTTTGATCAGGGGTCAGGTTTTTGAGGGCAAAAGGTTTTAAAATATGCTCTGATAACGCAAACGCGTCATCCGCAACAAATGAGAAGTTGAGACCTTCAACTGTATCCTCTTGGGCTGGGAGATGTAGAAGTCCATTTTTTAAGTGATGGAAAAAAGAGGTCTTCTCTAGTATCCCCCCATCCGAATTTCTGCCATTTTTCCCTATGTCAACATAAATAAATTCATATTTGGCATTGACAATTGCCATTAGGACAATACTAAAGTAGCCTTTATAATTGAAGAAGAATGAGCCTGAGTTTGCTGGGGGTATTATCCGAACATGTTTGCCGTCTATGGCACCATCACAGTTTGGAAAATTCCAATAGTCTTCAAATTGTTTGGCAGTTGCTTTCCACTCCTCCACAGATGATGGCAGCTGTGCAAAGATAAAAATATATGTTACCAAAAAATCTAAGGCTTAATTGTCAAAAAATTAAAACAATTGACTTTATTATACAGGATCTATTTGGCAGTGAAACACAAACTGTCACATCACCACCAGTAAGCATTACCAAAAAGAGAAAGACAAAGCAAGATGCAACAGGCAACTTTCTACTACAAGCATCTGCAGCGTTAAATCAGAAGAAGGATGAATAGATGACCTGGGTGCATTTGCAGCAAAGAAAATGCGCAGGATGTCAGAAGACCAAAAACAATTACTGGAACCATTACTCATTCAACTTCTTAATAAAGGGTTAAGGGGGGAGCTGACCACAAATACACACTTAGCTGAGCACAAAACCACACACCCACAATCATTGCAAACCACACACCCACAATCATTGCAAACCACACACCCACAATCATTGCAAACCACACACCCACAATCATTGCAAACCACACACCCACAATCATTGCAAACCACACACCCACAATCATTGCAAACCACACACCCACAATCATTGCAAGTACCTCAACAAATGCATCCGTGGAACGTACCATTCCCACAGCAGGATCGTCAACAAAGCAACTGGGGACATGATTATCAGTACACATCTTTGTGAATAACATACATTTGAGTTTAAATATGTTATGTTTGTCAGTTTGACATGTTATGAACTAGTTTGAGTTTACTGATATGTTTAGAGCTTCTAAAATCAAAGTTAAACAAAGCAAGCTGTACAGTGTTTGAGAGTTAAAAATAAAAGCAGTGTGTCATTACCTTTAGGTATTCCTCTTGCATGATCTTTATAATGGCTTGGCAGGTCTCTGGTATGATGCGGCCAAGTGACTGGGCAGAGATTCCGGTAGTGAACTTTAAATCTTCATAACTTCGGCCAGTTGCCAGAAACCGAAGTGTTGCTACCAGTCTCTGCTCTGCTGGGATGCTTGGTCTTAAAACGGTGTCTTTTTTGGTAATAAGGGGTGACACCTTACTCAATAAGAGCTGAAAGGACTCATCAGGCATCCTGAGATAGTTCCGATAGTCATCGGGATTGTTTTCTTGGAGCTCTCGAACCAATCTCATATGAGAGAAGTCATCCCGGTTCTTGAGCCACTCTTTACTCCATAACCTTCGCCTTTTGATTATGGGTTCCTCTGCTTGTTGGATAGCCATCACTCCAAGCATGACTATGCCAATGGTCCTTTCATCCACATCCATATTGTAGGTAGAGGGTTCGTTCCGACGTACGCACGAACGTATGTTGCTCCTCGTCAAACACAGGAAGTCACAGTACAGAGGTCAAACACATTTTGACGCTTCCTTTTATAAATGAAAAAAACGAACGAAAAAACGATACATTGCTGTTCATAAACGATTTAACGATCGAAAATCTTTACTTACCTGATGGCGTGATCGTTTGCGGTCATTACCGAACGTTCTTTTTTCGAAAATGGGTTCGGCCGATTTTCTGTATAGTGTATGGCCAGCATTAGGGCTGGTTCACACCACAGAGATGCAGAAAACATGTGTGGGGCTGCCTGGTGGCTAAGTGGGTAGCAGTTCTGTCTAGCAGCACCTGGGATGTTGCTTCAATTCCCCAACATGCTAATCCTTGTGTTGAAGTTTATATGTTCTCCCTGTGTGGGTTTCTCACCACAATCCAAAGACATGCTGGCATTTTTTTTGTCTCCTGTCGAAATAGGTTCTAATGTAAGAAAGTTAATTTTGGACTTTAGATTGGAAGCTCATTGCAGCCAGGGACTGATGTTAATGTTTATTAGCACTAATCATGCCCAGGGAAGTTCAAATTTTAGGGTTTACACTGCACGGGTACATATGCTTGAAAAACTGTTGCTTTGTTTATGTGGATGCAAATGGACTTTGATCTTTGGCCTGTAGTTGGAGATTTGATGCACATAGCCAAGAGCTAACAAAGTTGCGAATACTATTATGTGTTCCTGCTCATCCGGTGCAATCACTTTAGACATACATGAAGAGACAGATTGAAAGATACTGGTGGGCGTGTACTTATATTGGGTGTGTCAGTGTGCTAACAATACAACCTCTCTTATATAAAGAACTGCAGTAGGGGGGGGTTGTTTTGGCCTGAGAAGGTCAGGTTTTTTGCTGTGATTTGTGGGGGAGAAGGAATGATATTGGGAGATTTTATGAAATTCTTGTGCACTTGTTCAATCAAAAGTGGGTTTATGTGGCCATGCTGTCAATGTTGTGCGTGTATTGTTCCTGTCTGATCATGCAAACATCGTTTGGAAGCATCTGCTGACCTACTCTTTTTGGTCTCGTTTAATCGTGTACACAGAAATGCAGCTTCCAGCAGAACATGATCACCAATGTATGTATGTGTGGATTGTGGGCTGGTGGTGGGTAGGGATGAGCTTCGCGTTCGAGTACAACCCATGTTCGACTCGAACATCGGCTGTTCGATCGTTCGCCGAATTGCGAACGATATGGGCCGTTCGCGCCGAATTCGTGTGGTGCGTCATGGCCCATAATTCACTGTGGCATTGCACTGCATTGCTGGCTGATGATTGGCCAAGCATGCACTATGACCCGCATGCTTGGCCAATCACAGCGCCATCAGTAGAGAGAGCTGTAATTGGCCAAAGCCAGGGTGGCTTTGGCTAATTATGGCTCAGGGGGTTAGAACAGGCCCCACACTATATAAGGCCGCCTGCATGGCGGCCCTGTGTAGTGTGTCCCGGCATGCTTAGAGAGAGAGACAGTGTGATTTAATTTGAGTTAGCTAGATTAGGCAGGACAGTCAGTGAGTTAGCTGCACGTACAGTGTATTGTGTATATATATGCATCCCAGGTGTTGTGTGTGTGTGTGTGTGTGTGTGTGTATATATATATATACACACTGTATTCAGTTTAGCTAGATCCGTTCCTGTTATCTTCCTACTGACAGGCAGGCTTGTCTTGTTACAGTATTTACAGCTACCTGAAGAAAATTGCTGGTGTTCTTTTGATCCTATTAGTACCACAGTCAGGCAGCTAGACTATTTACAGTTAGTGTAGTGTGTCCTCCTCACAGTGTTCAGTTAAAGCTACAAGTTAGTTTAGTGTGACCTCTGCACAGTGTTCAGCTGAAGCTACAAGTTAGGGTAGTGCGTCCTCCTCACAGTGTTCAGCTAAAACTACAAGTTAGTGTAGTGCGACCTCTGAACAGTGTTCAGCTAAAACTACAAGTTAGTGTAGTGCAACCTCTGCACAGTGTTCAGCTAAAGCTACAAGTTAGTGTAGTGCGTCCTCTGCACAGTGTTCAGCTAAAACTACAAGTTAGTGTAGTGCGACCTCTGCAGTGTTCAGCTAAAGCTACAAGTTAGTGTAGTGCGTCCTCCTCACAGTGTTCAGCTAAAGCTACAAGTTAGTTTAGTGTGACCTCTGCACAGTGTTCAGCTAAAGCTACAAGTTAGGGTAGTGCATCCTCCTCACAGTGTTCAGCTAAAACTACAAGTTAGTGTTGTGCGACCTCTGCACAGTGTTCAGCTATAGCTACAAGTTAGTGTAGTGTGTCCTCTGAACAGTGTTCAGCTAAAGCTACAAGTTAGTGTAGTGCGTCCTCCTCACAGTGTTCAGCAAAAACTACAAGTTAGTTTTTTGCGAGCTCTGCACAGTGTTCAGCTAAAGCTACCTGTAGAAGGTTGGTGTTTTCCTGATCCTATCACTACAGCAGGCAGCTAAATAAGCTACAAGTTATTTTTTTGTGAGCTCTGCACAGTGTTCACCTAAAGCTACCTGTAGAAGGTTGGTGGTGTTTTCCTGATCCTATCACTACCGCAGGCAGCTAAATAAGCTACAAGTTATTTTTTTGCGAGCTCTGCACAGTGTTCAGCTAAAGGTACGTGTAGAAGGTTGGTGGTGTTTTCCTGATCCTATCACTATCGCAGGCAGCTAAATAAGCTACAAGTTACTTTTTTGCGAGCTCTGCACAGTGTTCACCTAAAACTACCTGTAGAAGGTTGGTGGTGTTTTCCTGATCCTATCACTATCGCAGGCAGCTAAATAAACTACAAGTTATTTTTTTTGCGAGCTCTGCACAGTGTTCAGCTAAAACTACAAGTTAGTGTAGTGCGACCTCTGCACAGTGTTCAGCTAAAGCTACCTGTAGAAGGTTAGTGGTGTTTTCCTGATCCTATCACTACTGCAGGCAGCTAAATAAGCTTCAAGTTAGTTTTTTGCAAGCTCTGCACAGTGTTCAGCTAAAGCTACCTGTAGAAGGTTGGTGGTGTTCTCATACTACAGGCAGGCAGTTGATTTTGCTAGCTGCAGTATCAGTATATATATATATCCCAGCTTAGTGCAGCTACAGGCCATTAGTATGTCTGAAAGGCCAACAAGGAGAGGCAGACCGTCACAAGCCAATAAAAGAGGGCAAGCAGGCTCTGTGTCTAGAGGCAACAGTGCTGGTCGTGGAGACGGTGCATCCTCATCAGCACGTGGCCGTGGGACACGCTTGGCCTTTTTTTCGGCAGCTGGCTGTGTTGAGCTGCAACATGCGGAAGACTTGGTCGAGTGGATGACCAAGCCTTCCTCATCCTCCTCATCCTCTCTCACCCATGCTCAGGGTACTTTGTCTGGCAAAGCAGCTGCCAACACGGCCTCTTCCCTCGGCTCAATGGCATCAGTGACTCCTTCCCTAGCCTTACCATGTCCTCCTGAGGAGTCCCTCAAACTGTTTGACCACAGTGTTGGGTACATGCTCCAGGAGGATGCCCAGCGTTTAGAAGGCTCTGATGATACTGAGCTAGATGAAGGCAGTAACGTGAGCACGAACAGAGGTGGTGCCCAAGAATGACAGCAATCTGGCAGTCATGCTCCCCCTGCTGCAGCATACTGCCAGGTTTGCTCCAGTGATAAGGAGGGAGGGGATGATGAGGTCACTGTCTCAACGTGGGTGCCTTAGAGAAGGAGGAGGCACATCACCAACGAGGCAGGATGCCCTCCAGGGGCCAGCCTAAGGGCAGCACACTGACTGCATCACACCCCAAAGCTCCACATGTGCAGGGCGCTGCTGTCTCTGCACGTTATTCCAAAAGTTCTTTGGTGTGGGCCTCTTTTGAGACGAGTGCATCAGATCGCACCGCTATTTGCAACATATGTCTCAAGCGTATCTCGCGTGGCCAAAACATCTCCCGCTTGGGCACCACATGCTTGACCAGACATATGTTGACCTGCCATGCAGTTCGTTGGCAAGCGTATATATAAAAGACCCACACCAAAGAACAAAGAGGACCTCTCCTTGCTCCTCATCAGCTGAGATCTCCAACCCCACTATACCTTCAGTCCTCTCTGAGACCTGCACTGAGAGGAATGAAGGTGTAGAATTAGGTGTGTCACAGCCAAGTACTTGTGGGGAATCTGCTTTAGGTACACAGACATCAGATTGTACCAGGCAAATTTACCTGCCCCAGCTGCTGCACCGCCGAAAGAAGTTCGCTCCCAGCCATCCACATGCCCAGCGGTTGAATGCTAGCTTGGCAAAATTGCTAGCACTTCAACTGCTACCTTTTCAGTTGGTAGACTCTGCCCCCTTCCGTGAGTTTGTGGAATGTGCAGTTCCTCAGTGGCAGGTACCCAAACGCCACTTTTTCTCACGGAAGGCGATTCTGGCTCTCTACCGGCATGTGGAAGGCAATGTCTTGGCCTCGCTGGACAGGGCGGTCAGCGGTAAGGTGCATGTTACCGCTGACTCATGGTCCAGCAGGCATGGACAGGGATGTTACCTAAGTTTCACCGCGCTTTGGGTGACTCTGCTGGCATCTGGGAAGGATGCAGGACAAGGTGCAGTAGTGTTGGAGGTTGTTCCGCCACCACGCCTCCAAAATGCCACTACTGATGACACACTTGTGACACACCTCTCTCCTCCACCCCCTCCTCTTCTTCTTCCTTCATGGCCTCTTCCTGTGCTTTGTTCTCAGAACCAGCGGTGCTCCGTAGCCGTTCAAGGAGCTACGCAAGTATGCAGGCCAAAAGATGCCATGCGGTGCTTAAGCTGGTGTGCTTGGGGGACAGGAGCCACACTGGGACAGAGGTTCTGTCAGCTCTGCAGGGGCAGGTTCAGAGGTGGTCGACGCCATGCCAACTTAAGGCAGGAATGGTGGTTTGCGACAATGGCACCAACCTCCTTTCTGCCCTCCGACAGGGACAAATGACCCATGTGCCTTGTTTGGCTCACGTCCTTAACTTCGTGGTGCAGTGGTTCTTGGGCAGGTACCGGGGCTTACAGGATGTCCTGAGGCAGGCCAGGAAAGTCTGTGTGCATTTCCGCCGGTCATATAATGCCAGTGCTCGGCTGGCAGACCTCCAAAAGGAGTTTAACCTGCCCAAGAACCGCCTAATCTGTGACATGCCCACCAGGTGGAACTCAACGTTGGCCATGCTGCAGCGGCTGCACACACAGCAGAGGGCCATCAATGAGTACCTTGCAACTATGGCACCAGGACAGGGTCAGGGGAGCTTGTTTTTTTTCCCCACGCCAGTGGGCCATGATCAGGGATGCATGCACTGTCCTGTCACCATTTGAGGAGGCCACGAGGATGGTGAGCAGTGACAGTGCATGCATCAGTGACACTGTCCCCCTTGTCCACCTGTTGGAGCACACGCTGCGTGGAATAATGGACAGGGCACTTGAGGCAGAACAGAGGCAGGAAGAGGAGGACTTCCTTAGCTCTCAAGGCCCCCTTTATCCAGACAGTGTTCCTGCGTGCCCGCCAATCACACAGGAAGAGGATGAGGAGGAGGAGGATTGTGTCAGTATGGAGGTGGAGCTTGACACTTAGCATCAGCAGCAGTCTTTAAGGGATCAGTCCCAAAAAACACATGGACTTGTACGTGGCTGGGAGGAGGTGGCTGCGGACCATGTCGTCCTTAGTGACTGTCACAGAACGTCCCACACTCCGCTTGAGTGCTTCCGTCATATACCACTTCCTCCCAGTCTGTATACAGATATCAGGTATTCCAACCTCTCTGAGCAAAAAACAAGGCGACACTTGCTTAGATGCTAACATTAACTGACTTTATTCAGAACCAGAATACAATCTTATATACAGGAGAAGATGAGGTTCCCCCTTCTGCTCATATTACTCTAACAATACAAACGTAACCTAATTAACCTAATTAACATGAGCTAATTAACTAATCCTTTATACAGCCTAGGTGACTGAGACATGACCTTTTGCCCAGACTGAGTTAATTATCACAGAACATTTTCTCACAATAGCAGCAGCTCCAATAGGAGTCGTCCCGTCTCCTACTTTGTATAGAGGACAATGTGATCAGCTCATTCAATTAACATAAACACAGGTAGTTGGAGTTGATGACACCAGCATCTCCTCACAGGATGTGTCCCAACAGTATGATTCAGTCTTATCAGCAGGGGGCTGCTGGAGGAATCCCCCCTCCCTGTTCAGGGACACAAATCCCAAATGACCACAGCAAGGAGTCCACAACAGAATCAAACAACATACAATATATACACGACTGAGTCCGATTAGTACAGTTCAGACTGGATTTCTAATTCACCTCACAAAGAGTATTGTTCCCTTGAAAATCCAGGGCCCATAATCAAAAGGCAAGAGGCTTGCATTCAGTCCTCTCCAACAGCCTCTGTCCCGGCTAGGTCTGTCACATTTCTCCCCTTTCGGCAGGAGACTAACACAGGAGGAGACCCCAGACGGGTTGACTCCGAAGTTAGTCCATAGTTCCAGTCCCCTACTGCCTGTACCCACACAGTACCCCAAACAAATTGTTCCAAACAGAGCCTTACTCACCCAGCCAACCTCTGCCTCTCTCAGAGAACATATCTGCCACTGGGGAGAGGCCTGGACTGGCCCTTCTCCCTGGAGTCCTTTCTGCCACTGGAGAGAAGACAGGGGGACTGAGCTCACTCCATCCTGCTGTTGGGGATCTGGGTAGACTGCCCAGCATCCCTGGGGTATACAGGTGGGGACTGAAGCCCCATCCACCGACACCAGATCAAGCTGCAGTTGTGAGGTGATGACTGCATTCTCTCCTTGGATCCTGATCTGCAGCTCGCGATAGACTGCCACCTCCTCAACTTGGGCCTCCACAATTGCTGCAGGTGTGGGGCAGAGGTCTTGGACCTTCTGTCCGGTTGCCAGCACTTCTGCTGGGGATTTGCTAGGTGGTTCCTCCTCTACAGAACGTCTATCAAATCCTCAGTCTCTGGAATTGCTAAAAGTGTGGGACAAAGGTCTTGGACCCTCTGTTAAGTTACCAGATCTTCAGCTGGAGAAGTTTGTTGTAACTCCATAGATGCTGCTGGCAGAAAATCACATGTCCCTGTCAGTGTTGTGGGAGAAAGGCCGACTACCTCTTCTCTCAAGAAGGCCAAAGCCACTGTTGGTGCTGGGCAGAGCACAGTGAACTTTGGCCCTGATAGCAGCTCTTCTGCTGGAGGCTCATCAGGTTGTTCTTCCTCAGCAGAAAAGTCTATCAAATCCCATGTCTCTGCAACTGATGTCTGGGGAAATAGGTTCACCATCTCCTGTCCATGGAACCCAGAAGATGCTATCATTTCTGGGCAGAGGTTAGCAGTGCTCTGCCCTGTTGTCAGCACTTCAGGTTTGGGATGGCAATCTCTGGATTTTCCACTGCCGATTCTCTGGCATGCTGCTGAACGTGTTCTAGCAGTTTCCTGTATGCCCTTTCCAGATGCTGTTCCTTCCTTAGCAAATGGTCCAGATCAGGTTTGAGCTCTGAGACCCCTGCAAGACCGAGCATAGCCTCTCTATATTCTCGCAGGTCCTCAAGATCAGGTTTCCCTTCATAGCCAAACATAAAATGATCTGTAAGGCTCTCCCACAGCAATTCAGGGCCTCCGAAGTCATATCCCTCTGGAGAGCATTCTGTTGTCTCCCCTAAATATCCCTGCTCTGCGTGCCATTGCAGAGCCCGATAACGATTGTCCAGCTCTATCTCCTGCTGGACCAGCCTATCCAACTCAGTCACCCATTGCTCCTGGGGCCGCTCTCCCAGGAATGCCATCCGCAATACCCGTTGGTCACTGGCCCGTTGCTCTTGGGTTGGAAAGCACTTGCCCTGTTTTATGCCAGCGAGCTGGAGGGCTCCAATCCAGAGCTCCACCCGAATCTGCTGCCTGAGCTCCAGGTATTCATCCCCAGACACAGTCCTGGTGTATGTTGAAAGGATGACCTGCAGCAGCCCCGGGAACTCTGATGCCAGGTCCATATCTCCGCTGGGGTGACTGAAGTCTGCTATGCTGATCTTGGATCCAGTTGGAGGTTTGGATGTCCCAGACTGCAGGAAGCTTTCCCGCTGCTTGCCACCAATGTCACGGAACGTCCCACACTCCGCTTGAGTGCTTCCGTCATATACCACTTCCTCCCAGTCTGTATACAGATATCAGGTATTCCAACCTCTCCGAGCACAAAACAAGGTGACACTTACTTAGATGCTAACATAAACTGACTTTATTCAGAACCAGAATACAGTCTTATATACAGGAGAAGATGAGGTTCCCCCCTCCTGCTCATATTACTCTAACAATACAAATGTAACCTAATTAACCTAATTAACATGAGCTAAATAACTAATCCTTTATATAGCCTAGGTGACTGAGACATGACCTTTTGCCCAGACTGAGTTAATTATCACAGGACATTTTCTCACAATAGCAGAAGCTCCAATAGGAGTCGTCCCGTCTCCTACATTGTATAGAAGACAATGTGATCAGCTCATTCAATTAACATAAACACAGGTAGTTGGAGTTGATGACACCAGCATCTCCTGACAGTATGTGTCCCAACAGTATGAATCAGTCTTATCAGCAGGGGGCTGCTGGAGGAATCCCCCCTCCCTCTTCAGGGACACAAATCCCAAATGACCACAGCAAGGAGTCCACAACAGAATCAAACAACATACAATATATACATATATACACGACTGAGTCCGATTAGTACAGTTCAGACTGGATTTCCAATTCACCTCACAAAAAGTATTGTTCCCTTGAAAATCCAGGGCCTATAATCAAAAGGTAAGAGGCTTGCATTCAGTCCTCTCCAACAGCCTCTGTCCCAGCTAGGTCTGTCACAGTGACCCAGAGGACTCCGGGCCGAATACCTCAGCAAACCTACGCTGCATGGCCTCCCTGATCCTGCAAAGCCTGCGTAAGGATCAATTTTTCAGCCCCTGTTTAACAGGGGCGTGTAATTACAATTTTTAATGCAATACTTTGCAGCAGGGCTCGTTCCTGCGTTCCAACTAGAGTATCTGTGAGGGGTTGCAGTGTTGTGGCACCAGCACCAGTGCCTAAGGCCCAATTTTTCTGCCCCTGTTCAACAGGGGCATGTAATTACAATTCTTGATCTAATATTTCACAGCAGGGCCCTGTGAGGGCTTACAGTGTTGTGGCCACAACAACACCTAAGGCCCAAATTTCTGCTGAGTATATAGGGCAGGCCCCTACTTTCAAACATCCAACTTACAAACGACTTCTACTTGCAAACGGAAGGAGACAACAGGAAGTGAGATGAAATCTACCCCTAGGAAGGGAAATTCTCTCCTGTAAGAGTTAATATGGGAAAAACATTTCTCCTTTCCACTGATGCTTTATCACCAATCCTTGTTTAACAAAAAAACCCACATTTTCAAAAAACATTTGTCATTGGGACAAAAAGTGAGGTGAAATCTTCTGAAGAGGAGCACAGACAGCAAAACAAATGTCACAGGGGTGATAACCCATCCCTATGTTTTCTAAAAAGCTTAAAATAGATTTTTTGGCTGGAGCGAAACACGTTAAAAATGTACCAGTTCAAAATTACAAACAGATTCTACTTAACAACAAACCTACAGTCCCTGTCTTGTTTGCACCGCCTGTATACTGCTGTTCAGAGTACAGAGCCTGTATACTGCTGTTTCCTTTTTAATTTGGGTGTGGGGTTCTTCTTAATATCCATACAAGACCCAAAGGGCCTGGTAATGGACTGGGGGGTACCCATGCCATTTGTCTCACTGATTTTCATCCATATTGCCAGGACCCAACATTACATTAAAGCCGCAAGCAGTTTTAAATTACTATTTTTCCTTTAAAAATGACATTTTGTGCAGGGACTGTTCTAAGCCCGGGAAATGTGCCACTTTACAGGCATACTATAGACACCCCCCAGGTACGATATTTAAAGGAATATTTCACTTTTTTTTTACTTTAAGCATCAATAAAATCACTGCTCCCGAAAAACGGCCGTTTTTAAAAGTTTTTTATTGCATTGATACATGTCCCCTGGGGCAGGACCCGGGTCCCCAAACCCTTTTTAGGACAATACCAAGCAAATAAGCTTTTAAAATGAGCACTTTTGATTTTGAACGTTCGAGTCCCATAGACGTCAATGGGGTTCATGCGAATTTTCGGTCTGTTCGCAGGTTCTGGTGCGAACCGAACCGGGAGGTGTTCGGCTCATCCCTAGTGGTGGGTGTTTTGAATATGCCTTTTGTAATATTATGTTGGAATGCTTTGTAAGAATGACTGTTTCTATAATCTTGCAGATAAAAATATGATGTGTTGCCCGTTATACACTTAAATTAAAGCTGTGTCCACTCTAAAGTTTTGTCTTATTTTAGATTGTAAGCTCCTATGAGCAGGGCCCCTAAAATCCCATTGCTAAATTTAGCACCATATATCCTGTCCAAATTTTTTTGAAGCTAGTAAATGAATGTAAATTTTTTTTTTGCTTTTCTGCTGGTAAAATAAAAGTACATTATTGAGCTTTGTTGTGGTGGGTTTTTTTTTCTTCTACTTTTCTTTCTCTTTAGTTTTTGTGGGTGGTGGTTTGGGGAAAGTGCAATATTTCTTATATTTTATTTCAATATGTATTTGTGCACCAAAAAAACAATCTCTTTGCCCTGGTTCACATTGATGCTACTTTGAAATCACGCTACTTCACTTGAAGTAGCACGATTTCAAAGTAGCAAGGTCAGCATGATTTCAGGTGCTTCATACACAAATGTCTATTGAAGTCGCACCTGAAATTGGCAAAAGTAGTGCAGGAACTACCTTAGCAAATTGGTGCGGCGCCACAAAAAAAATGTTCCATCGATTGGAACAGTGCCATTGCTGCCAATAGTCATGCGATTTGATCTCTCAAATCGCATGAAAAATCGATCCAATGTAAACCTAGGCTTCTGCACACCTGCAAGTTAATGATAAATGTGGAATCTTTATATATATATAACAGCTGTGGAGAATTGCAGGTAATGAATTCAGCTGGTGGATAGGCAGTGTTGTATGTGTCAGCTTTAGTTCACATTGGTGCGATTTGACATGTCAAAGCGGTGACAATTGCACTGTTTTAATTGGTGTGACTTTGGGGTGCAATTTGTATTGATATCAGTGCAGAAACCTGCACAGATGTCTCTGAAATTACCCCTACAGTCGGGACTGAAATGCGGGAATGAAAGTGTGTGATTTCAGCTGAACGATTTCCTCCCTCTGTCAGTGTGAACCAGGGCTCAAACTGGGCCTTTTGTTTTTGTCATTCACCTGCTGCTAACCCAGGGACACCATTTCTTATCGAACGCTTTTAAATATCATAAGTAGAAATACAAATTTGCATATCTGCAAATAAACAAAAATAATAAAATTCTAATAGTGGTTGTGATCAAATATTCGCAGCAGCGATCAAAAGGGTGTGCTTTCGCCTTCTGATCCAGAAATACGTCATTGTAATCACCCGGAAGTTCCTGTGCTGGTCAGGATCTCCATCTAGGTGGACATTGCGAGGTCCCTCTTTAGCAAAGAGTAGGTGCTGCTCATTTTCCAGATAAGGGTATGATATGTACTTGTGCTTAATCAATGCTGGTGTGGATGTGGTAGTTAGATTTGGTGAGGGTGGGGTTCATTGATTTGATTGGCATCCCCACACATTTGCTTCTGACCCATGTGCACACATCTCTTCCTGCATTTGTTCTGCTGATGTAAATGCAAGTATAATTGAGAGCTCCTTTCTATTAAAATATATATGACTTGTTTCACAGTTGGGCGACTTTGGACCTCCGAGTTGCTTGACAAGTTGTACCCCATGATTCTCAAAGATAACTAGGGATGGGCTGAACATCCCCCATGTTCGGTTCGCAGCAGAACATGTGAACAGACAAAAAATTTGTGCGAACACCGTTAAAGTCTATGGGACACGAACATGAATAATCCAAAGTGCTAATTTTAAAGGCTTATATGCATGGTATTGTCATAAAAAGTGCTTGGGGACCTGGGTCCTGCCCCAGGGGACATGAATCAATGCAAAAAAGTTTTAAAAATGGCTGTTTTTTCAGGAGCAGTGATCTTAATAATGCTTAAAGTGAAACAATAAAAGTGTAATATTCCTTTAAATTTCGTACCTGGGGGGTGTCTATAGTATGCCTGTAAAGGGGCGCATGTTTCCCGTGTTTAGAACAGTCTAGCAGTAAAATGACATTTCAAAGGGAAAAAAGTCATTTAAAAATACTCGTGGCTATTAATGAATTGCCGGTCCGACAATACACATAAAAGTTCATTGATAAAAACGGCATGGGAATTCCCCACAGGGGAACCCCGAACCAAAAATTTTTAAAAAATGGCGTGGGGGGTCCCCTTAAATTCCATACCAGGCCCATCATCCCCACAACCTTTGCCCGGTGGTTGTGGGGGTCTGTGGGCGGGGGACTTTAACAAGGGGACCCCCAGATCCCGGCCCCCCCCCCGTGTGAAATGGTAAGGGAGTACGTACCCCTACCATTTCACAAAAAAAGTGTCAAAAATGTTAAAAATGACGAGAGTTTTTGACAATTCCTTTATTTAAATGCTTCCTCTTTCTTCTATCTTCTATCTTCCTTCGTTTTCTTCCTCCACCTTCTTCTTCTTCTGGTTCTTCCTCCGGTGTTCTCGTCCGGCATCTTCCTCTGTGGCGCCGGCATCTTCTTCCCTTCATCTTCTCGGGCCACTCCGCATCCAGCATGGTGGGAGGCTCCCACTGTGTGACGCTTCTCCTCTTCTGACGGTTCTTAAATTACGGAGGGCGGGGCCACCCAGTGATCCCGCCCCCCTCTGACATCACGGGAAATGCCACAGGGAAGTTCCCGTGCGTCAGAGGGGGGCAGAGTCACCGGGTGGCCCCGCCCTCCGTTATTTAAGAACCGTCAGAAGACAAGAAGCGTCACACCACACAGTGGGAGCCTCCCACCATGCCATCATGGATGCGGAGCGGCCCGAGGAGAAGAAGGGAAGAAGACGCCGCAGAGAAAGTTGCCGGATGAGAAGAAGCAGAGGATCGGAGGAAGAAGATGGATGAAGAAACCGAAGGAAGATAGAAGAAAGAAGAAAGAAGAAGCATTTAAATAAAGGAATTGTCAAAAACTGTCTCTTGTCATTTTTAATATTTTTGGCACTTTTTTGTGAAATGGTAGGGGTACTTTTGTACCCCCTTACCATTTAACACAGGGGGGAGGGCCAGGATCTGGGGGTCCCCTTGTTAAAGGGGGCTTCCAGATTCTGGTAAGCCACCTGCCGGCAGACTCCCACAACCACCGGGCAAGGGTTGTGGGGATGAGGCCCTTGTCCCCATCAACATGGGGACAAAGTGTTTTGGGGGGCTACCCCAAAGCACCCTCCCAATGTTGAGGCATGTGGCCTGGTACGGTTCAGGAGGGGGGCGCTCTCTCATCCCCCCCTCTTTTCCTGCGGCCTGCCAGGTTGCGTGCTTGGATAAGGGTCTGGTATAGATTTTGAGGGGACTCCACGCCTTTTTTTTTTTTTTTAATTTTGGCCGGGGTACCCCTTAATATCTATACAGACCTGAAGGGCCTGGTATGGAATTTAGGGGGTCCCCCACGCCATTTTTTTTTTCAATTTTGGTTCGGGGGTTCCCCTGTGGGGAATTCCTATACCGTTTTTATCAATGAACTTTTATGTGTATTGTCGGACCGGCAATTCATTAATAACCGCGAGTAGTTTTAAATGACTTTTTTTCCTTGAAATGTCATTTTGCTGTCAGGCTGTTCTAAACACGAGAAACATGCACCCCTTTACAGGCATACTATAGACACCCCCCAGGTATGAAATTTAAAGGAATATTACATTTTTATTGTTTCACTCACAGCATTATTAAAATCGCTGCTCCCGAAAAAATGTCCGTTTTTAAAAAAAATTTTGGCATTGATACATGTCCCCTGGGGCAGGACCCGGGTCTCCAAACACTTTTTATGGCAAAGAACTTGCATATAAGCCTTCAGTGAGAACTTTGGATTTTGCAGGTTTGAGCCCCATTGACTTCCACTATTCCAGCATATGTGATCTGACAGACATTATTGCCCCAATAGCGCTGCTTTCCATTTGCATTAGCGCTGACTTTCTGAGAGTTGAAGTCTTTCTGGCCTTTTTTGAGAGTTATTTTTTAGTACCGCAGGAGAATTTTTTGGCTCTATAGTAAATGACCCCTTTGTCACCTAGTTAATGTTTTTCTATTCAGTTGTGGTGTAGTGCTGAAAAAAGTAAAAACGCATATAACCTGTACCTGACTTGTACCTGGAGTCCTACCTGCCCTACACTGAAAGTAAATCTACAAATGGGGTAAAAGAAGATAAAATGCATGTCTACATTGAAGAAACAAACCTAGCTATATGTTTTATTGCTTTTAAAACCTAAAAGCTTACTGTACTTAGGTTATGCATTCTTACATGACAGTCTCTAAGGAAGAATTTAAAGAGTAACTCCACTTTTGTTGAAAATAAAAAAATATATATTACCCTCTGGGTAATCTATGTAGATTGCAAACATTTTACCAAACTTTTGTTGCAGATTCCTACATTTTGTTATTCTGTAGCAATAGTTGTTTGACTGTGGCCATGTGCAAAGTGAATGTGAAAAGGAGAGATTTATAATTATCAGATGCTGCACTTGCAGGGCTCTGAGGAAAGTGGCAGGGTCTGCTTGCCTTTAGACATGATTTCCCTTTGAGAGTATCTCACCAAAATTATATTTTTGCTGTAGGGGATGCCCAAAATCTAACTATCTTAATGCAGACTTCTGGGAAAATCAGAGAGCCAATCACACAAGTGGGAAATCACTTTTCTGGGGGAGTGCTCCATACACCATCTGTGTACAACATGCCTCCAGATTACTGCCATATTGCATTGCATTGACAGAAAATTACAGCGCTGCAGATTGAAAATGAAAGGTAATTTTTAATAACCTTTAATTACACAATGAAAAAACCCAAATTAGTTGCGCTGGGATCATACAAAGGATAATAAAACCAATAATTAATATAAAGCAGCTGACACAATATGCATGGATAAGCACAAACCGGTATATAAAGAATGGTGTAGCGCTACTAAAATTCATAAACAAAGTCCAACATGAACTAATTGTATTTTGTTGATATGAGTTCACCTAGCATGAGTTCTACCCTGCTCAACTATAGAACACCCCCTTCATCTCCATAGCACAAGGAGGATATGTTCCGTAGCCCAATAGAAAAGCATTGGACAGAGCTGATAACACTGCTTGAGACGTATATGCAGCAGTGGCTCTGTGTTGTCAGCTCGCAAGAAGAAGTTAGGAGCTTGGTGGATTTCTAGCATGATCAACAAGTACTTTTCTGAATAGCATTTTTAAAGAGGCAAAACATGGAAGATGTGCATGTACTGCATATGCTTCTTTTATTTTCCCAGAAATACAGTTTAGGATGCCACCAACAACCAGGGGCGGACTGACCATTGAGCCACTCGGGCACTGCCCGAGGGCCCTGGGCCATTAGGAGGCTCCATCAGGGTTGCCAGCCTCAGTAAAACCAGGGACATAAATCTGTTTTTTTTTACATCTGTCTGTGTATACTGTGTGTACATGTATGTGTATACTGTGTGATTGTATACTGTGTGTGTGTGTGTATACTGTGTGTTTCCATAATCTCTGATTACCTGGGGGCCCCATAATCTCCTATTGCCCGGGGGCCCCATGAGTTATCAGTCCGCCCCTGCCAACAACCTCTTTCTGAAAGTGCTAGTGGTGTGGAATGATGGTGAATAGAAAGATTTTTTCTAAAACATACACATGCAGGGACTTTCTCCAGGGGAGAATGCACAATAGATGTTCTGTAAGAGAGGACAGAGGACACAAAATAGAACCATTGATCAACCCAGACCTATTTTTGAACCTTTTTTAGGTATTATTTAGGCTAATTATCACTAGTTAACTGACTGTGTTGACCAAATGATTTCAGTACTTTAGGTCAACGACTAGCTCAAACCTGCAGCTACCATACTGCAGAGTCCTCAGTCACTTACTAAGAAAGTGAACTCTGCATCGGGATGATGGCTTAGGGGGTTTTGCGACCCTGCAATGCCAGTCTCATATTTTTGTCTCAAGTGTACTCAATCAGATTTCAGCTTGTAGATCAGTGTATGCCAGCCACAGTGTTCCTGGTTGCTGCTAGGTGGTCCCCAGTGTCACCAGACTGGTGTAAGCCAGCAGCAGTGTTCCTGATCGCTGCCACACCAGTGCAGTATTGCATCTGCCTGCCACCTGTGCTAACCCAAGCCTGTTTGACCAAATTTCTACCTGCTGTCTCGACTGATCCTCTGCTTTCCGCCTGAACTTAACCCATCAGTACGTTCCACTGACTGCGTTATGGTGAGACACCAGTCTCAGCTACCCTGTGCAGACAACTGCACTCTGGGACGACAGGAACACTTTTGTTCTTCCTTTCTTCAGCCTCCTGCACTTTCTGTCCAGTGAACATGGCATTCCTGTGGGCAGCCGCATACCAGTAAGCTAGGCTTTCTTGGCTTATAGGAACAGGGACTGCTATAGATGATGCTACACTAAGCTTTATTCCCTGTCCACTTGTACGGAGATGACTATTACAGTACACTGTTTTTGATACAATTGGTTGACTTTTGTGATGCAGAAGATGCATTGGTTGATACATAATCAGTCCAAACATTGAAAAAGTCTCACACGTAGTATCCCCATACTCAGGAGCAGTAGCATAATGTGTTTGGGGTTAGTTTCTAAAGCGGTTGTATACCCACAGAAATGTTTTTTTTTCTTAAACCTGTAAGGCAAAAGGCATAATGAGCTAGTATGCACCGCATACTAGCTCATTATAAAATACTTACCTTAGAACGAGGCGTCGGTCTCTGATCCCAGTCCACGGTCCACGCCGAGGGAGCTGACACTTCCCCCCGGCGTGTCCTCTGGGTTCGCGGCTGTGAGTGACTGGAGCTGCGATGTCGTCACTCCTGTGCATGCGCACTGTAGACTTCTTTCCGGCAAGATCCAGCAGCGTCTGCTGGACCTTCAGCTGGACCTTCACAGCGCATGCGCCACTGACGTCAGCGGCTGCATGCAAAGTGATTATCTCCTAAACCGTACAGGTTTTGGAGGTATTCATTCTAGCTACAGGTAAGCCTTATTATAGGCTTACCTGTAGGTAAAAATACAAAAAAAGGGTATACAACCACTTAAGTATTCCCATGCTGTGTGTAAAATATATCTTATGAAATTGACAACTTGGTGTAAAAAAATGCATCTTCATTCTTATTCCGCATTTTCCAAAATCTTTTGGAAAATAATGAAGTCTTCTAAAGACTCACAATGCTTTTTAGAAAACCTCTTGGGCTGAAAATTCTGCAAAATGTAGTCATTTTGTGGATGTTTCTACTGTCCCAGTGCTCCAGGGCCTCTAAAAATGTGAAAGGTAGTCTGGAAATTAGCTGCATAATTTATGCTCCTAGAAAGCCTGAAGGTGCTCTTTGGATTATGGGTATCTCTATGTGGTTAAAGAGGAACTGCAGTCTGCTTAAATAATTTTTAATAAAAACATCTTTGCCTTTCTGAAGCTTCCCTCCAACCACTTTGCATATTATTTTTTACAGTATCTCACAAATGTGAGTACACCCCTCACATTTTTGTACATATTTTATTATACCTTTTCATGTGACAACACTGATGAAATGACACTTTGCTACAAACTAGTGAGTGTACAGCTTGTATAACAGTGTAAATTTGCTGTCCCCTTAAAATAACTCAGCACACAGCCATTAATGTCTAAACCGCTGGCAACAAAAGTGAGTACACCCATAAGTGAAAATGTCCAAATTGGGCCCAAAGTAGCCACCATTATCTTCCAGCACTGCCTTAACCCTCTTGGGCATTTAGTTCACCAGAGCTTAATAGGTTGCCACTAGAGTCCTCTTCCACTCCTCCATGACGACATCAGAGCTGAATGAATGAATGAATGAATGAATGAATGAGTGACTTGTATAGCGCTACCTATGCGAACTGAATCGCCTCAGGGCGCTTTTTTTTTTTTAACCTACCAGCATGTCTTTGGAGTGTGGGAGGAAACCGGAGTACCCGGAGGAAACCCACGCAAGCACAGGGAGAACATGCAAACTCCAGGCAGGTAGTGCCGTGGTCGGGATTTGAACCAGCGACCCTATTGCTGCTAGGTGAGAGTGCTATCCACTACACCACTGTGCTGCCCTGGTGCTGGTGGATGTCAGAGACCTTGCGCTCTATCTTCCATTTGAGGATACCCCACAGATGCTCAATAGGGTTTAGGTCTGGAGACATGCTTGGCCAGTCCATCACCTTTGTCCTCAGCTTTTTTAGCAAAGCAGTGGTCGTCTTGGAGGTGTGTTAGGGGTCGTTATCATGTTGGAATACTGTTCTGTGGCCCAGTCTCCGAAGGGAGGGGATCATACTCTGCTTCAGTATGTCACAGTACATGTTGGCATTCATGGTTACCTCAATGAACTGTAGCTCCCCAGTGCCGGCAGCACTCATGCAGCCCCAGACCATGACACTCCCACCACTATGTTTGACTGTAGGCATGACACACTTGTCTTTGTACTCCTCACCTGGTTTCCGCCACACACGATTGACACCATCTGAACCAAATAAGTTTCTCTTGGTCTCATCAGACCACAGGACCTGGTTCCAGTAATCCACGTCCTTAGTCTGCTTGTCTTTAGCAAACTGAGGGCTTTCTTGTGCATGATCTTTAGAAGAGGCTACCTTCTGGGACGACAGCCATGCAGACCAATTTGATTCAGTGTGCAGTTATGGTCTGAGCACTGACAGGCAGACCCCCCCACCCCTTCAGCCTCTGCAGCAATGCTGGCAGCACTCATAAGTCTATTTCCCAAAGACAACCTCTGGATATGATGCTGAGCACGTGTACTCAACTTCTTTGGTCGACCATGGCAAGGCCTGTTCTGAGTTGAACATGTCCTGTTAAACGGTTGTATGATTTTGGCACCATGCTGCAGCTCAGTTTCAAGGTCTTGGCTATCTCCTTATAGCCTATGCCATCTTTATGTAGAGCAACAATTCTTTTTTTCAGATCCTCAGAGACTTCTTTGCCATGAGGTGCCATGTTGAACCTCCAGTGACTAGTATGAGAGAGTGAGAGCGATAACACCAAATTTAACACACCTGCTCCCTATTCAAACCTGAGACCTTGTAACAACGAGTCACATGACACTGGGGAGGCAAAATGGCTAATTGGGCCCAATTTGGACATTTTCACTTAGGGGTGTACTCACTTTTGTTGCCAGTGGTTTAGACAATAATGGCTGTGTGTTGAGTTATTTTGAGGGGACAGCAAATTTAAACTGTTATACAAGCTGTACACTCACTACTTTATATTGTAGCAAAGTGTCATTACTTCAGTGTTGTCACATGAAAAGATATAATAAAATATCTACAAAAATGTGAGGGGTGTACTCACTTTTGTAAGATACTGTATATACTGTGATTCTGTACTTGTCAGATATGTTTCAGAAATCTCCCTCCACTCAGTCTGGCTGCAGCCATTTTAATTGTGGGCACCTGAAGCTGCTGCCTGTTTATTTCCTGGATATACACCGACACAGAGAAGCACACCTCTAGCTCTGCAGCTATCATTGGCCCTCTTATGACTCACCCCTCTCCCTTTTTGGCAAACTCTCAAGATAGTGTGAGAGAGAGCTGTGCATGATGTCATAAGCTTAGGCTAATGACCAGACAAAAATTAGGAAGTGTGCTGTATAAGGTATTTACTGGCAAACAAATTATATTTTACTATCCAATGTTAAAACAACAAGAGCAGAAGATATAATAGATGGAAAGATGAAAAAATTACTAAAGGTCCGCTTTAAGCTGTGAAAAAGTCTCACACATGTGGTATCACAATACTTGGAAGGAGTAGCAGAATGTGTTGTGGGTGTAATTCTAAATATGCCCATGCTGTGTGTTAGAAATATCTTATTTATTGACAACTTTGTGTAAAAAATACATTTATCAAAAACTTGTGGCAAACAAGTCTTCAAAAGATTCATGATGCCTCTTAGAATATACCATGGGGTGTTTGCTTTCCAACGTGTGGTTATTTTATAGGTGCTTCTATTGTCCTTCAAAAATGTGTTTGGTAGTTAAGAAATTAGTTGCATACTTTCTGCCCCTAGAAATTCTGAAGGTGCTCCTTGGATTTTGAACCTCTCTATGTGACTAGGCTGTGAAAGTCATTATTTGGAGGAGTAGCAGAATCTGTTTTGTGGTGTGATTCTAAGTATGCCTATGCCGTGTGTTAGAAATATTTTATTAATTAAGGTGATTGTAAAGTCTTGTTTCCTTTTTTTGTCAAAAATAACAAACATGTCATACTTAACTGCTCTGTGCAGTGGTATTGCACACAGCAGCCCAGATCCTCCTCTTCTCGGGTCCCGCTTGGGTGCTCCTGGCCCCTTCCTCCTGTTGAGTGCCAGCTTGCTGTAGGGGCATCCTGAGCTGAGTCACAGCTCCGTGTGTCCATTCAGACATGGATCCATGGCCCGGCCCCACCCCCTTTCTCTTCTCATTGGCTGACTGACTTTTACAGCAGCGGGAGCCAATGCTGTCTCAGCCAATGAGGAGGGGAGTCCTGGGCAGCCAAGACACTGCTGCAACGTCGCTGGATCCAGATGGGGCTCAGGTAAGTATTAGGGGGGCTGAGAGGGGCTGCTGCACACAGAAGGCTTAAAATGCATTAAGCTAAAAAACCTTCTGCCTTTACAACCACTTTAATGACTTTGTGTACGTACAGTTTCATTTTCAATTTACAAAAACATGTGGCAAAAAAACTAATTCTTTAAAATACCATACCTCCTATAAATACCTTGGGGTGTTTGCTTTCCAAAATATGGTCATTTTGTGGGTGTTTCCTCAGTCTTGGCACTTCAGGGACTCCAGTAATATGAGAGGTAGTCACAATATTAAACACGTAATGTATGCTCCTTGAAAGCCCAAATGTGCTCCTTGGATTTTGGACTTCTCCAAGTGTCTAGGCTGTGAAAAAGTCACATGTGGTATTCCCATGCTCAGGAGGAGTAGCAGAATGTATTTCAGGTGTAATTGTAAGTATTCATGATCAGTGTGTGTGTGAAATAACTTGGAAACAGGGCAACTTTGTGAAAAAAAAACAACAAATTTAATTTCTGCAGTTTTCATAAAATTATGACATAATTTTCAAAATATTTGGTCTTTATTCTTTTAACGTAAAAGTTAAAAAAAAACAGTCGTGATAAAAAATCACCAAAATAAAGCTCTATCTGTCTCAAAAAAAGATATAAAATTCATATAGGTACAGTATTGCATGACTGAGTGTCACTCAAAGTGTGACATCGCTAAACACGGAAAAATGGCCTAGACAGTCCAGTCTTCAAGTAGGTAAAATGGAACAAATTCTGCATCATGGTTGGTGGGTTTTTGCCATCATATTCAAGTATGCACTGCACAGCATGCTTGCACATTAAGACAAACTTAGACTTTTCTTTTAGTGTGCTCTCATTCAGCCTAGCATTGCCACCAGTCCCATCACTTCTCCTGTGTGCAAGAAGGATTTTGCAAAGTGATTTTGGCAAAAAAGTCAAATCATTTTTTAAAGCCCTCTGGAGTCCCCTGAATCCCCACTTTTGAGTTAAGGTGAATGGCACCCTACATGAAAGTGCTTTTTCCTGAGAAACCATTTGCTACACCCAAGCAGGGTGTACCGAACCCCATACAAATACCAACTTAAAAAAATCATTACCTGCATAATGTAAGGTGATCTGATCGGATTTTCAAAATTAAATCCAGGGACACCTTACTGAGTATCCCTCTTTTATTGGGGGTGGGACAGGGCAGAACAAGGAGGTGGATATAATAGCGGCATGTGAAGTGAACCACACCAACTGATGGATGTGGCTAAATTATGCTAACAGTAGGAGGATGGTTTAATAACACCCAAGCCTACTTTGCTCTGGGTCAAGAGTTTTTGTCCAGGTGTGCACGGCAGATCACTATTTCAAGCAAGGGCAAGGCTGCTAATGATCCATATCCTTACCTCCCGCAACTAAGTCTGCACAAGCCGAGAAGGGAGGGACTGGAAAGACCATATAATATTGACATGTAACATCATCAATAACCCTGGACACAGCCGGGAGCAGACACCCCCGTGTCCTGCTCCAGACCATTCAGAGAAATGTTGCTAAGATGGATTACCCTGAAGCCACCCGAGCCAAGAACTCTATTATTAAAGCTGGAAAGAGTTTTGTGATATATTTTTTTACCGGAGACAAAATTGGACAATTTTTTCCAAGGGAAAATCTCCTAAAAGTGGAGAATTCTAGTCACCCTAGCATAGTAGCTTCTGTAGGTTCAAACAGCGTTAACATCACAGGGATGGACAATGCCTTTAAAATTGAAGTATTCATCACACCCCACAAATCCTATATAGGGTACTTTCAATATTTTTTTTGAAAGTAGGGTTATTAAGTAGTAGTTATTAAGAAAAATTGTTCCTACCTGACCCTGCATCCCCCCACCCCCCACCGGGTATGTGCCTGCTGGATGCTGCATAAGATCTGGCAAACTTTGGTGCCTGCTCTGCTTTATATTTACTGTCTTTTGTGGCAGCGCAGGCTCATTTTTTTAGATGGGTCTTGATTATATGTCGATTATAATGTAAAAAATGTTTTATTTTATGTTCCTACGCCTTCCATTTACTGATAGCTAATTTATTTTAGTTTCAGAATCAGCAAGCTATGGTAGATTGTCTGTATCAGCTGGGGAAATGTTCCAAGGTTAATGGACCCTTAATACATCTCCTTTTTTCTGAAATCAAGAATTTTGTTGATGAGCTTCTCCAACACCAGGTTTGTTACTCTAATTTTTTTATTACGATTTAAGATTGTGTTCAGCTGCTTTATTTGCAAAACCAATAATGTAATATAGGTATATACAGTAACTAGGGTTGGGCGATTTTCTAAAAAAAAAAAAAAAAATCAGCAATTTTCTTAAAAAAAACTCAATTCACGATTCGAATCAAGTTTTTTTTTTGGACACCACGCTGGTCCTGAGGAGCTGCGGGCAGGAGTTTTTAGGTGAGGCCGCGGCTTTGGCCTATTCCACGGCATCAGGTCTCGTGGACTAGGTCGAAGCCGCGGACTAGGCCGAAGCCGCGGCCTCGCCTAAAAGCTCCTGCCCGCAGCTCCTCAGGACCGAAGCAGTGAAAAAAAAAAAATCTAAAGACATCGATTTGCTTAAATTTTGAATCGACTTGACCTCTCAACTCGATTCAAGATTTAAATTGATTTTTTCCCCAGCCCTAACAGTAGCTATACTGTATAAATCTGTTTTTGCCGAGCATCTAGGCTTAGTGTCAGCAGCTAATATATGCATAGATTCACCTGAGCACAGATATTTCACTTCTACTTTCAATCAATAATGTAATATACAGTATTGCAGCTTACCTGTCTTTTTAGATGTGGAGGCTGCTTTAATTTCCTTTTTTTCAGTCTTTTTTCAGCTGTTAATTCTGTCAGTAAGTTTACTATTTTTCATTTTCCTTTTAACAGACCAAATTGTTCAATACAAGTGGTAGTTATAGGGCTGAGGCAAATCATTTAACACTGAGAGCAAGGCTTACAATAGCCACCTTTCATATAGTTAAAACCGTTATCCCAAAAGGAAAAAAAAAAGCTGTAAATGCTTAAAACATGTAAGCTGAAGTTAGGACCTTAAGTGTTATTCATGTATGTAAAGAACCTAACCACTTGCCGACCATAGGCCGTCATATGAAGTCCTCGTGTTGCAGCATTTATACTGGTATGATGCCTGCAATTACAGGCATCATCCCACTATCAGAATTTTCAGCCGGCGATTCTCTTTTAGGCAGAAGTGATTTGAGTGGCTGAATAGGGGGAAGGGGGTTGTTGTCGCCCCCCCCCCCCCTCCTGCCACCGCCGCCTTTCCTGGGCTCTCCTGTCTGAGCGCAGAGCCCAGGAGTGCTGTGGAATGTGGCAAGGGCTGCACAGCACAGAGAGAGAGGAACCGAGGTTGTTCCTCCCTCTCTGTGACCCCTGAAACTGTGAGCGACTAGTATTTCTGCCTCTCTGTTTACCTCGCTGTTAGCTGCCAGGAAAGCAGCCAGCCAGACCAATCTGTGTCTGATCAGCTGCATTGGAGGCAAGAGGAGAGATTTGGGGTCTGATAGACCCCAAATCTCTCCATAAAGAGGACCTGTCACAAGGGATGTTGTTCATAATAGCATCCCTTTGGTCCATTCACAAATGCGAATGCATATATAAGCCCCGCCCACATATGTAAATGGTGATTGCACCACAGATTTGAGGTATCGTCGTGAACCTCAGAGCAGGAGCAATAATTCCCAGTGCCAGACCTCCTCTGTAACTCTAAACTGGCAACCTGTAAAAATGTTTAAAGCGTCGCCTATGGAGAATATCAGGCACTTTCGTTTGGCGCCATTCCAGGGGCATATGCAAATTTAAAGTGTGACATGTTAAGTATCTATTTACCTGACGTAATATCATCTTTTACATTTTACCAAAAATTCGTACAAAGAGTTGCGCTAAGAAGTATTGAGTCAGACACCAATAAGGAAAAAACAGTCCCAAAAGTGGAAAAGAGGTTCTGTGATAGCATCTGCACCATCTACCACCTTTAACTGTAAGATCTAGTGATAATCCCCTCAACCATAGGTAAATGGTCGCTTACCAGATTGCACGGACCTTCTATCACAGAAGGTCAGTGACACTTTAAGCGTCCCAGGAGTCTCTTAGGACATACAGAATCCCCATCCAGGTATCAATATCAGACGGTCCCCAAAATATAAAAGACTCGCCATATTGTAAAAAAATCCTAAAAACTTTATTGTAGATATAAAATATTGCACTTACAACAAGGAGAGCATGTAATAGCATTGGAATCAAAATCAAGCCGGTCGGCTATTCGCAGATCTGCCATACGCTTTTCATCATGAGGACATCATCTGGGGCACGCTGAGTCACTGCACTATATACAACCTAATCACGCCTCGGTCTGAGCTTCGGGTGGCCAATCGCGCATTGATAGCAAATCTAGCAATGGAAATCCCACATATACATAGTGGGCATTAAACCACAAAATATAATACTCAAAAAGGTGTAAAGCAAATTACTGTTAAAAGAATAGCTATCCCCTAAGAATTTCCACAAGGGAAATGATGAGCAAACAAACATCAAGCAATCAAATAGCTGCCTCAACCATCTAGACGCCATTGAGTGACAGGAAGTCTCATGAATTATCTACAAGGGGTTACTCCACTGAATATAACATGAGCAACATCTAATGACTACAAATTACATGACATCACAAATGTAAACTAATAGTTGTAATAGCTGCCTAAACCATAAAGATGATATTCACCAACAGGAAATCCCATACTTTATCTACAAGAAGTCCTGCCACTAAAACTAAGAAAAGCGGCATCTAGTGGATAAGACAAATATTGCACTAAAAAGGCATACCTAAAACGAGGACAGTAAAATATCAGCCTCACATGATCCCAAAATATTATTTTAATGCAAATAAATTAAGTAAATAGTTTGAGCAATATATCCATAGGCATATCATTAGGAAATAATGCACTATCAAACATACTAAACAAACTATAATTATTGAAATGCATGTCGCTAATAGTTGAATTCAAGAAAAGAAAAAAAACAATAAATAAATAGAGGTTAAAAAGAGCAGAGTAACCCCTAAATTTAACCAAAAGTAACCTCTCAAATAGTTACATTCAGGACAAAAAACCCTATGCAATCAGTACAGGCTATCGGGCCAAACCCTATACAATCAGTATAGTGCCACAATTGTCTTAATGGGGTCACACAGCATTTTATTTAACGCAGGTGACATCTAGTGGCAATTAACATATTCTATTCTCATTATCTAGTTATGTCTAGTTATCTAGTTATTATCTAGAATGTTTGATTCCCTAAATAAAATGGGACCACTAACATCTAAATTGGAGAAAATAAAATAAAATAAAAACACACCACTGAAGTCTTCAAAAATGATATCTAGAACAAATATGGCACCAAAAAAATTGACCAATTGGGGGTGACACCCATACCCCCATAGATGATATCCACCATGACAGCCAACCAAGATTCAGATCGGAGCTTACAAGGTAACATTCTTAACATTGAGACGTATAAAAAATAGTCCCAAATTAATGGATTAGGAATTGTCAATAAATGTGTTGACCGCCACATCTATACCTTAACCATGTGGGACATAGGATTTCATTATGTATCCAAGACATTTCTAACTTAGAGATCACTCTACCTAGAGAGCTACCCCTCCAATGAGGGCTATATTTATCTATATCCAAAAGGATTGTGTTCGAGGGGTCTCTATTGTGCACTGCTGCATAATGTTTGGATACTGAATGGTGTTTGAACCCTTTTCTAACATTATTATGTTCACTGAGCCTCACCGGTAGGACTCGCTTGGTTCTGCTCACGTATTGCAACCCATAGAGGCACAGTAACAAATATACAACCCCTGTGGTAGAACACGTGATTAATGGCTTTATCTCTAAAGCACAAGATGTGCTAGTAGAGACAAAGCCATTTTTTCTTCTATTCTATTTCCCATTGATGGTACAAACCTGACACTTTATACATTGGTAGTATCCTGTAAGAATATGGAAGAAACATAATTTCTTAGATGGAGGGTTATACACATTTGGCGCAATCTTATCCCTGAGGGAGGGAGCACCTCTAAAGATTACTTGGGGTCTAGTGGGTAAAATGGTTCTGAGCATTCTTTCATTGCCAATGTCTTTGCATCAGGCACTTTATGTTCTGATGCTGAATGGAGAAAGTGGTTATGAATGGGGGAGAGGACAAGGTAGCCTTTTTTTTTCTCTTTTGTGGGTTTCTCCTCAAATAAAGCAGCTCTATCTATTTCCTGGATGTCACCAACTATAGCCTGGAAAGACTCGCGTTTATATTCCTTCTCAGCGAATCTATTTGTCAGGATAGTAGCCTGTGTTTTGAACTCACTCACCTCAGTGCAATTATGCCTTAACTGCATATATTGGCTTTTAGGGACCTCCCTAAGCCAAGATGCATGGTGGCAGGTATCTAAGGGGATATAAGAGTTCCTATCAGTAGGTTTGAAACATGTGGAAGTGAAAACTCTATCCTCCTTGATGGAAATTTTAAGATCCAAAAAGTTGACCTCTTCTAAACTAGCTTCATAGCTCAGATGGATTCCCCTGTTGTCATTCAGAGAGCTTATGAACTCATCTGAATCTGGGCCGCTACCATCCTATAGGAGGAGGATGTCATCTATGTACCTGGCCCGCAAGACCACCTGGGGTCTCTGTTGGACATAGTTGACATCCACCTCCCATTTAGCAATAAAAAGATGCCCTAGGCTGGGGGGCATATTTAGCCCCCATGGCGACACCTCTGTCCTGACGAGAAAATTGGTTCTCATTGTCATGTACCAGATAAGACCAGAACTGTGTGGACTGCAACAGAAGAAACCCAGACGTGTATAAGTGAAAATATAAATGATTGATTAATGATGAATGAATAAATATAACACAACCACCTCCAATATCACTCAGTGCACCACAACCAATACAAAACAGAACCCCACAAATAATAATAATAACAGAACAAATATTTACAAATAAGGGAAATACCGAGATCATAAACAGAGCCAGGCCAGGGTTCTCAACGGAAGGTCAGCAGCTGGGGAAGGGAAACAAACAGGACAAGATAGGATGGATGGATCACAGGAGGGACGGGTCAGATACAAGGCTCAGGGTCCAGAGCAGGGAAACAGACAGGGAACAGGATCAACAGGCTCCAGGAATCAGGTCTCAGGTACAGGAATAAGGTTTCAGGAATCAGGTAAACAGGATGCAGGCTGCAGGTCAGGGCTCAAGGACAATACCAAGGCAAGATGAGTGTGCACCTTCCGGGTATTTTTACTGCAGCTGTTAATTAAAGTCAGGTGACACCTGTATGCAGAGGGGAATACCTGCTCCATACTGCCAGGATTCCTCCGCTGGTGGACACCAGTACTGCGACCCAAAGGTGACAAAATACCAGCAGGAAAAAGCTCTTCCGACAACTCCAAACTGCCAGGAGACACCTGCTGGTGGATCTCAGTACTGCACGCCAAATGATCGCTATTGCCAGTGGAGGGGACCTTTCCTGACAGTACCCCCCCTCGAAGGAGCGGCCTCCAAATGCTCCAACTAGCCGTTGCTGGGGAAAGTCCATGGTGTCCAGCCGGGCAGTGGGCATCTCAAGCCGGGCAGCAGGCACTTCAAGCTGGGCAGCGGGCAGGAACACACCAGGCTGGGCCGCGGACAGGAACACACCAGGCTGGGCAGCAGACAGGAACACACCAGGCTGGGCAGCGGACAGGAATACATCAAGCTGGGCAGTGGACAGGAACACACCAAGCTGGGCAGCGGATAGGAACACACCAGGCTGGGCAATGGACAGGAACACATCAGGCTGGGCAGCAGACAGGAACACATCAGGCTGGGCAGCAGACAGGAACACACCAAGCTGGGCAGCGGACAGGAACACACCTGACTGGGCAGCATACAGGAACACACCTTGCTGGGCAGCGGATAGGAACACACCAGGCTGGGCAGCGGAGAGGAACACACCAGGCTGGACAGCAGACAGGAACACATCAGGCTAGGCAGCAGGTGGGCTCATCAGGCTGGAAAGTGGGAACATCAGGATGGAGAGCGGGCACAGCAGGCTGGAAAGTAGGCACTGGCACCTCAGTTGGGAACACTGGCACCTCAGTTGGGAACACTGGCCCCTCAGGCTGGAACACTGGCCCCTCAGGCTTGAACACCTCCGGCTGGAACACTGGCACCTCCAGCTGGAACACTGGCCCCTCAGGCTGGAACACTGGCCCCTCAGGCTAGAACACTGGCCCTTCAGGTTGGAACACCTCTGGCTGGAACACTGGCCCCTCAGGCTGGAACACTGGCCCCTCAGGGTGAAACACCTCCGGCTGGAACACTGGCTCCTCAGGCTGGAACACCCCTGGCTGGAACACTGGCACCTCCGGCTGGAACACTGGCCCCTCAGGCTGGAACACCTCAGGCTGGAACACTGGCACCTCAGGCTGGAACACTGGCACCTCAGGCTGGAACACTGGCGCCTCAGGCTGGAACACTGGTGCTTCAGGCTGGAAGGCGGGTACCAGGACATCAGGCTGGAAAGCAGACATCAGGACATTGGACTGGATAACAGGCACTGGGACACCGGACTGGATAACAGGCATTGGGACGTCGTACTGGATAACAGGCACTGGGACGTCGGACTGGGTTGCAAGCACTGGGACGTCAGACTGGGTTGCAAGCACTGGGACGTCAGACTGGGTAGCAAGCACTGGGACGTCAGACTGGTTAGCAAGCACTGGGACGTCAGACTGGATTGGATTAGCTGGTGTGGAGGCAGGTTGGGTTACTGGCAGGATCTTCTTGGTTGGAAAAAACTTTTGTTTTTTCTTGGGTTTAGTCACTTAGGCTCTGTAGGTGGGGGGTGCAGCAGACTGGAAAGGAGGATTTGGATATGGTGGAGAAGAGATAACCGTAGCATGGGGAAGTTTTTGTGGATTAGTAGGCAGCTGAGAAGAGGCAGGTGGGTTGAATGCAGGATAGGTACAGGTAGCAGAGACTGGATATGAGTATCTGGTTGGGAGCAATGTATACTGAGCTGCAACTGAGTTTGGCGTGGGTGATGGGGAGACAGACTTGTGGGCAGGTAGGTGTCTGATGGCAGAGGTAGTTTGTTGTGGATTGGTTGGGGCTGGTTGTAACATATCAGACCATGCTGAGAGTATGAGTTGGACAAAGGACGGATCACATGCTGCCTGTCTAACAAGGGTCTGTACTGAGTGAATACATTCCAAAAGCTTCTAGTGAGAACAGATGGAATAGTGCTCAAAAAAGCATGCAGAATCATCCTCTAACAGCCACACCAGAGACTCCACCTGATCAGCACTGAAAGGGGGAGAAAAATCATCACTGGTCTTAGGAATACAAGACAGGGCTAGCTCAGCACATATTTGGATCAAAGGCTGCACATCCCCAAACAACATACAGCCCTGGTCAACCAGGGAGTGAGCCAAATGGATGAGCTCAAGTAGCTGGTCATTGGTCCACTCTTTTAGTGACTGGCAGAGATATTCGCCACTTTCTGATGCCAGCAGAGCATAATATGGGATCATATTGGGATTCATTCCAGCAAAGCCAGCAGAACCAAGATAGTTCCTCTGTGCAGCCACTTCTGGTCAGGAATGGCCTTGGTATTCTGTCATGTACCAGATAAGACCAGAACTGTGTGGACTGCAACAGAGGAAACCCAGACGTGTATAAGTGAAAACATAAATGATTTATTAAAGATAAATGAATAAATATAACACAACCACCTCCAATATCACTCAGTGCACCACAACCAATACAAAACAGAACCCCACAAATAAAAATAATAACAGAAGAAATGTATACAAGTAAGGGAAATACCGAGATCATAAACAGAGCCAGGCCAGGGTTGTCAATGGGAGGTCAGCAGCTGGGGAAGGGAAACAAACAGGACAAGAGAGGATAGATGGATCACAGGAGGGACGGGTCAGATACAAGGCTCAGGGTCCAGAGCAGGGAAACAGACAGGAAACAGGATCATCAGGCTTTAGGAATCAGGTCTCGGGTACAGGAATCAGGTTTCAGGAATCAGGTAAACAGGATACAGAATGCAGGCTGCAGGTCAGGGCTCAAGGACAATACCAAGGCAAGATGAGTGTGCACCTGCTGGGTATTTATACTTCAGCTGCTAATTATAGTCAGGTGACACCTGTCTGCAGAGGGGAATACCTGCTCCATACTGCCAGGATCCCTCCACTGGTGGATGCCAGTACTGCAACCCAAAGGTGACAAAATACCAGCAGGGAAAAGCTCTTCTGACAGCTCCAAACTGCCAGGAGACACCTGCTGGTGGACCTCAGTACTGCATGCCAAATGATCGATATTACCAGCGGAGGGGACCTTTCCTGACACTCAAACCAGAAATAATTGTGCAGTGCCACATATTCCAAAAGTTCCATAATAAAAGGACACCTGTCCTCCAGTTAAATCCAAATCATGATTTAAATCATGACTAACTGCTGCTAGACCAAGATTGTGCGGTATAACCGTATACAATGAGGATATGTCAGCTGTCAGCAACCACTGTCCCTGTCTAGGTCTGTGGCTGGATAGCAGATTAATAGTATGCCTGGTATCCTTTATATATGAAGGCATTTTTTGTACAAGGGGCTAGAGGTAATAATCAATATACCTGCCCACCCGGGACGTGACAGTCAATACCACTGACTATGGGATGGCCCGGGGGGCAGGTAAGACTCTTGTGTATCTTGGACAAATAATATGTGATAGGAGTGTGCGGTGCTCTGGGTATTAAAAATAATTTCTCTTTTTTATTTAGAATACCTTGTTTAAAACCTTTAGTGGTAATTTTGTTCAGCTTTTTTTTATAACCGTGTAGGGACAGGGGTAGGCAACCTGGGGCCCTCCAGCTGTTGCAGAACTACAAGTCCCATCATGCCTCTGGGAGTAATTGTAACTGCCAGCCTTGCAATGCCTCATGGGAAATGTAGTTCTACATCAGCTGGAGGGCCCCAGGTTGCCTACCCCTGGTGTAGGGAATACTTACTTAGGGAACCATAGGTTTCCCGATCTCCCACTATTCTATACATCTCTGATATATAGTCACACCTGTCAGGAACAACAATTCCACCCCCCTTATCAGCTAGTCTAATGACCAGTTCCTTATTATTACATAAGGAATCCAAACCTTTCTCCAAATATTGTTGCATTTAGGCATTCCGTACCATCATCTGATCCAAATCCTATAGGACCACATCCCTAAAGACTTTGAGGGAGAGGGCTAATGCTCCAGGGGGGTTAAAAAAGGATGCATGGGAAAGGTTAGAGTGCTGAAACTCAGACCAAATTACCCTTTTCGCTTTGATGGGATTCGTTATTAAATAGCGTTTACGTAAAATATTACGTTTGCATACAAGTTTGTGTACATCCATGTATGTCTGAAATTTGTTCAGACTTCTAGACGGGCAAACTTCAAACCCCTATACAAAACCGTTTTTCTGAGTCAGTTAAAACCTTACTGCTTAAATTGTATTTTCCAATTTCGTTCACATCTTTTTTTTTTTCTTTTTTGATTGTAACCGCCTCCCGCCTCTAGTTCCTCTCTTTGTTCGACCGGTCTTTTTATACCCTGATTGAGTCGGGGAAAACCCTAATTTTGATGTTCCTGTTGTATCACTTTTTGCCACTAGATGTCACTTGTGTTAAATTAAATGCTGTGTGACGCCATAAAGACAATTGTGGCACTTCCGGTAGCCTATACTGATTGTATAGAGTTTGGTCCTTGAAGTAAAATTGTACAATAAATATAAATATTATTGTACCTATATATTAATTTGTCTAATCCCTATAGTTAGTCTATATTAAACTTTAAGCACATGTTACTGATGATATCACTATAATACAAGGTTAGCTATGAAATCAATCACACGGCCTTATAAAACGTATTTATTGCCCAAGACGACAGGAAATGCTAACATGCAAGTATTAAAAGATATTACAATATTATAAAGCTTACAACCAGAACATAATATAAGAATATACTTATCACATCCTCTAGAATAGACTCATTGGCTGGTCTCCAGATGTTAAAAGAGCGCTCTGGACTCCATTGGCTTAGGCCCAAACAACCATCCAGAGCAAGGTCTCAAGGTGGTCAAAGAGAGAGAGCCATAAGTCTCAGGCAAAGGCCAGCATCGGAAGAGAGAGAGCTCTTTGGTTGCAACAGCCTTTTTTACAAACCTCAATCACACCTCATCCAAACCCCCTCCCATTGCCAGCCCAACTCGGTTTTGGACTAATCAGAGTGTTCCTGAGGCATTCCTCCTCAACAGATTATATTACTGACCCTCCTGCTGTATTGTCCACTAGGCGGCAGCGTTTGTCCATGAATCGCCACTGTAGCTCAACTCATCAATTATCTTGCCAGCCATGCTCTCTTTGAAGATTGCTTGCAGAGTAATTAATCAGGAATTCTCATAGACAGATCGGAGTCAGTATTGTCATGCAGAGTTAGGCTTAATTGGCTACATTCCAACCTAGGCCACCTGGCTGTATCAATGAGGAAGTAAATTTCCAGAAATATGATATTAATTCATGTTGAATTCCAACAATTACCACTTTGCCTAAAGGGCGCATACCACCCTTCTTCAGACACAGCTCCTATGGAACAGTTCATATCTGTCTTAACGTGTTTTCCAACAGGTCCTTAAGAAACCGCTCCTATGGAACAGTCCATAATTGTCTTAATGGGTTGTGCTTCCTTAATGTAACAATTTGAGAGGTTACTTTTAGTTAAATATAGGGGTTACTCTGCTCTTTTTCACCTCTATTCATTTATTGTTTTTTTCTTTTCTTCAATTCAACTATTAGTGACGTGTTTCAGTAATTATAGTTGGTCTAGTATGTTTAATGTTGCATTATTTTCTTAATGATATCCTTATGGATAGATTGGTCAAACTATTTCATTTCTTTGAATTAAAATAATATTTTGGGATCATGTGAAACTGATTATTTACTAGGTACGCCCTTTTAGTGCAATATTTTTCATAGCCACTTTTCTGGGTTTTAGTGGCGTGACTTCTTGTAGACAAAGTATGGGATTTCATATAATGGGGGATTGGTGGGACTTTAACTAAGCACACGGGAGCAGGCAAAAATTAAATAGATAAAATTGTTTTGAATTGGTTCAAATTATCATAAATTTTCATATCAAAACATTTAATGCATTTTGCTATATATAAATATCTGTATATTTTATTACAATTCATCAGAACCAAATATTACACATAAATAAACATTCCAACAATGAGTTGGTACGAATTATAGGATACATAAGATAGGACATGATTATATGGGCAAAAATAACTATATAAATTATAACATAAAAATACCACCAAAATAATTCTGGAATAGGGAACAAATTAAATTGAAAAGGAACGGCCATACATGGTAATTCATAAATGTATACACATCGGTTGGTGTTAGCTCTACGCGTTTCAAGGCCTTATAGCCTATCATCAGGAGCGAAACCTTGGTATTTGTCTATGGGTAAAAAAACAAAATAAATTATAGAAAATAAAAATAAAAAATATAAAATAACAAAATAAAAGAGGTATTCTAGAGTAAATTACAGGGGCGAACCCAGGACATGGAAGATCCCCCATGAACTGAATTATCCCACGAACTTACATGTGAATCCTCGCAGTGGTGGTGCAGGCACGGGACCCCCAAGACCAGCCAAACAGGGCCCCAACCGGGAGCTGAGGGGACGTAATGCTGCCAGCAGGGCCAAACATGAACAGCGCCCCATGTGGGTATGGGTGTGTGATGATGGTGTAGAAGGGGTTATCCACCTTAGTGGGAGACCTCTGTGATAAATGTGACAAAAAAATGTTGTAAAACAGTGGGGTAAAAAAGGAGGAAAAAAAAAAAGTGTGAGCAGAGAAAAACAAGTGTAAGGTGAATGGGATAAGTGATTAAAGTTACCTGATTGTCAATGTCTGTGAAAGGAATGAAAAAGTTGCCTGTGTGCATGATCTATCCTGGTTGGGAACGGTGTGAATGAAAAAGTTGCCTGTGTGCATCATCTATCCCGGTTGGGAACGGTGTGAACTGTCCTGTGTGTGAAACCCAAATGAGGAAGGAGCCCATATAGGCGATGCTGCCTCCAAAAACGCCCCCAACGTCATACCTTGGTCCAATGGGGGGAGAAAGAAAGGAAGGCGCCACCAAGCAAGGAGCCAGACCAACACGGCCCCATAGCCTGAAGCACCAACTAAGCCACTCCCCCAGCGGGTCAACAGATGGGAAATATACAGCCGGCGGTGCTGCGTGTAAGACGTCAGCACGCCCGGCAGGGAATGCAGGACGTCGACGCGCAGTGGGGAAACCCCCGCCCACCCCACGTCACAACCGGGTGGCGGGAGAGTGCAGTGCGCGTCGCAGCTCCCGATCGGGACATGGAGGCACGGTCCAACGGATAACTGTAGCCAGCACCACCACAGCGCACATGCAGGGGTGAAAAAAAAGGAAAAAAAACATTCTTAATAGATAGACCAGAGGAAAAAGAAACCAATTAATAACTACGGTCTAATGCTACTAACTAATGAAAATTGAATTCAAAAATAATGAAAAACAGCTAACAAGTAGCCATTTAAGTTAATTGGAAAAAATATTGTTGTTAGTGCCGCCGTGTGCCTCCATCCCTAATTGGGTTAGAGAAAGGAATTTAAAATGAGAAATTTGGGACTTTAAATGAGGTTAAACGGGGCCGTTCAAATCCCCACCTCCATCCCGAGTAATTATATATAATAAATTAGAAGATCTGGATGGCCGCACTTCTGTAGAAAAAGCACTTTTATTGTAGTAAAAGATAACAGGTCACATCAAGGTTGATCATCAAGGTGCAAAAGCACTACTTCTCTGAAGAAAAGGATGTTCCACCAGCTTCACTGGATACTACATCCACCGGTGAGTCAACTTTTTCTCCCTTACTTTTCCCAGATGTCTGTGCTCACATTGATCTCACTGACTTGGCATATGAATCTAATATAGACATAGATAATGGTTCTTCTACTCCGAACCCAGTGTCATTAAAAACAAGATCAGACTTCTGTCCCATCAATTCGAGAGATAGATACATGGATCTATACCAGAAACTGGTTGAAAGGGATCTTGTTAGTCTAGCCAAGGCAACTGCACATAAATCCACTTCAAATCTCAATAGCAAAGAAAAAATGTCTCTTCATGAATTACAAAAAGACCCGTCCATTATAATTAAAAATGCTGACAAGGGTGGAGCTGTAGTTGTCATGCAAGCATCAGCTTACAAAGAAGAAGCTCTAATGCCCCGTACACACGGTTGGACTTTGTTCGGACATTCCGACAACAAAATCCTAGGATTTTTTCCGACGGATGTTGGCTCAAACTTGTTTTGCCTACACACGGTCGCACAAAGTTGTCGGAATTTCCGATCGACAACCACGCGGTCACGTACACCACGTACGACGAGACTAGAAAAGGCCGGTTCAGAACCAAGTGCGGCACCCTTTGGGCTCCTTTTGCTAATCTCGTGTTAGTAAAAGTTTGGTGAGAGACGATTCGCGCTTTTTCAGACTCGTGGCTTTCAGATCGTTTTCTGTTTTCTGTTCAGTTTGTGCTTGTGGGTTTATATCTGCTCTTCAGTGCGTGCAGTCAGTTCGTATCGGAGTTTTCTGTGTGATCTTGCCTGCTCGTTGCTGTTTTTCAGGTCGCTCTTCACAGGCCTTGCTGTTCTTCAGTGCGTTCTGTTACTTCGTTCTGAGCAGCCGACCGTTTTCTAGCCATGTTTCGTATGCGTACTCCTCGTAGAGTTCGTGCTGTGCGGGGGCTTGGTGTTGGGGTCCTGACCTTGACACAAGTCCAGTCCATGAACAGGGTGGGGAGGAGTTCATGGACCAAGAATTGGTTGCTTCAGCGTGACCAGTTCTGTCATATGCCTTTGCTCCGTGAGATCCGTTAAATAATCCTGATGATTTCAGGAACTTTCTCAGGTTGACGGACCCCGTGTTTCACCGTCTGTTGGCTTCGCAGACCCCCTATATCAGCAGGCAGGATACCTGCATGAGGCAAGCCATCACTGCGGAGCAGAGGTTGGTCGCTACCTTGCGGTATTTGGCCACAGGGAGAAGTCTGCAGGACTTAAAGTTCTCGACAGGCATCTCCCCCCAGGCTCTGGGGATCATTATCCCAGAGACCTGTTCTGCCATCGTACAGGTCCTGCAGAAGGAGTATATGAAGGTAAGATTTTTATGCTTTAATATCACATTTTATTGTATTGAATGTTTGCTAATATATTGTATTTCTTCCCTCATTCCCTAATTACCATGATTGTATTATGCTGTGAATGTCCCCTTTGTCCTCATGCATGCTGGATTTTTATGTAATTATTATTTTAGGTCCTTCATACATATTTGCCCTTCAATAACCTCTCCAGCATGGTGTCTCCTGCCCTATATTCACCTCATGTAGTCACTTAACAATGTATTTTATCAGCTCCATAGTAGTGCTTTACCCCAAACACCCCCTAAAATGTTTGGAAATGTTATTTTAGCTTTAAATTCAGGCAGAGTGCCAAAGACTTTTTTTGTGGTGTCCCCAAATTTTTTGTAACCCTCCCTCCCCCAACTGCTAAGTCAGCTGATCCCAATTCTCTATCCTCAATCATCTATCTGCTGACTTTGCCAAACCCATACACACTATACCCATCTCTTTACTGGTCAGATTTATGGATGAATTCCCCAAAGCATGTAGTGCAAGGGCCTGCCTGTATACTTTCCAATGGTACTGTTTAAAGTTTTTGTATCCTATTATTATCTTGATAGGTAATAGCAGAATGTTCAAATGTGCTCAAATGTGTACAGTGTGTATTTATATCTTTGTATTATGACACTTCTTACCTGTCCAGTGGGCTGCCAATAGTGTAACTAAGGAGGGGCTGTTCCAAGTAATACCCTGTATTTAGGCATTCATCTCTCAATGTGAAGAGAGTTACCTGTCCAAGAGTTCCCCCCCTATAATGTTAGAAATGGCCCATGAGAGGGGGGGAGGGGGAATATGATAGGTGTACCTTATACTTTGTTGTTGTTAAATTCCCCTTAGTAAATGCTATCTGGAGGTTGCCCCATAATTTGTGTATAATCTGCTTGCCATGTATCTTTGAAAAAATAGTAATGTTTATTGTTTTTTCCTCAACAGTTTCCTTCAACGCCACAGGAATGGCAGACTGTGGCCTCCCACTTTGCCCAGCGGTGGGACTTTCCTAACTGCAGAGGGGCAATTGATGGGAAACACGTCCACATCGTCCCACCACCCAACTCGGGGTCGTACTATTATAATTACAAGGGGTTTAATAGTATAGTGATGTTGGCGGTGGTGTCGGCTAATTACGAGTTCTTGTATGTGGTCGTGGGGAAGAATGGCCGGATGTCCGATGGTGGAGTGATCACCCAGACGGAGTTCTACAGGTGTCTCCAGAATGGCAGCTTGGACTTGCCACCTCCAGAGGACAATGTTGAAGGTCTCCCATTTGTGCTCGTTGCTGATGAAGCATTTGCGCTGGGGGACCACCTGATGCGGCCATTCCCGATGAGGACCCTCACCCCGGAACAGAGGGTTTTTAATTACCGGCTGGCCAGAGCCCGAAGAGTGGAAGAGAACACATTTGGAATCCTGGCCAGCCGGTTCCGATTATTTCTGACACCCATCCATATGGCGGAATACAAACTGAACCATATAATACTTGCCTGCTGTGTTCTCTATAATTTTTTAAGAAAACATTCAGCCAACTATGCTGGCTCAGTTGGGCCTGAGGCTGGAATTCCAAATCCATCAACACTGACGGCGCTTGAAAGTGGCCCGTGATGTCCGGTTACGCTACCTGGAGTTCTTTGCGGGTAGGGGGCTATCAATATGCCAGACAATCTGTGACACCTTTTTCAAATAAAAAAAAAACAAAAGAAATTCTTGGTGGACATTTACTGCTTGTGTTTGTTTTAGCTGACCCTGACAGAAATGTGTTGAGTGCAGAAAATGTCGTGATTGGGTAACCTTATAAAAAACAGTGTTGGCTGGTACTTCCTAAATGCAAAAACACATTTCACTACAAGTGCACTTGCAACTGCACTGAACCTGCACTTGTAGTGCAAAGTGTATTTGCCCTTAGGAAATAACCCCCATTTTTCCATAAAACAGCAATTACTTCACCCCAAAAGTGTTGTAGTGTTGAGACAATAATCCACACACATTCTTGAGTAAGGCACTTTTTTATACCTGCACAATCACATGTGCATTTACGAAAGGTTTTTAAAACAAACCAACATGTTTGTTGTATAACAATGTTTGCAGTAGCATTATCAAAAATCAAAATATCCATTTCAGATAAAACAGGCCTGTGTAAAACCAACAAGAAAGCCAAAAAACTTGAACTTACAAAGTTCACATATGGTAAAACCTGAAGGCTATATCAGACATCAGTATTTAGGAACTGGGTTTGATATAGCGTTCAGATGGGGGGAAATCACCCCTGGAAAAGCCAAATTTGGAAGATGCACACCAATTTACGAATGTCAACATGTGCTATCTGCCATCAGGGGGGATCAAGGGACGTGTTTTGGGGGAGCAAGCCCTTCCTCAATGCTACTTTATAATTGAGGAAGGGGTTGCCCCCCCAAAACGCGTCCATTGATCTCCCGTGATGGCAGATAGCACATGTTGGCACACTGTGTGCATCCTCCAAATTTGGCTTTTCTAAACATATAAAAAATTTTGGTGAGATTGGACCACGATAAAACAGGTGATTTTGTGGGGTTTAAATTCGCCCCAAAACATCAATGATGTTATTATTTTTTTTAATAACATCACTGATTTGTTGCTGGATGTTTTGCAATTGGAGATTACACCCCATGATCTCCCCGATCAGTATCTGGGCACTTTCAGATGTGAAACGTTCTCTCTCCCTCACATCACGATCACCTAAAAAGAGAGAAAGAACAAAAAAAAGGTCTCAAAAATCTGCCACCATCCATCTCTTTTACCTGAGCCTGTGGTCGCAGACACTCACCTGTTGTGGTGCCAATCTCCATCACATCTTCTTCTTCCTCCTGCTCAGCTTCTTGGGTTTGCGGTATTTCCCCTTCTTCCAGAGGTGGGGGGTCTGTGTTCTCCTGGGATGAGGGGTGTCCTCCGAGTCTTTTCTCCCCTATGTAAAACAAAAATGGTATAATTAGCACACAGATATTTGATGGCTGAACTAGAAATAGGAAACATTGCTTGGAAGTGGGGTACAATTGTCTATTTTAGCAGAGTTCCAAGATGTATATTTTTTTTTTTCAAAATTATTTATTTATAGTAGAAAACCGGTTCACCGGGACATACAACAATAGTGTGACTGTAATCAACAAAAACACATACATAAGCTCAGAAACAGTGCATATCTTATACAGATATAGATGAGAATTATAACATCTCTATTCCTTGTTTAGGAGGTTAGGCAGCATATTTCAGTGGTGACAGCGTATAGGTATTACTACCATTTTCTCCCTGACCAAATTCCTAGTGAATTTTATTGAGTGGTGGAACCTTCCATCTCGTGGTTTCTATTAGTTCTATGTTTCTTAGTGTATTCTGTATGTGTCTTCAGAGCCACAGTGTAATTTAATCCCGGCTCAAGCGGTCTCCCAATTATTTTAAGTTTATAAGAGAGAAAGCAATATAGAAAAGGGAGAAGAAAAGAAGGGGGAGAAGGAGTCTAGTTAGACGCAGAGTAGAGTAACAGAGTGGAGAGAAGACAGACAAAGTGAGAGAGGAAGGGGGCGAAGGGGTAATGGGGGGGGGGGGGAGTATGCTCAAGGTTGTGAAAAAAAAAAAAAAGGGGGGGTGGGGGGGGGAATCGGATGGTGATTCATCAACGCTTGTTTGTGCCTATTTCTGACTGCGATTATATACGAAAACAGAGTGTATTATATCCTCAGCTATCTAGAAGTGCCTGACCTTCGTCTGAGTACTTGAACATATTCCATAGTTGCCAGGTTTTGGTGTATCTTTCTTGTCTGTTTTGGCTGGTGAGGATTAGGTCCTCAAACTGATTAATTTCCTCCACCTTTTGTATCCAGAGTGCTATGGTTGGTGGTTGGGTGGATTTCCAAAGGATTGGTATGCAGGATTTCGCCGCATCTAGCAGGTGTCGTACCACTGATTTTTTGTAGGCCCTTGCAGGGGTGTCATTGGCATGCAAAAGGAAGTATGCCGGGTCTTCTGGTACAACCCGGTCTGTGAATCTCTGTGTTATCTGGCGGACTTCTCTCCAGAAGTTCTGGATCCTGGGGCAGGACCAGAAGATATGGAGGAGTGTGCCCTTTTCCTCCTGGCATCTCCAACAGACATCCGATGACGAGGGGTAAATTGCGTGAAGCAGTGCTGGGGTTCTATACCAATGAGTAAGGATTTTATAATTTGTTTCTTGAATTTTGGTGCATATGGAGGATTTGTGGGTGAATTGCAGGATGTGCTGTGTTTTGTTGGAGGAAAAGTGACATTTCAAATCTTTTTCCCATTTGGAGAGACTCTGTAGTTTATAATCTCCTGTTGGAGTGGTAAGCATGCTATATGTTATAGAGAGAGAGTGTAGTAAAGGGTCTATACCGGAGCATAACTCCTCCATAGGTGTGAGGGTTTGGTCAGTGGCTGTGGGTGGTGGCATACTACCTAGGTAGTGGTGGAGCTGTAGTGAGCGCAAGAAGTCTAGGCGGAACTGTCCTTCAGGATCGGACACCTCCGCGATACTTCTCCACCTACCTCCGTTGCTGAAGTGTGAGGCTTGGTATATTCCCGCTTCCCTTAGTTCCCGAAATCTCCCATCCTCCATCCCTGGTTTAAATGAAGGGTTCCCCAGTATGGGCTTGAGTGGTGAGTTACGGGCAAAGAGAGGGGACGAGTCAATCAGACGTGCACATATGCGTGCCGTGTTGCCTATTAATGGGAGGCGTTTGAGGTCTGTCGGGAGAGCATTGTAACACCATGGGATCCTGTGTATAGGAGGTGCGCATTGTGCTTGTTCGAGTTGCGTCCATAGCTTTGTGGTGGTGTGTCTGCACCAGTCAATGAGCCTACACAGATGCGTAGCTCTATAGTAGGACTGGAGTTCAGGCATTGCCAGTCCTCCATATCGTTTGGGTAACGAAAGAGTCTTCCTGTTTAGACGTGGTGTTTTCCCGGCCCAAAGGAATTTGATAAATATGGATCGTGCGTGATTGAAATAGTCTGCTGGTATGTGTATTGGGATGGTCTGTAGGAGGTAGAGGAATTTGGGTAGGATTGTCATTTTAAGGATGTTGCAACGTCCAAACCAGGAATGGAGCCCCCCTGTGTATTTATCTAGTATTTGTTTTACTTTTTTTAACAGAGGTGGGAAATTCAGTTTGAACAATTGGGAAAAGTTCGGGGGTATGTGTGTACCTAGGTATTTCAAAGCTGTAGTGGTCCACTTCAAATGGAAACTGTTTTGGAGTTGTGTGAGATGTGGTTGTGGAATTCCCAATCCCATCGCTTCGGACTTACTGAAATTAATTTTTAGATTAGCTAGTTGGCCATAGATGTGAAATTCTTTCATCAGGTTGGGGAGGGAGATGGTTGGGTTCGTGAGGGAGAACATCAAGTCGTCAGCGTATGCAGAGACTTTGAATTGTTTCTTATTTACTTCTACTCCTGTGATGTCTGGGTTTAGTCTAATGTGGCATAGGAAAGGTTCCAGGGATAGCGCGAAGAGTAATGGTGATAGGGGGCAACCTTGACGGGTTCCATTAGTAATTGGGAAAACTTCCGAGAGTACACCATTCGCTCTCACTCTGGCCGAGGGATCTGAATAACTAGCAGAGATCCATTGCATCATTTTGTCTCCTAGGCCTATATGTTTCAGCGTTGCAAACATAAACCTCCAGCTGACCCGATCGAAAGCTTTTTCAGCGTCCGTTCCTAGTAGAATGCATGGGGATTTGGTACTGTTAGCTAAATGGAGTAGGTTAAGGACCTTAATCGTGTTGTCCCTAGCTTCCCTGGTTGGGACAAAACCCACTTGGTCTAGGTGGATCAATGAGGGAAGGTGTTGTTGAAGCCTGTTGGAAATAATTTTTGTGAAGAGTTTTAAGTCCGTATTCAACAATGCGATCGGACGGTAGGAGCCGCATTGGCCCGGGTCTTTGCCCTCTTTTGGTATGACGGAAATCTGTGCCTGTAGTGTTGATCTATGAAATTTTCCCCCAGAGCCTAGATTGTTATAGAGTTTAACCAGTTGTTGGCCAAGGGAGGGGAGGAGGGTTTTGTAATAAGGTATTGTGAGCCCGTCCGGGCCTGGCGCTTTACCTGGTTTAGAATTTTTTAGAGCGGTTTGTAGTTCGCTCAGCGTGATGGGGTCTTCTAGTAGGGTTTTAACGTCGTCTGAGAGGGTGGGCATTGAGGATGATATGTATTCTGTTGTTTTTTCAGGGGGGGTTTGTGTCTCTTTTAAATTGTATAGAGAAGAATAGAAGGAGTTAAACTCTTGCACAATATGTTGTGGTAGCGAGGCCTTACGGCCCGTCGGGGACAAAATGTGGGGTAAATATGAGGCTATTTTCTGTTCTCGTAGTGATTGGGCCAACAATCTCCCGCATTTGTTGCCAGATTCGTAATGTTTCCTTTTGCTGATTTGTATCGCCGCTTTCGCTTTAAAGCGTAGAAGGTCGGTGATCTGTGTACGGGTCGTGTCTAACTCTATTTCCAGTTGTTTGGTGGGCGCCTGTTTGTGACGTGTTTCTAGTGATTCTAATTTTCCGAGCAACGTGTTTAATTGTGCAGTTCTTTGTCGTTTGAGTCGTGCCCCGTGCTTAATGAGTATCCCCCTGATAACGCTTTTATGTGCCTCCCACACTAATCCTGTGTCACAGTCAGGTGTGGAATTGGTGTCCTATTTCTCTGGTTACATCCGCTAGGACCTCTGGATCTTTCAGTAGTCCTTCGTTTAGTCTCCACGGTGGTTTCTGTTTTGACCTTACGTCTGGGAGAACGTAACGCAATGTGATCGGGGCGTGATCCGACCACGTGATTGGTCCTATAGTAGTCTCTTTAATCGCTTGCAAGTCTCTGTGGGGAATCAGGAAATAATCGATTCTAGAGTATGTCTGGTGTGGTTTGGAAAAGAAAGTGTAATCTCTTTCCCCTGGGTGGAAAAGACGCCAAGCGTCGATCAGCTGTGAGTTATGTAACGTCGTTCCGATACGTTTACGTAAATCTCGCAATGTCGAGGAAGTTCCAGTGGAAGTATCCTCTGTAGGGGTGAGGGGAACATTAAGGTCTCCTCCCAGAATCAAATGTCCGTCTGTGAATTGTGATAGTAGGTCCAGGTGTCGTTTTAGGAATCTGTCTTGTTGTGTATTGGGAGCGTATAGGTTAGCCAGGGTCACCTTTGTGTCTCCTATCTTCCCCTTTACGAAAAGGAATCTACCTTCCCCATCGTGCTTCACTTCTGTAAGTGACCATGGTAATGTAGATGAGATTAGGATGGAGACCCCTCTAGATTTAGTCTCAGTGTATCTCGAATGGTATGCAACTGGGAAGAATTTGCTCTGTAATGTCGGTAAGGAACCCTCCCTAAAGTGGGTCTCCTGTAAGAAAACTATTTCTGCTCCCATGCGTCTCATGTCATTGGTTAACATTCGTCTTTTTTCAGGTGTGTTCAGGCCCTTTACATTAAAGGAGATTACGTTTATGGAGGTCATGGTCGCGTGTGGTGGGTTTGTAGATGTTTACAAACTGAATCCCAGAGGGGGGGGTTGGGGGGTTGAGGGGGGGGGGAGTTGAGGGGGGGTGGGGTATTAGTTGGGGGTGGGTAGAGAAGATGAAAAGCAGGTCAGATAGGAGAAGAAAAATGAACGAACTCAAGAGAGAGTAGAGAGGAAAATAAAAAGGCTGTCACTAGATAGTGCAGCTTAGTGCAAGTACTAAATTAGCCAATCAGGCTATTACGCTCCCCAGGAAATATACTGGGATTGGAGCGTTGTCCTAAGTGGGACAGTGGATGGACAGGGCCGGGTAGAGAGCTCCCGTACCTTCCCCTCCACCCCCGGCTATCTGTAATTTAAATGTGTACACGTTTAGTGCCATTAGCAGTCACCTAACAAGCTAATAAGGTGTAGTATTCAAGACACAATAATATGCTGAACAAAACCATTAGAAAGGCATGGTATAAACATAATAAAGCAAATTGAAAAAATATAATGAGGTAAAGTGGAGCTCTCCTATCTGGAGCCCAACGAGTGCAAGTGCGTGAACATATTAACTTTAACAAGTGCAGTAACATATTGTCATGTTCCCCTCCCCATCCAGCAACACGTAAGAATGTATGAGCCATGTGGAATGCACTCGACATAAGCTATAGAGTAACTGGTACATCTATTCTGATATTGAAACATCTAAATATAGGTCAAGACCTCGGGGTCGTGAGTGTTCAGTTCCTCATGGGGCAATAGTAAAGTGGTCAGATCAGGTCTTGGTCAGAGAACCTATTACCGGCAATCCTGTGGGGGATTCTCTCTTCCACTCCCAGTTCAAGCAGCAGGTCTAAAATGACAGTTTGCTCTCTAGCGGTATGGCTAATAACAGGGTCTGATGTCCATAGCCGAAGTGTCCCAGTGTGTGGAGATCCTGTCTCGGTTTTAAATCCTTGGTGTTCCTTTCCCCAATAGTGAGGCGAGCGGTGGTGAGTGTCGGTGGGAATGTCTCCTCTTGCCGTCCCCCTGTCACTCAGCCTCCTATGAATTCACATTCTGCATGTTTCCGCCCAGTTAAACTAAAGGTGTTTCTGTGCGTCTTACAAACATCCCTCTGCAAGTAATTGGGGGGAGACCTGTGCCGACGGACGATAGCGGGCAGCTACCCTGCCCCAATTCAAACAAATATTGGCATGGCTTAGTTCCAGGGGTGGGGCGGGTATCGTTCAATATCATGTTAGTAGTCTCCCCATAGCCCCTCTGGGGATCTCCCAGGTCTCAGTTCCATCCCTCCTCAGGCCTTGCATGTTCCCGGAGACTGGAGAGGGGGGGAGTGGGGGCAGGCTGGGTGAAGGGGAGCGGGTACAGGATTTAGGCACTTCTCCCACCCCCTGAACGACCAAGGTGACCACCTCAAAGTTCCCCATGTGTGAAGGCTCAGTTCTGTGCGGTCTGTTTGGGAAACTTAATGCTGGATAAGGAAGGGGTGGCCATCGGCCTACTCACGCGGTTCTCCCTCCGATGCCGTCCTGCGTCTCCTTCTATTCCTCTGGTGACGAGGGGGAGGGGGTCCATGTAGCCTCAGGGGGCCCGATCGGCCTTGTAAACGTGGAAGGAACTGAAGCCAATCGGGTACCTGTATTGGATCTGCCTCCATGAATCTGAACAGTGCTGGTAGGTCTGCGGTTGTTTGGAGGGAGAAAGACCCGGCATCGCCTCGGAACGTAACCGACAATGGGTATCCCCATCTGTAGGTCAGACCTTTCTGCTTGGCCAGCTCCAGGAGAGGGCGGAGAAGGGCTCTACGTCTTAGTGTGGCCCTCGATAGGTCAGGCAGTATTTTGGCCTGTCTGCCTCCCACCTCTACGTCTCCATGTTCCCAGGCACATCGGAGGATAGACTCCTTTTGAGTGTAGCGATGCAGTCTACATACGACGTCACGCGGCCTATTCGGGTCTTCAGATCTGGGGCCTAGGGCTCTATGCACTCTATCTAGCTCAATGTTGAGCTCAGGGGCCCCTAGCACAGTGCGGAATATCTCTGTAACCGTGTCCCCTAGGTTCTCCGCAGTCGTGTCTTCTGGGATCCCCCGGAGTCGCAGGTTGTTCCTGCGACTCCGGTCCTCGATGTCTTCCAAATGTAGCTGCAGGGCGACGGCAGATTCTCGGTGTAAGTCTCTCACTCTTTCGAGCGCCGTGACTCTCCCCTCCAAAGAGGACACTGATGCCTCACCTGTGGTCATGCGGTCCGCCAGCGTAGCTACTTCTCCCCGCACCTCCTGCATATCTCTCCTGTGGGTCTCTTCCAACTTGAGGATAAGCGCCTCAATGTCGGTGCGTGTGGGGAGGGCCTGGAGCAGGGCTCGAATGTCCTGTTCGAGCACGACGGGTTCAGGGGATCGTGGGGATGTCATTGCGCCTCTCGTAGGGTCTCCGGTAATATCCAGGGAGCTGCTACTGGTGTCTAGTAGGCAGGATGTAGTTGGATGTCCGCTCTGTCTGGGGGCCTTCTGTTTCTCCCCGCGTGGCAGGCCTCGCGGCGCAGTTGCGGTGGCTCCCGGGGATGTGCACTGTAGCTGCTGAAAGTAGTGGCGGATCTCTCCTGGGCTCCTTCCGACGGGTGTACCCCGTGTAGATGCTCTTGTCCTGTGTCGTTTAGTCGGTAGCATGCCTCTGGCAAGGTGTCTTTAGCCGGGGTTTTCGGGACAGGCCGGGAGCTCCGAGAAAAAGCAGCTTCACTCAGCCATGTCCAGGCCACGCCCCAGATGTATATTTTTTATTGCCCTTTGTCAAGCTGCAATATTTTACCTGTTTGGTACAAGCTTCACAGATGTAGCCCCCCCTATAGTATACACTGGAGCACCTGTGTGCCCCCCCTAATAAAAATGGTGTTCTGGGGTCCCACACTAGTGCTCCAGTGTCCAGATGTGAAAACAGCTGCTCAGTGTCCTCTCCTTACACACAATCTAGTTGGCATTTCATTCTAGTAACAAACCCATCTACACAAACAAATATTTGGCATCCAAGTAGGCCCCCAAAAATGTGTGAAAATGCATATGGCCTAAACAATGGTGTTCTAGAGGCCGAAAGAAAAATGTTTGATACGAACGAATAATGGGCCCATGAACATTAAAGTTGACCTTTTTAAACGTTACAATTAATAAAAGCATATGGAGCAGAACGAACGTAATAAAGACAGAAAGAATAGGAACACAGCACAACGACTTACTTTTTTGCAGCACTCTCCGGATCTTTCGGCACTGCTCTGGCTCTCTCAACTTCAGGTCCGACCACCACTTCCTGAGCTGATCTTTAGATCTTCGTACCCCGAAATTCCTCTCAAGACTCCTGACCACTTTCGCCATGATTTTGGCCTTTCGGATATTGGGTTGGGGTAAGGCCCATATTTTCCGTCATAGTCGGACTTCCTCATGATGTCGACCATCTCCAACATCTCCCCAAACGACATATTTGTGGCCTTAAAACGTCTCCTTCTGGATCGGGACGTGTCTGAATCCGGACTTTCCTCCTCCTCCTCCTCGTTGCTCGAATTAGCACGCACCTGCTGTAACTCCGCCATCATGCTCTTCCCCCACTGCGCCTAACGAAAAGGGGCGGGGAATAGACTAGAAAGCACGTCAGGGGCGGGCGGAGTTACACGCATGCGCAGTGTGTATAAAGCGTAACACGCGTGCGTATTACGTACGATCTGTGAGCGGAGGAAGGAGCATTGGACGCGCTGATCGTAAGAACGAAGGTAAGAGACAAACTTGTGCCTATACTGCTTCTAGATTGAGGCCTATATTGTAACAAGATTAGGAGAGTTTTGACTGACATTAGGCTTCGTCTTGTGTTGTGTCTTGCAGTGAACATGGATATCTTAATGAAAGATAATGACTTCATGTCAGTATTCATAGATATGCTAAGTGAGCTACCCTGTCTGTGGGAGATTACCCACCCCCATTTCAAGAACCAAGCAAAGAGGAAGGCAGCACTGGAGCAATTGTGTGAAATTGTGAAGCAGGTGATCCCCACGGCAGACATCACTTATTTAAAGATTTTCATTGGTGGCCTGAGGAGCACATATCTGAGGGAGCGCAAGAAAGTCCTGGATTCACAGAGATCCGGAGCAGCAGATGACATCTATGTCCCCAGGATGTTGTACTACGACAGGCTGCACTTTCTGGCAGGCCAGAATGAACCCAGGCCATCCCTCTCCAGTCTTCCTTCCACGCTTCCTTCCCCCCTGGCTGAGGCTTCTGACGCCCAACCTGGGCCTTCCAGGCCATATGTGGAGGAGCCCAGATTGAGACAGGTATAGCATTCCTCTAAATATTTCTGCTTGTCCAATCAATGATGTTAACTAGATGTTAGTTGGGAGTACTAATTTAGGATTGTGATTGATCAAAAACTAAAACCATGTCCCTTTTTCATACACAGGGAAGTCTCAGCCAGGAGGTGGCTGGGCCGAGCCGGCTGGCTGATATCAAGGTCCCTCCACCCCCCCTGAAAACAGAAAGTGGCAGTAGGACGAGTACCCTAGAGGAGGCGGCTATAGCATTCTTTTGGAGGGCTACAGAGGTCCTGGGAGCACCCCACACCATGCAGGAGAACATTGCTGCCTTCATAGCATATAAAATGCAGAGGATGGAGGAGGGCCAAAAAGCCATGTGTGAGGCCCTCATCAGAGGCTATGGAGAAAGGTATGAGGGGCCAAATTACACCTCACACACATCTTTGGGATGGTCCTCCTCCTCCAGGTCCTCCTCCTCCTCCTCCCTCTCCTCCAGGTCCCCCCAGTCCTCCTCCAGGTCCCCCCAGTCCTTCTCCTCCTCTAGGTCCTACTCCTCCTCCTGCCACATCTCCAACTGCACAGCCACAGCCCGGAAGGAAGCGTGGAAGGAAGACCAGACAGTGATTGCCCTGGATCCAGTCTGGTCGGCCAAAAGATGCAGCCTCTTGTGGTACCACAGCCTGGGGGCACAGATGTCATCTGCTGCTATCCGAGTCTCTGTGAATCACGGACCAGACTGCCCTCCCTTAGATATGGACTCCTCAGGCCAACAATTTTGATGTTTAAGAATTGGTGTCTGCCGTGGGGGTCCCAGGCTTCACTAATTTCTCTTGTTGATCCAGTGTTGCCTTCCTCTTTGTTTGGTTCTGATCCCTTAATAAAGGATTTTTGTTTTGAATTATACTCTCCTATGTGTTTTACTTCAAAAATGACAGTTGGTTTGTGAGGATTCAGGTACATTTCAAATATACAATGAGAAATGAACAAGGGACACCAACAACAAACAATCTCCTGGAGATTAAATAATAAAAGATATCAATGGTGTTGGGGTAACTTGACACACAAAACACACACAAAAATATTCTGGAGTAAAAATAAAAATTGAACAAAGATCAGCCTTGGAAAAAATCCAAACATTAAAGAAAAAAAAAGGCTGAAAATCCAAAAAAAAATAAAAATAAAAAATATAAAACTGTCAGATGTGACAACTAATAACAATATATTGAGGGAATCCCACTAAAAAAACACAAAAGTTTGTGAGAAGTGTGTGTGAATATGAGCAGCAAAACTACTTAATTCTTGTCACATTATAAAGAAGAAGAGAGTGCGCTGTATTAAACCATTTTTAACATTGCAGCGTGACAAAAGTGCTGTATCCATTGCGAACGCTAAGTTTACCAGAACGAGCTGTCCCGTGTCGGAATTTCTTCTGAGCATGCGTGGCACTTTGTGCATCGGAACAGGCCACACACGGTCGGAATTGACGCGATCAGATTTTGTTGTCGGAAAATTTTATCTCCTGCTCTCCAACTTTGTGTGTCGGAAAATCCGATGGAAAATGTCCGATGGCGCCCACACACGGTCGGAATTTCCGACAACACGCTCCGATCGGACATTGTCCATCGGAAAATCCGACCGTGTGTACGGGGCATTAGACAACTTTCAGACAGAGATACATATTTAGTTCTTAAAAGGGACCCCACAGATGCCTTCAAGAAGGAACTGTCCTCCCTTTTAGACAGAGGAGTTTCTGCAGGAATACTGTCAACTAAAGATAAAGAAATGCTAATACCTGAGTCCCCCATTATGCCCATTTTCCATCATCTTCCAAAAGTGCATAAGGGCTTTTCCCCTCTTACAGGCAGACCCATTGTCGCAGGAATTGGCTCACTTAATGAGCGCCTGGGACAGTGGGTCGACCAACAACTACAACCTGTGATTACAGAACTCCCTGGCTACCTTCGAGATACAAAACAGCTGCTAGCTAAGCTTGAAACCATTGACTGGCATGACGACTATTGTTGGATCTCGTGTGATGTTTCAAGTCTTTATTCTTCCATACCCCACACTTTGGGTTTGCAAGCAGTGTCTTTTTTCTTACACAGATCGGGACTTTTTTCTTTTGCCTTACAAGAATTTATCTTGATGTGTTTAGAATTTTTGTTAACCCACAATTTTTTTATGTTTGACGGGGGTCACTACCTCCAAAGATGCGGTGCATCTATGGGGGCTAAGTTCTCACCATCCCTGGCTAATTTGTACATGGGGTGGTGGGAAAAGCACCGCATCTTTGGGGCTGGTGGCCCCCGCCGCTCTGATACCAATTTTTACTGTTGATACATTGATGATCTGTTTATTGTTTCTAAGGTGTCCGTTTATGAAGCAGTGAAATCTATTCACTGCTTCATTCTCCGGCATTCACAGTGAAGAATCTTCTCCTCTGTGTGCCAGTTTATGAAGCGGTGTAGATCACTTCACCTTTGGAGGAGTGAAGTGATCTACAAATGCTTCAAATAGTGGAGAACGGCCCCTGATACTGGAATCTCGTGAGACTTTACGAGATTATAGTACCAGATGTCAGTTTATCAAGCAGTGATAAATTATCACCGCTCAACGGCGTGGATTAATGTTAATAAAATAACGAGTCCCCCTACATTATACACATATGTATACACACACACACATTATATATACATGTATATACACACACATGATATTTATATACATATACACATTATATGTATATATGTATATATATGCATACTCATAAATATGACAGGGGGACATGCTTATAGTGTTGGGGGGTCTGAACGAGGCATAAGGAAGTTAAAAATCTTCCTCCTTCCCCCTCAGATCCCCCCAGATTTCCTCTTCACTCCCCGATTCACCACCTCTGAGCTGGTGAACCTGGGAGTGTGAATTCTGACACAGATCGCCAGTGAAGCGGTGAGATCACCGCTTCATAAACTGGCCGTTACTGTGTCATTCAATGAGGATTCTCCGTGTGTAGAGATAATCGGCGGGAGAACAAGTTCAAACATGTTCTCCCCCGATTATCACTGTTTCATAAACTGTTTATGGACTGTGATCAGCGGTGATCCTCGGGATCACCGCTGATCACTGCTTCATAAACGGACACCTGTACCTGTTGGTGATCTTAACGACTGGTTATCACATCTTAACGGTAATGATCTCAACTTGAAATTTACAGGAACCATGAATTCTAGCACTATAGATTGTTGGAACGTCAGACTTACCGGTGTAGGTGGCAGAATAGTTTCCAGTCTTTTCAGGAAGGCAAGTGCTGGTAATGTGCTGTTGCGGGCAGATTCGGGCCATCCCAGCCACACTATTAATAGCATTCTGGTAGGCCAATTCTTGAGAATAAAAAGGATATGCAGTAGGGATTTCCATCAGGAATCCATACTTATGGCAGATAGATTTAAATCTAGAGGCTATGCAAGTTCGATCATTGATCGAGGCTTCAAAATTGCTAATCAAACACCTTGACATAAACTCCTCTTAGACAAGCCTCCTGATAGACACAATAAATCTAATATCCCTACGTTCTCCACCCCATATAGTGAAGAGTTTGCTAAAATTAAGAAAATAACAAGTACCTTCCAATCCTACAACACGACCCCATATACTCCAGGATTCTTCAAAAGGGGATCCGTATGGTCTCCAGAAGACCCCCTTCCTTGGGTAGCCTCTTGTCACCTAGCCTATTTTCCAGCACAGAATCTTCCAACACCTGGCTATCATTTCAGGGTTCTTTCAGATGTGGGGGTCAGGGGTGCGCCTATCGTCCGTTTGTTCATAAAGGCAATACCGCACTTTATACACATAAGATACGTTCATTTATAAATTGCAACACACGATATATTGTATACGTTATCACCTGTTTGGAATGTCAAGTACAATATGTCGGCAGGATCACACGTAGGCTAAAAGATAGGCTCTATGACCACCTCTACGATATCACTAAAAATCATCCAACCAACATAGCACGACACTGGAATGTTCACCACCAGAAAGACACCACAAGTCTTGTTATTCAAGGGTTGGAGAGAATTAAATTAACTTCTAGAGGAGGTGACAAGTTTAAGATTTTATGCAGGTAGGAGGTGAAATGGATTTTTATTTTAGATACTCGTCAGCCATCTGGGTTGAACTATGAATGGGATGTATCACATTTCTACTAGTTCGGCCCAAAGGTATATTAACTTAATTACATTAACTATCCTGCTTTAAGAAATATACATTCTCTCACCAATGATGATATTCTGCATAGCTGCTATATTATTGGGGTTTATGCTTCGGCAAAACGTTACTAACTTCCTCTTTTCCACATCATGGCTTTATGAGATATACATTCTCTAGCCAATGATGGTATTCTGCGTAGCTGCTATATTATTGGGGTTTATGCTTTGGCAAAACGTTACTAACTTCCTCTTTTCCACAACATGGTTCTTTTGATTGTGATTTCATATGAGATGATACTGGGTTCAATCAGTAGTTACCGGTCAGTAGAGTGTTGCAGCACATGGAGTGAGACTACTAGCTCTCTGTTGTGGTTTATGCTTAGGCGAAATGGTGTTATTTGTTCCTTATTTTCCCTTCTTCATGTCATGACTTAAGTCTTAATGGTTTTTTATAACATGACCCTGGGTTCAATTAGACACTGTCAATAAGTAGGATATCACGGCACATGAAGCGAGATTTCTTACTTTTTAGTGCCGCTTACTCCTAGAATTCACAATCAGATTTTGCTCTTGAACCTGGTTCTGTGCATGTACACATGCAATAGTATATGCTCCAACCTTTGGATCCCCTTGTGCTTATTAATGACTATGCCGTTGTTTCTGACAACACGTTTTATGCCCCGTACACACGGTTGGACATTGATCGGACATTCCGACAACAAAATCCTAGGATTTTTTCAGACGGATGTTGGCTCAAACTTGTTTTGCATACACACGGTCGCACAAAGTTGTCGGAATTTCTGATCGCCAAGAACGCGGTGACGTCAACCACGTACGACGAGACTAGAAAAGGCCAGTTCAGAACCAAGCGCGGCACCCTTTGGGCTCCTTTTGCTAATCTCGTGTTAGTAAAAGTTTGGTGAGAGACGATTCGCGCTTTTTCAGACTCGTGGTTTTCAGATCATTTTCTGCTGTTCAGTTTGTGCTTGTGGGTTTGTATCTGCTCTTCAGTGCGTGCAGCAAGCTACGCGTGACTTTGATTAGTCATTGTGTTCTTGTTCATTCGTTACTGTTTTTCAGGTCGCTCTTCACAGGCCTTGCTGTTCTTCAGTGCATTCTGTTACTTCGTTCTGAGCAGCCGACCGTTTTCTAGCCATGTTGCGTATACGTACTCCTCGTAGAGTTCGTGCTGTGCAGGGGCTTGGTGTTGGGGTCCTGACCTTGACACAAGTCCAGTCCATGTACAGGGTGGGGAGGAGTTCATGGACCAAGAATTGGTTGCTTCAGCGTGACCAGTTCTGTCATATGCCTTTGCTCCATGAGATCCGTGAGAATAATCCTGATGATTTCAGGAATTTTCTCAGGATGACAGACCCCGTTTTTTACCGTTTGTTGGCTTCGCTGACCCCCTATATCAGCAGGCAGGATACCTGCATGAGGCAAGCCATCACTCCGGAGCAGAGGCTAGTCGCCACCCTGCAGTACCCTGGCAGGGAGAAGTCTGCAGGACTTGAAGTTCTTGACAGGCATCTCCCCCCAGACTCTGGGGATCATTATCCCAATGACCTGTTCTGCCATCATCCAGGTCCTGCAGAAGGAGTATATGAAGGTAAGATTTTTATCCTTTAATATCACATTTTATTGTATTTAATGTTTGATAGTATGTTGTATTTCTTTCCTCATTCCCTAATGACCATGATTGTAATATGCTGTGAATGTCCCCTTTGTTCTCATGCATGCTGGATTTTTATGTAATTATTTTTTTGTCCTTCATACATATTTGCCTTCACTTACCTCCCCAGCATGCTCTCCTGGCCTTATATTCACCTCATGTAGTCACTTAACAATGTATTTTATCAGCTCCATAGTAGTGCTTTACCCTAAATACCCCCTAAAATGTTTTTAAATGTGATTTGTGCTTTTTTGGGTGGTCCCCAAATCATTTGGAATCCTCCCTCCCCTCAACTGCTAAGTCAGCTGATACCAATTCTCTATCCTCAATAATCTATCTGCTGACTTTGCCAAACCCATACACACTATACCCATCTCTTTTGTGCTCAGATGTATGGATGAATTCCCCAAAGCATGTAGTGCAAGGGCCTGCCTGTATACTTTCAAATGGTACTGTTTCAAGTTTTTGTATCCTATTATTATCTTGCTAGGTAATGGCAGAATGTCCAAATGTGCTCAAATGTGTACAGTGTGTATTTATATCTTTGTATTATGACACTTCTTACCTGTCCAGTGGGCCACCAATAGTGTAACTAAGGAGGGGCTGTTCCAAGTAATACCCATTATTTAGGCATTCATCTCTCAATGAAGAAGTGGAGAGGTGTACCTTATACTTTGGTCTTTAAAAATTCCCATTAATAAATGTTATCTTGATGTTGGCCAAGAAGTTTTTTGTCTAATCTGCTTTCCATGTTTATGTACAAAAAGACTAATTTTTTTTGGTTTTCCTCAACCGTTTCCTTCCACGCCACAGGAACGGCAGACTGTGGCCTCCCACTTTGCCCAGAGGTGGGACTTTCCTAACTGCGGAGGGGCAATTGATAGGAAACACGTCCACATCGTCCCACCACCCAACTCGGGGTCGTACTATTATAATTAATAAGGGGTTCAATAGTATTGTGATGTTGGCGGTGGTGTCAGCTAATTACGAGTTCCTGTATGTGGGCGTGGGGAAGAATGGCCGGATGTCCGATGGTGGAGTCATCGCCCAGACGGAGTTTTACAGGCGTCTCCAGAATGGCAGCTTGGACTTGCCACCTCCAGAAGACAATGTGGAAGGACTCCCATTCGTCTTCGTTGCGGATAAAGCTTTTGCGCTGGGGGACCATCTTATGCGGCCATTCCCGATGAGGACCCTCACCTCGGACCAGAGGGTTTTTAATTACCGGCTGGCCAGAGCCAGAAGAGTGGTGGAGAACACATTTGGAATCATGGCCTGCCAGTTATAACTATTTCTTACACCCATACATATGGCGGAGTATAAACTGAATCATATTATCCTGGCGTGCTGTGTTCTACATAACTTTTTACGTCAACATTCTGCCAACTATGCTGGCTCAGTTGGGCCTGAGGCTGGAATTATAAATGAAACAACCCTGACGGCGCTTGAAAGTGGCCGTCCTGACTTGCCCTCCCTGAGTGCCTGTAATGTCCGGCTAAGATACCTTGAGTTCTTTGCGGGTAGGGGGGCCATCAATATGCCAGACAATGTGTGAAACCTTTATCAAATAAAAAAAAAATAAGCAAATCTTTGTTGACATTTACTGCTTGTGTTTGTTTTAGCTGACCCTGACAGAAATGTGGTGAGTCCTGAAAATGGCATGATTGTGTAACCTTACAAAGCACTGTTGGGTGTTATTTACTAAAGGCAAAGATACTTTGCACTACAAGTGCACTTGAAACTGCATTGAAACTGCACTTGTAGTGCAAAGTGGTTTGGCCCTTATTAAATAACCCCCATTGTCACATAAAGCAGCAATTGGAGCACCACAAAAGTGTTGTAGCGTTGAGACAATTATCCACACGTTCTTGATTAACAATCTTTTTAATACCAGCACAATGACATGTGCATTTAAAAAAGATTTTTCAAACAAACCAACATGTTTGTTGTATAACAATTTTTGGGGTGGCATTAGAAAAAGTAGAAATGTCCATTTAAGATAAAATAGGCATGTTTCAAACCAACAAGAAACTCACAAATCTTGAATTTACAAAGTTCACATTTGGTTGAACTTGAAGGCAATATCATACATGAGTATTTAGGAACTGTGTTTGATATTGCGTTCAGATGGGGTGAAGTCACCCCAGGAAAAGCCAACTTTTGAAGATGCACACCAATTTACGAATGTCAACATGTGCTAGCTGCCATCACGGGGGATCAAGGGACGTGTTTTGGGGGTGCAACCCCTTCCTCACAGCTACTTTATTATTGAGGAAGGGGTTGCACCCTCAAAACAAGTCCATTGATCTCCCGTGATGGCAGATAGCACATGTTGGCACACTGTGTGCATCCTCAAAATCTGGCTTTTCTACAATTCGCGAAAAAATTTTTAAATTGTAGTACACCATAAAAGAAAGGGCTTTGGAGGCATTTTAAACTCTCCCCAAAACATTTCTTATTTTTTTTAGTAACATCATTGATGTTTTTCGTGATGTTTTCCAAGGCAACATTACACCCCATGATCTCCCCGATCAGGATCTGGGCACTTTCAGAGGTGAAAGGATCTGGATCCACAACATCACGATCACCTAAAAAGAGAGAAACCAAAAAAGAACATGTATTATAAATATGGCGGCATCCATCTCTTACCTGAGCCTGTGGTCGCAGACACTCACCTGTTGTGGTGACTAGTTCCACCACGTCTTCTTCCTCCTGCTCCTCTTGTGTTTGGGGTATTTCCCCTTCTTCCAGAGGTGGGGGGTCTCTGGTCTCCTCGGATGAGGGGTGTCCTCCGAGTCTTTTCTCCCCTATGTGAAACAAAAAAGGTATACTTAGCACACAGATATTTGATGGCAGAACTATAAATATGAAACATTGCTTGGAAGTGGGGTACAATTGTCTATTTTGGCAGAATTCCAAGATGTCGAATTTTTATTGTCCTTTGTCAAGCTTCAATACTTTACCTGTCTTGTACAAGCTTCACAGATGGAGACCCCCCTATAGTATACACTGGAGCACCTGTGTGGGCCCCCTAATAAAAAGGGTGTTCTTGTGTCCCACACTAGTGCTCCAGCGTCCAGATGTGTAACCAGCTGCTGAGTGTTCTCTCCTTACACAGAATCTAGTTTGCATTTCATTCTAGTAACAAACACATCTTCACAACCAAATTAGTTTCATACAGGTAGGCCCTAAAAAGTGTGGTCAAATGCATATGGCAAAAACAATGGTGTTTTATAGGCCGAAAGAAAAATGATTGATACGAATGAATAATGTGCCCATGAACATGAAAGTTGCCATTTTAAACTCTACAACAGTTCCTAAAAGCACATGGAGCAGCACGAAGGTAATAAACACAAAAAAAATAGGAACACTGGACAACTACTTACTTTTTTGCAGCACTCTCCGGATCTTTCTGTACTGCTCATGTTCTCTTAATTTCAGGTCCGACCACCGTTTCCTGAGCTGATCTTTCGATCGACGTACCCCGAAATTCCGGTGCAGACTTTTGACCTCTTTTGCCATTATCTTGGCCTTTCGGACATTGGGGTTGGGGTAAGGTCCATACTTCCCGTCATAGTCGGCCTTCTTCAGGATGTCGACCATCTCCAACATCTCCCCAAAGGACATATTTGAGGCCTTAAAGCTTCTCCTTCTTGATCCAGACGTTTCCGGATCCGGGCTTTCCTCCTCCTCCTCCTCGTTGCTGTAATTAGCACGCACCTGCTGTGTCTCCGCCATGTGCTCTTCCCCCACTGCGCCGAAGGAAAAGGGGCGGGGAATAGACTAGAAAGAACGTCAGGGGCGGGCAGAGTTACACGCATGCGCAGTGTCTATAAAGAGTAACATGCGAGCGTAGTACATACGATCTGTGATCGGAGGAAGGAGTATCGGAGGCGCCGATCGTGAAAACGAAGGTAAGATCTAAACTTGGGTCTATACCGCTTCTAAATTGAGGCCTATATTGTAACAAGATTAGGAGAGTTTGGCCTGACATTAGGGTTTGTCTTGTGTTGTGTCTAGCAGAGAAAATGGATGGCTTCAATGACCACAATTTCCTCCCCCTGTTCATAGACAAATACAGGGAGCTTCCCTGTCTGTGGCAGGTGAGACACCCTCATTATAATAATAAACAAAAGAGGCAGGCAGCGCTGGAGAAACTGCTGGAGTTGGTGACACCGGTGGTCCCTACAGTAACCATCCCTTAATTAAAAACCAAAATTGGTGGCCTGAGGAGCACTTATCTTAGGGAGCGCAAGAAGGTCACTGATTCCCAGAGATCTGGAGCAGTAGCAGATGACACTTATGTCCCCAGGCTGTGGTACTATGAGAGACTGCGATTTCTGTCAGACCAGACTGGAGTCAGGGAATCCCTCTCAACCCTTCCATCCACTCTTCCTTCCACCCCAGCTGAGGCTTCCGATGTCCAACCTGGGCCTTCCAGCCAGGAAGAAGTGGAGGAGCCCAGCTTGAGTCAGGTATAGCATTCTTCTACAGATTTCTGGTCAATAAATAAATGATGTTTACTAGATGTTATTATTGATCACTAATTGCCGATTGAAAAAAGTGTTTTACATATCAATAGACAGTAGTGGGCACAAAAAATTGGGACAAGAATTAAAAATGCTGGGCTTAGAATGATAGTCTGTTCCCCCTTTCTTCTTGGGGGGTAAGGGTATGGGAAAAGTAGTTCCAGGGATTGACTCTCCAATCGATTGTAGTATATATAGTGTTACCGGTACACGGTTCTTTCTTTGTTTTATTTTTTTTATTTTTTATTTTTTTTGTGTGTTTTTTTGTTTTTTTGTTTTTTCTCCCCTTTATCCTTTTTGTTTTTTTTTTTTTTTTGGGGGGGGGGGTAATTTAGATAAAGGTATAAAATTGAATAGGACTAGCTCAAGAGTATAGGGTAGGCAGGAGATTGATGGAGGAAGAGTTATTTTAGATACAAAATTAATCTTCTGCTGTATGAGAATAATTTAGGTTATCATTATGTTTAAATATGTAATGTATTTCTTTTGTATGCTCTGAGTATGTCCTATGCTTAAAATAAATACATTTGAAAAAAAAAAGAATGATAGTCTGTTATATTTGTTAACATTAAATTTTCAACAGTCAGGAGGTGAAAATTGTGTGTGATTGATGAAGAAAAAACTAAAACGATGTCCCTTTTTCATACACAGGAAGACCTCAGCCAGGAGGAGGCTCTGGAATGTGGCAGCCAGGAAGAGGCGGGGGATAGTGGCAGCCAGGAGGAGGCAGAGCTAAGTGTCAGCCAGGAGAAGCCTGGGACCAATCGCAGCCTGACAGAATCGCAGGTTCCTCCCCTCCGCCTTCCATACAAAAGAGCGAGGAAGGCGACTCACATGCAGGATTCAGCACTCAGGCTCATTCAGGAGGCTACTGCGTCCCACAGAGCCTTAGCCACTCCTGAAGAGGCCTTTGCCTGCATGGTTGCCACAAAACTGCAGGGCATGCAGGAGGGTCAACGCAAGCTATGTGAGGACCTTCTTTATAAAGTCCTAAGTAAGGGGGTGAGTGGGGAACTAACACCCAATACCCACCTGAGTGATTTGGCTCCTCCTCCTCCTCCTCCTGCTGCCACAACTCCACCACCAGAGCCACAGCATGGAAGGAAGCGTGGAAGGAAGACCAGAGAGTAATGACCCTGGGTTCAGTCTGGTCTGGCCAAAGCTGCAGCCTCTTGTATGACCACAGCCTGGGGACACAGATGTCATCTGCTGCTTTCCGGATCTCTGGGACTTCTGGACCAGACTGCACTCCCTTATATATGGACTCCTCAGGCCACCAATTTTGCTTGAAAATAGTTGATGTGTGCCCTGGGGGCCAAAAGCTTCACCCATTTCAGCTGTTTCTCCAGTGTTGCCTCCCTCTTTGTTTAGTTGTGAGCCCTTAATAAAGGATTTTTTTGTTCAATTATACTCGCCTATGTGTGTTTTCCTTCAAAAGGGACAGTTTGTTTGTGAGGATTCAGGTACGTTTTAAAATACAATGTGAAATTAACAAGAGACACCAACACCAAACAATCTCCTACAGATTAAATAATACAAGATATCAATGGTGTTGTGGTAACTTGACACACAAAACACACACAAAAATATTATAGAGTAAAACACAACAAAAACAACAATAAAAACACAGCCTTGAAAAAAAAAAAGCAAACCCCCCAAAAAATACAAAACCAGCCTGGAAGAAAACCAAAAAAATTTAAAAACAAACCAAAACAAATTTGGTCAGATGTGACAAATCTAAATATATTGAGGGAATCCCGATAAATAATAAAGAAAGACGTCTGTATGAATATGAGCAGCAAAACTACATTCTTCTCACATTATAAAGAAGAAGAGAGTACGCTGTATTAAACTATTTTTGACATTGCAGCGTGACGAAAGTGCTGTATCCATTCCGAACGCTAATTTTACCAGACCGAGCGGTTCCATCTCAGAATTTCTTCTGAGCATGCGTGGCACTTTGGGCGTCGGAACAGGCCACACACGGTCGAAATTGATGCGATCGGATATTGTTGTAGGAAAATTTTATAGCCTGCTCTCAAACTTTGTGTGTCGGAAAATCCGATGGAAAATGTCCGATGGAGCCCACACACGGTCGGAATGTCCGACAACACGCTCCGAACGGACATTTTCCATCGGAAAATCCGACCGTGTGTACGGGACATTACACTTTGCATTAATGGGGTTTCCTTTTCTTTTTCCTTTGGGTATGACAAAATCCTGTTAGTGAGCGTGTCAGTGCTGTATGTTTTGGAGTAAGACCATTTTCCCTTCTCCCTCCCCCCCTTCTCTTCTGAGTATTTTTCAGTCTGCTATTTGGGATTTATATGTATATTTTTGGTTTCCAAGGATTTCCAGTTTCTTGGATCCTATTAATACACACATAGGAATCCGTTTTTCATGTCATTCCCAGGACTGTATTCTCTCACTAGGGTATTATTCCTTGGAAATTTAAAAACAAACAGATACAGCGCTGATAAACGTGACTATAAAGTGCTAAGTGCTAACGATAAATGTAAACAGAGCGATAGATATATGATGGAGTACATATCACATGCAGTCTAGAATTACACATACAGCTCTTGGATGCAAATTGTGAAACATAATAGGTGAATACACAGACAACTATTGATTAACAAATATAAACATATGTGCATACCGCATATAATGTGAAAAGTAAAATAGACCATAAGTGCTGACCAATTGATAAACAGACGAAAATTCTTGACAATAAATATTGGCAGCTAGACTGATAGATTTGAACAATAATTGCTCACAAGACAGAGATATTACTACTAGCAATAGTCCCAAAGTGGATGGCAACAACAAGACTTATCACAAATTCACAGGCAGGACGGCCCTGCAATGATACAGCAGCTCCTCCTCCTAGGCCAGTGGTTCTCAACTCCAGTCCTCAGGACCCACCAACAGGCCAGATTTTAAGTATTACCTTGGGGGAGTTGCAGACTAGAATACTGCAATTACTGAGCAGCAAGTGATATCACCTGTGATGTATTTCAGCTATCTTGCAAACCTGGCCTGTTGGTGGGTCCCAAGGACTGGAGTTGAGAACCACTGTCCTAGGCTGACAGCCTTTCTCAATGGTAGTTTGCAAGGTATATCTATGGCGTGGATAAGTGGAAGAGATGGCCGATGCTCAGATCAAATAAGCCATAAGTTTACAGTTGACCACCCAAAACAGAGGAAAAAAGCATATAGTGAAGTATTGTGGATGTTGGCAAATCACTAGCGCTACAAGCTACAAGCCACTACTCACATACTCCCGGTTGCAATCAGGCATATCAGACAGTCTCCGCGATCGCCGCTTACAGCGTGCGTTCCACGGAGTCAGGAAGGAGAACGTCACTTGGTTGTGCAAAAAGCCGGATGTTACGTCGACGCGTTTCGCCCCTCCCCCAGGGCGTCAAAGGACTCGAGTCCTTTGATTACTTTTTTTACAGCAGCGATAAGTTTTTGGTTTATTTGTCGCTAGCGCTGCTTTCTTCACTTTTATCTGTTTTAGGGTATTATTCCTGATTCACTCTATGCTTCACAACATATCATTGATTGGTCTATATTCACATTCCAGTATACTTCCTAATTTAAATATTTTGCGACCGAGCATTCATGGGGAAATTTTGACATTATAGTTGATTCTTGGTTAGTTGTCTGTAAACCGTAATGCGGGTGTTACGCCAATATGTGTTCAGTAGTTTCTCTGAAATGTGAATGAGGCTTGCAAAAGAATTATTTTCAGCACATGTGATACTTAATGTTGTTCCACATAGTGGATACATTTATAACATATCTGTTTAAATTTACGTCAAGTCTTATTTCTTCTGTATTTAGATATGTTTAGTTCACAATTGTTACAATAACACTCTACATTATATGTATTGTTGATTAAACACTCAGTCCAAGCAATGTGCCGTTTTTTTGTGATTATCCAGACTTATTTTATACATTTGTACAATGGTTTTTTAATCTAGCATTTCTAAAATACCCTTTTGATGTATTTTTTGTTATCTTTGTGTCTGGGCACGATTTGGTTAACACAACTAATGAGCATTGGGAGGTGTGGTTTTTATTGCTTGGCTCAGGGTTCAATCACCAGGTGTTATACATGCATTTTTATCACTACCTTTCTATATATGCTTTAGTTGTAGTAATCTTTTTTAGCTATGAGTAAGCATCTGTTGATGTGAAACGCGTCAGATTTATTGTCCTATGTATCCACCTTGATGTGACCTGTTATCTTTTACTACAATAAAAGTGCTTTTTCTACGGAAGTGCGGCCATCCAGATCTTCTAATCTTTTTTCTACTCATCGTGCAGAGCCAGCACCTGTGAGGCTGAGGGAGTATTCTTTTCTCATGGCTTAACGGTGGCTATCCTGGGAGCGGTTTGATTTTCTCTAATTATATATAATGGGGGATTGACGGGACTTTAACGAAGCACACGGGAGCATGCAAAAATTAAATAGATAAAATTGTTTTGAATTGGTTCAAATTATCATAAATTTTCATATCAAAACATTTAATGCATTTTGCTATATATAAATATCTGTATATTTTATCACAATTCATCAGAACCAAATATTGCACATAAACATTCCAACAATGAGTTGGTACAAATTATAGGATACATAAGATAGGACATGATTATATGGGCAAAAATAACTATATAAATTATAACATAAAAATACCACCAAAATAAGGCTGGAATAGGGAACAAATTAAATTGAAAAAGGAACGGCCATACATGGTAATTCATAAATGTATACACATCGATTGGTGTTAGCGTTTCAAGGCCTTATAGCCTATCATCAGGAGCGAAACCTTGGTATTTGTCTATGGATACAGAAACAAAATATATTATAGAAAATAAAAATAAAAAATAACAAAATAAAAAAGAGGTATTCTAGTGTAAATTACAGGGGCGAACCCAGCACATGGAAGATCCCCCCCATGAACTGAATTATCCCACACACTTACATGTGAATCCTCGCAGTGGTGGTGCAGGCACGGGACCCCCAAGACCAGCCAAACAGGGCCCCAACCGGCAGCTGAGGGGACGTAATGCTGCCAGCAGGGCCAAACATGAACAGCGCCCCATGTGGGTATGGGTGTGTGATGATGGTGTAGAAGGGGGTATCCACCTTAGTGGGAGACCTCTGTGATAAATGTGACAAAAAAATGTTGTAAAACAGTGGGGTAAAAAAAAGGAGAAAAAAAAAAAGTGTGAGCAGAGAAAAACAAGTGTAAGGTGAATGGGATAAGTGATTAAAGTTACCTGATTGTCAATGTCTGTGAGAGGAATGAAAAAGTTGCCTGTGTGCATGATCTATCCCGGTTGGGAACAGTGTGAACTGTCCTGTGTGTGAAACCCAAATGAGGAAGGAGCCCATATAAGCGATGCTGCCTCCAAAAACGCCCCCAACGTCATACCTTGGTCCAATGGGGGGAGAAAGAAAGGAAGGTGCCACCAAGCAAAGAGCCAGACCAACACAGCCCCATAGCCAAATCCCAAAGTATGGGATTTCCTGTTGCTGAGTATCATCTATTTGGTTTAGGCAGCTATTACAACCATTAGACCCCTTTCACACTGGGGCGCTTTGCAGTCATTTTAGCGCTAAAAATAGCGTCTGTAAAGCACCTGAAAAGCGCCTCAAGTCACCCCAGTGTGAAAGCCCGAGTGCTTTCACACTGGGGCGGTGCGCTTGCAGGACGGGAAAAAAGTCCTGCAATCAGCATCTTTGGGGCAGTGCAGGAGTGGTGTATACACTGCTCCCCAAAATATCCTCCCTATTGAAAGAGCTGCCGAAACACCTGCAAAGCGATTCGGCAGCGCCGTAACACGGGCGCTATTAACCTTTTCAACCGCTAGCAAGGGTTAAAAGCACCCTGCTAGCGGCTGAAAAGTGCCGCTATAACAGCGGTAAAACGATGCTAAAATTAGCGGGGCTTTACCACTAATGCCCCCACCGCCTAAGTGTGAAAGGGGTCTTGGGGTACGTTTGTGATGTAATGTAATTTTTAGCGACTAGATGTCATCCATGTAATATTCAGTGGAGTAACCCCTTGTAGATAATTCATGAGACTTCGTGTCACTCAATGGTGTCTAGGTGGTTAGGGTAGCTATTTGTTTGCTTGTTTGTTTGCTCATCATTTCCCTTGTGGTAATTTTCAGGTGATAGCTATTCTTTCAACAGTAATTTGCTTTACACCTATTTGAGTATTATATTTTGTGGTTTAATGCCGCTATGTATATATGGGATTTCTGTTGCTAGATTTGCTATCCATGCGCGATTGGCCATCCGAGGCTCAGGCTGAGGCATGGTTAGGTTGTATTGTATATTTGTATATAGTGCGGTGACTCAGCATTCTGCCCGTGTCCCCCGGATGACGCCATCTTATGATGAAACACGTAGGGCTGTTCTGACGTCACCACTCTTCTCAGATCCCAGAAGGACGGGTAGCTGTGAATAGCCGGACAGCTTGATTTTGATTTGAATGTGATTACATGCTCTCCTCGTTGTAAGTGCAATATTTTATATCTACAATAATGTTTTAAGGATTTTTTACACTATGGCGAGTCTTTTATATTTTGGGGACCATTTGTGATATCGATACCTGCATCGGGATTCCATATGTCCTAAAACTCCTGGGACGCTTAAAGGCCCTGGCTGGGTTTAGACAGAAGGTCCGTGCAATCTGGTTAAGTGATCATTTTGCCTATAGTGGAGGGGATTATCACTAGATCTTACTGTTTAAGATGGCAGATAGTGCAGATGCTATCACAGAACCTCTTTTCCATTTTTGGGATTGTTTTTTCCTCATTGGTGTCTGACTCAATACTTCTTAGCGCAACTCTTTGTACGAATCTTATGTTTTGGGACTATGCTATAGCTCACAGTAGAGGTTATGGTTGTTTTTTGATGCTTCAGTTATTAAAACAGCGCAGTTTTGTGTGTATTATAATGTGTTTGTGTGCATAAAATGCAACAAAGTGTATTTTTTTTTCTTCTTAAGAAGATATGGGATAAGGTAAATATGGGACTTTAGAGGTGCTTGTAATAGATAGTATTTGACTACATTGATAAAAAATGTTTTGGAATACATAGTTTAAAAAACTCCATATATAAAAAACAAATAAACTGTTAACATGGTCTTGTCCTTACTTTTACAGCAGTACAAGGATAAACACTCCCAAAATGATTCGCCCAGTGGGGCTTCTTCAGGGAGAAAATAACCACTGATATTTACTGTATTGAAAAAACTAAATATAAATAACAATAGCATAACATTACATTAGTTACAATACTACATAATGTTCACAATGTTGGCCCAATCATGCTTACCCTATGGTTTGTCATTCATCAGTTAGAAAGACCTAAAATTGGTGTCAAAGCAAGAGATTGGTAGTGACCACAGGAGGCACAACAGGACCACACTGCAATATACGCCTAAATCAGGTTTAAGCCGGGTTCACAATGGTACGACATATGTTCTGACTTTGGGAGCACACGTCGCATGACGTGTATAAATCAATGGTTCCCTAGGAGAACCATCTTAACTGGTCCGACTTTGAAAAAGGGTCCTTCACTACTTTGGTCCGACTTTGGTCTTCAGCCCATTGAATATCATTGAAGTCGGATCAAAGTCAGATTATCATCTTCATTGATCCGAATTTGGCATACGACTTGTGCTCTGAGGATCTTAATAATATATATATATATATATATATATATATATATATATATATATATATATATATATATATATATATATATATATATATATATATATATATATATATATATATAATGTGTGTATGTAACACCTACTGTTTAAACAACTAGATATTATGTGAGCACTGCTGAAAACCCCATTGAAATGGATCAGCTTGAGAGCAGCCAGTATATAGTAACTTACCCTGTTAAGGTGATTAGAATGCATGGTGTAATTCATCATTGAGGCCAGGGATGAAAAAGTGCCCATGCAGGATGGATGGAAATAGTGTGGACTAAACCATAGCCACAACATCCTAGAAGATGGGCAAAAGATCAAATTAGGTAAGAGAGTAAGAGATTTAAAAATGAAAGGATAAAAAAAAATATGTGTGTATCAAAGATGGTGGCGCCATGGCCGCACATAACAAATCATCCATGCCTCCAAAAGGCCTACCTCAAGGAAGAGCTCCAGGGGAAGAAAAAGCTGCCGTCCATGCCTACAACCAGCCCTATAATGGGAGATATGCTTAGCTTCTATCCAGCGAGCGTCATAACCTTGATCTTTGGCCAGGAAATGCCAATAGTGAGACATAGAGGCTCGCAAGTTGGACTCATGGGCGGAGAAGCATGTGACAAATTTGACTGTATGAACAGAGGTTTTAGTGGAAGATTTGTACAAGAGATCTGCCCTAGACCTCAATCGGGATTTATTGAAAGCCTTCTTAAGAAGTGATCTAGAATATCCTCTAACCAAAAGTCTGCTTTTTAAGATATCTGCCTGATTAAGGAAATCCTCATCTGTTGAGCAATTTCTGTGTAAACGTAGATATTGAGCATAAGGAATGCTGTGAATAAGTTGGGCCGGGTGTGAGCTGGAGGTGTGTAAGATTGTGTTACCAGAACTTGGTTTTCGATAAAGATCCTTGCCATACCATGAGAGTCCATAGTTGCCTCAAATCCTCTTCTTTCTCTGAACAAGTCCACTGCCCTACTGACACTGTCCACTTGCTCTGCACTGCTTCACTGACACTGTCCACTTCTAAAATAGACTACATTTATATTTTTACAGTCACAATAGTTTTATTATATTTTCTAAGTTTTCTCTTCAGTTTCGTTGACCCTGCTCATTTAAAAAGGAAAAAAAAAAAGAGAAGGGTACCGAACCCCAGTGATCTTGGAGCTTTCATGTTGTTAGAGTAGATCTCCACCTCTCAAAGGTTTCACACCCCTGCTCTTTAGCCACTTGGCATGCAATGGGAGTATGTTGGTGTGTGGTGGAAGCGACAGGTGTTAGTGGGGGACCCCAGGTCAACTTTTGCACCGGGGTCCACAAGCTTCAAGCTAAGCCTCTGTATGCGACTGTCGTGTCGTACCAGTGTGAACCCGGCCTTACAGCATATAAAGGAAAATCATCATATTACATCCTAAAATTTCCAATTTTTATTTACAGTATGTACTAGATAAAATGAACCACATGGGGGTGCTCGTTTACCAGGGGAGTTAGTAGTCAGCTTTAGAAGAGCTATATAAAAAGGATTAAAAAAAGTATATAATAACATCTAGTGAAATCTAATATATGTAGGTGCTGCACTTTAGTAACCGAAACTGTGTTGACATAAATCTCGTTGGCCTAATTCATTTATACAGGGAATTTGGCAGCAATTTACCATCAGCGGTTAGAAAATAAACGTGCTTATAGAGAATGGATCGATGAGCTATATTCCCTCCCAATTAATTATAATAAAGTACAATGCAGAATAAAGAAATTTATTGCTCAGACTCATGGAAAAGTCCATCTAAATCTACTATTTCATCTAGAATTACCCTCTCTGAAGGTTGATAACGTTGCTGTCTGAGGGTTGCTACATTGCTTCTTCAATGATACAGTGGAGAAATAAATGTAGCCACCCTAAGGTAGAAAGTGTGGTACTGGCCGGATCACCATGTGAAAATATTAGAAAAAAAAGCCTAAGAAAAAAAAATTAATGCAGCCATCTCATCTAAGGATTATAAGCTGCAATATATCAATGTTTTTTTTTCTTTGCTTTTAGATATGGTAATAAGGTAATTATTATTATTAGTTTGTTTTATTATTAATTTAAAGGCTAGCTATGTATATTTTTGCATAATTAGAATGGTCCAACTTGAGCCAATGTAAATATGCAAGTGCCATACCTGGCTGATCCCTGTGGAAGCTGAAATCGCTGTAGTAGGCACCGCTAGTCTCTAGTATCCTGGTGAGTGGCTGCCCTGCTGCTTAGCGAAACTCTGCATTTTCTCATTGGATGTAAAGCATTCTCTGTTTGGATGAGGTGAAGAGGTGGAACGGTGATGTCACAATCTCTGCATTGTCCAATTAGAGAATGTTTTGCATTTTTGTTTTTGGGAGGATCAAAACTTGCTCCACTTCATCTAAAACTGATACATTTGTTTTGAATGTAGTTAACCACTTGGTGACCAGACCTTTGTAGCTTTACTGGTACAGGACGGCCGCTCTGTGCAGCAGCACATAATACACACAAAAACACTGGTTAGGCACACAGTTAACCCTTTTATCGCCTAGATGTTTCCCAGCCAGTGTCATTAGTACAGTGACAATGCATTTCTTTAGCACTGATCACTGTATTAGTGTCACTGGTTCCCACAAAGTGTAAAAGCGTCTGTCAGATTTTCCACTGCAATATCGCAGTCCTGCTATAAGTCGCTGATCGCTGCCGTTACTAGTATGAAAAACAAAATAAATACAATTTTCAGTATATATATATATATACCATAGTTTGTAGATGCTATAACTTTTGCGCAAACCAGTAGCAGAATATATATTGGCCGAAATTTATGAAAAAATTTGATTTTTTAAATCTTTTTATTGGATATGTTGTATAGCAGAACGTAAAAAATATCATTTTTTTTTTTCAAAATTGTCGCTCTTTTTTTGTTTATAGCGCAAAAAATAAAAAATCCAGAGGTGATCAAATACCACCAAAAGAAAGCTCTATTTGTGAGAAAAAAATTACAAATGTAATTCATGTACAGCGTCGCATGACCACACAATTGTCAGCTGAAATAACCCAGTGCCTTATAGCAAAAAAATGGCCTGGTCATGAAGGGGTTAGTTTATCTATAGGGTCACACTAAAGCCTTAGTAATAGTACGGCAGGAAAAATGCTGCAGAACAGATATTGAAAATTTTAAAAGGATAGATTGCTGTTGGAAAAATTGCAGATTATATTATTTCTGTTTGTGAAAACTGCAGTATTTCTTGTAATTGGATGATATGAGTTATTTTTTTTATATGATCTTTATGATAGTGATTAGTACACTTCTCTGATTTTATTAACTGATCTGTACAGGCCTATGACTCTGCACCCTTCATCCAACACTCACCTTTGCACCCCTCTTCCACCGCTAACTTCTGTACCTTCTTTCAAACACTAGTTACCTAAGATTACAGTTGGACATTATTTAACAACCAGTCACTGAAACAATAAACACCTTGTAATAGAGTGTGTAATGTACAATAAAGCATATATAGTAAAAATACTAAATAATAAAAATACAATTTTTTCAGAGCAGCATGTAGAATATGGATATTAGTGTGGAATAGGAGACCTATAGCGCAGCATGCAAAATGAGGCTGTATAGAATATGGAAACGAACAGTGCAGTGTGCAGAATAACACAGTGTGGAATTGGGAACATGCAGAATAGTGTATGGATTAAAGCGGTGTAGAACAGGAAACATATTGTATAGTGCAAAGTGCAGAATGAAGAGTTGTGTTTTAGAAAACGTATAGCATTTTTAATGATTCAGTGTCCAATAGGAAACAGAGGGCAGCATGCACAATGATAAACTAAAAATACCTGTGAAAGTCTGGAGCAGATACTGTATATGTAAGTTTTACCACACTTCTTTAACCGCTTGCTGCCCGCCGCATGTACTTATACGTCAGCAGAATGGCACGGCTGTGCAAATGGGCGTACCTGTACGTCTCTTTAAATTTGCCGTCGTGTGGTCACGTGCGCTCCACCAGCAACGAGCGCGCGACCCTGCCGCAAGCTCCGTGAGTGTGATAGCGTGGGTCCCGCGGACTTGATGTCCGCGGGCATACCTGCAATCATCTCACAGAGCTGAAGAACGGGGAAATGCTAATGTAAATAAGCATTTCCCCGTTCTGCCTAGTGACACTGTCACTGATCACAGCTCCCTGTTATCGGGGGGCGGTGATCAGTGATGTGTCACACGTATCCCCCCCCCCACAGTTCGAACACATCCCTAGGACACACTTAACCCCTACAGCGCCCCCTCCTGATTAACCCCTTCACTGCCAGTCACATTTACACAGTAATCAATGCATTTTTAATCGCACTGATCGCTGTCTAAATGTGAATGTTCCCAAAATAGCGCCAAAAGTGTCCAATCTGTCCACCATAATGTCGCAGTCACAATAAAAATCGCTGTTCGCCGCCATTATTAGTAAAAAAAAAAAAATATATTAATAAAAATGCCATAAAACTATCCCCTATTTTGTAGACGCTATAACTTTTGCGCAGACCAATCAATAAACGCTTATTGCGATTTTTTTTTTTTTTTTTTACCAAAAAATATGCAGAAGAATACGTATGGGCCTAAACTGAGGAAAAAAAATGTTTATTATATATTTTTTGGGGATATTTATTATAGCAAAAAAGTAAAAAATATTGCTTTTTTCAAAATTGTCGCTCTTTTTTTTTGTTGATGGCGCAAAAAATAAAAACCACAGAAGTGATTAAATACCACCAAAGACAGCTCTATTTGTGGGGAAAAAAGGACGTCAGTTTTGTTTTGGAGTCATGTCGCATGACCGCGCAATTGTCAGTTAAATCGGCGCAGTGGCGAATCGCAAAAAGTGCTCTGGTCTTTGGCCAGCCAAATGGTACGGGGCTTAAGTGGTTAACACACAGTTGTGTAACTTCTGCTGCTAATCTGTGTTTTATTAGCCACACAGCCTACCGAGAGATCAGGCTTTCTGACCATTGGGGTCATTGTGACTTCTGTTACTGATTTGATAAATTGGATTGATGGGAAGTCAGCATCCAATCTGATGATACTCTAGTGTTTGTCATACTGCTGCTGGAATGGTTCAGCTGTAAAAAAAAAATGGAGGACCAGTCTAGTGATAGTAGTATCAGGATTTACCAATCATTAGAATCATTTTTTTTTTTTTTGCAAATTGTAAACTCAGGGTTAATGTGCATATTTTATATTTTGTACAGATCACTACAATCCTGTAAAATACATTATATTGCCAAAAGTATTGGGACACCTGCCTTTACAAGCACATGAATTTTAATGACATACCAGTCTTAGTTCGTAGGGTTCAGTATTGCGTTGGCCCACCCTTTGAAGGCATAATAGCTTCAGATCTTCTGGGAAGGCTGTCCGCAAGGTTTAGGAGTGTGTCTATGGGAGTTCCTCCATCCCAAACTCACTCATCTATGTCTTTATGGACCTTGCTTGCCTTTCCCAAACGTTCCAACAAATTTGGGAGCATAAAATTGTCCAAAATGTCTTGGTATGCTGATACCTTAAGAGTTCCCTTCACTGGAACTAAGGGGCCAAGCTCAACCCCTGATAAACAACCCCACACCATAACCCCCCTCCACCAAATGATTTGGACCAGTGCACAAACCAAGGTCCATAAAGACGTGGATGAGCGAGTTTGGAGTGGAGGAACTTGACTAGCCTGCACAGAGTCCTGATCTCAACCTGTAGGATGAATTAGAGCGGAGACTGCAAGCCAGGCCTTTTCATCCACATCAGTGCCTGACCTCACAAATGTGCTTCTTGGAGAATGATCAAACATTCCCATCAACACACTTCTAAACCTTGTGGACAGCCTTCCCAGAAGAGTTGAAGCTGTTAAAGCTGCAAAGGGTGGGCCAACTCAGTATTTAACCCTATGGACTAAGACTGGGATGCCTTTAAAGTTCATGTGCGTGTAAAGGCAGGAATCTCAATACTTTTGACAATATAGTGTGTGGAAATAGATGCTGGTTCACATGTTGAATGATGCTCAAATTGTCTACCTAATGCTAGACATTCATGTAAAGCGGTTGTATACCCGCACTGAAATTTTAAGGCAAAGGCATAATGAGCTAGTATGCAGCGAATACTAGCTCATTATAAAATACATACCTTAGAACGAGGCCTCGGCATCTGATCCCGGTCCACGCTGAGGGAGCTGACATGTTCCCTCTGCGTTTTTTCTGGGTTCGTGGCTCCGGCGATATGAGTGGCCGGAGCCATGATCACTTCATTACCGCGCATGCGTGTGGGAGTCTTCTTCCCGGCAAGTTTGGGCAACGTCTGCTGGACCTTCAGCCGGGCCTACACAACGCATGCGCTGCAGACGTCAATGGCTGCATGCAAAGTAAATGTCTCCTAAACCGTTTAAGAGATATTCATTTTACCTACAGGTAAGCCTATTATAGGCTTACCTGTAAGTAAAAAAAAGGGTATACATCCACTCTAAAAGATATAAATGTGAAGAATGAAACTTCACGCTATAGAGAAACAAATTTCCAATCTAATTACCAATCTATTATACTAGATCTTAATTTTTTCCATGTGTTCTAAAATTCTAAATAAAATTTATATTAATTTCACTGCTGCCACAATACAAACCATATACAAAAAAATTCTCAAGTGTAAATGATTCACTTTGAAAGTAGTGCTGTGATCTATACTGTACATCCATACAGTGGGGAAAGTAATTTGATCCCCTGCAGATTTTGTACGTTTGCCCACTTACAAAGAAATGAAGGGTCTATAATTATCATAGCTATATTTTTTAAATGATAGGCCGAATATCAACCAAAAATCCAGAAAAAAACACATGATACAAGTATAGCACCTGCTACCTTAGGTAGGTAGGTGCTAGAGTAGTGGATCTGTTTTGTATTGTCAGCGCACGTAAATTTAGGCAGGCCTATGCTGTGAACTAGGCCTGTTTGTTTTAATCTGGGGGCAGGGGAGTGGTTTAGTGTAGCAGCGGGTGACTGACATGTGCTTCAGCTCTTGGGCGCATCCTCTGTTTTTCAGAAGGTTCTGGAAAAGAGGCAGGGCAGAGAGCTGGAGTGACATGGGGTGTATGTAGGAGCCCTGACCAATCCCCAACTAGGATTGGCAGGGGGCAGGCCTCCTATATATACCCATGGTCAGCCTGCTGTGGGAGCAGTTGTTGGGTGGAAGAACTGAATGATGGAGTGTTAGACTGTCATGGTCTGAGGGAACCCCATTTCTGGGGGGGAATCAGATCATGAACTCAGGCCTGGAACTCGGGAGCTGGGAGGGAGCCTCTCTCTCTAAACGATCATCGAGAGGTGTCCTGGAACAGGAGCAGGAAGAGGACAGTTGGAAGCACTGCCAGGAAAGTCATTCAGGAGGGATCCATGCCGGGGTCGGTGAGTGAGAAGAACAGTGTAAAGCTCTGGGAGAGACATGCCAGGATTTGGATGTGGAGCCAGAGGGAGAGACTGTGGTGTTGTTTTGGATTCAAGTCGTTGCAGCCACGAGGGTTGGCAGGATTTGCATCGGACATGCTGGGATCAGTAGTCCACCAAGTGTCAGCACATTTATTCTTCTGCAGACCCCTGTCTATAATGGGCTATTAGGAAAACTTTAGGACTTATTCAGAGTGAAGCCTAGCCATGTGCTAATGGAGACAGGAACCTAGATTTGGACAGTGAAGTGAAGCAAATGAAAGGACAGAGGAAGAGATTGTAAAATCTAGACTAAACCAAAATTGATTTCATTGAGAAGTATTCATTATCTGGGCATCCCATGTCCCTTTCCCCCATCCAAGTTTTATCCCCTAATAAAAACAACAAAAACAAGCAAGAGACTGTTCATTGTCTGGGAAAGTGTGCCAAAATGGATGTCTGACCAGCAGGGTGAAATGTGTGGATGTTAGAACACCCAGCGACCCCACGGGGGCACTGGTACACACATGTTATAAATCAAAGCGGAGTTCCGGCCGAAATATGACTTTTAAGATAAAAATACCCCTAGAATACTCGTGCAATGTAACAAAGGTATACTGTAAACTTTGCCCAGTTTTCTATTTGTGCAGCTTCATTTTCTTACTTTGTGAAGTTCCTGCACAGCACCGCCATGTCCAGTGTGGGCATCTGAAGTCACGGTGTCCTTCTTCCTGGATAGCCAGCATGCACCTGCAAGATGACTTGACAAAGCGATAGACACGAAACATGTCATCACAGTGACGGGACAACAAACATGGACTGCCTCCCTGTGCCTCTCTTCCCTTTCCTCTCCCATTGGTCTTCACCTGGTCCATTGGCACAGGTGAGTGACGTCAATGCCAGATGCCACAATCGCACAGTGCTTCAGCAGGGATCCAAGTGGAGCTTTTGGCTGGGCTTACATCACCCTCCGTACGGAGTGGTGGCCCCTCAGGCTCCCCAGGTATCGTCCATCTTGCCGTTGGGACTATACAACACCTGCATCCATGGTACCGCTGGGTTTCTCTGTGACACGCAGAGGTCCCTTCCATCCAAGGACAGGCACGGTCCCATGGCCTATTGTGATCTTTTGTTAGAACATAGGCTCTAGGAGATGGCATTTCCTATGTAAGTTTGTAAATTTTGTGGCAATAAATTACTTTTATCAATTCAGTTATAGACGCTGTTTAAACCACCAAGACTGAGCTCCTTTTTCTTCACTGTCATGGAGCTATACACCTGAGTCCAAGCGCTTCATGGAACATTTGTTTATCTCTCCCTCTCCCAGGAGTTATTTCCAGCTGCTAAGACTTTCAGGACAGTAGCATATCACCCCACATAAGGTTCTCAGAAAGCGCCTGATCCTTTTTTTTTTTGACTTCGCGCATGTGCAGTGCAGTGTAATCTTGGTCAGCCTTCCATGCCAAGCTGACCAAGATTTTCCATAGACGTGAATGTTAAATGTTATAGGAGCAGTGCCATGCCAAGCTGACCAAGATCTCCCAGGAGCCAATGCAAAACCGAAAAAATTATGTACTGTGCTGCGGCGGCTAAAGGAGAAATTGAAATTGGATATAGGCATTAATCAGGTAAGTGAACAGAAAATAAATAAATAAATTGCCGGTTAATTTCAAGGATGCACATTAGTACTGCATGGTGAGGAGTAAGTACGAGCTCAGACATGTTCGCAAGCCACACGTGCAGAGCCCGCCAGGAAGTTGGCACTGCACAGCGCTAATCACAGGCAGTGAGACATTTCTCTGCAGCTGTGGATTGGGCAAATGTCTTACTGCCTGTGATTAGCGTTGTGCAGTGCCGACTTCCTGGGGGGCTCTGCACGTGCGGGTTGCGAACACGCCTGAGCTCATCCTTGGTGAGGAGTGAAAAATGTGGGTGGAACTCCATTTAATTTGCAGTTCAGTGAGTAAAATAGGTATTTGATCCCCTACCAACCAACATGTGATACACAGATTAGTCCTGGCAATTTAAGAAGGGGGCGGGACTTACGGACGTCTTGCGGCACCTCCAGCTAGATGAACACAGGCTGTTCATAACGCTTTCTTTTATGCTTGTATTTGCCTTGTAAATGTGAGTACATTATCTTATCAGCTATAATAAAGTTTCCATATACGGTTTCACACTATGGGCATTCCTCCTCTCTTTTATATTTAAATCGGTAAACAACATTTTAAAGTACAGACTGGGGACACCCAGAAGTGCTACACAGTGGCAAATACTGTGACTGCCTGCACCCCTGCACAGGGAAGTGCATTCGGTGAGTGCAAGCAGACTAAAAGCACGCTGTTTGAGGCACAATCACCAAGCCAGCACCTGGACAAGAAGTTTCCCATATAAATAAATTTGTTTCCTAGAGAGGGGCTTCCCTCGGAACCACTCAAAAGACTTTTTGTAATCAAATGGAATTTTTCTTATCCAAAAATACTGGTTTTTAAGCACACAAGTCACTTTTTTGTATATCTCAGCACAAGTCACTTTGATGTAACTCTAGCACTTTTCATGCACTATTTGCATGTTGTTATTTTTCATATAGGAAATGTAATATAAGATTGTGGCACTTTATTTTGAAATTTCACCTATACTATGATGAGGTAAAAACATGCATTAGAGTGAGAATAGAACTTAAAACCTTTTTACTGACAAATAACCATAAATTCTGATCAATTTATCCACGTATTTAATTTTGGAACACATTCCGTCAAGAAACCATTATTATTTCCGGCACACACAGGAATTTTTTATTGTTTTTATTGATTTTACGGATTTTTTTTCATTTACACACACCATTTAGGATCCACACAAATAAATTAATCACATCAAGCACTAAACAGGGCAATTGTCCACCACGGAAAATTTCATCCCATAAGAGCAGCGCCATATCTACTCCTGCTTTCCACACAACTTAAGAAGGTGCTCCTAACGACAACTCGTTATGTGTATAAAAGACACCAGTCCACAGAATCTCTTTCAAACCTCAACATAATGGGCAAGACCAAATGTGCTGTCAAGGGATGTTGAGACAAGACTGTAGACCTGCAAAAGGCTGGAACGGGCTACAAGACCATCAGCGAGAAGCTTGGTGAGACAGAGACCCTGCAAGATTTTGTCTCATGGGGTAAGGATGATCATGGGAAAAGTGAGGGATCAGCCCAGAACTACACAGCAGGAGCTTGTGAATAAACTCAAGGCAGTTGGAAACACAGTCACTAAACAAACCATTAATAACACTATACAATGCCATGGATTGAAATCCTGCAGCGCCCGCAAGGTCTCCATTCTCAAGAAGGCACATGTACAGGCCCTTCTAAATTTTGTCACTGAACATCTAAATGATTCAGAGAAGGATTGGGAGAAAGTGCTGTGATCAGATGACACCAAAATTGAGCTCTTTGGTATTAACTAGACTCGTGTTTGGAGGAAAATATCTGACTATGACCCTAAGGACACCATCCCTACAGTCAAGCACGGAGGTGGAAACATTTTGCTTTGTAGCTGTCTCTCTGCTAAAGGTACAGGCCGACTTTGCTGCATTGAGGGGCCAATGGACGGAGCCATGAATTGTGAAATCTTGAATGAAAATCTCCTTTCCTCAGCCAGAACACTGAAGATGGGTCCTGGATGGGTCTTCCAGTGGCTCAAGAAGAAGCACATTAGGGTCATGGAGTGGCCTAGCCAGTCTCCAGATCTTAATCCTATAAAAAAATTGATGGAGGGAGCTAAAAACTTTGAGTTGTCAAGAGACAGCCAAGAAACCTTAATGGCGCGTACACCCACGGCCGGACTTGCCAACGGACTAAACTCCATCAGCATTTCCGATGGAAAGATTTAGAACATGTTCAATATCAGAGTCTGTCAGAAATTCCGACAGAAAAAGTCCGATGGGGCATACACACGGTCGTAATGTCCGACCGAAAGCTCCCATCTGACTTTTTCTGTCAGGAAGTCCAGCCGTGTGTACGCGGCATAAGAGTTTAGAGAAGATCTGTAAAGAAGAGTGGACCAAAATCCCTCCTGAAATGTTTCAAGGGTTTCTCCACCAAGTACTAAATCAGGTTTTGCTTTGGAATTAAATACTTATTTAACTCACTGAACGGCAAATCAATTTATAACCTTCTTTGTATCATGTGTTTTTTCTGGATTTTTTTTTTTTCTGCAGGGAATCAAATAATTATTTTCCCCAAAATTTAAATTTAAACATAATCACAAAAATCCAAACATAACGTCCATAAACTGTCACGTACCTGGTTGGAGGCCAAAATGCCGAGAGGGCTCCCCATGTGGCTGAGTGCAGTACACCCCTGAAGTTGGGTACAGAGGGTGTAGTGCCCAGAGAAGCACAGGTTGCCAGATGGATTCCGGAGAGAAGAGCTGATGGGCACCTGAAGGACACCGGGTAGTACAGGAAACAGCTGGGCTAAAGTCTATAAGAATTCTCGGTAATACTTGGCAAGGTGTGCACATGAAAGCCAGGCCAGGGGTCAAACACAGTAGATCCGGCAAGAGGAGGAGGCAGGTTGCAGAAACGGGGACAAGCCAAAGGTCTGGTATCAGGAAGCAGGCAGGAACATGTAACTGTAGCAAAGTCCGTTATACAAGCCGGGATCAGGTACAGGAGAAGACAAGTCGGTAAAGCAAGCCAGGGGGTCAAACCAGGAGAGCAGATCAGACAGGTCAGGAACAAGCCGGGTCACAACAGGAATCCAAACAGTAATTTGCACAGAGGCTCAGGAACACAGGAAGACTGACAAACCAGCTACTGCAAACACTAGCAGACTTCCTTATATAGGCCCATGTGACCTGCTGGTAGAGATACCGGGTCCTAGAGCCCTTCTCCTGCCAGAGATGCTGGGTCCTAAAGTCCTTCTCCTGCTGTTGGTGCCAGTTCTCCTACGGCCATTTCCCTGACATAAACTAAATTCACACAGTGGATGCTAGTGAAATTCACTGAAGTGCTTCTACTTTTACTACTTCTACTTCTACTTCTACTATTAAATCACAGTGATGCAGTCTTCCTTCATTTAGATATCCTAAAATCAAAGACGACACCTCATGTGCACAGATGATCCCTCTCCCCATCAGACCAGAACTCACCAAATTGACATGCCTCCCATTGTCATGGTTGGCAAAACAGCTTGTGATTCAATGCAGCAGCTCTTATAGATGTTATTAAATGTCTTTGTATGGTTCACAAATGGCCAGAAACCATATAAGAAAAAAAAAGAAACTTCCAATGGTACAATAACCATGCCACAATATTTATTTAAAAGCTGAAATGTGCTTTGGTTGTAAATATAAAATCCCCCTGTGACAAAGTCAGAAGTGATGAAACTCGTTGGGGCATGGCTACACGGCAACCATAGGGGACATCAGGACGGAGACAACAAGTATCCGGAGGTAGTGAGATGAACTAATCCAGCATCGATACAGTACCTGATGTTATATTTACAACCAAAGTGCATGGCTATTTGTGAACCATACGGAGGAGGTGTCTTTGATTTGAGAATATCTAAATCAAGGAAGACTGCAACACTGTGATTTCTTAAGTAGAAGCGCTTCATGCACACATGTCTATGCAAGTCGCACATGAACTTGCAAAAAGTAGTGCAGTCAGAGTCGCACCAATTTGACCGCTTCCAATGCAGACAATAGGATGTGAGTGTGATTTGAAACTGTCATAATGCATGACAAGTTGCACTGGTGTGATCGGGGGCTAAAAGCTTCCTAAACTATCTACAGCGGATTTTCACCTTTAAATGGCATGTTGGGCTTACCTGTCTCCTACCCCCTTCTTCTTTTACAAATGGTTTATTTTTTAACAACTTTATTTGTGCTGCAAAGCAGCACTTTGCAATTCGCCCCTAGGTGACAACTGCTCCCCGCCCCTCTGTGCGTGCACAGCTGTGCCACAGGTATCTGGTACAGAGAATGCCCTGTGGGCTGCGGCACACATGTGAATGTTTCGGGTCCACGCATAACGAAATCCTATGTATTCAAGGCCCCAGTTTAACATCCACTTATACTTTGGGCGATGTGAAACAGTATACAATGCACAGATGCAACTTCCTCCTGAATTGAAATGGTAAATGCTGTGACTTACTTTGAGCAGGTTAAAGGATTACAGAATTCATTACTTACACTGCAGCATGCAGTTTCACCTGCCTTCAATGAAGCTCATTAGTGTAAATATAAATTCAGTGTTGTTTTTTACTGAACCGAGTAATTATGGTTATACAGCTGTGAACAAAAGCTGACAGATGACTACTTTAGCTTAGGGAAATTGCTTTGGTCGTTCTGTTATAATGAATTTTATTGCAGTGTGTAAAGGGGGTAGAAATACTGCATCAGACAAATTTGGTGGATTCAAGTCTGTATTGCATAGGAATATCAATAAATTGGTCAAGCTAAATTCAGCTGGAAGTAATAGTGTAATTTTATATAATACTAATGCCTTCATTCAAAATACTGGAGTAAGCTCCTCTGTGGATTGTGTTCATTAGAAATCCTTGTGTTCATTCTTGATAAGCTTTGCAAGTTTAAAGAAATTTATTATGCATCCACTCGTGCATACATTTTCCCTTTTCTTTATTTGATTTCTAATCTATAGGTATAACTGTCAGGTGAAATTTAATACTATTTTTCTGCTTGTTTGCTGTCATATTAGAGCAAAAACAAAGCCATTTACAAACTGAAGATTTATTAAGATGTGTTTTAAAAGTGTAGCAATAAAGGGAACAGTGTACATAAGAATGAGTCATTATATAAGTACTAAACCACCTTCTTGGTATTTTTAACCTGTTCAATGCACTGGTTTGAAGTCATGTTTTGGAAATAGCCAATCAACTGCAAAAATAAAAAGATGATTTGGAGGCAACATTAAAAGAGGCCAATATAATAGAACTTGGAAGGTAGCAAGTATACCAGTACATTTTTATATGTTCTGTACATGTCATCGTAGTTCATAATTGGTGAATCAGTTGAACTAACAGCACATGCCTTTCTGAGGCAATCAGATATGTGACACAGATTATGGATTACCCAACTAACTGGTAAAATTAATTTACCAATTCACTTTCCACCTATGTAAAATCCATTCTGAGAGTTCCTGACAGGCTCACCACTCTTATGCCTCATACACACGATCGGACATTCCGACAACAAAATCCATGTTTTTTTTCTGATGGATGTTGGCTCAAACTTGTCTTGCATACACACGGTCACACAAAGTTGGTCGGAAATTACGAACGTCAAGAACATGGTGACGTACAACACGTACGACGAGCCGAGAAAAAGGAAGTTCAATAGCCAGTGCTGGTCTTCTGCTTGATTCCGAGCATGCGTGGAACTTTGTGCATCGGAATTGTGTACACATGATCGGAATTTACGCAAACGGATTTTGTTGTCGGAAAATTTGAGAACCAGATCTGTGGAAATTCCAATGGAAAATGTCCGATGGAGCCTACACATGGTTGGAATTTCCGACAAGGGGCCCCCATCGAACAATTTCCGTCGGAAAATCTGACCGTGTATACGAGGCATAATGCCATAAGGACCCTAATGGCAATGCCTCTGGAATCAGACATTTGCTCAGTAATCTTCCTCTAATCCCTTAATATTCCAATAGCTAGTGGTGGAGTATTTGATTCTCAGGAGAAGTGAAAATGGAGTTTGACCATTTTAATCTGTAGTTTTCCTCTTTCTCCTGGGGTTAGATCTAACTTTCAGCGTGGGGTATAAGATTTATAATCAATGTTATTGCAAATAAACGTATATACTCTTTCCCTCCAATCACCACTGACAATATTTCAGCAAATCTTTTTTTTCTCCGTTTGTGGCCCTTAGTCCCTTAGAACTGTGCCTCCTAATGGTGGGGAGAGCCTATGCTCCTTAACAGACATCACAAAGCTATCATACAAAGCCTACTGCATTAGTAACTGTTTACACATTTCAAATTACAGCTGCTTTAGTGTCACTGACACCATGAGTGTGCAACAACACATGCAATATAGCTAGTCTCAAATGGATTGGATCAGCTACCACTACTGATCTCAACATGTGCAATTATCATTGCATTCCACAGTCTCTCATCTGTGGGTCTCTCAGCCTGTTGTTGGTAGACAACTGCACAATTGTTCAAAACTCCGAAAAGTCCTTGTATGTATTTGTGAAAAAAAATCAAAACTATACTAACACACTGTAAAAGTTTCACCATTCAAAAGATGAAGATAGCAGTAATTACAGGGACTTAACTGGCAAAAAAACTGGAGCCACTGAAGTAGGTTAGTTGGTTGATAGTACCTGCACTGTCTACATTTTTTCTGCTACATGCAAGGATGTGTTGTACAATGTTGTGCACTGGTTACTCAGTGACCCATTGGAAAATGTCTGGTTAAAATAAAAATAGATTTTTTTTAAATTCACTTTGAAAATGTCCCATAATCTATACATTTTCCCAACTCTTTATAGTTGTTTGAGTTATTTGTTTTTATTTTTTGTATTTCATTGCTTTTTGAATTTTTGGTTAAGATCAAGTGTGAAGAAATCTGGTACACCTTGTTGGATGGAGGCACCGGTTAGTAATTTCCAGATGTAATGAGGTGGGCACAGTGGGATGAATCCGTATCCTCCTGGGTTGAATGTGGCCTGGTGCACCAGGCTTGTCCTCGTTCTAAGTCAGGTCTCAAGAGCCTAATGCCTTTGCTAATGGGGCTACATTTGTCTGGTCAGAGGCAATGAAGCACAAGGAGCTCTTGGTGATGTGCGCCCTGCGGCTGGCATCCCAGGGGTGCCAGAAAATGATTATGTATGGGACGCCACTGTGTTTTTACTGGCTCTCAGTTATGTCACTAACTGCTTTTCTTGGATGCGCCTTTTGGACAGGTCTTATGGCTAGTCCAAGGGGTACCAGCATTAAGGCCTTGTCTTGCATATCTGCACTTTGCAATTTTTCGTATTTGTTTTGCACTTATTTATCCAAGGGCAGTTGAATTGTGTGTGTGTGTTTATTTTTAAGCCTCGTACACACAATCGGATTGTTGGCCAACAAAGAGTCAGACTTTTGAAGGGCCTGTGCCAGGAACTTGTCTTGCATACAACCGGCCAACAAACACAAACGTAGAGACGTACTACATGGAATTTCAGCTCTTGAATGCCACCCTTTGGGCACCTTCTGCTAATGTTGTGTTTGGTGAACATTGATTCTAAGCATGCATGTTTGTACTTTGGACTCGTGTGACGACTTGTGTACACACGATAGGAAAATCTGACAACAGACCGTTGTCCACCAAAAATTTACTAGCCTGCCATCCAACATTTGCTGGCGGAAAGTTGGACAACAATTGTCTGATGGAGTGTACTAACGGTCGGATTTTAGGCCAACAGTCTATCATCACACAATTCCCTGACGAAAATCTGATTGTGTGTACGAGGGTTTAGAGATGGATGGGGCAGGATATCAGGTCCTGCCTGATGTCGGGGAAAAGATCTGTAGCCTCTGGGTCTTTTTCCTCTTCCCAACTGGGGGGGTCTTTCTTCGGGAGGGCCCTCCACCAAGTACTTCGTGGACTGACTTCAACTGGTTCCTAAGCAGCAGGGTCTATGTAGCTTTGGCCTAGGTAGACGAAAGTATGCCTTGCCCCTGTCAGGAGCCTTGTGCATAGGGGATTCAAGGATTGAGATATAACAGATTCCTCATCAGAGGATGGACCATTTGCTGTTCCTCCATGCACTTTTGGGTTTGTTGTGATTTTTCCCTTTTTTTGCTCACAGGGGATCGAAAAAGCACCGCATCATGAAGCTCAGTAAAAAAAAAACAGGCATCTGATGTGTGAATAAGTGTCAAATAAGCAACTAGTAAATACTAACATAAAACATAAATATGAAAAAGTGTGTAAGTGATGGATTTTGTTTTATCTTTGTATACAGCCCATGAATGATACTTCTTATAATGTTGTTCAGTATACTGTACAAACTTTAGGCAACTCTGGTAATTAACTAGAGTGCCAGAGCATGTCTTTGCTTAGGTTGTCCCAAGAAGTTCCTCTAGGTATAGGCTTCCTAAGGGGAGTAATGTAAATTCCCCAGCCCACTAATTACTTGATCAAATTTACTTTCATATACATTCTTGTTTGAACTATTGTGTAGCCAAAAGTATCAAAAGCATTACGTGCATTAGTATACAGACTGGAGTGATTTTTACTCACTCCTATTTGACACATAATGATAAATTGGTTGATTTTGATTTCACTAAAAATGCACAAACTGAGACACCTTTCATCATTAAAAGTGTACTAACCTCCAGTGGTCCAGTTCAGATGCTTATAGTCTAAATCAGATGTATTTTCAAAACCTGCTATTCCATCTGTGCTTTTTGTGCTTTAGTATAGCTGCGGGCAGTTCTGTTCCCCACAGATGGCTTTAATAACCGCTACTCTTAAAATAAAAATTTGCTTTCCTTTGAAAATGCTGTGAAGTAAGAATGAAGTTTGCCCATTTTATTCTGTAGTTTTTTCTCTCCTCCCCTAGGGTTGAAACTAGCTTTCAGCTAGGGTAATAAATGAATAATGGATGTCCCTGTTATTGAAATGAAATTTATCTGTTGCCTCTCAGCATTTGATACAGAAGCTAGTTAGTGATTGTAGTTTGTTGTAGAAGTTGCCTAGTTCCTTATACTGTTCAGTTCTTGAATGTGTTACAAGAGAAAAAATACTGTTATTCTAATTTCTGCATCCCACAAGAAATTTAGTTAGTGAACCTCAGCTGATGAGGTAGAAAAATGAATCAATGCCTTCTTTTTCTTTGTATTTTCTCTTTGATTGCCTTATCCTTGGAGCTGTATTTGTAATGTTCAAACATTTTCTAGAAAGGAAAAAACAAATGGATTAGCCGCACACAGTAAATAAATTTCTCTTTGGGATAAAATTAAACCAAACTCAAGATATATTTGTCAGTTTTACACTTTCATTTTTTTCATGACATGGATTAAAAACAGGCTTGAAATACACAGGCCCATATTTACAGCATTTACACTGATCAGTTCAAACATCACAGTTGAGCAGTGTATAGACTAGGTCCCAAGCAATAGCAAGTCCTTACGTAGAAATGCTCATGATTGCAGGTTGGCATTTTTCAACTTATTGGAGATTTTTTGGCCAATCAGCATTTATTATCTTTTGGGGCTTGTTTACACTGCATTTTTGCATGCAGGCTGTTGTCCCTCTGAAGTTTGGTGAGGGGTGGTGTGATGTTCTAGTTAAGGCCCCTTTCACACTCGCAAAGTCCACCAGTGAATCAGCCTGCTCAGCAGGGGTCTCTCCGCTGATTCCCGCTGAGCAGGTAGATGACAAGTGTGTGTCCGCACCGCTGATCCAGAGCAGACACGGACACAGCCCGCTGACCTCTATGGGCTGTCGGATGGAAATGGACCACCTGTCCTTTTTTTCAACTTCATTAAAGTGTCACAAACTGTGCATTCATGCAGGTCACTGCATATAATGTGAATGAGCACTTTAAAAAAAATCTCTTAACCTCTTGTGTGAACAATTGTGTCCAAATTGATCTTCTTCTTAAAGGATAAGTTTACCTTTTGGGAACATGTTACATGTTCCACACATTTTTAGAGTGGAACATGTAACGTGTTCCCACTCCTATATTGTTCTTAACTCGCACTTGGCAAATTAATCAATCAAATTAAGTGAAGGTGAGAAAGTAAAAAACCTGACTGCAGCACTCACTGATATTCACAGATAAATATCTAAAGACAACTTTAAAAAAATTGTATTGCGCTGTCAGGAAATCTTCTAACACAATACTATAATAGTGTAAAACAAGCAAAATAAAAAAATAAAATAAAGTCCTATAAACGAAATATAAAAGTCCACCAAAAGTGTGCAAAAATCTTTATGCAGCTGCTGTGCACCAAACACCAAGTGATTATAATGCCGCTTACCAAATCCTTAGACCCCACAGCTCAAGAGGTCTAAATCAACATTTAAAATATGACAGATCCCACATGATTGGATGTATGGATGGCTCCAGGTCTCTTCCTCTTACACCTCAGCAAGCCTCAAGCCTCACTCTCTCACTGGTTTAATCACAATGACATAATCAAGGGCACGGTCATGACAAAATTGGTAGGGCAGAACCAGATACACACTACCAAGCATGTGCGAAGGAACGGTGGCCATCTTTGATGCTGGAATTTATGTTGCTGTATTATGTGATATGCTGTTGCTTTTGGGCGTCTGTAAGTGCTTAGACTTAATAAATTCTTTTTCATGGATGGTTTTTATGTGGAGTGTCTCTTTTATCATATGTGCATCGGTCCTGCTGAGCTCATTCCCAGTGGTGCAGCGGTTCCCTGCAAGTTGTGGATGTATATGGTGACAACTCATGAAGTCAAAGAACCGGCAACACAAGTGCTTTTTATTGTTCAACTTTATTCAAGCACTACAGGTATTGCAACATCATAAAATGCTAACGCGTTTTGGCCGAAGCCTTCCTCCTAGCATGCAAAAGATAGGTTAAAATCAGATTTTATATAACAAAGCACTCCCTCCAGCAATTGAGGGGCAGTGCAATTTACAATTAAAAACTCCTGTGAGTTAATAGAAAACACATATGGGAAAGATAGGACCAGAGTAAAGAGAATGGTAATTAATACACACTATAGAGAAACACTAACCATAAACATACTAAATATTTAAGAAATAAATCATTCCAAAAATAGGGGTAATGTCCATTCTACTATTCATTCCGCATGGAACTCTAGTGTTGAATGTGTGTATCCACCACACCTCATGCTGGAGCAAGATGCGGTGTGTGTCACCTCCTCTGATGAGTCTCTTGATTTGCTCTAGACCAAAGAGAGAAAAAGAATCAAGATTCCCTCCATGCACTGTTCTAGAATGCTTGGATACATTGGATATATTCTTTGCGTCCGTACTCAGTGTCTCATTAAAATGTTCTGATATCCAACTCGCAAATTGCGGATAGTATAGCCAATGTATTGTATTTTACAAATACTGCACTTATAGATAACCATTTTAGAATTGCAGTTAATGTAATTTTTAGGGGATAAGACTTTCATTTGGAGAAAGAGGTGACACTTTTGCTCCTTTTTTTTTTTTTTCCACAAAAAAGATTTTATTGAGCAAAAAAGCACAATTACATGTACAAACAGATGAACAGATTTTGAGAAATGCTCCATGACATTATATATAATAATGTTACAGTAAATGTTCATGCCATTAAAGTCATGGGGAACACAAGCATATGGTAGGTTAATTAAAGTGTATAAAGGAAGAACTAGCTGAACATGTTACTACGAGACATTTTCTGTATACAAGTACTATAGAAAACAGGAGTACTTTGTGTGGGCCATTTATATCAGGCCCAGTCACGAAGTATGTAGGAGCATGAAACTTGTGTGGAACTGAAACGGAAAGGTCTGTCTCTATTAGGTTTTAAATTGTGTAAAGTTAATACAATCTGATGTTGTAAGGGGGTTATATAAAGGTATGGGTAGGAGGGATATAGACCTTGGGGGGAAATGGGGGTGATGGAGAGATTTGGGGTGGGAAGGTGTGGGGGTAGGGAGAAACAGTAGGGGGAGAGGGAAAAAGAGGAGAGACAGAGAAGAGGGATATATACGTAGAGCATAGGGTAAAGAGGGGGGGTAGGGGGCCGCCCCTCCTCCCCAGCTGGTCCACTCTGCCAAAAGGAGCTTCCGAAATCTTTCTCGTTTCTTAAAAGAGGGAAAGAATTATATTGGGAAGTACGACCTATAGCAGGCAGTGCTTTTGAAATGTGTCCAGCAAGCCCATAAATTGGTGAATTTTTGTATGCGATCTTGTGAGGTATAGATCAATTCCTCCATCTCCTCTATCTTAGCAATCTTTGTCAACCATTCCCTGACTGTCGGGGGCTTGGTTGATCGCCATTTTACAGGAATGCATAATCTGGCTGCATTTACCATATGCATGGCCAGTGATCTGTGGTAAGATCCTTTAGGTAGGGTTGTATGATGGAGGAGATATTGTGCCGGTCCGAAATCCAGGGTGTAGGTTGTGACTCGTTGTATTATGTCGTGAACCTCCCTCCAGAAAACCTGAAGGATCGGGCATTCCCACCATATGTGGATCATAGTGCCCTCTTCTTTATTGCACCTCCAGCACGTATTTGGAATTGAGGGTGAGAATTTATGTAAGCGGGACAGTGTTCTGTACCACTTGGTGAGTATTTTATATCCATTCTCTTGGATAGCAACATTTAGTGAGCCTTTGTGAGTGTGGACATGAATGGTTTCCCAATCCTCCTCAGTGAGGTCTATGTGAAGGTCTTTATTCCAGGAAGAGCGAAGGGTTTCAGTTTGTGAGTGGTGTGGCGTTTCTTGGAGAAGAGAGTATATGGTGGATATAAGGTGTCTTTGGGGTGTATTCTAGGAACATAGGATTTCAAATGAAGTTAGTTTTCTCGACCATGTATTGTTGGGAGTTGTAGAGGAAAGAAAGTGTGTCAGCTGTCTATATGTCCAAAAAGGGAAGTCTTTTGTGAGAGATATGGATCTGAGATTATCATAGGATCGTAGTCGGCCTGTATGGAAGAAGTGGTACGCTTGGACTTCTTCGTATGGCCATTCTTGTTTTAAGAATGTATCTGATGTCCCCAGGGAGAAGTCCGGATTTCCCCTCAGGGAGGTCAAAGGTCCCGGTCGTGAAGATAGTTGAGAGGTTGTTATAGCAGAGGTAAAAGCGAGTAGTGACGGGTAAATAAATGGGTGTTTCTTGATTGATTGTGTCCAATGTTTGGGTGAGAGCCAGGGGAGGTTATGTAGATGGCCGGGTATGAGAGAGTTCTCCAGAATCACCCAGGGTTTCCCTGTTCTGTTGGAACACCAATCAACTACTCTAGTTAAGTGGCAGGCCATGTAATACTTGTGGAGATCTGGAAGTGCAATCCCACCCTTGACCTTGCTGCAGGTCAGACGTGAGTATTTAATTCTTGGAGGGTTGTTTTTCCAAATAAAGGTCGTACAAGCCTTTTTATATGAACAGAAGAATGCGGGGGGTAAATGTATTGGAATGGTCTGCATTAAGTACAAGAGGCGAGGGAGGATGATCATTTTGATCAGGGCTGAGCGTCCAAACCATGATACGTTAAGGGTGGCCCACTCCTTTAATTCCCTCTGAATTTTTGAAAGGGCGTGAAGGAAATTCTGGTCATATAGGTCTGCAAGACTTCTAGTAATTTGGATGCCTAAGTAAGTAATGGTAGCGCCTTCCCACTTAAAGGGAAAGGATTCTTGGCAGTGGGTGACCACCTGTGAGGAGAGGGATATGTTTAGGGCGTGTGATTTAGGATAATTTATCTTAAAATTTGATAAGACCCCAAAATGGTTGATATCTTTCAGCAGGTTAGGTAGAGTTATGTGGGGTGATTGGAGTGTTATCAGGATATCGTCTGCGAAAGCAGCTACCTTAAATTCCCTCCGATTTATAGTTATTCCTTGAATGTCCGTATTCGCTCTCAATCTATTCAAAAGGGGTTCTAAGGTTAAGATAAAAATGAGAGGGGATAGGGGGCATCCCTGGCGAGTGCCGTTGGTTATTGGGAAGGCGTTTGACAGGAGGCCGTTTGCTTTGACTCTTGCCGAGGGATTGTCATATAAAGCGTTGATGTATTTACACATGCGTGGTAGTAATCCAATGCCCTTCAGCACCTCCCGCATATAGTCCCAGGCCACCCTGTCAAACGCCTTCTCGGCATCGAGTGACAACAGGAACCCCCTTGCTTCCGAGGAAGAAAGCCAATGGTGTATGTTTTTTTTTTTTTCAAAAGATTTTATTGAAATTTTTACAGAATAACAGGTATGGTTTGACATACAGTTCAGTGAAGCAGGTCACATTCTTTCAACAGGTATTGGTAGGTAAAAACAGGGAACATAGGAGTAGTTGACAGAAAGTGAATGCGGGCATAGGGCCCTGATAGTTAGTGAGGTAAATATTGATATATGTATGAGCTATGGGTGTTGGCATAATGAGATCGGATGTGGTGTGCGGGGGGGAGGGTGCAGACCGTTGTGTGATCACCTCCGATTACGTTCACCCCTAAATGGGACCTTCGCTGTGAACGAAAGGGAGGGACAGGGAGAGACAGGTGATATGTTTAATTATAACGGTCTGGTGAGTGATGGAGGAATATGCAGAAAGAGGGTGAATGCATCCGAAGCTCAAGCCAGGCCTATGAAGTGTCAGTTGTGTGGGGGAGATCCGTTAGTGGCGAAAAAAGAAGGGTAGTGAGTGTGTAGGAAAATGTTATGATCAGATCTGGCGCGCTAGAGTATGTTAGATCAATGTCATTCTAGGGGGTGGGAGCAGGGTAATAGGAGATAGAGGGGGTGTTGGGGGGGGGGTTCGGTAGGAGACAGGCCGCAGAAAGCTCACAGGGTTGAGGAGGGGATTAAGAGGATGAAGTCGGGCGTGGTTGGGGTTTTCTGTAGTGGAGCCAACATGCCCAGGTGGTCTGGAATTTCGTGGGTGTGTCTTTGGCTTGTGCAATGAGTTGTTCCATATTTGCTATCCTGTCCACCCTGCTGATCCATTCCTCTAACGTGGGAGGGGCGGGATGTCTCCAATGTGCAGGGATACACAGGTTGGCTGCGTTGATCAGATGTAAAGTTAGAGATTTTTTGTAGGAGCCAGGGGATCCTGGGGTGTGGTGCAACAAGTAGCGGGCAGGGGAGAAGTCTGGGGCGTAAGTCGTGATTTGAGAGATTAGTTGATGGATTTCAGACCAGAATGGTTGTATGAGGGGGCATTCCCACCATATGTGGAGCAGGGTACCACGAGAGGCATTGCACCTCCAGCATCAATGGTGTATGTTTAAGGTGCGGATGGTATTCTCTCTGGCTTCCCTCCCGGGGACAAAACCCACTTGGTCTGCTGAGACCAGGCCAGGAATTAGGGGCAGTAATCGATTTGCTAACATTTTTGCATATAGTTTGATATCTACGTTGAGTAATGAAATGGGTCTGTAATTGGGCGCTAGGGATGGATCTTTATCTGCTTTCGGTATGACAGCTATATGTGCTTCAAGTAGGTTGCCTGATGGGGTAGAGGGGTCCGACAGGGAATTGAAGGCATTGAGCATTTGTGGTGAAAGATTTTCTAGGAAGCTTTTGTAGTAAATTAGTGAAAGGCCATCAGGGCCTGGGCTCTTGCCTACTTTCATTTGTTTTATCGCCAAACACAGCTCCTCTGTGGTCAACGGGCATTCTAGGGCAGCGGCCTGTTGTAGAGTTATCGGTTTAGGACAGTATTGGGTTAGGAAATCACGTATTTGAGCCTGGCGAAGTGAGGCGCTGGGGGAGTCTGTGTTATGAGATGGCAGGTTATATAGTTTAGCATAAAAGCTTTCAAAATGGGCTGCTATGTCCTCATTTTTTGAGAGCACAGCACCCCCCTCGGTACGAAGGTGATGAATTATGGAAGAGGTCTTGGCATTTTGTATAGTGCGTGCAAGCAATCTTCCACTTTTGTTACCATGTTCATAGAATACTTTTTGTCTGAGCACATATTGTCGTCTGGTGCGTTTCCCTAGTTCCTCCAATAAAGTGGATCTAGCATAAAGGAGGTCCTGTAGTGTGGAGTGAGAGGAAGATTGTTTGTGAGTTTTTTCAAGTCTGTTAATGGTTTCAAGGAGGGATGTAATGTGGGCCTGTCGTCTTTTTTTCTCTTTTGTTGCTAGGGCTATGAGTTTCCCCCTAATGACACATTTGTGGGCTTCCCAAAGAGTGACCGGGGTTATATCTGGGGAGGAGTTTTCTTGAAAGTACTGTTGGAGTCGGGTGTTTATTTGTCTTACTACTTCAGGGTCTTTAAGGAGGGAAGGGTTCAGTCTCCAGGTCTTGGTTCTGGTATTGTAGTCTGGGAACGTTAAAGTGATTGTGATGGGATGGTGGTCTGAAAGGAACATAGGTTCTATTGTGGCATGGGAAAGAAGTGTTAAGTCTGTTTGGGATAGAAATATGTAGTCAATTCTTGAGTATTTTTGGTGAGGGGAAGAGAAGAATGTATAATCTTTGTCAGTCGGGTACATGGTGCGCCATGAGTCGTGGAGTGTCAAGTTCTGTAATTGGAGTTTAATTTGACGTAATGCCCGATAGGGGAGTGCAGAAGTCCCCGTGGAAGAATCTAATGTTGGGTTTAGTGGGACATTGAAATCACCACCCAGAAGCACTATACCCTCCTGAAATGTGGAAAGAAGGTCACAGATTCGTCTAAAGAAAGTTACTTGATGCTCATTTGGGCAGTACACATTTGCAATGGTGATTGGTTTTGATGCATATGTGCCTTTGATAAAAATGTATCTACCCTCTTGATCAATCAAGGAGTCTTTCAGTTGAAAGTCAGCGTGTTTGGATATAAGGATAGATGTTCCTTTTGTTTTTGACGTTGGGCTCGTAGAGTGGAGTGTGTGTTTATATATATGATTCGACAGTTTGGGGACATGTTTTGCACAGAAGTGTGTTTCCTGTAACAAGAGGAAATGGGCTTTGTGTTTAGTCAGTGCTGATAATACTTGCGACCTTTTTTCTGGAATATTTAAGCCTTTTACATTTAGTGATAGGCATTTGAGTGTACGTTGTTGTGTAGAGTTTGCGGCTCCCCTCGACATTGTGGGTATCCAAGAGATCAAAGGGTGTTAAGTTGAGCTAGTCGGTGTCGTGTCTTGTACGCGAGCTGCAGAATGGAACTGTGGGAATTTGGAGGCTGAAGGGGAGGAAGGAGGAGCGGCCCCCGCCCCACAGAATAGATATGATAGAAAGAGGGTGTAGAGAAGGCAAGAGGGGTTAGACAAAGTAGAGATAGTAGGGTAAGGAGGGAACGAGAGGACAGAGAAAGGAGGGGGTAGGAGGGGGGAAGGGAGGGGGGTAAACGATTGGGGAAAGGAGAGGTGAAGTAGGTAGACTTAGATTCCGGGGAATTAGGAAACGTATCTCAAAGAGAACAATTGGTACGTAAATAGGATGTACCGGAGGTGGGCGAAGGCTTGCCTATCCACCTAAGAGAGGGATGTCCGGTAGAGTAGCTCTAGTCCGTATGGACAGCTGTGTGGGGTATACGAGCTGTGGTAGGAATGAGTGCTGCGGCACTGTGGAGGACGAATTATGCTAAATAATAGTGATTAGGGGCACGGAAATGTGTGCAATAAACTATAATTATGGGAAGCAATGTGTGGGTGGAAAGGAACCATACGCTCCCCTTATAAAACATAATAAACATGTATAAGGTATGCGAAAACAACAGCCTAAGGTAGTCTGACTCCTGGGGGGCTTATCTACTAGGGGAGGCAAGAAAAACTGTTACACATAGTCTTCTGTGTTTTACAGTAGCTGAGTTTTCCTAGCATTTTCTCTGCGTTTTGTATTCTCTGCCCCCCCCCTTTGGACACAAGCCTGTCAGTGTGGGAGTCTGGATCTCCGCTCCGGGTTCAAGAACAAGCGTGGTCAATGGAGAGTTAAAGGAGAAGTAGTATTAGTAAGGATTTACTGTTAATGGGATGGGATGGTATCACTTCCTTACCTGCTAATGGTAGAGTGTGGTTGTAAAGAGCTTGGTACAAGTGGAAAAGCTATGGGTGGGGTATAAGATACTGTTGTGAGGAAAATTGACAGCATATCTGGCGAATATAGGCCGCGCTGACATTAGATTGATTAGGCCCCGAGAGTTTAAGGATCCAGACTCCCACCCATTTGACATTTAAGTAAAGTCTTAACCATTTAAAATATGCAAAACAAATATAACATAACCAAGAATAAAATTAAAGCCCTTGACTGTGGGCAATAGAGAACGGTCCGTTTGGAGAGCTATTGTTACCACCAAGGTAGGTGTCAAACTGGTAATGGTATTAGGGACGTGAGTGAGTAGGATAATAGATCGGCATCTTCTGGTTAAGGTGCTACTCACAAGTCCAGATGAGGTGTTGGAACTTCTGCATGGGTCATGTGTATGCGTCTCTTTTCTGGGCGGAGAGCTTCCAATGCTAGTCCTTGCACCGTCGGCTACACGAACAGGGGGAGAAAAAACATAGGGAGGGAGAAAATAAAAAGAAAAAAAAAGAAACAAAACAAGAGTTACTGCGTAAAGACATTATGGTAAGAGTATAAGAGAGCAATGCCCTCTAATAGTTCTGACGGGGAGCATCTGCCAGGCCTGGGCTGCGGGCTGGGAGGTCTCGGCGGGATTGGCGGTCTCCCGGTGAGGTAGGGTCCAGTCTGCGTGTCTGGAGCGTTGCCTTTGGGCCTTGGGTGATGAGTTGTATGCGACTGGTCTCCACGGATCCGTAGGGAAGTAGAAAGAGTACCACTCGGGTATGTCCATCTGAGGAATGTCCATTTGTTCGCAAAAGGTGGGTAAATCTTCCGGAGTTCGGAGAAAAGCTGTGCGACCCCTAGTGGATGCTGACAGGCAGAACGGAAACTTCCATCTATATTGAATGTTGTGCGTGCGAAGAACTTCCAGCAGGGGGCGCAAGGTGCGCCTGTTCTGTAGAGTGATTTGAGATAAATCCTGAAACAATTTTACTTCAGTACCATTTAGTAATATGCGGCCTCTGTCTCTTGCTTTTTTAAGAATCTCCTCTTTCAAGGGGAAGTTGACAATGCAACAGACAATGTCCCTGGGTGGTTCATTATCGCGGGGAGGGGGTCTTAAAGCACGATGTTTGCGTTCCATTTCTATGGGAGAGTCTGCTGGCCGGCCTAGTAAATCATTAAAGATAGAGCAAACTGTGTGTTGCAGTGCGGCCTGGTCTACTCCTTCCGGGACCCCTCTCACCCTCACGTTATGTCTGCGCCCCCTATTATCCAGGTCTTCCACCTGTCTATGGAGCTCAAATAAATGTGGTAGATGTGAATCGTATGTTTTCTGTACTTGCCTGATAGCGGTGGCTTGTGTGCGAGCGTTTTCCTCCACCTCTGCGATTCGGTCGTTCATGGAGTGAATGTCCGCCTTAAGGTCTGAGATCGCCGACATCATGGTGTGTTTGATGTCAAGGGCGAGTCTTTGGAGGTCCCTTTGCAGGTCAAGTAAGCTTGGGAGAGGAGCTCCGGGGCCGTCTTCATCCATAAGCGGGTCCATGCTGCTCCTAATTGAGTCCGGGGATGAGGCCTGTAGAGTGTGTGAGGCCTGCGCAGCCTGAGAGGCCTCGAGTTGCGCCGCTTGTCTGGTTCGAAATATCTCCGGGATATTACCGCTGATCTGCGTGCCTGGATCTTTTTGTGTGCGGGGTGTCGAGGTGCTTCTGTTGGGCTTTCCCATCATGGGCAAGTGGTTTTTAAGCCCCAATTAAGGCGTTTGTCGTCCTCCAAGTGCGGGAGCCTCCTGTTTAAGCAGCCATCTCGGTTTCCGTCCAGGCCACGCCCCCACTTTTGCTCTTTTTATGTCTTTTACACTGCTTACATGTATTGAAGCCACATGGATAGTAAGCCACTGCCCCTAGTATAAAAAAAGTATAATAAAGTATAAAAGAATCTATAGCATGCACTAAACCGTTCCATACAAAAATGAAATCATCTATGAAAGGACAGTACCAAACGATTTGCATCCTGTGAGGATTGTTATGGGAAAAGAGAAAAGTTTCCTCCCACCAGCCCATATATAAATTTGCCAGTGAGGGGAAAAATTTAGAGGCCATTGAGGCACCGCAACACTGTAAATAGAATTTAGAGTCAAGCATAGTAAAAATAGTTATGCTGTAGCAAAAATTCTATAGCCAAATACAAAACATTCACACAATTCCTTGCTATAACAACTATAACGTGTCAGATGGTGTTTAACTGCTTCAAGGGCTAAATGGTGCCGGATGCAAGAATATAGCGCTTTGACATCTACAGTAATCCAGATGTTAGTGGATGACCAATGTTTCTCCTGGGTGTGTGCTAAAAGATGCCCAATATCCCTGAGATAACCGGGCGATCTTTTCACTAGAGGTTGTTGTTGCTCATCAACCAACTAACTGAGCCTTTCTAATAAGGATCCTATGCCTGCCACAATCGGACGGCATGTTGTTTGTGAACCTTTGGAAGATGGTGGAATATGGGTATAACCGGCTGGTCAACAGTTAAAACATCCAAAATTTTCTGATCCATTGCTCCCATCTCCTTTCCGTGATCCAAAAGTTGTGATAACTTCAGTTGTATAAGCCCTGTAGGATCAGAGCCAAGCAGTCGATTGGTATTAACATCATTTGTAGTCAGAGTCTTCATAATGAAACGATAACCCTTAACTTATCAAGACCTGCGGTGTGCCTTGGTCTGGCTGGCCAGTATACCTGAAAAGAGGGCATACCCTGAAATTATAAAGGTATAAAAACTAGAAATGAAAGAATAAGGGGACCCAGGTGGGTGGGAGCCAGAAACACGAGCCAACACTGGTCTGGCAGGGGAGAAGGGCTAAATAGACCCAAACTCCTCCCACAAATACAGGCTGACCTGCAGCCAGCCTTCCAACTTGTAGTCAGGGTCTTCATAATGAAACGATAACCCCTAACTTACCAAGACCTGCGGTGTGCCTTGGTCTGGCTGGCCAGTATACCCGAAAAGAGGGCAAAAGACACATGAGTAGGCATGAAATGTGAGTTTTAATGAACATTGGGTAACAAAGGAAGCAAATGCACGAATGACTTCCCTATGGGGTTCTGGTATGTACCGGCCAAAACAGGAGGACCTACAACGTCCCATGTGTTTAATGATGAAAGGAGGGACACCCTGCTTGGAAGCTGTGGAAGCCGCCCCGATCCTAAATGAATGTCCGCTAAACAGCTTGGGGTTGATATTTAGTTTTGCGATCAATATTCTGACATGTGACATGAACTGTTTGGAAGTGAGCGGATCAGTGGGAAATGGCAATAAAGGGCTGTTTGGCCGGGATGCTATCAATAACCTGGAGAGAGAGTCAAGTACCTGCACCGGACACCACCTGCTGTTGGTACCATAATACTTTACCACGTAACCCTGACCCACCTGCCTAGTCTTGTTGTTGTTGAGCTGTAAAGCGTAATGATCAACGTTCCTGACGAGACTACCTTTAACCAGAAAAGGAGCATGGCCACTAACCTGCGATGCTTCCCCAGGCCTGAGGAAGCCAAAAAAACACAAATACATCGCTGCTTTGAGCATCAAACTGGGACCCGAAACAAAAGGAGATGCAGACAAAATGTCTGACATGTCCTGAATCATCTGGCCGGTAAGGGGCAGTCTTGCAACATGAACCCACCCCTGTGACCTTTGCATGCCCTTCAACATGGCCTTAAGGGGGTGAGGAGCAAAAATGGATGGTCTAGCAGGGTTTTGCAGAGTCCTGAAATGCTGAATGCCAGATAGGTATAATTTAATGGTACTTGCGGATAAAGCCAAATCACTGTGACAATATTCCGCAAATGCCATCACATACTTGATGTCCTCCGACCAACTACAAGGATGTTCACTTAAAAATTTGTTGAATGTCTTCAAACCCGTTGTGTATGCCTTGAAAGTGTCTATTAGATAACCCAAAGAGGTATTTTCTGGGAGGGCACCAGGCAAGACTTTTGCTGGTTGATCTTCCACCCCAATTTCTGAAAGGTCCGTAAAATCAACTGTAGATCCTAAACAAGGGTCTCTTTGTCTTGGGCAAAGACCAGAAAATCATCTAAATATGGGACGATCGACACCCCCTGTATCCGAAAATAGGCCATGACTTCGGCCATAATTTTCGTGAAAATCCTGGGTGCTACTCCATGAGAACTGCAAATCTGAGGAACTTTTGATGACTCTGGCAGATTGGGACATGAGGATAAGCGTCCTGAAGATCCATGGTTACCATGAACACCCCTGGTAACAACAGATTCCTTACAGAATAAATGTTTTCCATTCGGAAACGTCTGTAAGCTATGAATTTGTTCAGGACGCTCAAATTGATAACCATACAAAATCTGCCAGAAGCCTTCCTGACCAGAAAGACGTGAGAATTAAATCCCCGGAATTTTTGAACTTCCGGGAATGGGAGAAATAACCCCCCCCCCCCCATTTCCCTCATAGTAATCAGATTCACCATGGCCTGCTGTCTCTCGGCAGATGGGTAAGAAAAAATCTCTGGGGAGGGGGCTTTTGAATTCCAACCTGTTTCTCCTTTCTACCCTTTCTAACATTTTGAGGATAAAGGGATTGTTGAAAATCTCTGCCCATTCCTTGATGAAATGGAACAATCTTCCCCCTACCCCCACTCTGGCATCACTGGGGATTTTTGGAAGGGGCTGAAGGAGCAAAGAGTGCCCCCCCTTTTTGCTTGTCTTTGTTAAAAGATCACTTCTTCTTTGCCTGTTGCCTATTGGTTTTAAAATTAACCTTGTTTTGGAAGCCACGAAAGGGCCTCTTATTCTGGGGCTTATTCCTTTGAGAAGATGGAAACCACTTACAAACGAGCTAGGACTTCCTCTAAGGAAGAACCGAATAAGAGCTTGCCCTCAAAGGGTATGCCGCAAAGTTTATTCTTGAAGGTAAGATCTCCCTCCCAAGATTTTAGCCAGATGGCCTGTCTAGTTGAATTAATGAGGGCTGATGTTCTGGCCATAGATCTCACTGAATCTGCTGCTGCATCAGCCAAAAATGTCACTGATTTGGCAATAAGGGGGAGAGTTTCCCTGACCTCCTCTATCGAGGTGTCCGAGGAGAGGTCATCCAGAGGTTGAACACACACATCCAATTTCCTAGCAACACAAGTGAACGCTATAGCTGGCCCTAAAGAAAAGACAGAGGCATCCCAGGCCTTACGTAGTAAAGAATAGTGCCCCATACACGCGGTCTGACTTTGTTCGGATATTCCGACAACAAAATCCTAGGATTTTTTCCGACGGATGTTGGCTCAAACTTGTCTTGCATACACACGGTCACACAAAGTTGTCGGAAAATCCGATCGTTCTAAACGCGGTGACGTAAAACACGTACGTCGGGACTATAAACGGGGCAGTGGCCAATAGCTTTCATCTCTTTATTTATTCTGAGCATGCGTGGCACTTTGTGCGTCGGATTTGTGTACACACGATCGGAATTTCCGACAATGGATTTTGTTGTCGGAAAATTTTATATCCTGCTCTCAAACTTTGTGTGTCGGAAAATCCGATTGAAAATGTGTGATGGAGCCTTCACACGGTAGGAATTTCCGACAACAAGGTCCTATCACACATTTTCCGTCGGAAAATCCGACCGTGTGTACGGGGCATAAGACTTCCTATCCATCTGATCCTTAAGGAACTCCAGAATCCTCAAATGAGAGATCTGACTTTTTAGATACTTGTGACATAGGACCGTCTAACCTAGGACATTTGAAAAACACCCCCTCAAAATCGGACTGAAAGGGAAGCCTTCTCTTACAGTACCTCACAAAAGTGAGTACACCTCTCACATTTTTGTAAATATTTTATTATATCCTTTCATGTGACAACACGGAAGAAATTACACTTTGCTACAATGTAAAGATAGTGTGTGTACAGCTTGTATAACAGTGTAAATTTGCTGTCCCCTCAAAATAACTCAACACACAGCCATTAATGTCTAAACCGCTGGCAACAAAAATGAGTACACACCAAAGTGAAAATATCTGAATCTATAAGAAGATTGCCAAGACCCTGAAACTGAGCTGCAGCGCGGTGCCCAAGACCATACAGCGGTTTAACAGGACAGGTTCCACTAAGAACAGGCCTCACCATGGTCAACCAAAGAAGTTGTGCATGTGCTCAGCGTCATGTGCAGAGGTTGTCTTTGGGAAACAGACATATGAGTGCTGCCAGCATTGCTGCAGAGGTTGAAGAGGTTGTGGTTCAGCCTGTCAGTGCTCAGACCATACGTGGCACTCTGCATCAAATTGGTCTGTATGCCTGACATCCCAGGAGGAAGCCTCTCTTAAAGATGATGCACAAGAAAGCCCGCAAACAGTTTTGCTGAAGACAAGCAGACTAAGGACATGGATTATTGGAACCATGTCCTGTGGTCTGAAGGTATTTGGTTCAGATGGTGTCAAGCGGGTGTGGCGGCAACTAGGTGAGGAGTACAAAGACAAGTGTGTCTTGCCTACAGTCAAGCATGGTGGTGGGAGTGTCATAGTCTGGGCCTGCATGAGTGCTGCCGGCACTGGGGAGCTACAGTTCATTGAGGGAACCATGAATGACAACATGTACTGTGACATACTGAAGCAGAGCATGATCCCTTACTTTTGGAAACTGGGCCACAGGGCAGTATTCCAACATGATAACGACCCCAGACACACCTCCAAGATGACCACTGCCTTGCTAAAGAAGCTGAGGGTAAAGGTGATGGATTGGCCAAGCATGTCTCCAGACCTAAACCTTATTAAGCATCTGTGGGGCATCCTCAAATGGAAGGTGGAGGAGCGCAAGGTCCCTAACATCCACCAGCTCCGTGATGTCGTCATGGAGGAGTGGAAGAGGACTCCAGTGGCAACCTGTGAAGCTCTGGTGAACTCCATGCCCAAGAGCAGGGGTCTCAAACTGGCAGCCCTCCAGCTGTAGCGAAACTACAAGTCCCATGAGGCATTGCAAGGCTGACAGTCACAAGCATGACTCCCAAAGGCAGAGGCATGATGGGACTTGTAGTTCTGGAACAGCTGGAGGGCCTCCAGTTTGAGACCCCTGCCCAAGAGGGTTAAGGCATTGCCTGAAAATAACGGTGGCCACACAAAATATTGCCATTTTGGACATTTTGACGTAGGGGTGTACTCACTTTTGTTGCCAGTGGTTTAGACATTAATGGCTGTGTGTTGAGTTATTTTGAGGGGACAGCAAATTTACACTGTTATACAAGCTGTACACTCACTACTTTACATTGTAGCCAAGTTTCATTTCTTCAGTGTTGTTACATGAAAAGGTATAATAAAATATTTACAAAAATGTGAGGAGTGTACTGGAGTGAGTGATGTACTGGAAAAGACCTAGGTTTACGTCCCTGTAGGCCTCTGTACATCTTATCCTAAACAGACTGGGCTTGCTGAGGCATCCCGATCTGTTCAGAAGTATATATTGCCTTTAATAGTTCGTCAATATCTTCAACTGGAAAAAGATACCTAGTTGAGCTACCAGTATCCTCAACTTCTGACGCAGATTCCTCGTCAGATGCAAATACTGCATTCTCACTCTCTTCCAAGTCAGAAACATCTCGTGAACTAATGGTCTCTGATACTTATGCTGCGTACACACGAGCAGACTTTTTGACAGACTCGGTCCGACAGTCTTTTCAACGGACTTTGCAGCGTAGGTCCGCCGGACTTTCAAACGAACGGACTTGGACACACACGATCACACCGAAGTCTGACGGATTCTTACGTGATGACGTACGACCGGACTAAAATAAGGAAGTTGATAGCCAGTAGCCAATAGCTGCCCTAGTGTCGGTTTTAGTCCGTCGGACTCGCATACAGACGAGCGGATTTTTCGACCAGACTCACGTCCGTCAGAAGGATTTGAAACATGTTTTATTTCTAGGTCCGGCAGACTTTTGAGGAAAAAGTCAGTTGGAGCCCACACACGATCGAATTGTCTGACGGAGTCCGGTCCGCCGGACCAAGTCTGCTGGAAAGTCCGCTCATGTGTACGCGGCATAAAAGAGGAAGAGATCTAGCAGAAACTGAAGGTTCCTCAATCACAGTAGCAGATTTTGAAATGGAAGGACCTAACCCTGCTAACCCTTTCATAGAAGCCATCAATTCCTTAACCGAGGAAACAGAACCAGAACCTGCCCCCGAAGGAATACAATCCTCACAAAAATGTTTTCTTGTTCATACATCACGGGACACAGAGCCTTTGATAATTATATAGTGGGTTAGATAGTCACCATCAGGTGATTGGACACTGGCAACCCTAATTACAAGACGAGTTCCTCCCCTATATAACCCCTCCCATTTGGAGAGTACCTCAGTTTTTTCACCAGTCTCTAAGGTGGTTGGTCACGTTAAAGATGTGCTAAAGAAGAAAGCTCTGTTTGATTGTCTCTGCAGGGGTCTAGGAGCTATACAACCGGATCCATGCCTCGGGCGAATACGCCTAAGATGGATGGTACCCAGGCCTCATAAAGGGAGAAACAAGTTTTTGCCTGTAATGTCTGACTTTGAGGACTGGGCTCTGGGATCCAGCGCTTTGGTTCACAAAATTTAAGTTGCGCGAAAAGTTTTTCTGGCAGAGTCTTCTACAGGTCCAGGGAAGAGGATCCTGTTAGTAGAAACCCAGAACCTTGAAGGCTGTCACAATGTTACCCGCCGTGATGGGTGAAGGTTGGATCTGTCTGTTATCAGCAGTTTCCTGCGGTGGGGATAAGGTAAGTGAAGACAATCCCAAGTATACACCTTATGGATTATCTTCTTTTTTGAGTAGTTTGCATGTCTTACCTGGTTTCTGTCACTAGAGGGAGTAAGAGACATACCTGGTGTATACTTACATGACATCCAGGATACACGCTCAGTAAAGCTGGTCTGAGAAGCCTCTCACCTCCTCTGCTGCAGGCTCTGCCACATAAGCTGAAAGGGGGATCCCACGCAGTCAGGGAGTCCCGCGTAGTCCTCAGGTGGTCTCCTTTCTCCCCCCCCCTGGCCGCCGCCATGATGGTATTATGCGCACAGGTGGTGTGCTTTTACAGCGGTTTTCAGCGGGAAAGGAGGGGGCGTGGTTGCGGCGCTGTTCAGTGCAGCGTGCATGGCGCACCAGTGCGCAGGCGCAAGGGGGCAATGTTTAAAGCCCAGAATGCCTAAGCCCCTGTAAGAGGTGGGACACAGAGCTGTGGGCAGTAAGCATCTCAGTGGATTTGGATCCAGGCATACCTAAGACACCTACTCGGCATCAGGTTGTGCAGACTGAGCTAATTTTAATATTGAAAGACTAAGGCACAACAGTGATTGCATTTGTACTAGTACCTCTGCTTTTGCAGCTTAGGACTATGTCTCCCGTAAGAGGGCTTCAGGGGCAGGTAAAAGCATTCTGATAATGAGGAAGTATCCCTATCTGGGGATGGGGATAAGAAGCAGTCGGTTGATTCAGGGGAAGAGGAGAAGCTCTCTTCTGCCTCTCAGGCCCTCAAAGTGCAGGTGCAATATTGTACTGAGTTGGTGTGTACCACATACAAATTGCCCTCAGCTGAGGCTGCCATATCCTCTTTTTTCTTCCTTGGGATCTCGGAAATCCCCACAGGCCAAACTTTTTTCTCCTCCTAAGAGGTTTTCCACGCTTTATCCGGTAGAGGAAAAGTTCACCAAGAAATGGGGGGTGCCAGCAATAGATGCGGTTCAAAGATCCAACTGATAAGAAACTTTATTTAAAGCCTTCTTTTCTGTGGCTGGCGCTGTGGTCAAGCCTGCAGTCATAGCAATTGGCATGTGCCAGTTCCTCAAGGAACAAATGAAGCAGGTGCTTAACCTCCTTTCCACTGAGGAGGTCAAGGTTTATGCAGACCTTCCTAAGGCCTTATGTTTTGCGGTTGATGCCATTATGGATTCTGTTCAGCAAGCATCCCACCTTACTCTTCTGCTGGTACACATGCACAGGTGCCTTTGGCTTAAGCATTGGGCAGCTGAGGCTTCATGCAAAAGATAATGGAAACTTCTGCACTGTCGGGGGGGGGGGCTACGCTAAAAGGACACTGCTGCAACACCTAAGTACTGATCCAAAGCATGACAAATGAGACAAAAGTGGGGGAAGATGGTAGTTGCGCTGTGATGAAGGGGGGGAAGCTACAAGGATGACTAAAGTAGCAAAGTGAACTAAAAAAGAAACGGGCATCAATAGACATCGAAGACACATATTTAAATGTGCCAATATTTCCTGCTCACCAAAGGTTTCTAAGGTTTGCGGTGGATAAGCGCCACTTCCAAATCGTGGCCCTACCTTTCGGTCTTGCTACAGCATCTCGTGTTCACGAAAATTCTAGCCCCGCCCCTGGCAAAACTAAGGGTTCGGGGCATAGCAGTGACAGCCTATCTAGATGATTTGCTACTCGTGGAACAGTCCGTAGCACGATTAGACCGCAATGTGCTCAGCGCAGTAGAGTACTTATGCCCTGTACACACAATAGGATTTTCCGATGGAAAATGTGTGATAAGACCTTGTTGTCGGAAATTCTGACCTTTGTGTAGACTCCATCACACATTTTCCATAGGAATTTCCGACACACAAAGTTTGAGAGCTTTCTATAAAATTTTCCGACAACAAAATCCGTTGTCGGAAATTCCAATCGTGTGTACACAAATCTGACGCACAAAGTGCCACGCATGCTCAGAATAAATTAAGAAACAAAAGCTATTGGCTACTGCCCCACTTATAGTCCCGACGTACGTATTTTACGTCACTACATTCAGAACAATCGGATTTTCCGACAACTTTGTGTGACCGTGTGTATGCAAGACAAGTTTGAGCCAACATCCGTCGGAAAAAATCCATGGATTTTGTTGTCCGATCAATGTCCGACCGTGTGTACAGGCCATTAGAGTACCTAGGCTTGGTCCTCAATCTAGAAAAATCCTCCTTACAGCCCCTAAAAAGGCTGGAGTATTTTGGCATGGTCATAGACACAATCCAAAACAGAATATTTTTACCCGGGTCAAAAGCCAAAGCCATAAAGGTAGTCATAGCAAGGAAAAATCCTTCCATTCGACTATGTATGAGGCTATTAGGGAGGCTGTTCCTTATGCCCAGTTTCACTCAAGGCCTTTACAGAGCAGCATTCTCTCTGCCTGGAACAAAAGAGTTCAAGCCTTGGATCTTCCAATGTGCCTATCACCATGGGTACTCCAGAGCCTCAATTGGTGGTTGCTGACCAAGAATCTACTGAAAGGAAAATCCTTTGTCCCAGTTACTTCGAAAGTTGTAACTACGGATGCCAGTCTAATAGGATGGGGAGGGGTTCTGGAAGAAGCTTCCACCTAGGGAAGATGGTCCAGCGCCGAAGGGCTCTTGCCCATCAACATTCTGGAGATTCGGGCGATTTGTCTAACCCTCAGGGTATGGACTTACAGGTTACAAGGTCATCCTGTCTGGATACAGTCCGGCAATGCTACAGCAGTGGCCCATATCAATCACTAAGGGGGCACCAGGAGTCTGGATGCCCAAAAAGAGGTGAATCACATTATTTCTTGGGCAGAAAGGCATGTTCCTTGCCTGTCTGTGGTCTTCATTCCAGGGGTAGAAAATTGGCAGGCAGATTTCCTAAGCCGCCAGTAGCTGTGTCCAGGTCAATACACCCAAACATATTTCAAACCAGGATGTAGACCTGTTGGCTTCCAGGTTCAACAAAAAACTGGACAGCTTTGTGTCAAGAACAAAGGACCCGCTAGAACAAGGGTCAGATGCCTTAACGATTCCATGGAATCAGTACTCTCTGATCTATGCGTTCCCTCCAGTTCTCCTGCGATTCCTTCGGAGGGTCAAAAGGGAAGGAAAGCTTGTAATTCTGGTGGGCCCAGGTTGGCCCAGATGATCTTGGTATGCGGAGATCATAAAGATGGCAGAAGGAAGACCTTGGGTTCTTCCGCTGCGCCCAGATCTACTCTCACAGGGTCCAATATTCCATCCTGCCTTACAAAGTCTGAATTTTATGGTTTGGCTGTTGAGACCCACATTCTGAATGGCCATGGGCTCTCGGGGCCAGTCCTATCCACTCTGGTTAATGATAGGAAGCTGGCCTCCAGGCTCATCTACTACAGAATCTGGAAGGCATATGTTTCCTGGTGTGAATACAAGGGGTGGCATCCTAGAAAGTATGCCATTAGCAGGATTCTTGCCTTTCTTCAATTAGGCGTAGAAATGAAGCTGGCCTTGAGCACTATTAAGGGCTAGATCTCAGCCTTGTCGGAATTCTTTCAAAGGCTGCTTGCCTCTCATTCCCTGATTTGGGCCTTTGTTCAGGGGGCACTGCGCTTAAATCCACCGGTTAAGTCTCCCGTGTGCCCATGGGATTTAAATTTGGTTTTGTTTGTTTTACAGAAACAACCTTTTGAACCATTGCACCGTGCTTCTTTAGTTCTTTTGACAAAGAAATTGTTTTTTCTGGTAGCCAAAATCTCAGCTAGGAGGGTATCGGAATTAGCAGCTCTTTCTTGTAAAGAGCCATATTTGATTATTCACAAAGACAGGGTGGTGTTGCGTCCTCACCCGTCTTTTTTACCTAAAGGGTTTCAGGATTCTATCTGAATCAAGATGTGGTCCTACCATCCTTTTTTCCAGATCCACAGTCCGCGGAGGAGAAGTTGTTACACTCTCTAGTAAGGATGGGCTCAAGCGTGTTTGCACAGCCCACGTGCAGAGCCCGCCAGGAAGTCGGTACGGTGCTGCGCTAATCACAGGCAGTGAGACATTTTCCCGATGTGCGGCTGCAGAGATCGGGAAATGTCTCACTGCCTGTAATTAGCGCAGCGCCGTACCGACTACCTAGCGGGCTCTGCTCGTGGGATGTGCAAACGCCCGAGCCATCCTTACTCTCTAGATGTTGTAAGAGCAGTCAAAATCTATCTGCAGGTAACAGCTCAGATACAAAAGACTGATTGTCTATTTATTTTGCCAGAAGGCCCCAAAAAGGGCCAGGCAGCATCAAAATCCACTATCTCTAGATGGATTGAACAGGTTATTGTTCAGGCTTACGGTGTAAAGAAGAAAATTCCTCCTTTTCAGGTTAAAGCGCACTCGACTAGAGCAGTTAGTGCTTCATGGGCAGTCCATCACCAGGCCTCCATGGCTCAGATCTGCAAGGCTGCAACTTGGTCTTCGGTCCATACATTCACTAGATTCTACCAGGTGGTTTTAAGAGGGCATGAGGATGCCGCATTCGGGTGCAGTGTGCTGCAAGCAGTGGTATAAGTCCTCTTGTCCGTTGGCGGTCTGTGCACAGTGAAAAGTGGTAAACCACTGTTCACTCACTGAAATGTCTTTTGAATGGATATTATGCATACGATTATTCTGCTGTGTTTATGAAATATATTTGCATCATGTTCTTCCAGATCGTACGCTGTTTCTGACATGGTCTTTTGTATACAAATTCTCTTGTAAGAAAACCGTACACATTAAAAGAAATACAGTCTGTTCTAACATATTCGCATGATGAGCACTTAAAACATGGTAATAGAACACAAATCGAAAAGCCATGTTACTTTCATTGGATACTCGGAAAGCATTTCACATCATCTTGTGGGATTACCTATTTCAGATTCTCCCGAGATGGCACTTCAGCCCCAAAATTACGTCTTTCCTCCACATATTATACAGCAATCCTTTGATGCAGATATGGTTGCAAGGATACCTATCTCCATAGCATCCGGGACTCAACAAGGTTGTCTTCTCTCTCCATTCCTTATTCATCATTGCCATTGAGATGCTGGTCATAGCCATCTGGGCACATCCTGGCATTCTGGACGTAGATAGTGGGTACAAACAGCATAAATGCGTGTTGTTCGCCAACAAATTTCTTCTCTTTCTCACTTAACCACACACTTCTCTTCCATCTCCCGTTGGCCTTATAGCCAGATTTTGGTCTCGGGATCCTGGGACTAGCTGTTAATTGGGAGAAGAGGCTGAGGCTCTCAACATCAGCTTACATGAGGACACTTTGCAGAGTTTGAAAGGCCAATATAACTTAATTTGGCTGACGAGTTCTTTGCCGTATTTGGGAATCAAGCTGGCCTCTTCTATTACAACGCTTTAAAGACAAACTATGCACACTTTTTCGCACATTTGCCACATGGAGTTGTGGTATTCCTTCCCTGTCCTGAATGGGCAGGATTGCAGCAGTTAAGATGGTTTTGCTACTCAAAATCCTGTATAACTTTCGCACACTACTCATAGTGGTCCTGGCTGCTGACCTTCACATGTTCCAGAACAAACTACTAAATTATGTGTGGGGTAATAGTGGTCACAGAGTGCAATGCCAAACGATATATACCCCACGAGACTCAGGTGGATTAGGGGTTCTGGATTTTAGGAGATGTAGGGCTGCTCAGTTAACTCAAGTGGCCCTATGATACTCTGCCTCCTATTGACCGGAGTGGATAGTCTTGGAAGTAAAGGCCTGTGATCCTCTTCCCATTGATCTACTGATGTGGATTTCTCCCAAACATCGAAAGGCAATCCTCTGCCCTACTGTGTCTCAATTCCTGCATTTATGGGACTCTTCTTGCAGATGTGCTACACTTTGCTCTCCCGACTCCCTGGTAGCACCATTATTTAATAACCAGGAATTTCCACCTGGCCTTTGCCCACAGGAATTCCAGTGGTGGCTAAATAAAGGCCTCTGTCATTTAGGCCACTTTCTGGACCATAAGGGGATACACCCCACCGCCTATTTCACACAACTCGGGGTGCCTGCCACTGAGCTTTACCACCTGCAGCAACTACTCCATTTTCTCTGCTTCTTACAACAGAACACTATTGATATTACTACCCGGACGACTTTTGAAAACAGGTATTTCCGTGGTGAGGCTCAGAAGGCTGTATAAGTTGGTGAGGCTGTAGAAGATGTTTGCCACTACACCAGCTTAGCTGCTGTATATGCTGGCTTGGGAAGGGGGCATAGGCTCATAAATAGACAAGGAGGTCTCTGAGAATTCACAAAATCAATGGGGTTATTTACCAAAGGCAAATAGACTGTGCACTTTGCAATGCGCATTTGTACTCTAGAAGTACAGTTGCTCCAGAGCTTAGTAAATGAGCAGAAGTCTTGCTGACTTCCATTATCCAATCATGTGCAATCAAAAATGCTGTTGTTTTATTTTCCTTGCATGTGATTGGGTATTCTTTCCAAATTAAGGTTTACCTCATTTACTAAGCTCTGGAGCAACTTTGCAAAGTGCAGAGTCTATTTGCCTTTAGTAAATCAACCCCAATGTCTCCCTTGTTAAGGCAGGCTATAAGGTGCTTTCCCATATCTGGTTCCTGATCATTTGTCGAAAATGTACTCTGGTTTCTCCTTGCTCTGTTTCTGGGGATATGGGCAGGTAGGAAAGAGGTTGCATGGGTGGTGGACTTGTCCTAAAGTGAGTCGGTATTGGGTACAAGTTCATGCCATGATCTTCATGGTGACCATGACTAATGTAATTAAAAACGCAGTTTCACTGCTTATTAAACCTGTAAGTTTAAGGATGCCCCCAAATCTAATCAGAGTCTCATATATTTTATGTTCCTGGCAGCTAAAATTGCAATTGCGCCTGCCTGGAAAAGTTTAGTGGTGGACTTATCTTTGATGATCCAAGTGAAGAAACCAGCACGCAAAGGATTCCTCAAAAAGTGTCCAAAGATGTATTTTTGTGGACACATGGTAAACATAAGGCAATGCTTTGGAGCCACGCAGAACCCCTTCGGCAGTAAAGTGACCAATATTGCGTTAGTTGATGAAACTCTCATTCATCCTGATCGATGAGAAAACCGTTAGCATCTTACGTTATGCTACTACCAGGTTTGAGCGCATCTGGAACTCATGGATTGATTATTTACAGACTCCATCTTAATATTACATCCCTCTTTGCTGGGAGGGGTGGGCCTGGCATGTGGGTGGCTTGTGTCTTTCTCTTTGTTCTTTTTCTTTCTTCCTTTTGATGGACTATGTCCTTATGTGATTTCAGAAGGAGGATGTTAGTTTTGTGCCTGTTCACTGAAACGACCTGGAGCCTTTAGGCATTAGTGTACTTGAGCTGCTCCCATGGGGTTAACATACACACCCTTTTGCTCCTGTTTTTTTTTTGGGATGTCCCTTTCCAGGGTAACCTTGTTTTTTGGTTTGGCTACACCTACTGTATATGTTCTTAATGTATACTCCTTTTATTTGTGTCTTGCCTGCATTGCGAGCTTCCTTTGCATTTACCATGTAAGGCCTGCAGTTGATTTGTTATATATTTGCCTGTTAATCTTCAATAAATACATTGAAACAGACAATGCATGCTGCTGGCAAAATGTACTATTTACATAAAGCTTACAAAAAAAATGTATGTGATCATAAAGTAATCCCTAAATTGTACCTAAATGCTAATGATGAAGTGTAATGTTAAACACTGCCCTGATACCTTTCACTGCTTTTTCTTTTTGTCAAACAACCATACTGGGTAGCCCCGATAAAGGTGGCAGGAATGTTACTCTACATTAAGGGAAGCCATTCAAGCAAACATATGACTTTATATAGTTTCTCACAAAACTGAGTACACCCCTCACATTTTTGTAAATATTTTATTATATCTTTTCATGCGACAACACTGAAGAAATGCCCCTTTCTACAATTTAAAGTAGTGAGTGTACAGCTTGTATAACAGTGTAAATTTGCTGCCTCCTCAAAATAACTCAACACATAGTCATTAAGGTTCCAGTAATCCATGTCCTTAGTCTGCTTGTCTTCAGCAAACTGTGGGCTTTCTTGTGCACCATCTTTAGAAGAGGCTTCCTTCTGGGATGACAGCCATGCAGACCAATTTGATGCAGTATGTGGCGTATGGTCTGAGCACTGACAGGCTGACCCCCCCACCCCCAACCCTTCAACCTCTACAGCAATGCATTCATACGTATATTTCCCAAAGACAACCTCTGGTTATGACGCTGAGCATGTGCGCTCATCTTCTTTGGTCGACCATGGCGAAGGTCTGTTCTAAGTGGAACCTGCCCTGTTAAACCGATGTTTGGTCTTGGCCACCGTGCTGCAGCTTAGTTTGAGGGTCTTGGCAATCTTCTTCTAGTCTAGGCTACCTTCATGTAGAGCGACAATTCTTTTTTTTAGATCCTCCAGAGAGTTTTTTGCCTTGAGGTGCCATGTTGAACTTCCAGTGACTGGTATGAGAGAGCTAGAGCTATAACACCAGTCACATGACACCGGGGAGGGAAAATGGCTAATTGGGCCCAATTTGGACATTTTCACTTAGGGGTGTACTCATTTTTGTTGCCAGCGGTTTAGACATTAATGGCTGTGTGTTGAGTTATTTTGAGGGGCAGCAAATTGACACTGTTATGCAAGATGTACACTTACTACTTTACATTGTAGCAAAGTGTAATTTCATCAGTGTTGTCCCATGAAGAGATGTAATAAAATATTTACAAAAATGTAAGGGGTGTACTCAATTTTGTGAGATACTGTATATACAACTGGCTTAGGCTACAATAATGCCATGTAGGTATTTCTGTTATGCAGGTAAACTATTTTTAACATCACCTGAAAAAAAAATGTAGTATTCACTGAAATGTAGTGCATGATCAGCACCAAATGTGTTGTATCTAATTCCACACAAGACCTTGTATAAGGATTTGAGATATAAGCAGTGTTTAAGGATTTTCCCACTAGCAGTACTGTTATCTTTGCTCAGATACTCCTTCTAGAAGCCTAAAAACAACACCTGCTTAAAGTGAGTGCAAAATATGGTAATGTGCAAAAATCTTTGAGATACAGCTGCCTGATCGTAGAAGCCCTAAAGCAGCATATTGTTTCCTTTCTGAAAAAAAAATATATTTTTGTGTACTGGGAAATGTAAAATATATAAATATTATTATTATTATTTTTTTTTTTAACCACTAGCTGCCCAAGCCAATTCTAACACTTCTTACATGTAAAGCCCACAAAAACTCTATATTTTCTGAAAGCAGAGACCCAGGAGAAAAAAAATGTTGGTTGTCGCAATTTTTATGTTGTGCAATATTTGCGCAGCAGTTTTTCAAATGCAAATTTGTTGGAAAAAATACATTTTAATTTATTTTAATGCACCAAAACACAATAAAACACCATTTTTTTTGGTAAAATAATAAAAAGATTTTACGCCGAGTACCATATATACTCGAGTATAAGTTGAGGCCCTAATTTACCACAAAAAAATGGGAAAAACTTAGTGACCCGAGTATAAGACGAGGGTGAGAAATGCACAGCTACTGTAAGTGGAAAAGAGGTTTAACAATGCCCATTTGCAGCCTCACTGTGCCCATTTGCATGCCTCACTGTGTGCCCATTTGCAGCCATAGGTCCCCCGAACTTCAAACTCGATAGTTAAGGGTTCCTAGATGCCCCCTAGCTGCAGCCAAAATTTGGGGTCTCTGAACCCAAATGGTCCTGAAATGACATTGCTGCAGATGGAGACAGTTGACTGATCTCAGGGCCACTTAGTGCTAGGAACCCCAAAGCTTGGGTTTCTAGCACCAAGTGTCCCAGAAATACAGGGCCTTAAAAATCGGTTCAGAAAATGTCAAGCACTTTTCTGCAGCAGAGAATGACATTTTCCGAACCAGGTTTGGGGCCCCGTATCTCGGGGACACTTGGTGCTACAAACCCCAGCTTTGGATATGTTGTGGTACAAGTTCCACTCGGTTTGCACACCAAATTTGGGGTTCCTAGCACAAAGTGGCCCTGAGATATGGGGCCCCAAAGTCGGTTCGGAAAATAAAATTTTTTGCTGCAGAAAAGTGCTTGACTCGAGTATAAGTCGAGGGGGGCACTTTCAGCACAAAAAAATGTGCAGAAAAACTCGACTTATACTCGAGTATATACGTTAAATAGATACCGAACATGTCACACTTTAAAATGAAGGGAGAACCAGTGCTCAATCAATTAGTGAGCATATATGTAGGTGTTAATGTTGTCTGAGAAAAGTAATAAGAGTAAACATTCCCTCAAGGAGGGTCACTGTGGGAACTATTTCTCTTAATCGTACAGTTATAGGAAACAGGATGAGTATTCATAGATTCTGAGTTATAGGCTTATATCTTCAGGTGATTGGACACTGGCAAAATTCTTGGGGACATACCCCCTGGCACCTGCCCTATAAACCTACCCCTCTTCATGAGTCCTTGTTTTTTTGCATGTGTCCTAAGGTGATAGACTTCTTCCCTCTTATGGAGAGATCACTTTTATCTTTACTTGATTTATTATTTAATCTTTGGATCCTTCAGTCAAACCTTAACTGTCTTCTAATACAACAATAGCACTATTAAAGCATAATTAGTTTGACATGCATTCCCCTATGTATAGAGGTTTGCTTTATACTCATTGAGATACACCTTGACATAATATGCAGGACACAGATGTTATGCCTGTCCATAACCTGCAGAAAAAAAGAAAAAGAAAGCCCAAAATGTTTCACGACACCCCACTTAGCGTTATCAGGGGTAAAATTTTATGGCGGCACAGTGGTGTAGTGGGTAGCACTCTCACCTAGCAGTAAAAAGGGTTACTGGTATAATCAACCATGACACTACCTGCCTGGAGTTTGCATGTTCTCCCTGTGCCTGCGTGGGTTTCCTCCGGGTACTCCGGTTTCCTCCCACACGCCAAAGACATGCTGGTAGGTTAATTGGCATCTGTCCAAAATTGGCCCTAGTATATGAATGTGAGTTGGGGACCTTGGATTGTGGGCTCCTTGAGGGTAGGGACCAATGTGAGTGTGCGATGTATATGTGGAGTGCTGCGTAAACTGACGGTGCTATATGGGTACCTTAAATAAATAGGGACAATTGTAGACACGCACCCACACTCACTCAGGTTGAACTGGATGGACTGGAGTCTTTATTCAACCTTACCAACTATGTAACTATGCAAAATAAACAGTGTGTGTGCATGTGCTCAAATAAAAAAAAAAAAAAATCAAGAGTGCCTTCTCCATGTGCCAAATTACTTTTTATAGACACCTCGGCTTCCTCATTGTCCAGGGCGTCCCCATTGTATTCCTATGTACATTGGCCACCATTATATCCATATAGGACCTCTCTACAGGTCCTCATTTGCAGAATATTCTAATATATAGCTGTTTGTAAAAATGATTGAACTAGAGTTGAAAAAATCGCATGAAGGGAAATCCAAGAGTCCCAGGTCCAATCTACCAAGAAAAGAAATGAGAGACCTACAGGAGCTGGAACATAATGATAATCTGATAATAAAACCTGCAGACAAAGGGGGCAAACTGGTACGTAATGATGTGCTTGAAATGGCTTCAGAATTTGAACAACTAGAGCGCATGCACGGCTGGCCGAGGCGGATGTATCCCTGAGCCACTCCATACACTCCCAGTACTGACAGCTTTCTATAGCAGCCCCCGTAACCCGATCCTCTCCCTGTCGGGTCAGGCAATCTGTCTTACCAGCAGTCGAGCTGGTATCAGGGTGGCTACTGGAACTTGACCCGCTCAGTGGGCAAAGGAGGCAAGATGGCGACCAACACCAACCCACCCGTGTCTCCGGCAATCAGAGGAGAGAAACCTGCACAACAGAAACCGAAGCTGGCATCTTCCAGGCATGGGAATCATGGCACAGGCTCCTTCACAGCCTCTCCAGCTGCAGGTGAGCTTACCAACAATCCCTGCTTGCCATTAAGCCCTGCCAGGTCTCCCTCACAGGCTGCAGCCTTGTCCCCAGGCCATGATTCCTGTGCAACTTCTGCCATAGACAAAGAGATGGCAGACATTCTCCTCAGCCAATCCAGCAGCCAAGAGCCTAATCTGGACAGTCCTGGAGATCCCCCTGACTTCCCACCACCTCAGCCACAATACTCAGGAGATCCAATACTCCTTGCCCACTTTGCAGATTTAATGCAGAGGGAACTAACAAAGGCTACTGATAAATTGGCCTCTAAGATTTCCAGGAGCTGGGAAACCATTTGGAAAGTATTGAATCAAAGGTAGATGGCACCATTCACAGAGTGTCCCAAAATTCTAACATGATTACAGAGCTACAAGACTGCCTTGAAGAAGCCTATATACGAAAATTGATGACCTTGAAAATTGCGCTCGGCGCTACAACTTTTGTATTAGGGCTCTTCCAGAAACTGAAAAAGATGTTACCCCATTACTTATTCTCATGCAATCTGCTGTGCCAGACATCGATGAAATCCACATTGAGATAGATCGCATACATAGAGCTCTTGTTTCACCGAAACCTGAGGGACCCCCCAGAGATGTGTTCGTGAAACCCCAGTTTTTCAGAGTCAAGGAGGCGGTCATGCGCTATGCTAGAGAACACCCTAATCTTGAAATTAACAGCTACAAAATCCAAGTCTTTGCTGACATCTCCAAGGCCACTATCCAAAAATTAAGATCCTTCAAACCTTTGCTTTCACCCTTGATCGAATGGTATATCCGCTATAGGTGGAACTATCCTTTTCAGCTCCAGTTTACTTATAACGGCCAATTCTACTCCTTTTCTCTTTTTTTTTTTTTTTTTTTTTTTTTTGTCACATTCAGTCGACCATATAGAGAGGCGTTAAATCAACTTTGCAGTTCATTTATCTTCCGGCCCACTCTCCTTTGTCTCATCATCGTGACTATTGCCATATAAAAAAGAAGATCATAACAAAAACAGGCCCCTAGAGATCCCCTATGTAATTCCTCCCCTCTCTTACATCTATCGTCTGCAGAGGTCCCCTAGAAAAACCACTTCTATCCAGTAACCCTCTTCTCTATTTAACCCTCCCCCCCTCCCCACTCCTCCCTCCCTCCCCCCCCCCCTATCTCTCCAAGGTCTAATTTTCTCTGGTCACATTCTATGAGCCAGGTTTTAAATCTTGTATACTACACCAGTTTTTTTTAAATTTCACCCAACATTCCCACACCCCTGAGCTCGCATTTCTAGTTTCCTCTTCCAGGGCTATCCTAGTTTCCAGGTGGAAGGTTTCTTCTACGGCGTCTATCCATTCCCAAATCTCAGGGCTCTCCTTGCTCTGCCAGTTTTTTGGGATAGTTCGCTTTGCAGCATTCAGGAGGTGGGGGATCAGAGTTTGCTTGTACTTTTTAACATCTCCAGCTCCCCCATGGAACAGTACCTCCCATGGGTCTCCTGGGACTTCTATTCCTGTTATTTCCTTGACCAGGTCAAGTACCCTACTCCAGAAATATTTTATTTTAGGGCAGGTCCACCAGAGGTGCGCCATCGTTCCGATCTCCTTACAACCCCGCCAACATAAAGCCGAGTTATTTTGGAATTTGCTTGTTATCTCTGGAGTAAGGTAACTTCTACTAATAAGCTTATAGTTCATTTCTGCTGTCCGTACATCTGCTGCTGAGTTACAGATCATTTTAAGAATTCTTTTAATTGTGTTTTCCCCTTTCTTTGTGCCAAATTCCCTCTCCCATTTACTTATAAATGGGGGTATCTCCAGACGGTCCACCCTCATCAAAGCTTTGTGGATTTTTGAGACAATATTTCTCGCATCTTCCGTGTCGCATAGCCTTTCAAAGTCCGTCAAATTATCCCCTCCCCTTATCGGGGCGGGGAGTTTATCTACGAAGTGTCCCAACTGGAGGTACCTCCACTCATCCAACCTACGTGTCTCCCTCCCATTCCTAATTTCTTGTAGTGACAAAATTTTACCCTCCTTTATAATGTGTCTTAATTGTGTCTTTCCCCATACTGCTTCTTTCCCCCCCATGGTTTCTAGGCCTGGTGTAAAAAAATTGTTATCTATCAGTGCTAGTAATGGTGAGTTATATTCCCCATTTAAATTCTTATATACCCTGTCCCATATTTTAAGTGCGTTGCGTGTTATTATATGTGTGTTTTCCCCTAATATTCTAGCATGAGGGGGGTTCCATATCAAACTTCCTAGTGCTGCTTTACTAAGGTGTACTTCTATTTTTACCCAGCGTTTTTCGTTCGTTCTCTTAGCCCATTCTACTAGTCTGGCCAACACTGCCGCCTTGTAATAGTTCTGAACATCTGGTACAGCCAAACCACCATGTGTTTTCTTTTGTTTTAAGATCCTGAAAGAAACTCTTGGTTTTTTATTTTTCCAAATGAAGCTCATTATTATATTTTTTAATTTTCTTAAGTAATATAGGGGTAGTGGTAACGGTAACATCTGGAATAGGAATGTGATCTTGGGAAGTAACATCATTTTAAAGGCATTAATACGCCCTATCCATGAGATGGCTTTTTTTGCATAGTTTTTACACTCCGCTCTAATTGTATCCAGAAGGGGTATATAGTTTATTGTAAATAATTTTTTAGTTGAGTTAGCTAGCTTAATACCCAGGTACTTCAATTCTTTAGTCCATCTAAAACTGTAGCTTTTTTTTAATATACTAATTTCTTTTTCCTTTAAATTTATGTTTAATATTTCTGATTTTGCCATATTTATTTGAAAATTAGACAGTTCCCCATACTCTTTTAAGGCTTTAACTAACTTGGGCATTGTAGTTTCAGGTTCCGATACATAGATTAGTACGTCGTCGGCATAAGCTGCGACTTTATGTTCGTCTTCGCCTATCTTGATACCCCTAATACCCGGGTCCGTGCGAATTGCCGCCAAGAGGGGCTCCATAGTAAGCACGAATAACAGCGGGGACAAGGGGCACCCCTGTCTTGTACCATTCCCCATCTCAAATGGCTGGGACATGCATCCGTTCACCCCCACCATTGCCGTCGGGTGGTGGTACAAGTTTTTAATCCTCTGGTACATTTGGGGACCCAGACCCATGAACTCCAGGGTCTGGAACATGAACCCCCAGTCTACCCTGTCGAAGGCCTTTTCGGCGTCGACCGACAGCAGTAGCCCTGGGGGTTCGCCCTCCTTTATTTTTTGTAACAGGAGTAATGTCCTGACCCCATTGTCCTTCCCTTCCCTCCCGGCAACGAAGCCCACCTGATCCGGGCTAACCAGGGCATTCAATGATCCCTTTAACCTCTCGGCCAATATTTTAGCGTAAATTTTTGTATCGATATTGAGAAGCGAGATAGGGCGATAACTTGAGCAGAGTGTTTTTTCCCTACCCTCCTTCAGGATAACCGTAATCGAGGCTTTTAAGGCCTCCTGGCTCATGTCATATTCCCCTCCTAACCCATTAAAGTACTGGCACATCCTAGGAATCAATATTTCTTTAAATTTCCTGTAATAGGATAGTGTAAAACCATCCGGGCCAGGGCTTTTCCCGGATGCCATACCTGCTATTGCTTTCCTTATTTCCTCTTCGGTGATTGGGGCTTCCATGTACTCTCTATCATTTTCTGGGATTTTAGGTAATCCTGCCTTCTCTAGGTAGTTTTTTATTCTCTCCCTCTTGTTTTTAATCGAGGTGTCCTGTTTATGTACTGCATATAGTTCTTGATAATAATTTTTGAAAACCTCCGCCACTTCTTTGGAAGAATACTTGATTTGTCCCTCTTTGGTCTGAATTCTTTCTATAAAATTTCTCGCTTTCCTTTTCTGCACTATGTTCGCTAGAAGCTTTCCCGGCTTATTGGCCCAGCGATACCTGTCACCCATTATCTTTCCGCGCTTTACTCTTACTTCTTGTTCCATTAGATTTTTTAGCTCCACTCTTTTAATGACTAAGTGTTTATATAGTGCAGAAGTGGATTGTCCTGTTTGAGCCTTATGTTTCTGTTCTAGTATGGCCAGTTCCTCTCTTAGTTTTTGGGTTTTCTCTACTCTCTCTTTCTTCTTTCTTGCCCCTATCTCGATTAATACGCCCCTTATATAGGCTTTATGGGCCTGCCACAATGTGGACCCCGATACTTCTCCCGTGTCGTTACGCACAAAGTAGTCCCTTAGCTCTTTACTAATTCTATTGAACCCATCGTCCTCGCAGATCAGGTCTTCATTTAAGCGCCATTGCCCCAGAGGTCTACTTTTTTCACCTATTTTTATTTCAATAGTCAGTGGTGCGTGGTCTGAGTATGTTATATTGCCTATCCAGGAATCTACCATCCTTTCTATTTCTCTATGGTCTATCAATCCATAATCGATCCGGGAGTACGACTCGTGCACAGGCGAGTAGAACGTGTAGTCTCTTCCCCTTGGATGTTGCACTCTCCATATATCCACCAGTAGGGATGAGCTTCGTGTTCGAGTCGAACCCATGTTCGACTCGAACATCGGCTGTTCGACCGTCCGTCGAATTGCGAACGATATGGGCCGTTCGCGCCAAATTCGTGTGGCGCGTCACGGCCCATAATTCACTGCGGCATCGCAGTGCATTGCTGGCTGATGATTGGCCAAGCATGCACTATGACCCGCATGCTTGGCCAATCACAGCGCCGTCAGTAGAGAGAGCTGTAATTGGCCAAAGCCAGGGTGGCTTTGGCCAATTATGGCTCAGGGGATTTAGTACACACCCCACACTATATAAGGCCGCCTGCACGGCGGCCCTGTGTAGTGTGTGTTCCGGTGTGCTGAGCGATAGAGAGAGAGAGAGACAGTGTCATTTGATTTGAGTTAGATAGATTAGGCAGAACAGTCAGTCAGTTAGCTGCACTTACAGTGTATTGTGTATATATATGCATCCCAGGTGTTGCATATATATATATACACTGTATTCAGTTTAGCTAGATCCGTTCCTGTTATCTTCTATCTAGACTATTTACATTCAGTGCAGTGTGTCCTGCTCACAGTGTTCAGCTAGATCCGTTCCTGCTATTTACATTCAGTACAGTGCTTCCTGCTCACAGTGTTCAGCTAGATCCGTTCCTGCTATTTACATTCAGTGCAGTGCGTGCTGCTCACAGTGTTCAGCTAGATCCGTTCCTGCTATTTACATTCAGTGCAGTGCGTCCTGCTCACAGTGTTTAGCTACATCCGTTCCTGCTGTTTACATTCAGTGCAGTGCGTCCTGCTCACAGTGTTCAGCTAGATCCGTTCCTGCTATTTACATTCAGTGCAGTGCGTCCTGCTCACAGTGTTCAGCTAGATCCGTTCCTGCTATTTACATTCAGTACAGTGCTTCCTGCTCACAGTGTTCAGCTAGATCCGTTCCTGCTATTTACATTCAGTGCAGTGCGTCCTGCTCACAGTGTTCAGCTAGATCCGTTCCTGCTATTTACATTCAGTGCAGTGCGTCCTGCTCACAGTGTTCAGCTAGATCCGTTCCTGCTATTTACATTCAGTGCAGTGCGTCCTGCTCACAGTGTTCAGCTAGATCCTTTCCTGCTATTTACATTCAGTGCAGTGCGTCCTGCTCACAGTGTTCAGCTAGATCCGTTCCTGCTATTTACATTCAGTGCAGTGCGTCCTGCTCACAGTGTTTAGCTACATCCGTTCCTGCTGTTTACATTCAGTGCAGTGCGTCCTGCTCACAGTGTTCAGCTAGATCCGTTCCTGCTATTTACATTCAGTGCAGTGCGTCCTGCTCACAGTGTTCAGCTAGATCCGTTCCTGCTATTTACATTCAGTGCAGTGCGTCCTGCTCACAGTGTTCAGCTAGATCCGTTCCTGCTATTTACATTCAGTGCAGTGCGTCCTGCTCACAGTGTTCAGCTAGATCCGTTCCTGCTATTTACATTCAGTGCAGTGCGTCCTGCTCACAGTGTTTAGCTACATCCGTTCCTGCTGTTTACATTCAGTGCAGTGCGTCCTGCTCACAGTGTTCAGCTAGATCCGTTCCTGCTATTTACATTCAGTGCAGTGCGTCCTGCTCACAGTGTTCAGCTAGATCCGTTCCTGCTATTTACATTCAGTGCAGTGCGTCCTGCTCACAGTGTTCAGCTAGATCCGTTCCTGCTATATACATTTAGTGCAGTACGTCCTGCTCACAGTGTTCAGCTAGATCCGTTCCTGTTATCTTCCTACTGACAGGCAGGCTTGTCTGGTTACAGTATATAAAGCTACCTGAAGAAAATTACAGGTGTTCTTTTTGATCCTATTAGTACCACGGTCAGGCAGCTAGACTATTTACATTTAGTACAGTGTGTCCTGCTCACAGTGTTCAGCTAGATCCGTTCCTGTTATTTACATTCAGTGCAGTGCGTCCTGCTCACAGTGTTCAGCTAGATCCGTTCCTGCTATTTACATTCAGTGCAGTGCGTCCTGCTCACAGTGTTTAGCTACATCCGTTCCTGCTGTTTACATTCAGTGCAGTGCGTCCTGCTCACAGTGTTCAGCTAGATCCGTTCCTGCTATTTACATTCAGTGCAGTGCGTCCTGCTCACAGTGTTCAGCTAGATCCGTTCCTGCTATATACATTTAGTGCAGTACGTCCTGCTCACAGTGTTCAGCTAGATCCGTTCCTGTTATCTTCCTACTGACAGGCAGGCTTGTCTGGTTACAGTATATAAAGCTACCTGAAGAAAATTACAGGTGTTCTATCCCAGCTTAGTGCAGCTACAGGCCATTAGTATGTCTGGAAGGCCAAGAAGGAGAGGCAGACAGTCACAAGCCAATAAGAGAGGGCAAGCAGGCTCTGTGTCTAGTGCTGGTCGTGGAGACGGTGCATCCTCATCAGCACGTGGCCATGGGACACGCTTGGCCTTTTTTTCGGCAGCTGGCCGTGTTGAGCCGCAACATGCGGAAGACTTGGTCGAGTGGATGACCAAGCCGTCCTCATCCTCCTCATCCTCTCTCACCCATGCCCAGGGTGCTTTGTCTGGCAAAGCAGCGGCCTCTTCCCTCAGCTCAATGTCATCAGTGACTCCTTCCCTAGCTCCACCATGTCCTCATGAGGATTCCCTCGAACTGTTTGACCACAGTGTTGGGTACATGCTCCAGGAGGATGCCCAGCGTTTGGAAGGCTCTGATGATGATACTGAGCTCAATGAAGGCAGTAACATGAGCACGGACAGAGGGGGTGCCCAAGAAGGACAGCAATCTGGCAGTCATGCTCCCCCTGCTGCAGCATACTGCCAGGTTTGCTCCAGTGATGAGGAGGGAGGGGATGATGAGGTCACTGACTCAACGTGGGTGCCTGATAGGAGAGAGGAGGAGGAGGAGGAGGAGGAGGAGGAGGAGGTGGCACATCACCAACTAGGCAGGATGCCCTCCAGGGGCCAGCCTAAGGGCAGCACATTGACTGCATCACACCCCAAAGCTCCACATGTGCAGGGCGCTGCAGTCTCTGCGCGTTATTCAAAAAGTTCTTTGGTGTGGGCCTTTTTTGAGACGAGTGCATCAGATCGCACCGCTGCTATTTGCAATATATGTCTCAAGCGTATCTCGCGTGGCCAAAACATCTCCCGCTTGGGTACCACATGCTTGACCAGACATATGTTGACCTGCCATGCAGTTCGTTGGCAAGCGTATCTAAAAGACCCACACCAAAGAACAAAGACGATCTCTCCTTGCTCCTCATCAGCTGAGATTTCCAACCCCACTAGACCTTCAGTCCTCTCTGCGACCTGCAGTGAGAGGAATGAAGGTGTAGAATTAGGTGTGTCACAGCCAAGTACTTATGGGCAATCTGCTTTTGGTACACCGACGTCAGATTGTACCAGGCAAATTTCCCTGCCCCAGCTGCTGCACCGCCGAAAGAAGTTTGCTCCCAGCCATCCACATGCCCAGCGGTTGAATGCTAGCTTGGCAAAATTGCTAGCACTTCAACTGCTGCCTTTTCAGTTGGTAGACTCTGCCCCCTTCCGTGAGTTTGTGGAATGTGCGGTTCCTCAGTGGCAGGTACCCAAACGCCACTTTTTCTCACGGAAGGCGATTCCGGCTCTCTACCGGCATGTGGAAGGCAATGTCCATGCCTCGCTGGACAGGGCGGTCAGCGGTAAGGTGCATATTACCGCTGACTCATGGTCCAGCAGGCATGGACAGGGACGTTACTTAAGTTTCACGGCGCATTGGGTGACTCTGCTGGCAGCTGGGAAGGATGCAGGACAAGGTGCAGTAGTGTTGGAGGTTGTTCCGCCACCACGCCTCCAAAATGCTGATTGTGACACACCTCTCTCCTCCACCCCCTCCTCTTCTTCTTCCTCCATGGCCTCTTCCTCGGAACCAGCGGTGCTCCGTAGGCGTTCAAGGGGCTACGCAAGTACGCAGGCCAAAAGATGCCATGCGGTGCTTGAGCTGGTGTGCTTGGGGGACAGGAGCCACACTGGGGCAGAGGTTCTGTCAGCTCTGCAGGGGCAGGTTCAGAGGTGGTTGACGCCACGCCAACTTAAGGCAGGAATGGTGGTTTGCGACAATGGCACCAACCTCCTCTCTGCCCTCCGACAGGGACAACTGACCCATGTGCCCTGTTTGGCTCACGTCCTTAACTTGGTGGTGCAGCGGTTCTTGGGCAGGTACCCGGGCTTACAGGATGTCCTGAGGCAGGCCAGGAAAGTCTGTGTGCATTTCCGCCGGTCATATAATGCCAGTGCTCGGCTGACGGACCTCCAAAAGGAGTTTAACCTGCCCAAGAACCGCCTAATCTGTGACATGCCCACCAGGTGGAACTCGACGTTGGCCATGCTGCAGCGGCTGCACACGCAGCAGAGGGCCATCAATGAGTACCTGTGCGACTATGGCACCAGGACAGGGTCAGGGGACCTTGGTTTTTTTTCCCCACGCCAGTGGGCCATGATCAGGGATGCATGCACTGTCCTGTCACCATTCGAGGAGGCCACGAGGATGGTGAGCACTGACAGTGCATGCATCAGTGACACTGTCCCCCTTGTCCACCTGTTGGAGCACACGCTGCGTGGAATAATGGACAGGGCACTTGAGGCAGAACAGAGGCAGGAAGAGGAGGACTTCCTTAGCTCTCAAGGCCCCCTTTATCCAGACAGTGTTCCTGCGTGCCCGCCGATCACACAGGAAGAGGACGAGGAGGAGGAGGAGGAGGAGGAGGAAGATTGTGTCAGTATGGAGGTGGAGCCTGGCACTCAGCATCAGCAGTCTTTAAGGGATCAGTCCCAAGGAACACATGGACTTGTACGTGGCTGGGAGGAGGTGGCTGCGGACGTTGTTGTCCTTAGTGACCCAGAGGACTCCGGACCGAATGCCTCAGCAAACCTACGCTGCATGGCCTCCCTGATCCTGCAAAGCCTGCGTAAGGATCCTCGTATTCGTGGTATCAAGGAGAAGGACCAATACTGGCTGGCAACCCTCCTTGATCCACGTTACAAGGGTAAGGTTGCGGACCTTATCTTGCCATCGCAGAGGGAGCAGAGGATGAAACATCTTCGGGAGGCCTTGCAGAAAGGTCTGTGCAACTCGTTCCCAGAGACTGGGAGGTTACAAACTCCTGTTTCTGGACAACGTGTTGCTGAGGCTTCGGTCAGTCAAAGAAGGAGCGGTGGAGAAGGTGGCCGTCTGACCGATGCGTTCAGACAATTTTTTGGTCCGCAGCCCCAAGGTATGATCGGTTCCAGCAACCATCGCCAGCGTCTGTTTTACATGGTGCAGGAATACCTAGGGGCAAGATCAGACTTGGACACCTTTCCCACCGAAAATCCTCTGGGTTACTGGGTCTTGAGGATGGATCACTGGCCAGAGCTTGCACAGTATGCAATTGAGCTACTGGCCTGTCCTGCATCCAGCGTTCTTTCGGAACGCACATTCAGTGCTGCTGGAGGCGTGGTAACCGATCACAGGGTGCGTCTGTCCACCGACTCGGTCGATCGGCTGACCTTCATAAAAATGAATCAGTCTTGGATCACCACCAGCTACCAAGCACCTGATGCAGATGTAACCGAATAATTTTTTTTGAAATCTCAGATCCCTTCAAAGACTGCCTATGCTGATGCTGAGTGACTATCCCTGAGTAATTATCCTCTTCCTCCTCAATCATCACGCTGATAGCTTGTAAGAACATTTTTGGTTCTGGGCGCCACCACCAGTGCCTAAGGCACAATTTTTCAGCCCCTGTTTAACAGGGGCGTGTAATTACAATTTTTGATGTAATACTTTGCAGCAGGGCTCGTTCCTGCATTCCAACTAGAGTGTCTGTGAGGGGTTGCAGTGTTGTGGCACCAGCACCAGTGCCTAAGACCCAATTTTTCAGCCCCTGTCTAACAGGGGCGTGTAATTACAATTTTTGATGCAATACTTTGCAGCAGGGCTTGTTCCTGCGTTTCAACTAGAGTGTCTGTGAGGGGTTGCAGTGTTGTGGCACCAGCACCAGTGCCTAAGACCCAATTTTTCTGCCCCTGTCTAACAGGGGCGTGTAATTACAATTTTTGATGCAATACTTTGCAGCAGGGCTCGTTCCTGCGTTCCAACTAGAGTGTCTGTGAGGGGTTGCAGTGTTGTGGCACCAGCACCAGTGCCTAAGGCCTAATTTTTCAGCTCCTGTTCAACAGGGGCATGTAATTACAATTCTTGATCTAATATTTCACAGCAGGGCCCTGTGAGGGCTTACAGTGTTTTGGCCACAGCAACACCTAAGGCCCAAATTTCTGCTGAGTATATAGGGCAGGACCCTACTTTCAAACATCTAACTTACAAACGACTCCTACTTGCAAACGGAAGGAGACAACAGGAAGTGAGATGAAATCTACCCCTAAGGAAGGGAAATTCTCTCCTGTAAGAGTTAATATGGGAAAACAATTTTTCCTTTCCACTGATGCTTTCCAATCCTTGTTCCACAAAAAAACACAAATTTTCAAAAAACATTTTTCATTGGGACAAAAAAGTGAGGTGAAATCTTCTGAAGAGGAGGAAAGACGCAAAACAAATGTCACAGGGGTGATAACCCTTCCCTATGTTTTCCAAAAAGCTTAGAAAAGATTTTTTGGCTGGAGCTAAACACATTAAAAATGTTCAAAATTACAAACAGATTCTACTTAACAACAAACCTACAGTCCCTGTCTTGTTTGCACCGCCTGTATACTGCTGTTCAGAGTATATAGGGACCTTTCCTTATTTTAATTTGGGTGCGGGGTTCCCCTTAATATCCATACAAGACCCAAAGGGCCTGGTAATGGACTGGGGGGTACCCATGCCGTTTGTCTCACTGATTTTCATCCATATTGCCATGACCCGACATGACATTAAACCCGCAAGCAGTTTTAAATGAGATTTTTTCCTTTAAAAATGACATTTGGTGCAGGGACTGTTCTAAACATGGGAAACACGCGTCACTTTACAGGCATACTATAGACACCCCCCAGGTACGATATTTAAAGGAATATTTCACTTTTTTTTTTTTACTTTAAGCATCATTAAAATCACTGCTCCCGAAAAAACGGCCGTTTTTAAAAGTTTTTTTTGCATTGATACATGTCCCCTGGGGTAGGACCCGGGTCCCCAAACCCTTTTTAGGACAATACCATGCAAATTAGCCTTTAAAATGAGCACTTTTGATTTCGAACGTTCGAGTCCCATAGACGTCAATGGGGTTCTAACGTTCGTGCGAACTTGCGGTCCGTTCGCGGGTTCTGGTGCGAACCGAACCGGGGGGTGTTCGGCTCATCCCTATCCACCAGCTGTAGGCTGGTGATCTTTTGTTTAATCTTATTTACTTGTACACTGTTCCGCGCCTGTGTCCGAGCCGTACTGTCCAATCGCGGGTCCATGCAAAAGTTAAAGTCTCCCATTAATATCAAATGCCCTTGTCTAAACTTTATTAATTTCTCTAGAGTTTTTGCTACATATTCTATCGGATTCTTATTAGGCGCGTAGATGTTAGCCAATGTATATTCTTTTTCATATAATCTACCTCTTAGGAATATATATCTACCTTCTGTATCAGCTAATCTCTCTTCTAACACAAACCTGGTATTTTTTGCAAATCCGATGGCCACCCCTCTTGATCTACTTGAGATAGTATCTCCTTGGTACCAGACCGGGTAATCACTTGAGAATAATCTCAATCTAGATTGATGTGAGATATGTGTTTCCTGGATGAACACCACCTCTGGTCCAAGTAGTCTGAGCTCATTGAAGATACTTCTTCTTTTGTTGGCCATATTTAGACCCTTGACGTTATACGTTATACATTTTATTGTATTTGGTGTCATTTCACTACATCCAGTTCACCCCATTCTATCTTAGACCTTGGAGAGATACCCAAATCCCCCCCCCTTTCGCCCCGTCCCTGCCCCTCCCCCCAATCCACCCCCCCTTCCCCCATTCTGGTCATCTCTAGACCCTCAAGCCAAAGTGGATCGCGTATATCGTGATCCTTCCTTTGGTGTCCAACTCCTAAGGTGGAGCTGTCAGCGTGCCCGCTTCTCGGTCATCGCCGTCTCGGCGGCGGGGTGTTATAGTCAGCTCCTTTTACGATCTAAGATTGCTCCTTCTTTTGTAATTAATTTTCCCCGCTCCGCCCCCACCCTCCGGCCCCCCCCCCTCCGCTCACATCACCCCTATCCCCAGCTCCATCCAGCTTTCGATGGACCAATTTAGCGTCTCGGGCACCCGCAAACCCAATCTCCCACAGAAATCTTCCAACTCATCAGGAAATCTTAGCCTAGCTGTTCTACCCTCTTTACTACCAATTAGGCAGGCCGGGAAGCCCCATGAGTATTTTATATTCTGGGTTATCATTTGCTCCAGGAGGGGTTTCAACAAACGTCTTCTCAATAGTGTGTCCTTGGCCAAATCTGCAAAAACTAGAATATTAGCATCTTCATATTGGAGTGGGGTTTGCCCCCTCAATTTTCTCCATAATTTCTCTTTATCCGTGTAGAATCTAAACCTGACAATTATGTCCCGGCTTCTTTCTGTTCGGCTATTGTCTAGTCTGCCTATTCGATGCACCCGTTCTAATTTAGGGAAGTCCTCTCCTCTCAACTCCAAAAGTGGGGAGAAGATGTCCTCCACTGTTTTCTTCAGATCCTCCCCTCTTTTTTCCGGCACTCCTCGGATTCTTAGGTTCTGTCTGCGGCTTCTGTTTTCCTGGTCCTCAATTCTATAACAGATTTTTATCTGGTTTTGTTGCGTTGTTTTAATTTGATTTTTTAAATCCAAGATCTCGCGCTCCTGTTGGTCCATTGTATCTTCTGCTTTCTCCACTCTGGCCAGCAGGTTTCCTAGATCTATCCTCAGGTTACTAATTTCAGTTTTAATCAGTTCTTCTAGTGCTTTAAACATCTCTGCCATTTCTTTTTTTGAGGGGGGTTCTAATTCCTGTCGAAGTTCCGTCATTCTAGATGACTCTTGTGGGTTTTCAACTAATGATGACTCTCTAGATTGATCGGGTGTCTGGTCCCTTTTTTCAGTCTGGCCTTTCTTCTTCTTGTCTAACGCAGAAGACAATTGAGCTTCTTGGTGAACGCCCCCCGGGCTCCCCCCGGTGGCTAAGTATTGTTTAATTGAGCTCCCGCTTATACTACCGGAAATATTGTCCTGTCCTTTGGTGTCTTCGGTGGGGCACCTTTTCCTGCTTTGGTTGTGTTTCTGCTCATTGTTTCTCTCAGGGAGATCTATAGAATAGATTTAAAGCCCTTGGACTGTCACTGGGGCAAATCTTCAATGATCCTATATTAGGGCGACACGGTATCCCTTTAAGCAAGCAAGCAGGTCTTGGGATTTATCCAGGAGGTTATCTTGGCTCCAACGACCAATATCCGAATAAGTTACCCATATACCGGGGGGCGAACCCCTAATTCAAGAGTGCTTATTCCCGTTTGAGTTAACCCTCCTGTATGGTCCTGGGGAAACCGCTACATAATTATCTGTATTTGATCTAAAGTTATCCAAGGTAAATATTGCCGTGTACAAGGGTGTCTCCGTCACCAATGGTGTCACCCTATTACATATACATAAAACACAATATGGATCATTGTTGTTATGCCTTCAGTTTACCCCCGAGTATAGACTACCCGCAAAACCAGCTAGAGTTACAGTGAACTCATACGGTGTCCAGACAACTCAATTTCACTATGGTATATGGAAACTGGGATAATATCTGCATATGCGTCAGGTGTGGATGTCAATTTGCAAACTTTAAATAGTAGCTGAATAAACCTCAAATTCCAGTAAATTGAAAAGCAAGTGACCCTTTTTGTGCTATTTAGGTGCTTTCATACCTTAAAATTCCGCTCTTGGTGAATTTCATACTTTTCCAAGCAGTGTTTCCTTACCTCAGGGTTCCAAAGAAAGGCGTATCTCTTACCAATTTACCACCTTCTGTGTGACCTAGTTTGGATAGAGGCGTCCCTGCTGCTTGCTGCTTACTTTCCTTTGTTACACAATAGGCCTGTGGGATGCTCGGAGAGGTGGGTGAGCGGAGCGGGTCAACCGGATCCTCCCCCTCCCGCCGTCACCATCGGGCTCAGAGGGAGAAACAAAGGGACAGAAGGGGATTCGCCAGCGTCTTCCGGGTATAGCACCGCCGGCTCCTTGTCATCGCCGTGCCGCCACTACCCGGCTCACTCTTCCGATACCGGACATCAGCTTCTTCGCTGTTCCCGTCCTCGTGGCAGCTCCTCCAGCTGACGCGGCCGCCGAGACGCCGATTCACTGACACACAGACAGCTCCTCCCCTCCCAGCTGACGCCTCACGTCATCTCCCCCCGCCCGACTTGTGTCTGATTCTACTCCTTTTCTACACTCACGGATGGTGAAAAAATCCTACTGAAGTTGGGTTTCATCTCACATAGTCCATCGTCTCGGAACCAGTCAAGATCCAGCGGCCCTCCTCCTCCACTTTTCCCTCTTTGGTCTCCTTTGCCGATGAAGAAATCAACGACCTCTCATCAGGTGACCTGAGAACTTGCTGTTTACTGGACGGTTGATTCTTCTTCCTAGCGGTGGCTTCCCAGTGGTCCGTTTTGGCTCATGGACCTCACTCGCTTTCAGATGTGGCACGAGACAGGGTTGCTCGCTCTCTCCTTTACTTTTTGCACTAGCAATTGAACACCTGGCTATGGCTATTCCGTCTCATCCTAATATCAATGGCATTAACTGTGGGCAACAAGAACATAAATGTGCCTTATTTGCCGATGATGTCCTTATGTATATCGCCAATCACTGAGTCACTTTACCTAATCTATTATCCTTATTGGACCAGTTTTCTTGGCTCTCGGGCATTTCCCTAAATTCTCACAGAAAAACAGCCCTTAATGTCTCGTTACCTCCCTCAATAGTACAGGCCCTCCAAGATACCTACAACTTTCAATAGGACATATAAAATAAAAAAGCACGCTCTATGGGACAAGCATAAAAACTTGTAGACCTTTATCCAAGTAAAGTTAATTTATTTGATGCACACTTGAAGGGATTAAAAACAACTGTCAATGATAATAAAATTGTAGAAATTTTGCAAAAGCAATCATAAAAAACAATTGCCATTGTTGATGTATTGTGAAAGAAATAAACACGATACCACCAAGACGTCCAGATGACGAGGGGTTAACATCAACCGGTGGGCTTCAACTCTCGGTCATAAGGTAGACAACCGGATCTCTGGAAGCATCAACCAGAGTGGAAAAACCAGGGTCACAGCTGTGAATCTGGTGGCTAGTCGCGGGTGTCAAACCCGCTGTGCCGCGGGAGGTGTGTTAAAGTGCACTCCGCTGAAGAATGGAGCCAGAGGAGCCGATTGGACTGACCAGGGCCAGGCGCCTGAGATGATGTGGACATCGGGCTGGAAGCGGACTTTGTTAAGGCGCGCAAAACATGTAAGCCACGGCCGCCACGGCAACATAGAGCTTGCGGTCCTCCTCGATATACCAACATCCCAGCTATTTCAGCTTTTGGCCAGACGTCCACGTCATCTCGGGCACCCGGCCCCGGTCAGTCCGATTGGCTCCTCTGGCTCCACCCTTCAACGGATTGCACTATAACATACCTCCCGCGGCACAGCAGGTTTTACACCCGTGACTAGCCACCGGATTCACAGCTGTGACCCTGGTTTTTCCACCCTGGTGGCTCCTTCCAGAGATCCGGTTATCTACCTTATGACCGAGAGTTGAAGCCCACCGGTTGATGTTAACCCCTCGTCATCTGGACGTCTTGGTGGTATCGTGTTTATTTATTTCACAATATATCAACAATGGCAATTGGTTTTTATGATTACTTTTGCAAATTTCTACAATTTTATTATCATTGACAGTTGTTTTTAATCCCTTCAAGTGTGCATCAAATAAGTAAACTTTACTTGGCTAAAGGTCTGCAAGTTTTTATGCTGGTCCCATAGAGCACTGCTTTTTTATTTTATTCTATTTATTTTTATATGTCCGGTTGTCCACCTTTTCCAGGGGTTGGCGGCTGCACTGGGCTTCAGCTTATTTTAAATTCTCCAGGATATGCACACCTCCATAGATGTCTGACAGTTCATAGCGCTCAAGGACCTTTTTGTTGTGACAACTTTAAATGGGCATCTCACTCTCTTTCATATTTAGGAGTTCAATTAACATCTTCTATTGAGACTCTTTATAAAGCTAATTATCCCCCATTGTTTAAAAAACTTAAGAAGGACCTTCGCCATTGGGCAGACTATTCTCTATCATGGTTTGGTAGAATAAGCTCTGTCAAAATGACGCTTTTATCCAGGATATTTATTACTTTAGAACTTTACCGGTGACAGTCCTGAGGGGAGATCTACAGAGCCTACAAACCGAGATACTTCGATTCATATGGGGTAATAGAAGACCTCGACTGAACAAACAGATACTATATACCGCAAAACTAAAGGTTGGTCTTGGTCTCCCTAATTTACCAAACTATTTTCAAGCCGCTCAGATAGCCCAACTTGCCTATACTACAGCCAAGGGTCCCACACGTTGTTGGGTCTCACTCAAGGCATTTTCCTGTCACCCCTTGGCCATAGGATCATTGATGTGGCTCCCTAACCATCTACACCCTCCTATATTATGCCCTACCTTATTTCATTCATTGGCGGTCTGGGACAGAGTGTGTCACCGTGCATCATTATCATCCTTACACACGCCGTTGGCTCCGATCTTCTGCCACGTCGTAGTTACCACCGGGGTTGGTACCAAAATCATTTCAATGGTGGCTTAATAAGGGGCTACCAAGAATTGTTGATTACCTTAATGGAAACTAGGTATACTCTTTACACTTTAAAGACAATATGCAGATACCTGTTAGTGAAATATTCCAATATAATCAAATTGTTTCCTTTGTCAAATACAAACTTAATTTACACTTACAACATTTGAGTTGTCTTGCCAGGCAAGAGATCTTTTGAGAGGACGAATATCTGCGGCGTATGCGTCCCTCGCTTAACCAAATTCAAAACTCTCCTATCTGAACCAGTGGGAAAAAGATCTGAATCTTACTTTTGATCTTTCTGAGTGGCAGGGCATTGCCTACTCTTTATCCAAAGTTTCTATCAATACCACACTAATTGAAGCATACTATAAAACATTTTTGTGTTGGTACTTGGTCCCTACTGGGGTGGCTAAAATGCAACCGTCCACATCATCTAATTATTGTCAACGCTGTGGTCATTGGGGACAATGCATCATATCTGGTGGCAGTGCCCCCTCGTGACTAGGTTTTGGATTCGGATATTTAATTTAATAAATTCAGTGACGGGGGTGAACGTCCATAGATCCCCAGAGGTTGCCCTGTTCTGAAAATTACCAGATGAATTGCCCATGAAATCAATAAAATTAATCGCATATATACTGTTAACAGCAAGGATCACAGTTGCTCGACACTGGAAACAACTGGTTATTGCTCTAGAATACGTTAAAAATAAAGTTAACTAGATAATGGTAATGACAAACTCACTCACATACTCCATAATGACTCTAAAAATGTTTTATTCTGGTTTATTCATATTTTCTGTATTTATGTATATGGCATAGTGACAATTCCAGAATTGACCTCTGTTTAACTGCTACTTTAGTTATTGCTGGATTCTTTCAATAAAAACATTAAAATACAAAATTTGGACAACTATAGTATATTGGGGGAAGATCCAACAAAACAAGAGTTGGAGACTATCCTCAAGAAAGGTCTGGAGGATAAATCTACAATCCCTCCCAAAGACTCTTCAACACAACGTTTTGCTCTGAGATACTATTATTGCATAGCAGAAGATTTAAAAAAAAAAAGCCTAAATTATCCTTTTACGTTTTTAAACATCTACCTATACATGGGAATCCCATGTTTTTCCCAGAGCATGGAACATAAGGCTTACGGTTTATGGAAAACCAACAGATTGACATGAATGACATCCCTATTTCATCTAGACCCCCAGCTACCTAAAACCTTTCAGGACTTGATGTTGAAGTTTCAACTTCATTCAGAGCATCTTCTTTTATTATCAGCAGGTGGTAGCCCATGTCAAACCCTGTTGTCCTGATGCTTCTAAAAGATCTTGCCTGTCCCTGATTGATGTTTTAATACAGCAGCGCACCTATTCAATTTTTGATGTATACAGGCACCTGCACTCTGACTTCACCTCTGCTACTACTGAGTCAATCTTTGCATCTTGGCATAAGTATCTCCTGGAAGAGGAATTTGGGGATAAGCTTTTAAAGGGGTACATGAAATTACACAAACTCATGATATCTGTGAAACCTGGAGGGAATTCTATTCAAATGAATGCATAAGGCCTCTATCCCATGTATTCACTCAAAATCTTCCTCGCAACTTTCTACATGCCCACAATACGGATCTGATAAACCTTCACTAATGCATCACTTCTGGCATTGCCCCGCGACTTCCAAGTTCTGGGGTCAAACTATTTCTTCAACATCACGGGACAATGTGTGCCTAAAGAACCCCTTCTGTTACTATTCAGCTATTGATAGTCTCTACACCACTAACCATCACCACAGTTAAGCATGACCTCTACAGAGAAAAACTTGCAAATTGAAATGCAAAACTATACCCCCACCAAACGCTTCTTTACCAGATGAAGATCGTTACTGAGTTTACCTTTTTGTTATCTGAAGAGGCTTCACTAAGGGCTTCTTTTCATATACAGTGGGGACAGAAAGTATTCAGACCCCCTTAAATTTTTTACTCTTTGTTATATTGCAGCCATTTGCTAAAATCATTTAAGTTCTTTTTTTCCTCGTTAATGTACATACAGCACCCCATATTGACAAAAAAAACACCACAGAATTTTTGCAGTTTTATTAAAAAAGAAAAACTGAAATATCACATGGTCCTAAGTATTCAGACCCTTTGCTCAGTATTTAGTAGAAGCACCCTTTTGATCTAATACAGCCATGAGTCTTTTTGGGAAAGATGCAACAAGTTTCAGTTGGATGGTAAACGTTGGTGGACAGCCATTTTTAGGTCTCTCCAGAGATGCTCAATTGGGTTTAAGTCAGAGCTCTGGCTGGGCCATTCAAGAACAGTCACGGAGTTGTTGTGAAGCCACTCCTTCGTTATTTTAGCTGTGTGCTTAGGGTCATTGTCTTGTTGGAAGGTAAACCTTCGGCCCAGTCTGAAGTCCTGAGCACTCTGGAGAAGGTTTTCGTCCAGAATATCCCTGTATTTGGCCGCATTCATCTTTCCCTCAATTGCAGCCAGTCATCCTGTCCCTGCAGTTGAGAAACACCCCCACAGCATGATGCTGCCACCACCATGCTTCACTGTTGGGACTGTATTGGACAGGTGATGAGCAGTGCCTGGTTTTCTCCACACATACCTTTTAGAATTAAGGCTAAAAAGTGCTATCTTTGTCTCATCAGACCAGAGAATCTTATTTCTCACCATCTTGGAGTCCTTCAGGTATTTTTAGCAAACTCCATGTGGGCTTTCATGTGTCTTGCACTGAGGAGAGGCTTCCGTCGGGCCACTCTGCCATAGGGCCCCGACTAGTGGAGGGCTGCAGTGATGGTTGACTTTCTACAACTTTCTCCCATCTCCCGACTGCTTCTCTGGAGCTCAGCCACAGTGATCTTTGGGTTCTTCTTTACCTCTCTCACCAAGGCTCTTCTCCCCCGATAGCTCAGTTTGGCTGAACGGCCAGCTCTAGGAAGGGTTCTGGTTGTCCCAAACGTCTTCCATTTAAGGATTATGGAGGCTACTGTGCTCTTAGGAACCTTCAGTGCAGCAGAAATTTTTTTGTAACCTTGGCCAGATCTGTGCCTTGCCTCAATTCTGTCTCTGAGCTCTTCAGGCATTTCCTTTGACCTCATGCTTCTCATTTGCTCTGACATGCACTGTGAGCTGTAAGGTCTTATATAGACAGGTGTGTGGCTTTCCTAATCAAGTCCAATCAGTATAATCAAACACAGCTGGACTCAAATGAAGGTGTCGAACCATCTCAAGGATGATCAGAAGAAATGGACAACATCTGAGTTAAATATATGAGTGTCACAGCATAGGGTCTGAATACTTAGGACCATGTGATATTTCAGTTTTTTCTTTTTTAATAAATCTGCAAAAATGTCAACAATTCTGTGTTTTTCTGTCAATATGGGGTGCTGTGTGTACATTAATGAAGAAAAAATTGAACTTAAATGATTTTAGCAAATGGCTGCAATATAAAAAAGAGTGAAAAATTTAAGGGGGTCTGAATATTTTCCGTCCCCACTGTATACAGAGCGGTACTCTAAAGCAAATCTGACTAAATATTTATACTTATTACTGCCTGCATTATGCGGCTTTTATGCCTTCCATGTTTATACTCTATTTCCCTAGACCTGTGCTCTACACAAGGGTGAGTCACCCTCCTATTCCTGTTTTGTTTTGTCTTCTTGGTGAATTATTGTTTGTTGTTGCTTTCAAGGGTATGTATTAGCCCTATCTGGATGACTATATATGTCCTGTCTTGTCATTTCACTTCATTTGTTGCAGCAACCTGATTTTAGATTTAACATTTCTTTGTCATCCAAGCCACCAGTTAGTTTTCTCTCCCAGTTAAATGTGAGAAAACGCATTCCTTTTGACCTTACTACATTACTTTCATGTTCTAGATAAACAGTTTAAAAGGTATATATGTGTAATTGCAGGTTGTGTTTTTTTTTTTTTTTTTTTGCTGTCCTTCTTGCTACTATATGGCCTTGTATGCATAATACTAGTACGTTTTTGACTATTTCTCCTCTCTATGCCCAGAAAATCCAATAAATGTTTGACAATAAAAAAAAAAATCTAGAGATGAAAATCAATTCCTCCTAAACAAGAACCTTATCATCGCCATCTTCTACACACTGATAAAAATGCATAAAAACAAAGAGTCGCCTCTGGGGCGATTGATTACTCTCTGGAAATGGGAACTTTACAGGGAACATCAGTGTCCCTCCTCCCATCCCATACCTCCTATCATATATAGCAGACTCTAGAGAGGGCTATACATGAATAGAAGCCATGATTGGGCTTATCAGCATCTAGATACTTTTTGGAAATGTCTAGAGACATAGACACCTTTGTGCTCAAGGTTCTTGATTTTGTGTTGAAACACAACTATTTCCTGTTCAATGAAACTATGTAAAATCTATTCTTTGGATGGAGGGAGGGCAAAATAGTAAGCTATTACACATCCCACATGACCTATTCATCCTGTGGCAGGGGTCCAAAGAGAGGTTCAGGGATTTTGTGTGAACATTCAATGATAACCAGATAGGGATGTTTTTTTACAAGTGACATCCAGGAGAATAGATGTCACAGATAAAAATCTTTTGCAAACCAACATTTACAAACACGTTTCTTCATTGGGAGAGTTACCAGCCAACCTCCCTGAAGCTGGGAATTCCATTGGGGAAGTTTGTCAGTGCAGGAAGGAACTGCTCTGTTAAAAAATTTTGTTGAGGAGGAATGCAATGTCCTCTGGAATAGATTTGAAGCAAGGGGTATCCAGATAAGGTCCTTAAATGCGCATACTACAGGGCAAAAAGCAAGAAACAAAATAACCTACTTATAGAAAATGTGGATAGGGATCAAAAGGACCTAATCTGGATTATTGGTGATTATTCAGCGCAGTCACACAAGTTACAACCTTTTGTACCACCTGCCCCACCCTATTAGATTGTAAGCTCTTCTGAGCAGAGCCCTCTTAACCCTCTTGTATTTTATTGTATTGTAGCTGTATTGTCTCCCTTTTATAGCGTTAAGTGCTGCGTAAACTGTTGGCTAGGGATGGGCGAACGGTTCGGCCAAGGCATAAGTTCAGGCCGAACATTCGTTGTTTGGTCATTCGGCGAACATCCGAACAAACGGGTCGCTCGAACCGACCACAATGCATTGCAGTGCTGAACAGTGCATTGCAAGCCCTGATTGGCTGAAGCAGCGAAAGCTTCAGCCAATCAGGGCACAGAGCACTGTTAGAGTCATGATTGGACACTGTCGTCATGACTTTATCCAATCATGGTTCATTGCCGCCCCACAGTATAAAAGTCAAAAGGGGGAAATTTGGGACTTTAAATGAGGCACGATGTTTGTGCCTCCATCCCGGGTTCAAGTACATAAAAAAGGGGAATGTGGGATTTTAAATGAGGCAATTGACTTGTGGAGGTAGGGTATATAGTAATCATTTTTTATTTGTAACAATAGTAAAAAAGTATTTTCATATGTATACATGCACAATGGCATAAACATAATGGATACATATACATTAGCTTGGCAGCACATAAAAGATAGTAAATGTTGATAAATATAATACAAGGTGTTACATATTAGCAGGCATTAATACATCATATGCAAAAGAGCTGCTATAAGATAGGTACACATACACATTGATAATTGCATAGTACTCAATGAATCTTGGATGTATAAAAAGTATATATGGGCCAGTGAATAAGTAATGAGCCAGACTTGTCTGAGCACCCCATGGAAACTCGACGCGTTTCATGGCTATATGCCTTTCATCAGGAGTTGGGTACAGAAGTAAACTGTAAATATAAATAAATATGTAATATTAGTAATTATGTTCTACCCCTTTAAAGGGAGAAAAGACCTCATGGGGAGAAAGAGATCTGTACCCACAGGTCGGCTATAGCACTGTGCTTGGCTAACATCAAGGAGGATGGGACCCCAAATGGTTGTCTGTTCCGGAGCTGAGGCAGGGAACCCGACCCCAGCCAAGAAAGCCTCCACATAGCAGGCCTGATTGCTGAAACACATTCCACATGAGTGGGGATGATTAAAAGTATGGTGTTCTGCAAGAAAATGTATGAAAATGAGAAAAATATGTGTAAAAACAGTGAAAAAAGTAAAAAAGTGAGAGAATGTGAAAAGAGAAAAAACATGATGAGTGTTTGAGAAAAAAAAATAGATATGTGTATATTATAATGAGTGTTGTGTATGTATAAAAATACACACTTAAACCATAGTGAGTGGGTATGTTGCATGAGTCAAAAGAAAAAAAGGGGCAAAGGGCTGAAAAAAGGAGAAACTGTGCATAACTTACCTGTGTCTGTATCCAGTGAATAGGCTGTGTGTGTTACCTCCCTGGTGTCAAACACACAGTGAAATGGTAGGCAATCAAGCTCACCTGCTTAAGTAATCTAGGTGTGGAGCGGGTCCCTGACCAATGTCATGCACACCATCGAATGAGAGTAGGAGTTGGCAGTAAAATCCACCACCAGCACAGGCGCCAAAGTGGAGCCACGCCAAACCCCATCTTCGACGTGAGGTGGACCAAGGACGTCCCTGTATTGTACCACAAACAGGTCGTAACATGACGCCAATGCGCAGGAGGGCCCCCCGCCAATATCTTAAAGGAGACTCAGGAGGGAAGCACTGCTGCGCATCGCAGCTCCGGAATCAAGACAAGAAAAAGGTGCCCCCCATCCCCGATCCAAGCCAGCCTCAGTATGAGTGGAGTCATATAGAACAACAGAGACCCAGTAGAGAAACATTTTTGGTATAAATAAATTGTAATTGGAGAAAATGGGCATAGTGTCAAATAGTATATCTAATACAGATATTGCATATGTCATTGTTTTGTATAAGTTTGATTAATCAAATGCAGATATACTTATAGTACAATGTCAAGTATACTGCCAGGTGCCATAGCAATGTAGATGTCTCGAGTGTGTGGACCCTAAATGAGGTGCACTAACAACCAAGACGGATCTCACACATGGATGGCAGGGGAACACTGCCAATCCAAAAAAAATCAATTGCCTCCATCCCTGTTGCATATAGCCAAAAGGGGGGAATTTGGGACTTTAAATGAGGCACAATGTTTGTGCCTCCATCCCGGGTTCAAGTACATAAATAGTACACAGTATAAAAGTATTCTTTCAATGGCAGCCATGTTCAGTGTGATTTTGGCGAGGAGAGAGATATAACAGGGCTCTGTTCAGTGCTATTAGTTAGTGTGCTATACTGTGCTATTTTGATTCAATTGTCAGTGTAAAATATTAGTTTATTGTCAGTCTGTCTAGAGATAGTGTGATTGTAGTGAGGAGGACCATCATTCAGCTTTGCATAGTGTGCAGCTAGTGTAGGGACAGCTCAAATAGTTTCACTGTAGTGTAGTGAGACTGTGTCATTCATACATACATTAGTGTAGAGTAGGGACAGCTCATATCGTTTCGGTGTAGTGTAGTGAGACCGTGTCAGTAATCTTTACATTAGTGTACAACCCCTGGCAAAAATTATGGAATCACCAGTCCCTGAGGATGTTCCTTCAGTTGTTTATTGTTGTAGAAAAAAAGCAGATCACAGACATGGCCAAAAACTAAAGGCATTTCAAATGGCAACTTTCTGGCTTTAAGAAACACTAAAAGAAATCAAGAAAAATAATTGTGGTGGCCAGTAATAGTTAGATTTGTAGAACAAGCACAGGGAATAAATTATGGAATCACTCAATTCTGAGAAAAAAATTATGGAATCACCCTGTAAATTTTCATTACAAACACTAACACCTGCATCAGATTAAATCTGCTTGTTGGTATGTAGGTAAAGAGGGTAAATCATCACGCAGTGTTGCACAGGATGTTGGTTGTTCACAGTCGGCTGTATCTAAAACATGGACCAAATACAAACAACATGGGAAGGTGGTTAAAGGCAAGCATACTGGTAGACCAAGGAAGACATCAAAGCGTCAAGACAGAAAACTTAAAGCAATATGCCTTGAAAACAGAAAATGTACAACAAAACAAATGAGGAACAAATGGGAGGAAACTGGAGTCAACATCTGTGACCGAACTGTAATGCCCCGTACACACGGTCGGACTTTGTTCGGACATTCCGACAACAACATCCTGGGATTTTTTCTGACGGATGTTGGCTCAAACTTGATTTGTCTACACACGGTCACACAAAGTTGTCGGAATTTCCGATCGCCAACCACGCGGTCACGTACACCACGTACGACGAGACTAGAAAAGGCCTATTCAGAACCAAGCGCGGCACCCTTTGGGCTCCTTTTGCTAATCTCGTGTTAGTAAAAGTTTGGTGAGAGACGATTCGCGCTTTTTCAGACTCGTGGCTTTCAGATCGTTTTCTGCCGTTCAGTTTGTGCTTGTGGGTTTGTATCTGCTCTTCAGTGCGTGCAAGCAAGTTCCGCGTGACTTTAATTAGTCATTGTATTCTTCGTTCGTTACTGTTTTTCAGGTCGCTCTTCACAGGCCTTGCTGTTCTTCAGTGCGTTCTGTTACTTCGTTCTGAGCAGCCGACCGTTTTCTAGCCATGTTGCGTATGCGTACTCCTCGTAGAGTTCATGCTGTGCGGGGGCTTGGTGTTGGGGTTCTGACCTTGACACAAGTCCAGTCCATGAACAGGGTGGGGAGGAGTTCATGGACCAAGAATTGGTTGCTTCAGCGTGACCAGTTCTCTCATATGACTTTGCTCCATGAGATCTGTGAGAATAATCCTGATGATTTCAGGAACTTTCTCAGGATGACGGACCCCGTGTTTCACCGTCTGTTGGCTTCGCTGACCCCTTATATTAGCAGGCAGGATACCTGCATGAGGCAAGCCATCACTTCGGAGCAGAGGTTGGTCGCTACCCTGCGGTATTTGGCGACAGGGAGAAGTCTGCAGGACTTAAAGTTCTCGACAGGCATCTCCCCCCAGGCTCTGGGGATCATTATCCCAGAGACCTGTTCTGCCATCATCCAGGTCCTGCAGAAGGAGTATATGTAGGTAAGATTTTTATCCTTTAATATCACATTTTATTGTATTGAATGTTTGCTAATATATTGTATTTCTTTCCTCATTCCCTAATTATCATGATTGGAATATGCTGTGAATATCCCCTTTGTTCTCATGCATGCTGGATTTTTATGTAATTATTATTTTAGGTCCTTCATACATATTTGCCCTTCAATAACCTCCCCAGCATGGTGTCTCCTGGCCCTATATTCACCTCATGTAGTCACTTAACAATGTAATTTTTCTGCTCCATAGTAGTGCTTTACCCCAAACACCCCCTAAAATGTTTAGAAATGTTATTTTGGCTTTAACTTCAGGCAGAGTGGCAGAGGCTTTTTTTTGGTGGTGTCCCCAAATAATTTTTAGTAACTCTCCCTCCCCCAACTGCTAAGTCAGCTGATCCCAATTCTCTATCCTCAATCATCTATTTGCTGACTTTGCCAAACCCATACACACTATACCCATCTCTTTTGTGGTCATATTTATGAATGAATTCCCCAAAGCATGTAGTGCAAGGGCCTGCCTGTATACTTTCAAATGGTACTGTTTAAATATTTTGTATCCTATTATTATCTTGATAGGTAATAGCAGAATGTCCAAATGTCCTCAAATGTGTACAATGTGTATTTATATCTTTGTATTATTACACTTCTTACCTGTCCAGTGGGCTGCCAATAGTGTAACTAAGGAGGGGCTGTTCCAAGTAATACCCATTATTTAGCCATTCATCTCTCAATGAAGTGAAGAGGGTTACCTGTCCAAGATCCCCCCCCCTATAATGTTAGAAATGGCCCATGAGAGGGGGGGAGGGGGAATATGATAGGTGTACCTTATACTTTGGCGTTGTTTTAAATTCCCCTTAATAAATGCTATCTGGAGGTTGACCCATAATGTTTGTGCCTAATCTGCTTGCCATGTTTCTGAGCCAAAATAGTAAATGTTTTATTTTTTTCCCTCAACAGTTTCCTTCCACACCACAGGAATGGCAGACTGTGGCCTCCCACTTTGCCCAGCGGTGGGACTTTCCTAACTGCGGAGGGGCAATTGATGGGAAACACGTCCACATCGTCCCACCACCCAACTCGGGGTCGTACTATTTCAACTATAAGGGGTTCAATAGTATAGTGATGTTGGCGGTGGTGTCGGCTAATTACGACTTCCTGTATGTGGACGTGGGGAAGAATGGCCGGATGTCCGATGGTGGAGTCATTGCCCAGACAGAGTTCTACAGGCATCTCCAGAATGGCAGCTTGGACTTGCCAGCTCCAGAGGACAATGTGGAATGACTCCCATTTGTGTTCGTTGCTGATGAAGCGTTTGCACTGGGGGACCACCTTATGCGGCCATTCCCGATGAGGACCCTCAACCCGGAACAGAGGGTTTTTAAATTCCAGCTGGCCAGAGCCCGAAGATTGGTGGAGAACACATTTGGAATCAGGGCCAGCCGGTTCCGCCTATTTCTGACACCCATCCATATGGCGGAGTATAAACTGAACCATATTATACTGGCGTGCTGTAGTCTCTATAACTTTTTAAGGAAACATTCGGCCAACTATGCTGGCTCAGTTGGGCCTGAGGCCGGAATGATACATGAAACAACACTGACGGCGCTTGAAAGCGGCCGTCCTGGCCTGCCCTCCCTGAGTGCCCGTGATGTACTGTTATGCTACCTGGAGTTCTTTGCGGGTAGGGGGCTATCAATATGCCAGCAAATCTGTGAAGCCTTTTTATAATAAAACAAAAAAAGAAATTCTTTGTGGACATTTACTGCTTGTGTTTGTTTTAGCTGACCCTGACAGAAATGTGTTGAGTCCAGAAAATGTCGTGATTGTGTAACCTTATTATACAAAGCACTGTTGGCTGTTATTTACTAAAATGCAAAAACACATTTCACTACAAGTGCAGTTGCAACTGCACTGAAACTGCACTTGTAGTGCCAAGAGGATTTGCCCTTAGTAAATAACCCCCATTTTCTCTGAAAACACCAATGACATCACCCCAAAAGTGTTGTAGCGTTGAGACAATAATCCACACATTCTTGCGAAAAAAACTTTTTTATACCTGCACAATCACATGTGCATTTACCAAAGGTTTTTCAAACAAACCAACATGTTTGTTGTATAACAATTTTTGGGGTTGCATTATCAAAAATCGAAATGTCCATTTTAGATAAAACAGGCATGTGTAAAACCAACAAGAAAGACACAAATCTTGAACTTACAAAGTTCACATTTGGTAGAACTTGAAGGCAATATCAGACATGAGTATTTAGGAACTGTGTTTGATATTGCGTTCAGATGGGGTGAAGTCACCTCAGGAAAAGCCAAATTTGGAAGATGCACACCAATTTAACAATGTCAACATGTGTGACCTGCCATCACGGGGGATCAAGGGACATCTTTTGGGGGAGCAATCCCTTCCTCACCGCTACTTTATTATTGAGGAAGGGGTTGCACCCCCAAAACACGTCCATTGATCTCCCATGATGGCAGATAGCACATGTTGGCACACTGTGTGCATCCTCCAAATTTGGCTTTCTGAAAAATCACAAAAACATTTAGCACATTGTAGCACACAAAAGAAGAAAGTGATTTGGAGGGATTTTAAACTCACCCCAAAACATCAATGATGTTTTTATTTTTTGGAATGACATCATTGATGTTTTTCTTGATGATTTCCAATTGTACATTACACCCCATGATCTCCCTGATCAGGATCTGGGCACTTTCGGATGTGAAAGGATCTGGATCCACAACATCACGATCACCTAAAAAGAGAGGAACCCCAAAATAAATTAGGTCTCAAAAATGTGCCGCCATCCATCTCTTACCTGAGCCTGTGGTCGCAGACACTCACCTGTTGTGGTGACTAGTTCCACCATGTCTTCTTCCTCCTGCTCAGATTGTGTTGGGGGGATTTCACCTTCTTCCAGAGGGGGGGGGCTCTGGTCTCCTCAGATGAGGGGTGTCCTCCGAGTCTTTTCTCCCCTATGTCAAACAAAAATGGTATAATTAGCACACAGATATTTGATGGCAGAACTAGAAATAGGAAACATTGCTTGGAAGTGAGGTACATTTGTCAATTTTAGCAGAGTTCCAAAATGTAGCATTTTCAGTGTCCTTTGTCAAGCTGCAATACTTTACCTGTTTGGTACAAGATTCACAGATTTAGCCCCCCCCCCCTATAGTATACACTGGAGCACCTGTGTGGGTCCCCTAATAAAAATGGTGTTCTGGGGTCCCACACTAGTGCTCCAGTGTCCAGATGTGAAAACAGCTGCTGAGTGTCCTCTCCTTACACAGAATCTAGTTTGCATTTCATTCTAGTAACAAAGCCATCTACACAACCCAATTCTTTTAAGACAAGTATAGGGCGTAAAAATGGTGGCCAAATGCATATGGCCTAAACAATGGTATTTTAGAGTCCGAAAGAAAAATGTTTGATCCGAACGAATAATGTGCCCATGAACATGGAAGCTGCCATTTTAAACTGTACAACAGTTCCTAAAAGCACATGGAGCAGCACGAACGTAATAAACATAAAGAATAGGAACTCAGCACAACTACTTACTTTTTTGCAGCACTCTCCGGATCTTTCTGTACTGCTCATGTTCTTGTAATTTGAGGTCCGACCACCGTTTCCTGAGCTGATCTTTTGATCGTCGTACCCCGAAATTCCGGTGCAGACTCCTGACCACTTTCGCCATGATCTTGGCCTTTCTGACATTGGGGTTGGGGTAAGGCCCATACTTTCCGTCATAGTCAGCCCTCTTCAGGATGTCCACCATCTCCAACATCTCCCCAAAGGACATATTTGAGTCCTTAAATCTCCTTCTGGATCGGGACATGTCCGGATCCGGCCTTTCCTCCTCATCGTTGCTACAATTAGCACGATCCTGCTGTGTCTCCGCCATGTGCTCTTCCCCCACTGCACTGAACGAAAAGGGGCGGGGAATAGAATAGAAAGAACGTCAGGGGCGGGCGGAGTTACACGCATGCGCAATGTGTATAAAGCGTAACATGCGTGCGTCTTACGTACGATCTGTGAGCAGAGGAAGGAGCATCGGAGGCGCCGATCGTGATAACGAAGGTAGGATCTAAACTTGGGCCTATACTGCTTCGAAATGGAAGCCTATATTGTAACAAGATTAGGGGAGTTTGGCCTGACATTAGGGTTTGTCTTGTGTTGTGTCTTGCAGAGAAAATGGATGGGTTCAACGACCACAATTTCCTCCCCCTGTTCATTGACAAATACAGGGAGCTGCCCTGTCTGTGGCAAGCGAGACACCCCCACTATAACCATAAACAAAAGAGGCAGACAGCGCTGGAGAAACTGCTGGAGTTGGTGACGCCAGTGGTCCCCACAGCAACCATCCCTTATTACTAAAATTGGTGGCCTGAGAAGCACTCATCTTAGGGAGCGCAAGAAGGTCACAGATTCCCAGAGGTCCGGAGCTGCAGCCAATGAAGTTTATGTCCCCAGGCTGTGGTACTATGAGAGACTGCGATTTCTGTCAGACCACACTGAAGTCAGGGAATCCCTCTCTACTCTTCCTTCCACGCTTCCTTCCACCCCAGCTGAGGCTTCCGATGTCCAACCTGGGCCTTCCAGCCAGGAAGAAATGGAGGAGCCCAGCTGGAGTCAGGTATAGCATTCTTCTACAGATTTCTGGTCAATAAAAAATGATGTTTACTAGATGTTATTATTGATCACTAATTGCTGATTGAAAAAAGTGTTTTACATATCAATAGACAGTAGTGGTCAAAAATAATTGGGACAAGAATGAAAAATGCTGGGCTCAGAATGCTAGTCTGTTATATTTGTTAACATTCAATTTGCAACAGTCAGGAGGTGACAATTGTGTGTGATTGATGAATAAAAAACTAAAACTATGTCCCTTTTTCATACACAGGAAGACCTCAGCCAGGAGGAGGCTGTGGAATGTGGCAGTCAGGAGGAGGCGGTGATTAGTGGCAGCCAGGAGGAGGCGGGGCTAAGTGTCAGCCAGGAGAAGCCTGGGACAAGTCGCAGCCTGACTGAATCTCAGGTTCCTCCCCTCCGCCTTCCATATAAAAGAGCCAGGAAGATGACTCCGAGTCCCGTGCAGGATTCTGCGTTCAGGCTGATTCAGGAGGCTTCGGCGTCCCTATGAGCCTTACCCACTCCTGAAGAGGCCTTTGCTTGCATGGTTGCCACCAAACTGCAGGGCATGCAGGAGGGTCAACGCAGGCTCTGTGAGGACCTTCTGTATAAAGTCCTACGTAAGGGGGTGAGTGGGGAACTAACACCCAAGACCGACGTGGTTGAGTTGGACCATCCTCCTCCTCCTCCTGTTGCCACAACTCCACCACCACAGCCACCGCGTGGAAGGAAGCGTGGAAAGAACACCTGAGAGTGATTGCCCTGGGTTCAGTCTGGTCTCACAGAAGATGCAGTCTCTCGTATGACCACAGCCTGGGGACACAGATGTCATCTGCTGCTTTCCGGATCTCTGGGACTTCTGGACCAGACTGCCCTCCCTTAGATATGGACTCCTCAGGCCACCAATTTAGCTTTGAAATAGTTGATGTCTGCCCTGGGGGTCCAAGGCTTCACCCATTTCTGCTGTTTCTCCAGCGTTGCCTCCCTCTTTGTTTAGTTGTGAGCCCTTAATAAAATTTTTTATGGGAAATTATACTCTCCTGTGTGTGTTTTCATCCAAAAAGGACAGTTTGGTACATTTCTAACATAAAATGTGAAATTAACAAGGGACAACAACACCAAACAATCTCCTACAGATTAAAAAGGACAACATATAAATGGTGTTGTGGTAACTTGACACAAAAAACACACACAAACATTTTCGGGAGTACAAATCAAAATCCCCCCCCAAAAAAAACACCCTTCAAAAAAATACAAACACAAAAAAGAATCTACATTAAAACCAATTAAAAAAAAAAAAAAAAAATGTTGTCAGATGTGAAAAATCAAAATATATTGAGGGAATCCCGATAAATAGTAACGAAATAAGTTTGTGAGAAGTGTGTGTGAATATGAGCAGCAAAACTACTATATTCTTGTCACATTATAAAGAAGAAGATATTGCGCTGTATTAAACCATTTTTAACATTGCAGCGTGACGAAAGTGCTGTATCCATTGCGAATACTAAGTTTACCAGAACGAGCTGTTCCGTGCCGGAATTTCTTCTTAGCATGTGTGGCACTTTGTGCGTCGGAACAGGCCACACACGGTCGGAATTGACGCAATCGGATTTTGTTGTCGGAAAAAATTTAATCTCCTGCTCTCCAACTTTGTGTGTCGGAAAATCCGATGGAAAATGTCCGATGGAGCCCACACACGGTCGGAATTTCCGACAACACGCTCCGATCGGACATTTTCCATCGGAAAATCCGACCGTGTGTACGGGGCATAAGAAACCGCCTACGGAAAAGCTAAAAGAAAGCCATCTCTAACACCTAAACACAAAAAAACAAGGTTACAATGGGCTAAGGAAAGGTAATCGTGGACTGTGGATGATTGGATGAAAGTCATATTCAGTGATGAATCTCGAATCTGCATTGGGCAAGGTGATGATGCTGGAACTTTTGTTTGCTGCCGTTCCAATGAGATTTATGCAGACGACTGTCTGAAGAAAACATGTAAATTTCCACAGTCAATTATGATATGGGGCTGCATGTCAGATAAAGGCACTGGGGAGATGGCTGTCATTAAATCTTCAATAAATGCACAGGTTTACATTGAAATGTTGGACACTTTTCTTATCCCATCTATTGAAAGGATGTTTGGGGATGATGAAATCATTTATCAAGATGATAATGCATCTTGCCATAGAGCAAAAACTGTGAAAAAATTCCTTGAAGAAAGACACATAAGGTCAATGTCATGACCTGCAAACAGTCCGGATCTCAATCCAATTGAAAATCTGTGCTGGAAGTTAAAGAAAATGGTCCATGACAAGGCTCCAACCTGCAAAGATTTGGCAACAGCAATCATAGAAGGCTGGAGCCAGATTGATGAAGAGTACTGTTTATCACTCATTAAATCAATGCCTCAGAGACTGCAAGCAGTTATAAAAGCCAGAGGTGGTGCAACAAAGTACTAGTGATGTGTTGGAGTGTTATTTTGTTTGTTTGTTTTTCATGATTCCATAATTGTTTTCCTCAGAATTGAGTGATTCCATAATTTATTCCCTGTGCTTGTTCTATAAATCTAACTGTTACTGGCCACCACAATTATTTTTCTTGATTCTTTTAGTGTTTCTTAAAGCCAGAAAGTTGCCATTTGAAGTGCCTTTAGTTTTTGGGCATGTCTGTGATATGCTTTTTTTCTACAACAATAAACAACTGAAGGAACATCCTCAGGGACTGGTGATTCCATAATTTTTGCCAGGGGTTGTATAGCTAGAGTAGGGACAGTTCAGATAGTGTCAGTGTAGTGACGGTTGAACACCATCTATTTGATTGCGTTACTGCCAGTTTAACACGATTTACTTCTGTGTGCATTACTGCCAGTTTAATGCCATGTAGTTTTGTGTGTGTTACTGCCAGTTTAACGCCATATAGTACTGTGTGCCTTACTGCCAGTTTAACGCCATATAGTTTTGTGCGTTACTGCCAGTTTAACGCCATTTACTTCTGTGTGTGTTGCTACCAGTTTAACACCATATAGTTTTGTGTTTGTTACTGCCAGTTTAATGCCATATAGTTCTGTGTGAGTTACATCTTCGTAATGATCTCACACTCCCAAAGAGCGCGGGGGGGGGGTAGAAAAAAAGGCCTCCAATAGTGTAGTACATCAGAAAAAAACAGCTAGTTTTATTAAGTATAATAGGTTGGACTCTTGCATCAATAATAGGTAAAAAAAAAAACCTTAAAACTGAAACAGTGTGGCGTTTGTACTCACGTTCTACTTAATAAAACTAGCTGTTTTTTTCTGACGTACTACACTTTTGGAGGCCTTTTTTTCTACCCCCAACTCCCCCCCACTCTTTGGGAGTGTGAGATGTGGATATAGAACATCCATACATCCATATAGGTACTGGAACGGAGGACCCCCTGGTGGTAGCTGTCGGAATAGCAGAAAAGATCTTTCATTAGAGATACATGCTGATGATCCAAGGAATTGAGGTGAGAGTTCTGGGAGCTTGTTTTCTGGATTGTATATATCTCTTACTCATAAGGATTTGGGGATAACCTAGCCTTTTTATGAGAACATTTTGGAAAAACCGTTAATTAGAAAGATGCCTGATTAGAAGAGGATTCTTTAACACTACATGGACTTCTTTTTTATTATTATTTCTATTTATTCCGAGTGTCCCTAGATTATTAATTTATTTATATTTATTGATATAATATATATTTATTCATCACTTTTTGGACTTTATAAAACTTTATTGCTGTAACGCGGGATCATTATTGATTTTATTTACTTTGTTTGTGTGATGTGAACACTATTAGATCCTGCTGCAGACAGATTTCATTGCACCTTAATTGCACTTTATTGCACTTTTGATTGTTCACCACAATTTTGCGGTGATTTTATTTGCATATATTATTGTATGTTATTTTCTATTTTATAAGGATTTGCGGATAACCTAGCCTATTTATGAGAACATTTTGGAAAAACTGTTAATTAGAAAGATGCCTGATTAGAAGAGGATTCTTTAACACTACATGGACTTCTTTTTTATTATTATTTCTATTTATTCCGAGTATCCCTAGATTATTAATTTATTTATATTTATTGATATAATATATATTTATTCATCACTTTTTGGACTTTATAAAACTTTATTGCTGTAACGCGGGATCATTATTGATTTTATTTACTTTGTTTGTGTGATGTAAACACTATTAGATCCTGCTGCAGACAGATTTAATTGCACCTTAATTGCACTTTATTGCACTTTTGATTGTTCACCACAATTTTGCGGTGATTTTATTTGCATATATTATTGTATGTTATTTTCTATTTTATTATATCAGTCATTTTTTGAACACATCACAGTAGCGCAAAGGCTTTTTATTCAAACATAATATAGCATTCCCTTTGAGGGAGCTTCATCTTTGGCAAGATGGATAGCACCGCAACCTAGGCCACAGTTGGCAAGTTGAAGTCCTGCCTCAGGGCCGGCGCCTGATTGGCCGGAAGACGACAGTCTAGAGAACGAAGTTCAGAGCATGTGAGGGTCGCACCTTTTTACAGACCAGGTCGGGATTTTTGGAAAAGCTGGTGTGGAGGCCAGATTTCCCCTCAGAAGTATGCTAAAGCTTGAACTCGGGTATCCAAGAAGCTACTGAGTTTGGGCCTCAGACTATTGGGATGTCAAAATGGTCTTTTTTGGGACATGTATGGTCCATAAGAAGTCCTCCTCATCTCAGATAAATTTCAATGGATTTTACCTCACTCCCAGATAAAGGAAGCATATACTCATGCTTTACGTATGTCCCTGGTGTCGCAGGTACTCGCCCCTCTTAATGGTCATGAAGAGGAACAGCTTGCGGAGGCCTGTTTTGGACCTTGCGCACCAGAGACAATTTTCAGCAAGGTGGAAACATTGTCCCTGATTGATAGGGGTCCAGCCAGGTGACTGGCTTGTTTCCAAGAGTCCTAAGATGCTTACTTTCATGTGCTCATTGTAGAAAACTTCCCCTGTGTGCTGTAGGTCAAGACCATCTCCAGCTCCAGCCATTCGGGCTTTCAACATCACCCTGTGTATTTTCAGGGTCTTATTGGTTGTTCTGGTCTTTATCAAAACAAGGAGCATACACCTGCATAGTTACGTGGATGTCCTTCTCCTACTGTCTCAAAACAAAAGGCAGCTGCTGGAGCCCAGAGCTCAGGTTTTTTCAATACTTTTCAAATTTGGCTGGCAGCTGAATCTGGAAAAGAGTTACCTGGAGCCCACACAGTCTCTTGTGTGCTGCGGGGCTCAGTTCAATATAATCAAAGGGACCATTGCCTTGAGTCTGGATCCCGATGTTCTGGAACAGAATACGCCTGGCCCTGTCTTCTTCCCACCTGCTTGCCTTTCAGTGTACAAAATTATTGGTATTATGGTGTCTACGGTTCCGAGGGTCAAGCAGAAGCTGGAGAAGGTGGTCCTTCCTGAAGGGGTTTCTCCAGCAGTGGAAGTGAGGAAGCAGTATTCAGGTCATCTACTTAACCTCAGTCATGAGAGTGAGTCCCCTGGTGGCTGCAATGGAGAAACTGGCTTATTTGTCATTCCATTGCCCCATTTCCTGGTTCACAATCACGTCCGATGCTAGCAATACGGAATGAGGGGGCTTGCTGCCTGCTGGGGATAGCTCAAGGCAGGTGGGACTGTGTCAATTTCAAAAGATTGTGTTGAACATTCTGAGGCCACAAGCATCCTTCTGCACCCTATAGGCCTTTCACCATATAATGAAGGGAGCACCGGTGCACTTAGGTTAGTCAACACTACGGTGGCCTCCTACGTTAAAGGCCAAGGGGGACTCACAGCCAGTTCTCTATTACAGGAAGCAGAGTCAATTATGTCTTGGGCTCAAAAGAATCAAGCCTACATTTCAGCGGCTTATGTTTTCAAGTCCAAAATATTCTAGCAGACTTTCTTTCCAGAGTCCAATTCGACAACAATGAATTGTCTCTACATGTGGAGGTTTTTAGGCACAGATGCCCTGATGGATCATCTGAAATATAGCAGTACCTGTGCTTTTTCTTCAGTCCTGGTCAACCTCTGGTTTCTACAATTGCAAACAGAGGTTGTGGAGGTAGTGGCAGTGATGCCTTATTGGCCAATTAGGCCATGGTTCCCCTTGCTAGCACATTTTAGCTTCTGGAACCCAGTGCACCTTCTCCTCAGGCCAGGCCTTTTGTCACTAACTGCAATTCTACATCCATGTCCAGCATGGTTGCTTTTGATGGCCTGGTTCTCGAGATTGGAAGTCCTTGGTTGCTTCTCCTGAGTCATCTCTGCTCCCTTGAATTCTAGAATAATGAATGCAAACAGAGTTTATGGGAGAATCTGGTCAAAGTTGATTCAAATACATGTCTGCTGCTGGCAGATCATGTAGCGACCTAGAAGTTCTAAATATTCCTCCAGTCAGATTCAGATCTGGCTCTACTGGTCGGCTCCCTTGGAGTTCAAGTGTCAGCTTTATCGGCCTCCACAGGTGTATCCAGGTCTAGGCATCTCTTCCTGTCCAACAATTCTTCAACGGAGTAGCTAGGCTCAGACCTCGGAGTAAGCGGAGGTTTTTCAAATGGAGTCTCCCTCTTGTTCTCAACTCCCCCTCGAGAATTGGAGCAAAGTGTTCCAGGGCAGTCTCCATTAAAGGCCTCTGCCAAGTTCGCCTTTTTCCTGGCCATCAAATCGGCATTAAAAGCCTTAGAGATTGATTCATTGGTCATGGAGAACTTTTCTTATGTTCTTTCCAGTTCAAGTGGTGCTGTTACCTATGCTTGACTCTATTCCCAAGGGTGCATGAGTCTTTAATGGAAGCTAAGAAATTGTTCTGCCAACCTTCTGCCCTGTACACACGGTCGGACATTGATCGGACATTCCGACAACAAAATCCATGGATTTTTTCAGACGGATGTTGGCTCAAACTTGTCTTGCATACACACGGTCACACAAAGTTGTCGAAAAATCCGATCGTTCTAAACGCAGTGACGTAAAACACGTACGTCGGGACTATAAACGGGGCAGTAGCCAATAGCTTTCGCCTTCTAATTTATTCTGAGCGTGCGTGGCACTTTGTGCGTCGGATTTGTGTACACACGATCGGAATTTCCGGATTTTGTTGTCGGAAAATTTGTTGTCGGAAAATTTTAAAAGCAAGCTCTCAAACTTTATGTGTCGGAAATTCCGATGGAAAATGTGTAATGGAGCCCACACACGGTCTGAATTTCCGACAACAAGGTCCTATCACACATTTTTCTTCAGAAAATCCGACCGTGTGTACAGGGCATTTGCGTTTTAACGACTTCAGCCCCGGAAGGATTTACCCCCTTCCTGACCAGAGCACTTTTTACAATTTGTCACTGCATCGCTTTAACTGCTAATTGCGCGGTCATGCAATGCTGTACCCAAACGAAATTTGCGTCCTTTTCTTCCCACAAATAGAGCTTTCTTTTGATGGTATTTGATCACCTCTGCCGTTTTTATTTTTTGCGCTATACACGGAAAAAGACCGAAAATTTTGAAAAAAAAAAGATATTTTCTACTTTTTGTTCTAAAAAAAATCCAATAAACTCAAGTTTAGTCATACATTTAGAAGTAGAAGAACAACAATGGCGCCACTCTAAGTGCAGTATTAAAACAAATTTAATGAATCATAAAAACAGGTACTCACAAAAGTACAAGTATTCAGGCATATAAGTACTGGGCAGGAAATGCCAGGTGTCCCAGGGGTATGATCCGGTCACGTCCTCAGATGTTGTTCCGCTCGGAGACGGGCTGTGCTGCTGTGTGGGCGGCAGATCCGGCTGCTGGAACGCACTGTGTGTGACGTGTTGATCTGGGGGAACGAAGGCACTTCCGGGTCTAGGCAGGGGTAACGAATAGGCGACGCATTTGCGGAGCTGCGCTCCTTCCTCAGGCCTAACGTGACCTGTGATTGGTCAAACATGTTATAGTCTAACATGGGCTGAGATTGGAGGAAAGATCTGTCAATCACTGTTAGGCATAGACTGTGTGCTGGACGCTGTGTGCTAACATGTCAGCGTCTACAGCTGTGTCGAATCTTTGTGCAAGACAGCGGCATGTGCTTGCAAAAGGAGGAAAGATAATATTACTATAGAGATCATGTTGTCTATAAGAAAGCAAGGGGGAAGAAGAAAGAGGGTTTTTAAAACACAAAGAAAGAAAAAGGAAGATGGGCATATGTAGGTAAATAAATGTGTAGCTGGAGTTATTGCTATTAGATGAACTCCCTAATGTGACAATGTGGTAAAATAAGAATTCTGCGTACCTAGTGAAATGAGGAATGGGGAATTGACAGAGCTCAATAGACTATGGTAAACAAGGATAATAAGAAAAAATTGTGTTATTACAGAATGATTATGGTAATGGAATGATGGTGATGAATTAATAATTAGATATATTATAAGGTATGTGTTATTAAAAAAAATTTTTATATGTATATATATATGTTATAAAAAATTGAAAAATAAAAAATTAAAAAATATGTTGAAGAAATATATATAAAAATATATATATATAAAAAAGTAAGATTCTCGAGAAAAAAATGATGAATGGATATTTATAATATTGGGGTGATTTTGATGTGCTTGCAAAACTGCTGAATTGTGAAAGGGGGTTGGGGTATGGTTTGGTAGAAGACCGCACTGGTAAGTTTTTGGTTATGAAAAGAAGGGGGGAAGAGTATGTCCTACTGGGATTTGGAAGTTGAACATGATGTGTTAGCGGCCAATGATACATCAAATGGAAAAACCTGAGGGTAGGGGGGGGGGGGAAGGGGAAGAGGGGGGAAAAAAGAGAAGGGGAGGGGGGGAAAAAAAGAGGGGGGGGGGGAAGGGGGGAAAAAAGAAACAGATGTATTGATGGTGCTGGGGTTCCTGCTTCAGAATGCAAATTGGGTTAAAGGACAGACTAAATTGTTGGGAATTAGAGCATCCCGGTGGGACTTGGAGGACTAGGAGAGCAGTCAGATGAGACTACTTGTCTCTATTTCCTCGTTAAGTCCTCCAGGAGTCAAAGTATCCAAAGTAAATATCCAGTAAGTTTCCCTCTGGCAGAGACGTTTAAAACGCTCTGCCAGTGGGAACGTACCGGGAACTGACTCAATGATCCAAACCTTGAGACCAGATGAAGAATGATTGTGTTTGCGTAGGAAGTGGAGGGGAACACTGTGATGGTCATCTCCTGCCTCTACTAGGCGGCGGTGCTCACCAAACCTCTTTCTCATCAGTCCCATCTAACTGCTCCTCACCTATTACACAGGATTTTTTAGTAATTCCCCCCTCGTTACCCAGCCGCCCACACACAGGAAAAAGAAAATTAGAAGAAGAGGCAAACGAGGGGGACAACAACGACATAAATCACAGGGCCAAATCCCTCAAACCATAAAAATATATAATCTATCTTCCCATCACCTGTCCTCAGCTGAGGTCTCTATCCTACAACGGGGTCTCAATTTTGCCCCCACCTCACTACCCAATTCATTTCAGTTATTCAAAGACCTTCATATGTTTATCCGTAACCTCACTCTCAAACGCCACTATAGCATGAAAACACTTCCAGTTACTGATAGTCACACACCTCCTAATTTGGTTGAACCCAATGTTTCTTTAGACAACAGTGATCCACCTGAATTGAGTATCCTAAAGGAATTGTACAACATGGAGAGTGATGACGAGGATATAGATTTACTTCTTCTCACTCAGCATCCCTCTACCTCTCCCCCCATACAGTATAGTACCTTTAGGCCCAAATCCGTATTCAATCCCACACATTCAAAAGGACCCTATTTGCAAACCTTCTATCAAGTGGTTTTCTCTGACATCAAAAAACTTTGCCAGTTGACACACGACAGTCATTCATATCACTCCAATCTTACTACCCAGGAAAAAATATCCCTCAAAAATCTCACTGACAATCATAATATAGTCATCAAGACGGCGGACAAAGGCGGGGGCATTGTGGTCCAAGATCGCAGTGACTACCTAGCTGAAGCCCGCCGTCTTTTGTCAGACCACACTACATACCAGAAATTGCGCTGTGACCCTTTGTCTAGCTATGTTCTAGAAGTTAAAACGCTCACAGATATAGCTAAAAATAACAACATCATCTCAAAACATGAGTATGCCTTCTTCAATCGGCCATTTTTTTCCACCCCGTATTTCTATCACATTCCGAAAATACACAAAAGTATCCAAAACCCACCAGGTCGACCCATAGTTGCGGCCATGGACAGCATCACCAGTTCCATTTCCCAATATATAGATCAGTTTCTACAACCACTTGCAATCAGTCTTCCTTCCTACATCCGAGACGGATTTCACCTCATGCAACAGCTAGAACACTACACTTGGGAATCCACATATATGTGGGCTTCCCTAGATGTCAGTTCTCTTTATACCTCCATTCCACATCACATAGGTCTTAGAGCCCATCGCCAGCTTTCTTTCTGCCGATCCCATGCTGAACCCCGGTCAGGCAGAATTCATCCTAGAGGCCACTGAATTCTGCCTGACCCATAATTATTTTGAGTTCGATGGCGATTTTTTCCTCCAAACAAAGGGCACAGCCATGGGTGCGAATTTCGCACCCAGTTACGCGAATCTAACTATGGGCTACTGGGAGGCCAATCACATCTGGCTCAACAACCCCTTTACCTCCCATATAGTGTTCTATGGGAGGTATATAGATGATATCATCATCATTTGGGATGGCCCGGAGTCGCTTTTCTCTGATTTCATTAAACACTGTAATAACAATGAACATGGCCTCAGCTTCACCTCCGAACATGATCATTCCCAACTCGCATTTTTAGACCTCCTACTTTTTCATGACAAAGGCAAAATTTTGGCCAAAAACTATAACAAGCCGACAGCAGGCAACTCCTTCTTGCACCATCAGAGTTGCCACCATCCAAGATGGATTGCCAATATTCCCAAGAGTCAGTTCTGCAGGTTACGCAGAAACTGTACCAGACAATCTGACTACATCACGGAAGGGTCCTACTTAAAACAAAAATTCTCAGATAAGGCTTTACCACCAAAACTCATAAACGAAGCCTTTGATCTCTATCTGTCAGAACCCCCCATATCCACTAGCGAAACCACCCAATCCGCATCACAGCCGGTTAGATTTGTAACCCAATTTCACTCCAAACACAAAGCCATGGAACGTATACTCACAAAACATTGGTCGATCCTTCTACAGGACCCACATTTAAAATCTACTATCACTTCCAAACCCAAATTCACCTACCGCAAGAGCAGAAACATCAAAAATCTGGTAGCACCCAGCAAATATAAAAGTCAACAAAATCCCAAGACAACATCTCTCTGTCTCGTCCCCCTCATTGGGATGTACCAATGCCGTAAAAAACTATGCCTCACATGCAGCCATGTCCATCATGGCCAGAAAGAATTCACCATCAAGGGACAGACTTATCAGATCAGTAACTTTTATAACTGTTCCACAGAATTCGTCATCTATTGCTTGACATGTCCTTGTGGGTTACACTACGTAGGCCGCACTATACACACGTTGAGAAAGAGGTTTGGTGAGCACCGCCGCCTAGTAGAGGCAGGAGATGACCATCACAGTGTTCCCCTCCACTTCCTACGCAAACACAATCATTCTTCATCTGGTCTCAAGGTTTGGATCATTGAGTCAGTTCCCGGTACGTTCCCACTGGCAGAGCGTTTTAAACGTCTCTGCCAGAGGGAAACTTACTGGATATTTACTTTGGATACTTTGACTCCTGGAGGACTTAACGAGGAAATAGAGACAAGTAGTCTCATCTGACTGCTCTCCTAGTCCTCCAAGTCCCACCGGGATGCTCTAATTCCCAACAATTTAGTCTGTCCTTTAACCCAATTTGCATTCTGAAGCAGGAACCCCAGCACCATCAATACATCTGTTTCTTTTTTCCCCCCTTTCCCCCCCCCCTCTTTTTTTCCCCCCCTCCCCTTCTCTTTTTTCCCCCCTCTTCCCCTTTCCCCCCCCCCCCTACCCTCAGGTTTTTCCATTTGATGTATCATTGGCCGCTAACACATCATGTTCAACTTCCAAATCCCAGTAGGACATACTCTTCCCCCCTTCTTTTCATAACCAAAAACTTACCAGTGCGGTCTTCTACCAAACCATACCCCAACCCCCTTTCACAATTCAGCAGTTTTGCAAGCACATCAAAATCACCCCAATATTATAAATATCCATTCATCATTTTTTTCTCGAGAATCTTACTTTTTTATATATATATATTTTTATATATATTTCTTCAACATATTTTTTAATTTTTTATTTTTCAATTTTTTATAACATATATATATACATATATAAAAAAAAAAAATTTTAATAACACATACCTTATAATATATCTAATTATTAATTCATCACCATCATTCCATTACCATAATCATTCTGTAATAACACAATTTTTTCTTATTATCCTTGTTTACCATAGTCTATTGAGCTCTGTCAATTCCCCATTCCTCATTTCACTAGGTACGCAGAATTCTTATTTTACCACATTGTCACATTAGGGAGTTCATCTAATGGCAATAACTCCAGCTACACATTTATTTACCTACATATGCCCATCTTCCTTTTTCTTTCTTTGTGTTTTAATAAAAACCCTCTTTCTTCTTCCCCCTTGCTTTCTTATAGACAACATGATCTCTATAGTAATATTATCTTTCCTCCTTTTGCAAGCACATGCCGCTGTCTTGCACAAAGATTCGACACAGCTGTAGACGCTGACATGTTAGCACACAGCGTCCAGCACACAGTCTATGCCTAACAGTGATTGACAGATCTTTCCTCCAATCCCAGCCCATGTTAGACTATAACATGTTTGACCAATCACAGGTCACGTTAGGCCTGAGGAAGGAGCGCAGCTCCGCAAACGCGTCGCCTATTCGTTACCCCTGCCTAGACCCGGAAGTGCCTTCGTTCCCCCAGATCAACACGTCACACACAGTGCGTTCCAGCAGCCGGATCTGCCGCCCACACAGCAGCACAGCCCGTCTCCGAGCGGAACAACATCTGAGGACGTGACCGGATCATACCCCTGGGACACCTGGCATTTCCTGCCCAGTACTTATATGCCTGAATACTTGTACTTTTGTGAGTACCTGTTTTTATGATTCATTAAATTTGTTTTAATACTGCACTTAGAATGGCGCCATTGTTGTTCTTCTACTTCTACAGTTCCCAGAGGATTGCTTCTTCTTTAACAACAGGGCTGCCTTCTACAATTGCTTTTATTGGACTTTAATTCAGTTTTTTACTGGACTGCAACAGCTTACAGTTGCTGATGTTTTAATTACCGTATAAATTTACCATTTCAGATTGTCATTTCATGTTAAAAGTTATACAGCACCCAATCACCCCATCTACTGTTCACAAGTAGACCTACCACTGCTGTCTGACCATATTGAATATAGCGCTCACATCCACATGTGTTATACATTTAGGCCAAAATGTTTTCGGCCACATGTCTTTGGTAAAAAAAATGTCAATAAGTGTATATTTATTGGTTTGCGCAAAAGTTATAGCGCCTACAAACTAGGGTACATTTTCTGGAATTTACACAGCCTTTAATTTATGACTGCCTATGTCGTTTCTTGAGGTGCTAAAATGGCAGGGCAGTACAAAACCCCCACAAATGACCCCATTTTGGAAAGTAGGCACCCCAAGGAAATTGCTGAGAGGCATGTTGAGCCCATTGAATATTCATTTTTTTTGTCCCAAGTGATTGAATAATGACAAAAAAAAAAAATTACAAAAAGTTGTCACTAAATGATATATTGCTCACACAGGCCATGGGCGTATGTGGAATTGCACCCCAAAATACATTTAGCTGCTTGTCCTGAGTATGGGGATACCACATGTGTGGGACTTTTTGGGAGCCTAGCCGCGTACGGGGCCCCGAAAACCAATCACTGCCTTCAGGATTTCTAAGGGCGTAAATTTTTGATTTTACTCCTCACTACCTATCACAGTTTTGAAAGCCATAAAATGCCCAGATGGCATAACCCCCTCCAAATGACCCCATTTTGGAAAGTAGACACCCCAAGCTATTTGCTTTGAGGCATGTTGAGTCCATGGAATATTTTATATTTTGACACAAGTTGCGGGAAAGTGACAATTTTTTTTTTTTTTTGCACAAAGTTGTCACTAAATGATATATTGCTCACACAGGCCATGGGCATATGTGGAATTGCACCCCAAAATACATTTAGCTGCTTCTCTTAAGTATGGGGATACCACATGTGTGGGACTTTTTAGGAGCCTAGCCGCGTACGGGGCCCCGAAAACCAATCACCGCCTTCAGGATTTCTAAGGGTGTAAATTTTTGATTTCACTCTTCACTGCCTATCACAGTTTCAGAGGCCATGGAATGCCCAGGTGGCACAACCCCCCCCCCAAATGACCCCATTTTGGAAAGTAGACACCCCAAGCTATTTGTTGAGAGGCATGGTGAGTATTTTGCAGCTCTCATTTGTTTTTGAAAATGAAGAAAGACAAGAAAATTTTTTTTTTCTTTTTTCAATTTTCAAAACTTTGTGACAAAAAGTGAGATCTGCAAAATACTCACTATACCTCTCAGCAAATAGCTTGGGGTGTCTACTTTCCAAAATGGGGTCATTTGGGTTTTTTTTTTGCCGCCTGGGCATTCCATGGCCTCCGAAACTGTGATAGGCAGTGAAGAGTTAAATCAAAAATTTACGCCCTTAGAAAGCCTGAAGGCGGTGCTTGGTTTTCGGGGTCCCGTGCGCGGCTAGGCTCCCAAAAAGTCCCACACATGTGGTATCCCCATACTCAGGAGAAGCAACAGAATGTATTTTGGGGTGTAATTTCACATATTCCCATGGCATGTTTGAGCAATATATCATTTAGTGACAACTTTGTGCAAAAAAAAAAAAAAATATTTGTCTCTTTCCCGCAACTTGTGTCGCAATATAAAATATTCCATGGACTCGACATGCCTCTCAGCAAATAGCTTGGGGTGTCTACTTTCCAAAATGGGGTCATTTGGGGGGGTTTTGAACTGTCCTGGCATTTTATGCACAACATTTAGAAGCTTATGTCACACATCACCCACTCTTCTAACCACTTGAAGACAAAGCCCTTTCTGACACTTTTTGATTACATGAAAAAATTATTTTTTTTTGCAAGAAAATTTCTTTGAACCCCCACACATTATATATTTTTAAAAGCAAATGCCCTACAGATGGTGGATGTTTCATTTTTTTTTTTCACACAGTATTTGCGTAGCGATTTTTCAAACGCATTTTTTGGGGAAAAAACACACTTTTTTAAATTTTAATGCACTAAAACACACTATATTGCCCAAATGTTTGATGAAATAAAAAAGATGATCTTAGGCCGAGTACATGGATACCAAACATGACATGCTTTAAAATTGCGCACAAACGTGCAGTGGCAACAAACTAAATACATTTTTAAAAGCCTTTAAAAGCCTTTACAGGTTACCACTTTAGATTTACAGAGAAGGTCTACTGCTAAAATTACTGCCCTCGATCTGACCTTCGCGGTGATACCTCACATGCATGGTGCAATTGCTGTTTACATTTGACGCCAGACCGACGCTTGCGTTCGCCTTAGCGCTAGAGCAGGGGGGACAGGGGTGCTTTTTTTTTTCTTTATTATTTTTTTTGCTTTTATCTTATATTATATATATAATATATCTTATATTATCTTGTTCCTTTCATTTTTTTTTTTTTAAATCATTTTTATTGTTATCTCAAGGAATGTAAATATCCCCTATGATAGCAATAGGTAGTGACAGGTACTCTTTTTTGAAAAAAATGAAGTCTATTAGACCCTAGATCTCTCCTCTGCCCTCAAAGCATCTGACCACACCAAGATCGGTGTGATGAAATGCTTTCCCAATTTCCCAATGGCGCTGTTTACATCCGGCGAAATCTAAGTCATAAAATGCTCATAGCTTCCGGTTTCTTAGGCCATAGAGATGTTTGGAGCCACTCTGGTCTCTGATCAGCTCTATGGTCAGCTGGCTGAATCACCGGCTGCATTCTCAGGTTCCCTGTTGAGACAGGAGAGCCAGAGAAAAACACTGAAGACGGTGGGGGGGCATTCCCTCCCACTGCTTGTAAAAGCAGTCTAGAGGCTAATTAGCTGCTAGGATTGCTTTTACATGAAAGCCGACTGCTGGCTGAAAAGAATGATACCAAGATGATACCTAAACCTGCAGGCATCATTCTGGTATAACCACTCAAAGTCGTGAATGGCGTACCTGAAGACAAAAAAATGGTTAACAATAAAGCACAGTAAACGGTAAAGTATAAAAAATTGCATACCTGAAAAGCAAACATGATAAAACATAATAACAATAAAACATTGCAGAATAGAATACAGTAAAAAAGAGCAGAACAATAGAGAGAGAATAGAGAGAGAGAGAACAATAAAACGACAACTATTTTTTTTTATTTTATATTTTTGTTTGTGTTTTTTTTTTTTTTTACACTTTTTTTTGTAACTGTAACTTTTATAACGGTAACCGGTTCCAGGTTTGGGTCTCTCAAAATGTGATGGCATCTTGGGAGACCCTGTGAAAGTGTGCCTCGTCTGTGGAATGCTGTACCCTATGCTAATACTCAACTAGTGAATGGTAGCGTTCAAAACATTCACCAATGCAAAGACCAGGATTGTCAGGACAGGAGGGACAATAATAGCGGGTGTCACGCCTATATCCGCGCTTGCTGCAGACACGACATCTTTTTTGGGGGGTTCGTTGGGTAGGGGTACTCGGGAGGACATAAAGAAAATGCCTCTCATGCAGCCGACTGCATTTGGTTGGGGATGTGAATGGGGGAAGTACGGGCGCTGCAAATGCGGTGGGTTCCCAATTAGGATTGGCGAATGCAGCAGGAAGGGCATTATGGGCACGACGGGCCTGTGTTTGTCTTTTTGGTGGCAGCAGGACACTACTTGTGCTTGCCACCTCACCAGCTTGAACTGCACTTATGGGACTCGCCACGTCACCAAGTGTTACTGCAGTGCTGGTTTGACTATGACCGGGGTGTACTAGGCCGCTGATGCTTGCCAGTTCACCAAAACGCTACCAAAAAAACTGTTAGCGATCGCAGGGATCAGGCCTGACTCTGCGAACGCTGCAGTTATGCGTTTAGTGTTTTGTGAGTGACAGTGATCGATTTATACTGCACTTGGGTGGGCTGGGCCGGGCGAAGGGGCAAAACGCAGGTGCTAGCAGGTATCTGGGCTGATCCCGCTAACACTGCGTTTTTGGGAACCCTAAACTGCTGGGGACGCCAGTATAGATCTGATTGGATCAGATATTGATCTGTTCAGATACTATACCACTAAGGGAGGTGTACGCTGCGTGCGTGGGTGTTAGCGGTACTGGCACTAACCTGACGCTGCCTGGGGCAGGTGCTTGCCAGTTCACCAAAACGCTGCCAAAAAAACTGTTAGCGATCGCAGGGATCAGGCCTGACTCTGCGAACGCTGCAGTTATGTGTTTAGTGTATTGTAAGTGACAGTGATTGATTGATACTGCACTTGGGTGGGCTGGGCTGGGCCGAGCGGAGGGGCAAAACCCAGGTGCTAGCAGGTATCTGGGCTGATCCCGCTAACACTGCGTTTTTGGGAACCCTAAACTGCTGGGGACGCCAGTATAGATCTGATCGGATCAGATCAGATCAGTACTTCCCCCACTCACATGAAAGGATGTCTAAAAACAGCGCTGTAAAGAAGTGGCGACAGTGGGGTCCTACCCGACACGTTTCGTCTGCATAGACGTCGTCTGGACCCCACTGTCGCCACTTCTTTACAGCGCTGTTTTTAGACATCCTTTCATGTGAGTGTATATTATTTTTAATAAATTCCCATTTATACGGATTTACACTATTTGGCCATTCCTTCTTTCCCTTCACTTGCTGCTGTCATCATTGGTTCCAACACTGGTCCGAGGGATACGATCCACGTTTGTTTTGCCTCATATTTTCGAGTTCGTTATCATCCAAGGAACACAGCTTCGTGGAAGCCACTTCATCAACGTTGCCCTCCTGGGCCACCTACAGTCCAGCACCACCCAAGCTTGTTTGACTCCACCTGGCGTACGCCTTGTTGAGTCCATCGAGTCCGGTAAGCCTTTTCACTTTCAGTGGTGGTGTGTGGGCTTTCTCTCCAGATGGTTTACATCCTTGAAGAGATCTGTCCCAGGGGATTTTGAGAAAATAATTTTTTCCCAAGGATATCTTGCCTTTGGATACATGCATTTTGAACTGTCAGTCCATAGACTTTACATCTGATTTTTCTTTAAATGCGCTACACTTATTTTGGTTTCTGCTAGCAGGTATCTGGGCTGATCCCGCTAACACTGCATTTTTGGGAACCCTAAACTGCTGGGGACGCTAGTATAGATCTGATCGGATCAGATATTGATTCGTTCAGATACTATACCACTAAGGGAGGTGTATGCTGCGTGCGTGGGTGTTAGCGCTACTGGCGCTAATCTGACGCTGCCTGGGGCGACGCATATCACCGCCGGGCGATCAGGGGGCTAAACTTTTATTAGGTAATAAACGGCGGGTGCCCTGACACTATAAAAAATAAACAAACTAACCAGCGTCAACCGTAACAGTTATACGGTGATCAGTGGTGAAAGGGTTAACTAGGGGGCAATCAAGGGGTTAAAACATTTATTAGATAGTATATGGGGGTCCCTGTCACTGTAAAACGCTGACGACGAACCTAAATATTTACCTCCCTAACTAGCGTCACCAGTGACACTAATACAGCGATCAGAAAAATTATCGCTTAACGACACTGGTGACGGGGGTGATCAAGGGGTTAAAACTTTATTAGGGGGGGTTAGGGGGGTATCCTAGACCTAAAGGGGGCTAACACTAACTGCCCTACCACAGTAACTGTCACAAACTGACACCATGCAGTAATCAGAAAAAAAAAACAATAAAAAAAAAAAACACTGCTTGGTGTCAGTGTGACAGGGAGGGGTGATTGGGGGGTGATCGGGGGGCGATCGGGGGGGGATCGGGGGTGTTATGTGTGCCTGGCATATTCTACTGTGTGTGTGTGTTCACTCACTGTGAAGTCTTCTCTCCTCGGCGCCGGAACGGAAACTGCCGAGCTGAGGAGAGATGACATCACTTCCTCTGCCTGTGTGTACTATACACAGGCAGGGGATGTTTCTCATTGGCTGGGAGCGATCGCGAGGGGGGGGGCACGATCGGATGGCCTCCCCCTCGCCTCTCAACGCTCCCAGCCAAAAGCCGACCGCCGCTGGCACCGGGGGGGGGGGGTCCGATCGGAGCCCCCGCCCGCGGGAAGGCAATCACGTATGGGTACGTGATTTTGCCTGCCCGTGCCATTCTGCTCACGTATATAGGCGTGAGGCGGTCGACAAGTGGTTAACTTGCGTCCTTTAGACGTGGGAGAGGGTGCGCTGTGGCTTATTTGGTTAAAGTGCATGTCTAGTAGACAGGGAATCCTGAGTTGACTCCCAGCAGTGCCTTCCTTCAGTTCTAGGAATCCCTCCGATATTGTGAAGTTATATACAAAGCTACAACTTTCTTTAGGCTTCAGAACACCTGTTAATTCTTTTGCCAGAAAGGACAGAGAAACGTGCCTCATCTAGGATGATTGTTGCACGGATTGCCATTCAACAGGTTCACAGAGCCAAGGGCTTGGCTCCTTTTGCGGTATTGTCTGCTCACTCAACCAGGAGCGGGTCTACACCTTGGGCAGATTCGCTGCATGTGGTTCCCAAAGTAGTCTGTAGGGCAGCCTTGTGGTACTCAATCAATGTTTATGGCTTAATATTGTGTAGAGTCTGCTTCCTTATCCTCTGTTTATATTGGCTTGCAGGTCCTGTCTGTTGACGGTACAAATTAAAGCCTTTGGGTTTGCATTGCTCACCCATTGGGTGTATGGCGAGTTAGTTCCCATACGTATTCTGCCATGGAGTCAGTCAGGAAAACTGAAAATTTTCCTGTCAAAAAATGACTGTAATTTTCCTTTCCTGATGGACTCCATGGCAGCAGGAGCTCCCCCCCCCCCAGTGTATTGAGGAGGCTAGTTTCAGAACACGGCATCTGGCTCAGAGCAAAGATTTATGAGAGTGGCGTCCTAAGGGGGGTGGGAGTAGAGGTGAGATAAACCCATACCTATGCTGCCATGGAGTCCATCAGGAAAAGAAAATTACGGTAAGTATTTAATAGGAAATTTTCAGTTTCAAGTGAGAATTTCAGCATTTTTAGTGTGATTTGCAGCATTTCTGTTTTGCGGGCAGAACGCCATGGTATGAATGGAGCCTAAGTGTAGGTTATGGACAGGAGTACCCAGCACATTGTTTTCTGGAGGTAAACCTGCATCTGTATGAGTATAAAGCACATGTACATGCACTTCTACTCTCTAAAATAAATTGAATTGCACATACGCTCTGAAAGAAGTGGACATGCATAGCTGGGTACATGTCAAACTCATTATGTTTAAATATTGCTATTGATGTCCTGGGTGCAGAGTTATAATCTGAATAAAAATCGTCTAAGTCTAATACAATGATAGAAGCAGTGTATGCAGATTGAGGCAATCTCAGTAAAACCTTGGGAGCCATAACCGGACCCCATGCTGTTGGGGGTGGCCTGTAATGTAAGGCACTGGATCCTGCATGGGCACTTACCCCCACACTTTGTGTAAAGCATGTAGTCAGCTACAGGTTGCTCTACAGGTCCACGGCAAACCCCATGAAATCCAGAACCTGAAGATCCCTTCAGGGGTTTACCTATCGTGATGGTTGAAGCCTGGACCCTATATTCAGACCAGTGTTGTGGACAGGTAAGACAAGGTCATCCTGCATCTCTGATTATTATTGTTAAAACAGGGGCTGTGTTTGGAATATATTCACTTTACAGTGTAAACTTTTCAAGCTTGGCACTAAAACTCAACCAGAGATCAGTCTCATGTGGATGACTGAGTGTTGCATCACACCACTACTCGCACACTTTACTGCCACTTCTGCCTAGAGCCCTTGTAAGGCACTCAGGTGCTTCCTGCCACCTTTTTGCCACAAGGACTTTGCTAAAAAAAAAAAAAATATGGAGCATAATGACTTAGAATGTAAGAAAAAATTAAGGTTTCCACGGTATAGTCTGCCTCTTCTAGGGTCCTTGAGAGTTTCTTTTGTCCGTTCCAGACCTCTGCTTCAAAAGCCAAGTCCTCCAGTTAGTTTAATTGCAAGTCCAGGACATCTAAGCCAGCCAAGTGTGGTGCCAAGCGCTCCTCTCAATGAACGGGTGCATGCGTGCCAATTCGGAGCAAGGTGCTGCCCTGTAGCAGTAAAACTGCTATAGGGCAGACCAAAAGTGGTTAATTACCATCATATTGAATAACTGAATCCTCACTAACTAAACTTAATAGGAGCTTTAAATGTTATTAGTATACTTTGACATGTCAGAAGATATCATCTCCTGTATAGTCAGAGTGCTTCTTCTGCCTGTTTTGACAGTTTGACTGTTTTAACCAGTGTCCCTGGCAGGATATACACCGATTAACCATAACAATGTTAATGACCACTGGGATAAAATAAATAAAAATTATTTTTTTAAAGTGGCAACCATAAGTGGGTGGAATATATTAGGCAACTAATGAACATGTTGTCCCTGAAGTTGATGTGTTGATAGGAAAAAAAAAGGGAAAGCATAAGGATTTGAGTGACTTTGACAAGGGCCAAATTGTAATGACTGGACAACTGGGTCAGAGCAACCCCAAAATTGCAGCTCTTGTCTTCATTGGTCAGGACTTATCAAAAAGTGATCCAGAGAGTGAATGGCCAGGTGCATGTGTGTCTTAGCTGGGGAAGAGGTGGCACCAGGATGCAATATGGGAAGAAGGCAAGCCAGTGTGACTTACAGGACCTAAACGATCTGCTACTGACAACTTGATGCCAGATACCACAGCATACCTTCACAGGTCTAGTAGAGTCCATGCCTCTATGGGTCAGGAGTGTTTTGGTGGCAAAAAAGGGGACTTACTCAATAATAGTTGGGTGATCATAATTTTATGGCTGATCAGTGGCGGCTGGTGGGTTCTTCTTTTGGGGGTGGAAAACAAACAACACTGAGGCGACACCTCCCCTCGCTGGGCTGCACAGCACTGCACTGACAGCAGCCCCCCCGCATGGGCAGTCCGGCAATTACCCATTCGTGTGGCGGGGCTGTGGTGTCCTTCCCTGGAATGCGGGCAGTGGCAGCTCCGCTGTCTGCTCCTAAAGCTTCCCTCGTAATGTGTCTCCTCTTCCGCCAAAGCGCTAGGCTTCCAATAGGATCGCCTGATGCTTTGGCCAATCAGGAAACAGGTCTCACGATCTGACTTCTGATTGGCGGGGAGGAACTTTAGGGTGAAACAGGGAGCCCACCCTTTTTTGAAGTCTATTACAGCCTCTGGCTCTAATCGGGTGCTTAAAAAAAACACCCACCCCACATTGGACTCCATAGTCCAGTGCCCTGATATGTACATTAGGGGGTCGGACGCATGGATAGGGGAGGCGGCGCCCATGCGCCCTCTATGGACGGGCCGCCAGCGTGGCTGTTCAGAGAATATGTGCATAGCATGTCTGAGTGAGTGTCCAATGAAGTCAGTATCCCTAGCAGATGTTTGCTTTTCATGTCATTGGCCTTTGTGCTCAGTATGTCCCTAGCACAATGCTTTACCTCCTTACTACTTCTCTGGCAAAGTGCTCAGTATGCCTGGAAGTATGTAGCATGTCCTTGGCAAAGTGCTTCATGTGCTCAGAATGTCCCTGGCAGAGTTTGCCCCCTGATTATCATATTCCTAGTAGAGGGTCTCTTCTGCTTAGCATGACCCTGAACATGTCCCTGGGTCTCCAACACTGGCTTAGCATGTGCTGAACTCTATCATGACCATTCTTTGGCCATTTCCACTACTGCACAATTTAAAATTTCCCAGAATGCCGTGAACAGGACTGAATGTACAGTAAAGGAATGGGAATCTGTAGCAAAAAAACCTTTGAGCATCAGCACCATTTTAACTATTATTAAAGCATGCATGATATACGTGTAGTAGTGGTTATGTGTTGACATAACCGGGTAGCACAGGGATGGTATTTGGAGTAGATGTTTGGTGGACATTCTGATATACAGTGGGGGGAATTTACTAAAACTGATGCAGCAGAAACTGGGAGCAGTCGTGCATGGCAACCAATCATCTTCTATCCTCAGCTAAAGGATAAGTTCATCTTTGGGAACATGTTCCACCTGTCTTTAGGGTGGAACATGTAACATGTTCCCAATGCTGTAGCTGCTGCCCAATCTCCCCCCCCCCTTCCCTGTGACAGCAGTGTGGGGAGAAGTCCCCGTACTAGCTGTCACTTTTTTAAATCAGCACAGCCATGCGGCACTCCGCCCACATGGCCATGTCCTTTGCGGATGTCGGCTTGTAGTTCTCAATGAACTACCATGGGGCTCCACAGTGTACAGAATGTACGGGCACACAGATACACAGAAAGATCTGCAGGAGACTATCACTGGTGCACTGCTTTACAGGTGGACAAAAAAATAAATAATAAATGTACATTTTTTACCTGCAAAAAAATATGCATTTATTAATTTTTTTTACAAAGATCTCCAGTCTTAGTAAATTCTCCTCACTGTATGTATTGTATGTTGTATAGCTATTTTATATTTAAATCTTGTAATTCATGTTGCATAGCTAGTGTTTTAGCACTGTGAGACTGCAAAGTCCTTGAGTGATGCAACCATCCCTTAGGTTGAAACTTTTGCGTTTGAGTATCCCCACAGCAAGAAATTGTGACATCATAAGCAAACACACCTTTAAACTTTTCCATTAGCTGTTTGGATAACTATTTAGTAAAATGAGTTGGACATTTTCGCTATTATATTACAATAGGATAGGACCTAAAAGACTAAAGTTAAACCTGGGTGGCTAAATATTCGTATAAAAGGGCAGGTTAATAAAAAAAAACTGCCCTTTAGGAAATATAATGCAACGGTGGTGCATTTTACTCACACCCACATGATACCTAAGATAATGAAAAATGTAAATTAATGCATTTGGGGGATAAAAAATATGAACGTGATCTACTCACTAGGGGGGGAACCACTGGGGGAATATAGCATGGCAAAGGATCTAGGGGTTCTAGTAGATCACAGGCTCAGCAATAGCATGCATTGCCAAGTTGCAGCAAATAAAGCTATCAAACTATTAGCATGCTGTATTTTATCAAGGAATAAGGCAATCATTTTACCACTTTGCAAGACTCTGATTCAGCCACATCTTAAATATGCTGGTCATTTCTGCTCACTGGTCTTCACGAAGGATGTGCCAGAACTGGAGATAGTCCAGAAAAGGGCAACAAATGCCAATAAGGGGACTGATGGACCTGTTATGAGGAGCAACTAGAATCATTAAATGTATTCTCTCCAGAGAATAGATGCTTAAGAGGATATATAATTGCAAGCTTGTGATGTCAGCGAGGAGTATTGATCAAGATAGTTACCACCACTCTAGGTGACCGGGTTCAAGCTTCCCGTCCTCCGCTGTGTGGATGATTGTGAGAGCCCCAGGTGCCGGCAATTGCTATTCCAATGGTATGTGTGTGTTTTGGAAAAATCTGGACAGCCGCACTCCGGATTGGAAAAGTGAAAAATAAAATCCTCTTTATTGAAAAAGTAATAACATGATTAAAATCCGTACATGGCTTTGTTGGGATAATGCAGCAAAACTGCTAATGCGTTTCACGCTCCCATAGAGCGCTTACTCATAGCTGGAGCTAAGCGCTATGAGTAAGCGCTCTATGGGAGCGTGAAACGCGTTAGCGGTTATGCTGCATTATCCCAACAAAGCCATGTACGGATTTTAATCATGTTATTACTTTTTCAATAAAGAGGATTTTATTTTTCACTTTTCCAATCCGGAGTGCGGCTGTCCAGACTTTTCCAAAACACACACATACCAGAGGAGTATTGATATTTTCGAAAAACATTTAGATGGTCATCTTAGCAAATGCAATATATAAGGATATGGGAAATGGTAGTGAGATAATCACTCATACTCTCACCGGTTGGACTAGTGTCTTTATTGAACCTTACCACTTATACAACTATGACAATATATGGGATGTGTATGATGCAAAAGGAAACCATTGCATATCATTCTGACATAAATATTAGAAAAGATTTTGTGTTTAACTAAAATAATTTCCAATTCCCATCATATTAAGTTTTAGTAAACTTAGGCTTCAGTAATGTATTACTGAGTATGTAAGCACTTAAACAGGTGCTGCATACTAAACTCTGCCTCTCCAATTTCCTAATACCCTTTTGGATAAACTTTCCAAAGTTTTTTACAAAACATTTACATAATGAATAAAGTGACTGTCATTCCAAATGATCTTTTTTCATTTAATCATAGATGGGTTCTTTATATCTCTGGATTTGATGTTTGAAAATAAAAGTATGTTGATTTAAAGAAACATCTGACATTTCAAAGAATCACTGATGCAACGCTAGTAAAGCAGAATGCAGTCTTTTATGATATGGAGTGTCAGTGTTTTATATGGATTTGTGCAAAGCTCTAAATCATAGGGGAATTTTCACAAGTTTCATTTAAACAGATTTAAAAAAAAAAATGTATTTGGGATCAGTACTGGAATTGGGTACTTGACCAGAGAAAGTGAGATTGAGGGCCCACCTTCAAGTGATGTTGCACAGTTTGTAAATTGGCAGCTTGTTCTAAGTTAGTACAGAAAAGTAAAATTGGGTTAAGAAAGTATTTTAATTAACAAGTTTTAATTATTTTTTTTTCAGTAGCAAGATAGTCACCCACACCTGTCCACTGTTACTATTCACATACTACAGGAACCCTGCTGACAGCTGATAACTCATCTGTCGTTCAGGATGCGGCCGCTGCCCGCTCCTTAACAACCGGCTATTCACAGTTTATTCTGGAGGAAAAAAATGCAAAGCGCATGTATAAATGCATCAAAAACTTAACACTTTTTGGTGTGAATCCATTGAAGTCTATTACACGCAAAACACAATCTGGTGGGAAAAAAAGTCCCTGACCCTTCCCAAAAACTTACCAGATGAAAAGGTGTGAACCTAGCCTTAAGCAATAGCATAAATTCAAAGACCAAAGTTGTCAAATAAATGTGATTTCTTTATATAAGGAAGTAAGCACAAACTTAGACAAAGGAGCGACTGTGAACATAGTATACTTGGATTTTAAAATATGTGAATCCAGCGCTGTCTGTGAGAAATTTCTGTACAAACCTACATATTCTTACTCTATGCAAATAACACATAAACAACTGTGTATATAAATTAATATATACAGTATCTCACAAAAGTGAATACACCCCTCACATTTTTGTAAATATTTTATTATATCTTTTGTGTGACAACACTGAGGAAGTGACACTTTGCAAAGTAAAGTATTAAGTGCAAATTTGCTGTCCCCTCAAAAAAACTCAACACAGCCATTAATGTCCAAACCGCTGGCAACAAAAGTGAGTACAGCCCTAAGTGAAAATATCCAAATTGGGCCCAAAGTGTCAATATTTTGTGTAGCCACCATTATTTTCCAATGCTGCCCTAACCCTCTTGGGCAAGGAGTTCACCAGAGCTTCACAGGTTACCACTGAAGTCCTCTTCCACTCCTTCATGATGACATCATGAAGCTGGTGGATGTTAGAGACCTTGCGTTCCTCCACCTTCCATCTAAGGATGCCCCACAGATGCTAGGGTTTAGGTCTGGAGACATGCTTGGCCAGTCCATCACCTTTACCCTCAGCTTCTTTAGCAAGGCAGTGGTCATCTTGGAGGTGTGTTTGGGGTCGTTATCATGGTGGAATACTGCCCTGCGGCCCATTCTTCAGAGGGGGAGAATCTTTCTCTGCTTCAGTATGTCACGGTACATGTTGGCATTTATGGTTCCCTCAATGAACTGTAGCTCCCCAGTGCCGGCAGCACTTATGCATCCCCAGACCATGACACTCCCACCACCATGCTTGACTGTAGGCAAGACACACTTGTCTTTGTACTCCTGACCTGGTTGCCGCCACACACGCTTGACATCATCTGAACCAAATAAGTTTATCTTGGTCTCATCAGACCACAGGACATGGTTCCAGTAATCCCTGTCCTTAGTCTGTCCTTAGTCTGCTTGTCTTCAGCAAACTGTTTGCGGGCTTTCTTGTGCATCATCTATAGAAGAGGCTTCCTTCTGGGACGACAGCCATGCAGACCAATTTGATGCAGTGTGTGGCATATGGTCTGAGCACTGACAGGCTGACCCCCAACCCCTTCAACATCTGCAGCAATGATGGCAGCACTCATGTGGCTATTTCCCGAAGACAACCTCTGGATATACGCTGAGCACGTGCCCTCAACTTCTTTGGTCGACCATGGCGAGGCCTGTTCTGAGTGGAACCTGTCCTGTTAAATCGCTAAATGGTCTTGGCCACCGTGCTGCAGCTCAGTTTCAGGGTCTTGGCAATGTACTTATAGCCTAGTACATCTTTATGTAGAGCAACAGTTCATTTTTTCAGATCCTCAGAGAGTTCTTTGCCATGCGGTGCCATGTTGAACTTCCAGTGACCAGTATGAGAGAGTGAGAGCTATAACACCAAATTTAACACACCTGCTCCCCATTCACAGCTGAGACCTTGTAATACTAACGAGTCACATGACACCGGGGAGGGAAAATAGCTAATTGGGCTCAATTTGGACATTTTCACTTAGGGGTTGTCAGGTCACCTGAGTCCAGGTGACAGATGCACCCCGTTGGGGTCTGGAGTGCACCATAAGGTAGTGAACCCTACAGCTGACGGCTTCAGATGGAGGTCTAGGTGATACAGCAGAGCAGGTACTTTGTAGTACCAACACAGATGACACTGGGAGCATGAGTTTTCCCAGGTCACGAATCTAAAAGCCAGCGGGTGTTCACCAGAGGCCCCTAATGGTGGGGATGGATTTAGCTGCAGTCTGGCTCTATGTCGTGACCCCTAGGGCCTCCCAGCTCACGGTAGACTACAGCGAGGTGGGGATGAAGCAGCAGACTGCGACAACAAAGGATAGTCAGCAGACTAAGGATAGTCAGAAGATAGCCAAAGGTCGGGGCAACAAGCAAGGATAATCAAGAACGTGACGTTGAACACACAGCAAGTAACACGGAAGCCAAACACACAATATTGATCAGCATGGCTGGCTTGCAGTGCACAGGTTAATATAGAGGGCTGGGGTGGAGCCTTGCTTTTTAGGAGAGATTACTTAAGCAGGCAGGTGAGAGTGGCTGGCCTCTTAAGCTGAACACATGGAGAGGTAAGCTGACAGACAAACATTACTGCATAACCATGACAGGGGTGTACTCAGTTTTGTTGCTAATGGTTTAGGCATTAATGGCTGTGTGTTGAGTTATTTTGAGGGGAAAGCATATTTACACTGTTATACAAGCTGTACACTCACTACTTTACATTGTAGCAAAGTGTCATTTCTTCAGTGTTGTCACATTAAAAGATATAATAAAATATTTACAAAAATGTGAGGGGTGTACTCACTTTTGTGAGATACTGTATAAAGTCATATGTTTGCTTGAATGGCATCCCTTAATGTAGAGTAACATTCCTGCCCCCTTTATCATGGCCAGTATGGTTGTTTGACAAAAAGAAAAAGCAGTGAAAGGTATCAGGGCAGTGCTTAAAGTGGAGGGCCACCCTGAAAAAAAAAAATCACCAAAAATCCTAAAAAAAAAAAAAAAAAAAAAACATTTGAAAAAAAAAAATGATAAACTTACCTAAACCGTTGTTGCTAGGCAGTCTTCCTAATCTGCCTCTTCCTTTTCCGCGGCGTGTTCTGCTCCTCGGTGAGTGGCCCCGTTGTCTTCTGGGAAGTGTGTGTGTTCCCAGAACACCACGGGGCCATTCACAGAGCGCCGCGCCACTCACGCGCGCGCTGTAGGAAACTGGCAGTGAAGTCGCAAGGCTCCACTGCCTGTTTCCCTTACCTTAGGATGGCAAGGCCGGGATCCGAGAGCCAAGGGACGGGGCAGCCTCGGGCGGCCCACATCGCGGGCACCCAGGACAGGTAAGTACTTATTTAAAGTCAGCAGCTACAGTGTTTGTAGCTGCTGACTTTTAATTTTTTTTTACCGCCGGAATCCCGCTTTAACATTACACTTCATCAATAACATTTAAGTACAATTTAGGGATTACTTTATGAAGATACTTTAAAAGATATAATAAAATATTTACAAAAATGTGAGGGGTGTACTCACGTTTGTAAGATACTGTATATGCTTAGCACATAAAGTTCATAAAGTGCCACATATATCATATCCCATGATCTTCCAACAATAAAAAAAAATACAGGCCGAGCTTACGCTAATGAGTCTCTCTGATGCACACAGAGAGGGCTTCGGTTAGAAAGAGCCCCCAGACAGAGTACAGGAGATGATCAGAGACTGCAGACATGGTACAGGAGATGGTCAGAGACTGCAGACATATTACAGAAGGCGGTCAGAGACTGCACATATATTACAGGAGATGGTCAGAGAGTGCAGACATATTGCAGGAGATGGTCAGAGACTGCAGACATATTGCAAGAGATGGTCAGAGACTTCAGACATAGCACAGGAGATGGTCAGAGACTGCAGACATATTGCAAGAGATGGTCAGAGACTGCAGACATAGCACAGGAGATGGTCAGAGACTGCAGACATAGCACAGGAGATGGTCAGAGACTGCAGACATGGTACAGGAGATGGTCAGAGACTGCAGACATATTACAGAAGGCGGTCAGAGACTGCAGACATATTACAGAAGGCGGTCAGAGACTGCACACATATTACAGGAGATGGTCAGAGAGTGCAGACATAGTGCAGGAGATGGTTAGAGAGTGCAGACATATTGCAGGAGATGGTCAGAGACTGCAGACATAGCACAGGAGATGGTCAGAGACTGCAGACATAGCACAGGAGATGGTCAGAGACTGCAGACATAGCACAGGAGATGGTCAGAGACTGTAGACATAGCACAGGAGACGGTCAGAGAGTGCATACATAGCACAGGAGACGGTCAGAGAGTGAAGATATATTACAAGAGGCGGTCAGAGAGTGCAGATATAATACAGGAGATGGTCAAAAGACTGCAGACATACTACAGGAGATAATGGCTGATCAGCCCTTTCACCTGACCCAGCAACAACGGTTCCTCTGATCAGGAGTCAGCTCACTCTGAATTGCCCGTGGCGACTCCGCTGGGTAGAGCCCAGATCTGCATTCTGGCAATGACTCCATTCCTTTCTCCGCAGGGCAGCGGGGTTTTCTCTCTGATGGTTTCCTCTCAGCACTGTCCTCTCCCTCTGGAGTCCTGGGTGTACTTCCCTGAAAGCTTTCCCGGGCTCCTGGCTCTCTCTCTCTCCCATTCAGCTGGGCATGCTGTGTGAGCTGCAGTTTCCGTGTTACAGTGGGGCTGCCAGTCCTCGGGACTACATGTCCCACAATCCTCTTCTCTGATTATATTTTTATTCTATTTCTTCCCTGGCCGATATGAAGGCGGGGGAAGAAACATAGTGGGGCAGCTGTGCTGGCAAGCGCTGCTCACTAGTACAGCAGCGCAAGGAGAGGGAGGAGAGGGAGGAGAGGGGGAGGGAGAGGGAGGCGGGAAAGAAGAGCCCACGGCTGCAGTGACATCACTAGGGTTGGTGTCACCCAGTGCGGTAAAACATGGTGTCACCCCCCCTCTCCACCAACTATAGTTGCCCCTCAGTACAGACTCCCTCCATTAAGTATAGACCCCCTCCGTCAGTGCAGACGCCCCACTAAGTATAAACCCCTCCCTCAGTACAGACCCCCCTTCATTAGTACAGCCCCCCAGGACAAACCACCCCCCCTCCATTAGTACAGACCCCCCGACAAACCACCCCCTCCATTAGTACAGACCCCCCATAAACCACCCCCCATTGGTACAGACCCCCCTCAGGGCAAACTACCCCCCTCCATTAGTACAGTCCCCCCTCCATTAGTACAGACCCCCCACAAACCACCCCCCATTAGTACAGACCCCCCACACAAACCACACCCCTCCATTAGTACAGACTCCCCCCATAAACCACTCCCTCCCTTAGTACAGACCCCCCATAAACCACCCCCCATTAGTACAGACCCCCCTCAGGACAAACTACCCCCCCTCCATTAGTACAGACCCCCCCACAAACCACCCCCCCTCCATTAGTACAGACCCCCACACAAACCACCCCCCTCCATTAGTACAAACCCCCCACAAACCACACCCCTCCATTAGTACAGACCCCCTCCATTAGTACAGACCCCCCTTAGGACAACCCCCCCCCTCCATTAGTACAGACCTCCTGACAAACCACCCCCCCATTAGTACAGACCCCCCTCAGGACAAACTACCCCCCCTCCATTAGTACAGACCCCCCTCCATTAGTACAGACCCCCCACACAAACCACCCCCCTCCATTAGTATAGACTCCCCACACAAACCACCCCCTCCATTATTACAGACCCCCCCCACACAAACCACCCCCCTCCATTAGTACAGACTCCCCCCCACAAACCACCCCCCCTCCATTAGTACAGACCCCCCCATAAACCCCCCCATTAGTACAGAACCCCCTCAGGACAAACCCCCCCTCCATTAGTACAGACCCCCACACAAACCACCCCCCTCCATTAGTACAGACCCCCCACACAAACCACCCCCCTCCATTAGTACAGACCCCCACACAAACCACCCCTCCTCCATTAGTACAGACCCCCCCACCCCCCCTCCATTAGTACAGAGTAGACCCCCCCACAAACCACCCCCCTCCATTAGTACAGATCCCCCCTCCATTAGTACAGACTTCCCCCCACAAACCACCCCCTCCATTAGTACAGACCCCCCCTCCATAAGTACAGACCCCTCCTCAGGACAAACCTCCCCCCTCCATTAGTACAGACCCCCCGATAAACTAACCCCCACATTAGTACAGACCCCCTTGAGGACAAACCACCCCCCTCCATTAGCACAGACCCCCCTCCATTAGTACAGACCCCCCTCCATAAGTACAGACCCCTCCTCAGGACAAACTACCCCTCCTCTATTAGTACAGACTCCCCCCACAAGCCACCCCCCCTCCATTAGTACAGACTCCCCGAGTCCCCCCCAGGACAAACCCCACCCGGGCGGCAGCTGGAGAGGACAGTGTGCAGCCGCGCCACCCGGGTGGAGAAGATCGTGACCGAGAGGAGAAAAACAAATGACAGGCACTGTACACCGCGCGGCATGGACCGCCCCGCCCCCCAATGACGTCACTGCGCGGGTCTCCCTCCGAACAGAGACAGCTGCTCTGATCTCCTCTGACAGGAGGATGGAGCCGGGAAGGACTTGGGCAGGAAACACAGCGGCGGCGGAGAGAGCGGCCTGGGGACACCAACAAGGAGAGGAGGGGAGAACTCTGGCGCTTGAGCGCCCCCACCTCTGTGGCGCCTGGGTGAACTGCACCCCGTGCACCCGCCTAGGTTCGGCCCTGGCCTGCGCTCTCAATACAGGATATGTCACCAGAGGTTCCTGCCTGCCTTATGCATTTCGCTCTCCCTGAAAGCGTCATCAGAGAACAGCACCTTATGCTTTTTCACCGCACTTTAACCTCTTCAGCCCCGGAAGATTTGGCTACTGAATGACCAGGCCATTTTTTGCGATTCGGCACTGCGTCGATTTACCTGACAATTGCGCGGTTGTTTGACGTTGTACCCAAACAAGATTGACGTCCTTTTTTTCCCACAAATGGAGCTTTCTTTTGGTGGTATTTGATCATCTCTGTGGTTTTTATTTTTTTCGCTATAAACAAAAAAAGAGCGACAATTTTGAAAAAAACACAATATTTTGTACTTTTTGCTATAATAAATATCCCAATTTTTTTTAAAAAAGCTAATTTTTTCTCAGTTTAGGCCGATATGTATTCTACATATTTTTGGTAATAAAAATTGCAATAAGCGTATATTGATTGGTTTGCGCAAAAGTTAAAGCAGGGGATAGATTTCTAGCATTTTTATTATTCTTATTTTTTTTCACTAGTAATGGCAGCGATCTTCGACTTTTATTGTGACTGCGACATTATGGCGGACACATAGGACAATTTTGACACATTTTTGGGACCATTGGTATTTATACAGCGATCAGTGCTATAAAAATGCATTAATTACTGTAAAATTGTCACTGGCAGTGAAGGTGTTAACACTAGGGGGCGATCAGGGGGTTAACTGTGTTCCCTAGTGTGTGTGTTCTAACTGAAGGGGGGATGGGACTTGCTAGGGGAAGAGATAGATTGGTGTTCATACTTTGTATGAACACACAATCAGTCTCTTCTCCCGTCAGAGAACCGGGATCTCTGTGTTTACGCACAGGGATCCCGGTTCATGCCCTGTCACGAGCATCGGCTCCGGTGGTGAGCGGTTAAAGGCACAAAAAGACTGAAGCACAAATTGCACTTTAAAGGACTAATTGTCGGCACGAAATATATATGAACTTTGTGTGATATATCTATCTATATATATATATATATAGATCTATATATATATATAGATATTAATACAGTATATAAATTTATGTACACAGATTTTTTATATATTATTTGCATAGCGTAAGAATATGTAAGTTTGTATAGAAATTTCTCACAGACAGCGCTGGGTTCACATATTTTATTTTCTAAGGACATCGCGCCTTTCACCACAGCAGCAATCTAACCCTTATTTGCACTGATCCGCACACCGCAGCGCGGGGATACCAATAACTAAGCTGTGTATACTTTTTGCCAAAGTGTTTGACAAGAGTTAACCCCTGCTGAGAAATGCTCTCTTTTGACCTCCCATTACTATTGAGGTCATTACTCTGAGGTGAGCAGATTTAGGTGTCACTGGGTTCAGCCTACAGTAGAGAGGATCACACATTATTTTATTCACTTTAATTCGGATCTCATCACTTTGGACTTGCTTGCATAATATATATAATGCTTGCCTGTTATTGGATAAGGACCTGCACTGTTTAGGACTGGAGATTAACTGTTTATTGCTTGTTGCACACTTCTCTACTTTACACAATTAGGATTGTTGGTATTTTCATTTTACACTTGTCTTATAATTAGTGATTTTTACACAATACATTTTGTGGGTAGCACTGTACTTTTTTTGTTATTTGTATCATTCAGAGTATGAATCATTAATCCTCACTCCCGAATATGGACTTTTAGCCATTTATATTTATACTCAATACCAGCGCACTAGAACCCCCCTTATTGAAATGTGAATAAACCCAGCAGCTGGAAACAATCTGCCATCTACAGCATAAAGATATCAACTGTACATTCAAAAACCAGCGCCTACAGGCAAAATTAAGCTCAGAAGTGTTAAAAATATTACTCAAACAGTCCCATGTCCAATGAAGTGCATATAGGCAATCTCAAAATGTCTCTTGTTTTCTTGATTTCTTTCACTTATATGGCGGAGTCTCAATTTGCAAACTGATCCCGCTTTCTTCAGGTGATGAATCCCCATAAAAAAAAAAACAGAGGAGGGGCCAGGCTAGCCATGTGAGCTGATGCGGTTTAGCGTCTCTCTGCTGATCACTAGCTGAAAATATATAGGCGAACCTATGTGGGACGCTGTGGGAGCTAGAGGCTGAACGGACAGATTGAGTCTTATGCTAGGAGACTGAGCGGACTGAGCAGAAAACTCGTGCTTGGTCTTGTGGGGCCTCGGAGAACACGTGCAGGCTCTCTTGGACGCCTTCAGCTATACTCGGCCATAACTCAAAGCGTGAACAGGCCTCTCGCTCCCAGAGAATCAGCGTGGTCGAAAGCAGGTGCTCGGAGACATCCAGACACACTTGTGCATACTCGGAGCATGAGTGGATCCATCGCTCCTGGAGAGTTAATGTGGCTGGTGACTTGAGTTGGAGGTGTTACTACCCCCCTCCCCCCCACTATTGGAGCCTGTATTACATTACACCGGACAACTGTGAGTACTCCCAAGCACCTTTAAGTAGCTTTAAAGTGACACTAAAGGTTCGGGTTGTTTTTTTTTTTTTAAATAACAAACATATTATACTTACCTTCACTGTGCAGCTCTTTTTGCACAGAGTGGCCCCGAACCTGCTCTTCTGTGGGCTCTCGGTGGCTCTTGCAGTTCCTCCCCTCATCAGATAACCCCCTGGGTGAAGCACTCTCCTGGGGGGTTACCTTGCGGCTGCGTTCCCGAGTCCAGCATTCGGCGTCCATAGACGCCGAATGCAGGACTCGGCCCCGCCCTCTGGAGCTCGCCTCATGGGATTTGATTGACAGCAGCGAGAGCCAATGGCTGCGCTGCTATCAATCTATCCAATCAAGAGCCGAGAACCCCAGCCAGAGTCCCCATGGGACAAGTTTGAGGGTTCCGGTCACTGACAGGTGTTTTTTTCACCTTAATGCATAGAATGCATTAAGGTGAAAAAACACAAACCTTTACAACCCGTTTAAGCATCCAGAGAGCACCTGGCATACATTCTGCATACATTTGGAATCCGCTCTGTACTGGTACTGGGGTCCCCAGATAACTAGGCTCAGTTACAAGAGCTATGTCTAGGAAGAATAAAGGGAGAATAAAAGGGCTCACGATGGCACTGGATAATCCTCTCTCCATTTCCCGGTTGAAGGATGGAGGAGTAGGAGCAGCAGAGAAATTACAGCGTTATGGATATAACGAATCCTCTGCACCCCCCACACAACATCACATACCAGCATCCCCTATGGAGAAGCAGGATATTCCTGGATGGACCACAGCAATTATTATAAAGGTACAAGGGAATGTTGGGTATATAGACTGGGAGAGAGAGAGTGAGTGGGAAAAGGAGGATGGAGGCAGGACTGCCATTAAACCTAATGTTGAAAATGAGCAGAACATTTAAACTGGAGAGCCAACTTTGAAGGATGTGTTCAAGGTTGTGCAGATATGTAATACTACTTTATCTACCTTGTCAAACCAGTTTCAATACATGCGTGAGGAGATTACCATTATACGTCATGACATGCAAAAGGTGCAGGAACGTACATCTACTGTAGAGGATAGAGATAGTAATATTGAGGATACACTGTCTTTTTTGCAGCGTGATCTCAAAAAAGGTGATTGGCCTCCCAGAGCATACAGAGGGGAATAATCCCACAGAATTTATGGAGCAATGGTTGTTGAAGATTTTTGACAAGAAACTGTTTTCACAATTTTTTTCTATTTAGCACGCCCCCTTATTGTCAAAATGCTGCATTTTAGAAACAGAGATAAAATTCTGACTATGGCCCAAATAAAGGGCAATGTGGCTCAAATAATGGCTCAAAAATACATAAAAATAAAATAAAAATAAATAGAAATAAATAAAAATAAATGGCTCAAAAACTAATTTGTAGCCTGATTACACAGTGGAAGTGAAAAAAATGAGATCTCAATATACAGAAGTGACTCTGTAATCTACAGATGACATATGCGATGCTATATCCGGCAAAACTTAGGATTGTCGCTAGGGATAAAACAATTTTTTTTGACAATCCTAAGGTGGCTGCTACATGGTTAGATAAAAATGAACAACATTTGTCTCCTCACCATAATAAGATGCCTAATTGATATGATGTTTCATCACTGTGAGAAATAGAATGTTCTTCTTATAATAAGCTAAAGGCAGTGGGAAAGTAACCTTTTTTCTTCATAGTTTTACTCATACCATCCTTTTCCTTCCATATTAAAGTGCTGTTGAGTGGAACAGGATTAGGGATGAGCCGAACACCCCCTGGTTCGGTTCGCACCAGAACCTGCGAACGGATCGAAAGTTTGCACGAACTTTAGAACCCTGTTAAAGTCTATGGGACTTGAATATTCAAAATCAAAAGTGCTAATTTTAAAGGCTAATATGCAAGTTACTGTCCTAAAAAGGGTTTGGGGACCCGGGTCCTGCCCCAGGGGACCTGTATCAATGCAGTGATTTTAATGATGCTTAAAGTGAAAAAAAAAGTGAAATATTCCTTTAAATATCCTACCTGGGGGGTGTCTATAGTATGCCTGTAAAGTGGCGCGTGTTTCCCATGCTTAGAACAGTCCCTGCACAAAATGACGGGTTCCGGCAATATGGATGAAAATCAGTGAGAATCAGTGAGACAAATGGCATGGGTACCCCCCCCCTCCAGTCCATTACCAGGCCTTTTGGGTCTTGTATGGATATTAAGGGGAACCCCTCACCCAAATTAAAAAAAGGAAAGGCGTGGGGCCCCCAGGCCTTATATACTCTGAACAGCAGTATACAGGCGGTGCAAACAAGACCGGAACTGTAGGTTTGTTGTCAAGTAGAATCTGTTTGTAATTTTGAACTGGTTCATTTTTAACGTGCAGCTGCAGCCAAAAAATCTATTTCACCTCACTTTCTGTCCCAATGACAAATGTTTTTTGAAAATTTGGGTTTTTTAGTGAAACAAGGATTGTTGATAAAGCATCAGTGGAGAGGAGACACGTTTTTCCCATATTAACTCTTACAGGAGAGAATTTCCCTTCCTAGGGGTAGATTTCATCTCACTTCCTGTTGTCTCCTTCCATTTGCAAGTAGGAGTCGTTTGTAAGTTGGATGTTTGAAAGTAGGGGCCTGCCCTATATACTCTGCAGAAATTGGGGCCTTAGGTGTTACTCTTGGTGGGTGCAGGAAAGAGCCCTTCTGCAAAGTATTGAATCAAAAATTGTAATTACATGCCCCTGTTAAATAGGGGCAGAAAAATTGGGCCTTAGCCATTGCTGCCACAACACTGCAACCCCTCACAGATACTCTAGTTGGAGCGCAGGAATGAGCTCTGCTGCAAAGTATTGCATCAAAAAATTGTAATTATACGCCCCTGTTAAACAGGGGCAGAAAAATTGGGCCTTAGCCACTGGTGGCGGTGTCCAGAACCAAAAATGTTCTTACAAGCTATCAGCATGAAAATTGAGGAGGAAGAGGATTGTTACTCAGCATAACAGGATAGTCACTCAGCATCAGCATAGGCAGTCTTGAAGGGATCTCACGTTAAAAAAAAAAAATGATTTGGTTACATCAGCATCAGGTGCTTGGTAGCTAGTGATCCAAGAGTGATTCATTTTTATGAAGGTCAGCCGATCGACCCATTCGGTGGACAGGCGCACCCTGTGATTGGTTACAAAGCCTCCAGCAGCACTGAATGTGCATTTCGAAAGAACACTGGATGCAGGACAGGCCAGTAGCTCAATTGCATACTGTGCAAACTCTGGCCAGTGATCCATCCTCAAGACCCAGTAACCCAGAGGATTTTCGGTGGGAAAGGTGTCCAAGTCTGATCTTGCCCCTAGGTAATCCTGCACCATGTGAATCAGACACTGGCGATGGTTGCTGAAACCGCTCATACCTTTCTGGCTGCGGACTAAAAAATTGTCTGAATGCATCGGTCAGATGGCCACCTTCTCCTTCTGTGACTGACCGAAGCCTCAGCAACACGTTGTCCAGGTGTACCAGGAAATTGTAACTTCCCAGGCTCTGGAAACGCATTGCACAAACTTTGCTGCAAGGCCTCCCGAAGATGTTTCATCCTCTGCTCCCTCTGCAATGGCAAGATTTACCCTTGTAACGTGGATCAAGGAGGCTTGCCAGCCAGTAAATGATCCCTTGAAGACTGCTGCTGATGCTGAGTGCCAGGCTCCACCTCCATGCTGACACAATCCTCCTCATCCTCCTCCTCTATCTGTGTGATCGCCAGGCAAGCAGGAACACTGTCTGGATAAAGGGGTCCTTGAGAAGTAAGGAAGTCCTCCTCTTCCTCCAGTGCCCTGTCCATTATTCCACGCAGCGTGTGCTCCAACAGGTGGACGAGAGGGACAGTGTCACTGATGCATGCACTGTCACTGCTCACCATCCTCATGGCCTCCTCAAATGGTGACAGGACAGTGCATGCATCCCTGATCATAGCCCACTTGCGTGGGGAACAAAAACAAGCTCCCCTGACCCTGTCCTGGTGCCATAGTCGCATAGGTACTCACTGAAGGCCCTCTGCTGCGTGTGCAGCTGCTGCAGCATGGCTAACGTTGAGTTCCACCTGGTGGGCATGTCACAAATTAGGCGGTTCTTGGGCAGGTTAAATTCCTTTTGGAGGTCAGCCAGCCGAGCACTGGCAATATATGACCTGTGGAAATGCACACAAACTTTCCTGGCCTGCCTCAGGACATCCTGTAATCCCGGGTACCTGCCCAAGAAAACCGCTGCACCACCAAGTTAGGGACATGAGCCAAACAGGGCACGTGGGTCAGTTGTCCCTGTTGGAGGGCGGAGAGGAGGTTGGTGCCATTGTCGCAAACCACCATTCCTGGCTTAAGCTGGCATGGCGTCAACCACCTCTGAACCTGCCCCTGCAGAGCTGATAGAATCTTTGCCCCTGTCCCCAAAGCACACCAGCTCAAGCACCGCATGGCATCTTTTTGCCTGCGTGCTTGCATAGCCCCTTGAATGCCTATGGAGCACCGCTGGTTCCGAGGACAAATCAGCACAGGAAGAGGCCATGGAGGAAGAAGAAGAGGAGGGGGTGGAGGAGAGAGGTGTGGCAGAATTAACACTAGAAGAATTTTTGAGGTGTGGTGGTGGAACAACCTCCAACACTACTGCACCCTGTCCTGCATCCTTCCCAGCTGCCAAAAGAGTCAACCAGTGCGCGGTGAAAGATAGGTAACGTCCCTGTCCATGCCTGCTGGACCATGAGTCAGTGTTAATATGCACCTTACCACTGACCGCCCTGTCCAGCGAGGCCAAGACATTGCCTTGCACATGCCGGTAGATAGCCGGAATCGCCTTCCGTGAGAAAAAGGGGGCAGAGTCTACCAACTGAAAAGGCAGCAGTTGAAATGCTAGCAATTTAGCCAAGCTAACATTCAACCGCTGGTCATGTGGATGGCTGGGAGCGAACTTCTTTCGGCGGTGCAGCAGCTGGGGCAGGGAAATTTGCCTGGTACAATCTGACGTCGGTGTACCGATAGAAGATTGCCCACAAGTACTTGGCTGTGACACAGCTAATTCTACACCTTCATTCCTCTTAGTGCAGGTATAGTGGGTTTGGAGATCCCAGCTGATGAGGAGCAAGGAGAGGTCCGCTTTGTTCTTTGGTGTGGGTCTTTTAGGTACGCTTGCCATCAAACTGCATGGCAGGTCGACATATGTCTGGTCAAGCATGTGGTGCCCAAGCGGGTGATGTTTTGGCCACGCAAGATATGCTTGAGACATATGTTGCAAATAGCAGCGGTGCGATCTGATGCACTCGTCTCAAAAAAGGCCCACACCAAAGAACTTTTGGAGTAAGGCGCAGAGACAGCAGCGCCCTGCACATGTGGAGCTCTGCGATGTGATGCAGTTGGTGTGCTGCCCTTAAACTGACCCCGGAGGGCATCCTGCCTTGTTGGAGGTGTGCCTCCTCCTCCTCCTCCCTCCTATCAGGCACCCATGTGTAGTCAGTGACTTCCTCATCATCCCCTCCTCCCTCATCACTGGAGCAAAGCTGGAAGTATGCTGCAGCTGGGGGAACATGACTGCCAGATTGATGTCCTTCTTGGGCACCCCCTCTCTCTGGGCTCATGTTACTGCCTTCCTCTAGCTGGTTACCATCATCAGAGCCTTCAAAATGCTGGGCATCCTCCGGGAACATGTACCCAACACTGTGGTCAAACAGTTCGGGGGACTCCTCAGGAGGACATGGTGGGGCTAGGGAAGGAGTGACTGATGCTATTGAGCTGAGGGAAGAGGCCGCGTTGGCAGCTGCTTTGCCAGACAAAGTACCCTGAGCCTGGGTGGGGGAGGATGAGGACGGCTTGGTCATCCACTCTACCAAGCCTTCGGCATGTTGCAGCTCAACACGACCAGCTGCCAGAAAAAAGGACAAGCATGTCCCACGGCCAGGTGCTGATGAGGATGCACCGTGTCCACGACCAGCACTGTTACCTCTAGACACAGAGCCTGCTTGCCCTCTTTTATTGACTTGTGACTATCTTCCTATCCTTGTTGGCAGAATCAACTGCCTGCCTATGGTATTAATAGGATCAGAACACCAGCATTTGTCTTCAGGTAGCTTTAAGTGCACACTGTGCAGAGGACACAGTACACTAACTGTAAATACTGCAGCTGCCTGCCTGTGGTACTAATAGGATCAGAAGAACACCAGCAGTTGTCTTCAGGTAGTATTAGGTGCACACTGTGCAGAGGACATAGTACACTAACTGTAAATACTGCAGCTGCCTGCCTGTGGTATTAATAGGATCAGAACACCAGCAATTGTCTTCAGGTAGCTTTAGGTGCACGCTGTGCAGAGGACACAGTACACTAACTGTAAATACTGCAGCTGCCTGCCTGTGGTACTAATAGAATCAGAAGAACACCAGCAATTTTCTTCAGGTAGCTTTAGGTGCACACTGTGCAAAGGACACAGTACACTAACTGTAAATACTGTAAAAACACCTGCCTACCTGTTAGTATATTAGGAAGAGAATAACAGGAAAGGATCTAGCTAAACTGAATACAGTGTGTATGTATATATATATAATATATATATATATATATATATATATATATATATATATATATATATATATATATATATATATATATATATATATATATATATATATATATATACACAGGGCTTTTTTTTCTCAGAGAAAAGGTGCAGGAACCCATGCCTGCCACACACATACCTGCCAAATGGCATCAAATAGTAGCTCTTCCCTCTGCATACAACCCCCTCTTTCCACTGCCCTCATCTTCCCCCCACTGCCTTCATCTTCTCCCCCCTCCTTAAAAGCGCCACCATCTGTCATATGTCTTACCTTTGTTGCAATATTAAGCTGAAACACCTATCCGGCTGCAGTACCTCCCAGCATACTATACTATACTAGAGTCACTTGCAAGGGAGATCATGCAGTAGGAGCATCAACAGCTGGTCACCAGGGAAAAAATGGAGACCACAGAGGGTGCAGCCAACCATGCACCCTCTCCTGTCCATGACTGCACTGAACCCTGGGCACCTGTTCTGTATCTTCCTTGTCCCTGTCCGGCACTCAGTGAGATCTGCCCAGGAGATCTGACCTGTGGGAGCTACTGGGAGATAAGCTATCACTTCTAAATGCAGAAGCTGAACTTCAGTGTTACCAAGTGATAGTAATGAGCAGGGAGCAGAAGAACTGAACCAGAGGTGGTGGAACTGAGTTCCCCCTAGTTCCTGCTGAAAAAAAGCCCTGTATATATAACACCTAGGATGCATATATATATATATATATATATATATATATATATATATATATACACACACAATACACCGTAAGTGCAGCTAACTGACTCGCCTGCCTACTCTATCTAACTTAAATCAAATGACACTGTCTCTCTGTCTATCTCTCTCCGCCGCTGCAACACACTACACAAGGTCGCCATGCAGGTGGCCTTATATAGTGTGGGGCGTGTACTAAACCCCCTGAGCCATAATTGGCCAAAGCCACCCTGGCTTTGGCCAATTACGGCTCTCTGTACAGACGGCGCTGTGATTGGCCAAGCATGCAGGTCATAGTGCATGCTTGGCCAGTCATCAGCCAGCAATGCACTGCTATGCTGCAGTAAATTATGGGCCATGACGCGCCACTCAAATTTGGCACGAAGAGACCAAAACGTTCGTAATTCGACAAACAATCGAACAGGCGATGTTCGAGTGGAACATGGGTTCGACTCCAAGCTCATCCCTAAACAGGATGGTAGATCATGATCAAGCCTGGATCTGTTTTTCTTTTTACTCCCCCCTGTTTTTCCTAGGGGAAAAATGTTTTTATGTATTTTTTTTTGTTTTGTGTGACCTATACATAAATATTATCATATTAATTTTGCAATACTTGATAATGTGGTTAAGTCTGATTGGGTTATTGGTAGTACTTAATACAGGATTTTTGAGACAGTACTATGGTATTATTATTCCATCTATACTATTATTTAAAAATGCCTGCTGAAATAGCATTAATGTCATGGAATGTGAGAGGTCTGAAGGAAACCGTGAAAAAGAGAGCTATTTTCTCTACCCAAATGCAACACAATCTGTCAATTGTCTGCCTGAAGGAAACACATCTTATTCAAGACACTACATCAATATTACAGAATGGGAGGTATCCTATTCAATATCCTTCTGTATATTCTGCATATTATAGAGGTACCAGTATATTGATATCTTCTAGAATTTAATTTTCCTGCAGGCAGGCATTGATAGATTCACAGGCTATATATGTCCTATTGGTGTGTACTTTATTCTCTACAGTATATATTGTAGGCTTAGTGTATATTCCCCCGCCATAGAGCTCGGAGGTATTGCGGAGCATTAGCATGTGTTTGGCAGAACATACTGGTATACCATTGTTAATAATGGGAGATTTTTGTAACCTGGGTATGGACCGTTTTCCAGCAGGCTCATGGGTGGAGACTCCCTTTGCTAGACACTTGCAGGAATTAGGTTTATACAATATATGGAGGGTCTTTAATCCCATGGCCCATGCCTAGTCATGTTGGTTTTTCTCCTTATAGATCATTATCCAGAATTGATTTAGTCCTGGGTACGGCTCTAATCCTACCAATTGTTTCCGATATCCAATACCTAGGAAGGAATATTTCAGACCACTCACGATCTTACTGTCTCTAATAAAAATTCAATCACGTACTAAATCTAACACAGAAGGAAAAAAATGGCCCATTCCTAATAAACAAGCGCTCATGTGGCAGTGAAATTTAAACATGCACACCCTAACTGGATGTAAAAAAGAACAGAAAAAAAAACGATTAAAGCGGGGGTCCACCCACACCGCCCAAAAAAAAAAATATTAAAAGCCAGCAGCTACAAATACTGCAGCTGCTGACTTTTAATACATGGCCACTTATCTGTCCCAGGGTCCAGCGATGTCGGCAGGCGACGCTGAGATCCCGCTCGGTTCTCGCCAGCTGCCGCTGCCATCCTAGGTGAGGGAATCAGGAAGTAAGGCGTTGCGGCTTCACTTCCCGGTTCCCTACTGTGCATGCGCGAGTCGCGCTGCGCGTCCCCAGTGGTCCCCGCTCTCTCCTGGGAGCTGTGTGTTCCTATGCCGGAAGTGGGTGCAAATACCTATCTTAGACAGGTATCTGCACCCCCCTGAAAGGTGCCAAATGTGACACCGGAGGGGGGGAGGGTTCCGAAAAGCGGAAGTTCCATTTTTGTGTGGAACTCCGCTTTAAGGCTACAGCTGCTACCATAAATCTAGCCCAAAGGAAAGTACAGCAATTGAAACACAACAAAGTCCAGCAGACCAAGGCAGGGCTATGCACACTTTGATGTTAACTATGTGCTTAATCAAAAGTCAAGACATATACACATGCATTTTTTTGTCCATAATCTGTTTTGAAAAGGTGCTGTATAAACCACACTGAAGCAGATGAGAAAGTCCAGTAATTATCTGATTCAATAAAGTCAGGTTGCTGTCACCAACACCTCCATGCATTCAAAGAGATAGGGGCGGATGTGCAGAGCCCCCCTCTTATAAAACTCTTTTCCAGAGATTACTTGAACACTGCGCATAAATCTCAAAATATTACATGGACACTCTCTCCAGGGATATTTCCTCTCAAAGTCCCGTTGATGCCAGATAGCTGGATCTCTCAATCATGAAGTCATTCAAAGAGAAAAGGAGGAAACACCATAGCGTAAGCCTGTTTAAAACCCTTTATTTTGCTGCAAAAACACCCCCCCCCCCCTTTAAGACTTGCACTTACAAAAATATGCATAAAACATTGGCAATATTTACATAAAATCAGCAGACTCTATCGGGAATTGTTACGGCGTCTCCTACCCGACTGAGCTTGTTTTTCCAGCAGTAGTCACAACTGTATCCCCGAATGATGTGCTGACTACTATTCCTCATATGGCTTCCCTCGGACGCGTTTCACCATTCACAACATCATTTGAGGGTGTGGCCATACAGCGTAACCTACCCTTATATACTGAAGCTTGACTAGGGAAATTTAACCCCTCAGGTTACACCGATCTTCCTTCTAAGCTGAAGTACCGCTACAACAGCAAAAGTAATATGACCAGCAGAAAAAGCCGTACGGGAGCCACAGGCAGCCCTATAATAGTTAGGCAGCTCCATATATGTACTGATGTCCGCAGATCAATCAAAGCTGAAGTACCGCTACAACAGCGGAGATAATATGACCACTGGACAAAGCCGTATAAGAGCTGCAAAAAGCCCAATAATAGGCGGCTCCATATATACACCGATATCTGCAGATCGATCAACTGTGCAACTTCACCATAGTAATCTTTGCAAGAGTATTAACAACAATACTTAAAATAAGGACGTATAGCATACATTCTCCTTTACTTATAATAGTAATTAAAATCATATATTCAATATTCCTGACCAATTAGGCATTAGGCACAATTTTAAAATTAAATTCATATTAGTATTTAAACCCTTATTAAAACTAAATATAATATTAATGTATACAAAGTTACAAATCAATGTATATATGAGAAAAACATTAAAAATATTAATCTGCATAGGGTATAGCAAATGTATCTACAGCTAAATTATCTCACTAGCTGCTTCCTAGGCAACATACAAAATTAAACAACATAAACCATTAGTATAAGGTATTAATTCTGATAAATAAAGTATGCCTATATATCATTTTAATAATTACTGATAAAGCAATTGACGTCCAGTTCTACGTTCAAGCCCCCGGGTGTCAATGTGTTCATCAAAAATATCCATTGTGTTTCATTCAGATATTTTTCATATTAGATTGGAATGTCTCCAATTTGGGTGAACTTTATTAACACCCCAAAACTTCAGACCAGACGGGTCTTGGTTATGGTGTTTCTTGAAATGTATGGAAACTCGATGGTACTTAAACCCAATCTCTATATTGTGTATGTGTTCAGAGATTCGTTTTTTTCAGGGTTATTTTTGTACGGCCCACATACATCAAGTTGCAAGGGCATTGTAGAACATACGCAACATGTGTAGTACCGCAGGTTATAAATTCTGAAATCTTAAAAGTTTTATTATTACTGGTAGAGGTAAATTCAGTCAATCCACGGATTGGCTGATTGACCTTGGAACAAGTCTGACATCTCCTACAAGCATAAAAACCTGCACAGTCCCAGAACATAACTGGTCTCACAGGTGGATCTAAAACTTTTTTAACCACCCTATCCCCAAAATTGGGTGCCTTTCTGTAAATAAAAGTGGGATTAGGTGAGAGAGATTGATTAAGGACTTTATCCATGCACAAGATATGCCAATGGCGTTTGAAGATGTTCTTAATTTCTCTATATTGTACATAGAAATTCGAAATAAATCCCCATTCTTGTCTAGAGTCACCCACATATACCTTATCTCTTAGGCATGTTTCTAATGGAATACACCCAACGTCATGGATTATTTTATTTAGATCCTGCTCTTTGTAGCCTTTCTGTAGGAACTTATTTTTAATTACTGTAGATTGTAACTGGAAATCATTATTTCTCTTTCGTTCATTGACGGGCACAGCTCCATTCTCTTGACCGTAGGTTATATCTTCCTCCTTTCAGGAGAGACTAGGCAGAACATGCATTGCATGTGAAAAAAACCGAACTATACAGTTCCGCCCAGGGGGCAGTCCCTCTGATATAACCCCTCAGCCTGCCTCCTGCAGCTCAGTTTTTTTCTGCCTAGCAAAGGAGAAGGACCTAGGCTCCCTATCTGGACCATTGGCCCTGGGGGTTTTTTCTGGACTTTGCCTTTTTGCGCAAGATTTTAAGATCCTGTGATCTTCTATCAACAGCCGGCTGGGTGACAGGCTGGATAAATGTAGATCCTTGTAGTCTCCCCAGCCTGGCCACCGAGCGTGTGCAGGCCCTAGCTACGCGCTGGGTCGGCCACGACATGCCCCTCAGGCTCCAGGGGCGGCCGGTGAGCTCCAAGCTCCGGGGCACTCATATGACTGTACTACCGATGTCTTTGTCACAGTGTGCCATGGCCCGCAGCCACTCCATACTGCTCGGGTGTGGGTCTGTGATGGAATGTCCCCAGCTCGTCCGGAGGGTAAGTACAGCTCTTCCTGTCTCGGCAGGACTGAGCAGCTGGACATTCCCTGGGAGGTCGATTAGGGGGTGCCTCTTCTCCCATTCCTCTCTCCCTGTCCCTGCTCCCCCCCGTTGGGGATGCTGCAGACTAGCGGTGTGTGTACTTAGGCAGGGGTCCTCCGGGGGGGCTCTTATCCCTGATGGGGGCTTTGCTGGCTGTCTGTTTCCCTGATACTGTGTTTCTGGGTGTCTGTGGGCTTCTTTATCTAGGTACATCTTTGTGTACAGTTGTGATGTCAGCCATTTTCTGTTAGCCCTGTGAAAAATGTGGGTGGCGGCCATTTTCCCGGAGATCGGGGACCATTTTCCCAGTGTTTTTGTCCTATGTACAGGACGCCCGGCGGCCATTTTCTTGTAGCCCGGCGCCCTTTTTCTCCAACAGCTCTGTTCCCTGGGCTCAGAACAGTGCAGTTTTCGTTCCAGGACACCTGAGCATTCTCACAGGATACAGCCAGCAGCAGCAGCACGGCACAGCTCTCGGTCAGGGTGGTGAGTCCTGTGGTGGGAACTCCTCAGTCTGTAGCAGCTAGGAGGGTGGGACTATACACCTTGTCCTAAGTCCCCAAGTGTGGCAGACAGGAAGGGTCAGCATGGTGTCAGAACCTGGTATTTCTTCCCCAGATCTCCCTGCAATTGCAACCGGCTCACCTGCAAATAGTGCGGTGCCTTTGGACGCTTTGTCGGCGGTCCTTGAATCGTTCGTTGCCAGGGTGGAGACGGCGAAAGGGGGGTAAAAAACGGCCCCTGCCCCCCCGTCCTCCGGGGAGAGCTCTGATTCGGACTCGAGCCCCGCAGTGACTGGCGGCCCCTGTTCTGATGTGTCAGAGGACGCTGACCAGGACCGATCGGACAGTGAGGATGATTCCGGGTCCGCGCAGGAAAAAGCGCTAGTTGGAGCACTTATCACCACTGTACATGATACCCTGAAAATAATGGATGCGGCAGGATCCTGCCGAGGTGGTGGTCCCTTTTGGGTCCCGTAAGCCAGCCCATACACCTAAGGTGTTTCCGTATCTGTCTTACTTTGATAAGTTCATATACAAGGAATGGGGTAGCCCGCAACAGACCTTTTTGGTCCCAAAACGAATGGCGGTGCGTTACCCCTTTGAGGAGAGCCTTCTTAAGAAATGGTCGGCTCCCCCGACCATGGACCCCCCAGTGTCCAGGTTAAACAAAGTAACCACGATCCCGGTAGAAGGGACTCCTGCATTTAAGGATCCTACCGACAGGAAGGCCGAAGCAGTGGCCCAATCCATCTTTACGGTAGCGGGGTCAGCGCTACGACCGGTACTGGCCACGGCATTAGTGTCGCAGACCCTTACTAAATGGGCAAAACTATTGCACCGTGAATTGGAGAAACAGCAGTCTTCTCCTGTCTGAATGGAACTAGCAGACCAATTGGTGCAAGGCCTTAAGTATGTCTGTGATGCGGCCCTGGATACACTTCCTTTGCTCTCCAGAGCATCAGTATCAGCAGTGTTGCTGCGGCGCCTGATATGGCTGAAATGCTGGCCTGCGGACCAGGCATCTAAAAAAGCTTTGATTGGTTTGCCTTTCCTTGGTGAATGGCTTTTTGGAGCCTCGCTAGATGACATTATTAAGAATGTCACGGATGGGAAGAGCACTTTGCTCCCACAGTCCAGGAAGGGTAAGGAGCCACGCCGCAAGCAAGGGCCCTCCTTTTCCGCTCAAGAGGCTTTTTCATCCGCCCGGGACCTCAGGGAAATGTTCCCAGTCCAACAGGGCGACTACTGAGGGACAGAAGCGTCCCTGGCCTCACAAGCCCAGCAAGCCTGTGAGCAAAAATGCTACCCCATGAAGGTTTGCCCCACCCAACACACGGGTGGGGGGTCGCCTTCGGGAGTTTGCAATTCGGTGGGCCTCTCGGCTTTCCGACAAATGGGTCTGCGAACTGATTTAATCAGGCTACAATATAGAGTTTCTCTTTTGGCCACCAAACAGATTTTTTCCCTCAAGCATACCCTTACTCCCGGCTCGCCGGGAGGCCCTGTTTGGGGCAGTAAGGGACCTGCTCAACCGCGGGGTGATAGTGCCTGTTCCAGAAACAGAAAGGTTTCAGGGATTTTTTTCCAATCTGTTTGTAGTCCCCAAAAAGGAAGGGGCATGTCCAATCCTTGACCTAAAAGCCCTCAATTGCTTTGTGAAAGTACAGAGGTTCAGAATGGAATCAGTTTGCTCCGTAGTCGCTGCACTCCATCAGAGGGACTCTCTGGCATCTCTGGATATCCAGGACGCGTACCTGCACATACCCATATGCCTCAGGCATCAGAGGTTTCTGTGATTTGCAGTAGGGGAAGACCACTACCAGTTTGTGGCTCTCCCTTTTGGTCTGGCTTCAGCACCCCGAGTCTTTACCAAGGTATTGGCTCCAATTTTGGCATTGTTGCGACAACGTGGGATCGCAATCATGGGTTACCTAGACGATCTCCTTCTGAGAGCAGCTTCCGCCTCAGAATTAAGGGAGGATGTGGCGATCACACTCTACAAGAGTTTGGGTGGGTGTTGAACCTCAAGGATTCGGTGCTAGTGCCGACTCAACGTCTGGAATACCTAGGCTTTCTGCTGAAGTCCATGGAAGCGAGAGTGTTTCTCCCTTCAGACAAGCTGCAGACTCTCAGGACCGCGGTGAAGTGGTTGAGGAGCCGCAGGTGGTCGTCACTGCGTTTCTGCATGTGAGTTCTGGGCCTTATGGTGGCTTCCTTCGAGGCGGTACAGTACGCCCAATTTCACACCAGAGTCTTGCAGAGGGAGATATTGTCGAAATGGGACAAATCTCCCTTATCCCTGGATAAACAGATTCGGGTGAGCCAGTTAGTCAGGCACTCTCTTCTCTGGTGGCTGAGATCTCCGGCGCTTCGGTCTGGGAAATCGTTCCTACCACTGCATTGGACGGTGATCAGGACAGACACCAGCCTGACCGGCTGGGGTGGAGTATTGGGAGTACAATCGACACAGGGCCTCTGGTCGAGGGAGAAATCCCAGTTACCGATCAATGTGCTCGAGCTTCGAGCGATCAGGCTATGCCTCTCCACATGGTCGATGAGACTACAAGGACATCCGATCAGGATCCAGTCAGACAACGCCACGGTGGTGGCATATGTCAACCATCAAGGAGGAACGAGAAGCTCGACCGCAGCACGGGAGGTCACTCACATCCTTCAGTGGGCAGAGTGACATGTACCGGCCCTGTCGGCTATATACATCCTGGGAGTAGAAAACTGGCAGGCGGACTATCTAAGTCGTCAGATGCAGGAGAATGGGCTCTGCATCCGGAGGTGTTCAGGCTTCTTTGCCTGCGGTGGGGCACACCAGATGTGGACCTTCTGGCCTCTTGGCTTAATCGAAAGGTGCGGAGGTTCGTGTCCAGGACAAAAGATCCTTGGGCGGACGCGTCAGACACGTTGGTGGCTCCATGGGAGCAGCACTGGCTGATTTACGCCTTTCCTCCGCTCAAACTGTTACCACGTCTGCTCCACAGAGTGGAGGCCGAGGGGATCCCAGTCATACTGATTGCCCCAGATTGGCCTCAGCGTCCTTGGTACGCCGATCTGATACGCCTAATGGCGGATGCTCTATGGCAGTTGCCAGTGCAGGAGGACCTCCTATCACAAGGCCCGATACTTCATCCTGCTTTACCGTCGCTGGCTTTAACGGCGTGGTTGTTGAAAGCCAGGTGCTAAGGAACCTAGGTCTGTCGGACTCGGTCATTTTCACTATGCTGAGGGCAAGGAAATCTTCTTCCTGAAAGATATATCATCATACATGGAAGGCTTATATCTCCATGTGTGAGGAGATGGGGTGGCGCTCAAATACTTATTCGGTGGCTAGAGTCCTGCTGCTCTTACAACGAGGAGTGGACCAGAAGTTGGCCTTGAGCACTGTTAAGGGACAGATTTCAGCTTTGGCTGTTTTTTTCCAATGACCCCTGGTGTCTCACTCGTTATGCACTTTTGTGCAAGGGGTTCGGCATGTAGTTCCTCCGGTGCGTCCACCTCCACCTCCATGGGATCTGAACCTGGTGCTGTCGGCGCTTCAGAAACCGCTGTTTGAGAACATCAGGGAAATTCCCTTGATCCTGTCTCAGAAAGTGGTCTTCTTAGTGGCTATTACATCTGCCAGGAGGGTTTCAGGGCTGGCAGCCTTGTCTTGTAAGTCGCCCTATCTGATTATCCACAGGTGTTGCGTCCGCAACCTTCTTTTTTGCCAAAGGTGATTTTGGCCTTCCACCTCAATGAAGACATTGTGTTACCATCTCTGTGTCCTAAGCTGACACATCCTAAAGAGGTGGCCCTCCATTCCCTGGACGTGGTCCGGGCACTAAGAGTATATCTGTCTGCCATGGCTCCCTTCCGGAAGTCAGATTCACTGTTTGTTTCGGTGGCTGAAAAAAGGGCTAGCAGTCTCGTCGACTACCATTTCCAGGTGGATCAGACATATTGTGGTCCAGGCTTACGCCTTGAAGGGGCAGGTGCCCCCCTTTCCTGTCACAGCCTATTCCACTAGGGCAATTGGGACTTCTTGGGCTTTCCGACATCAAGCGTCAGTTTCCCAAGTGTGTAAGGTGGCGACTTGGTCGTCCGTTCAAACCTTTACCAAGTTCTACAAGGTTGATGTAAGTGCATCTTTGGATGCTTGCTTTGGCCGCAAAGTTCTGCAGGCGGCCGTATAATGTTGCAATTTACATTCTTTTCTTTTGTTGGACAAAGTTCATGTTGTTGTCCATGCAGTTTGATGCATTTGTCGCACGCATATTCTACTGCGGTTGATTCAGAGGGTAACTTCTCCGTTTGGTGAGCACTTCTGGTTGTGGGTGAAGTTTTGCTGTTCCCACCCCTCGTTATGACACTGCTTGGGGACGTCCCTAGGGTCAAGAGAATGGAGCTGTGTCCGTCAATGAACGAAAGAGAAAATAGGATTTTTGTACTCACTGTAAAATCCTTATCTCTGGAGTTCATTGACGAACACAGCAACCACCCCTCCTTTTAATTGTGTTATACTGCTTGTTGACGTACTGAGCTGCAGGAGGCAAGCTGAGGGGTTATATCAGAGGGACCGCCCCCCTGGACGGAACTGTATAGTTCTGTTTTTTTCACATGCAATGCATGTTCTGCCTAGTCTCTCCTGAAAGGAGGAAGATATAACCTACGGTCAAGAGAATGGAGCCGTGTGCGTCAATGAACTCCAGAGAAAAGGATTTTATGGTGAGTACAAAAATCCTATTTTGTGGTACAATTTCTCCTTACTCTCATTATCTGGCCTTTAAGGATATTTCTTAGCCAGTGGGGATGACGTTCACTGCTGAGTGGAAGATAACTATTCTTGTCTGTAGGCTAAAAATAGATAGTAGTGGTAATAATAATAGATGGTAGTTAGTATATCACCCTGTCTCAAGATATTAACATCAAGAATCTAGTTGGCGTGTGAACGCCTTATGGCTGAAGGTGCTGTCACAGGATGACTCTATATGTCAATCTCTTGTTGATTTTTTCCTTTATGATGCTGAATCTGCCACCTCTCAAGTGCTATGGGATACTATGGAGGGCTTCTTAAGAGGATTACTGATACAAGCTATTAGTAGGTTTAAAAAATCTTTTTTTTTCTCAAACAGAAAGGGTTTTATTTAAAAGAAATTTTAACAAACAGTTCCAGAGCATAAACAGTATGCATACATGTATGCAAGTATGCAAAGTGCAGAGTATATAGCATACATAAAAGAAACGACTAGTGTACTACATTTCCCACTCTCAGCAGAGTACATTGCAAGACTTTATTATCAGCAATTAACCTCCTCCGATTCCACTATTCATCCAAAATATTCAGGTACCTATCTTATATATCCATTTAGAGCAATTTGTCCTCTATGAGCTTTAAAATACCATAAGCGGTCGTGCACCAAATCCACTGGCGCTAGACCAGGGACATCCAACCAGGGGGCCCAGAGTTTCTCATATTTTTTGCTGATCCCCCTATGCTGATATATAATTTTTTCCATACGGAGAGTGACCCACATTTGTGTAATCCATTCCTGCACTGTGGGCGGATCATTGGATTTCCAATGCCTGAGAATTAACTTGCGAGCCTGGAACAGAGCTCGTCTAATAGCCTGCTTAAGGATATCCTCCATCAGGAGGCCATCCATTATTCCCAGCAAGCACGGTTTAGGGTCTAAAGGTATCAGGACTTGGAAAGTCCTATTAAGAGTGTCAATGACATTCTTCCAATATAAGTGCAGTTTGGGACATCGCCATAGGAGATGGATGAGATCACCATGATCTCTGCAACATCTGGTGCAGGTGGAGTCTGTGCATACTCCCATATGGGCTAATCTAGCAGGCGTGTAGTGTACCCTAAGAAGTATATAGAGTTGGGATAATCTTTGGGCCACATTCAGCGAACACAGGGATACCGCCTGCAAGGCTTCCTCCCATTTCTCTTCCTCAAATGTAGATCTTGTTCCCATTGGGACACAGCCTTCAAAGGTGTGTCCCTTATGAAGAGATTCAATAGCATTGTATAGCAGTCTGATATAAACCCCTTATAGGTAGTTATTTCAAACAGGTAATTAAAAATTGATGTAGAATCCAAGGTCCAAATATCTGCTCCCCTCTGGGCATCTACCGCATGTTTGAGTTGCCTATAGTAAAAATACATTGAAGCCAGCAGTTGGAAGGCCTCCCTAAGCTCCAAGAAGGATCTCAATTTGCCATCTCTATATATATGGATCATGTGTGACACCCCATATCTTTTCCATTTCAGACCGTATAGTATTTTCGCTATTTCCTGGTAATGGTTATTCTCCCAGATAGGGCTATATTTAGTGAACCTGTTCACCCCCTGGAGCATCCTGACCTTATTCCAAATCTTCTGCATAAGGGCGTAAGTTACAAAGAGTTTATTGGATTTATTATACTGTAGGGCCTCTAAACCATCTGCAACCCCCCCTTGGTCGTGAAACCAAGTAGTTGGGCTGAAAAGTCCAACAGGTTCAGTTCTAATTCCTGTCTAGGTCGTAAAACCCGTGCTATGTGTTGCAGTTGTGAGGCTAAGTAGTACAACTAGGGATTGGGTAGCGCCAAGCCACCATCGTCTTTTGAGCGCTGTAGCTGCTCAAGTTTAATTCTAGGAGACAGCCATATAAGTGATCGGAAAATTGAACAAATGATTCTAAACTTTTTCAAAGGAATGACTATTGGGGAGTTGTGAAGCACGTAAAGTAATTGTGGCATAAGCATCATCCTTATTAAATTTATCCTCCCCACCTGGGATAATTTCAGCTTACTCCACACTTTGACGTGATCGCGACATCAATTGATCAAATGGGGTTAGGTTTAGATTCACATAGTCCAACAGATGGGCTGTAACCTGTATGCCCAGATACCTAAGAGATGTTGAGATCGGGATATCCTGCAAAGTCGGTTAGGAGGGGGAAGGCTCATGGTCCAATAGTAAGAAGGAGGACTTGGTCCAATTAATAACTAGACCAGAGAACTTCCCAAACCGCCCAATGACTTTCATCGCTTCTGTCAGTGAAGTGGATGTATCACCAAGGAGCAGCATTGTGTCATCGGCATACATAATAACCTTCTCCTGAAGATCCCCATAATGAAATCCCTGTATTGAGGAATTAGCACGTATTATGGCAGCCAGGGGCTCTATAGCCATGGCAAACAGGAGGGGAGACAAGGGGCATCCCTGTCTCGTGCCTCTGTTTAGGTTAAAGGGTGGCAAAATCCCCCCCCCCCCCCCCCACTAATAGCTGCTATTGGGGATGAATATAGTAGCTGTACCCAAGCAATGAATCTGTCACCAATTCCAAATTTCTTCATTACCGCCCACAGATACTCCCACTCAACGCTATCAAAAGCCTTGTGGGCATCTAATGATAGCAGCACTCGATCCCCCGTATTGTCCGCTTGGGATTGGATATTGAGAAAAAGTCTGCGTAGATTTATCGCAGTCAACTTTTGGGGCATAAACCCGGATTGATCTGAGTTTATTATGGTGGGGATAACTTTATTCATTCGTATCGCCAGTACCTTGGCTAGGATCTTTACATCGTTCTGCAGAAGAGAAATAGGTCAGTACCCTCCCGGGTCAAGTGGATCCTTATTAGGCTTTAATATCAAGACTATATTCGCTGTGGTCATTGACTGAGGGAGGTTACCAGTCTCTCTTGCTGCATTAAATACCTTCAGCAGGTGCCGTAGAATATGCCCGTCATATTGTTCATATACCTCGATGGGGAGTCCATCATCCCCGGGGCTTTAGAATTGGGTAACAAACTGTTCGCCGTCTGTAAAACTTCAATAGTCAGGGAGCATCTAGCATTGCCCTAGACGCAGCCGCTATACTGGGCAACTGAACAGTGTCCAAGTATTCAGTTAAATAATCTAACGAGTATGTTTGCTTGGATTCGTATAGAGAGGAGTAAAATCTCAAAAGTTCTGACATAATTTGGTCTGGGGAGTTGGTTAACCCACCTAGGTGGGTATGCAGTGCCCCAATAGAGGGGGAAGTTTGATGGGAGTGGGCAATAGTCGCTAACAAGTGTCCAGTGTGCTCACCCTCCTCATAGAATGCTGCTTTTTGAAAGAATCTCTTTCTCTCCACCACGGATGCCGTGGTCCAGTACAGCGCATCTTGCGCCGAGAGCCACGCCTCCTTATTAGCCTGAGTTGGATTTGCAATGAATTTACCCTCCAGGTCCTCCGCCATGTGTTCTATTCCCTCCCTCTGAGCATTTGTCTTTCTTTTAATAGCTTGGATTTCAGTAATTAAGAGGCCCCTTAGGACTGTCTTAAAGGCTTCCCAGGTCATGGCCACAGATTCATCGGCGGCATGAATGCGCCAAAAGTCTATAATATGAGATTCTATTTGCTCATGAGAAGGGGAGAGATTTAACCAGAACACGTTCATTTTCCTCGGAGCCTTGGCCACCGTGGAGGGAGGACGTACCTCCAGGGTCACAATGAGTGGGGAATGATCCGATACACTCCTGAGAGCGTAAGCCACCTCCAAAATGTATCGTTCAGCCGCATATGAACATAGACATAAATCTATCCTTGACAGTGATAAGTAACTTTTGGAGAAGTAAGAGAATTGGCTCACGCCTGGGTTTTTTCCCTCCACGGGTCCTTCCACCCCACTTCCTCAATAAATTTCAGAAGGGCTGTTCGGTTCTCCCCTTTCCCGCCCACTACCAGTGGATGTTTGTCTAATAACTGATCCGTATAACCATTGAAGTCCCTGAAGGCATACAATGGTACCTCCGGATGCCTCACTTGGTATGCAACCAGAGCTCTTAAAATCTGATTGTTGTATGGGGGGGGGTACATATACAAATGCTAGAATACATTTAAGAGTAAACAATCTGCATAGAAGTAAAACATGTCTCCCATCCTCATCAACCTCGGAGCCTAGTTCCTTGTTATGGAGCTATCAGCACACTCACACCTCTAGAATACGAGGTATGAATGGAGTGATAAGCCCTGCCCACCCATCTAAAATTGAGACATGAAACTGAGTCCACCATGAGGTGGGTCTCCTGCAAGGCACAGACAGCTGGCAGATGTTTCCTCATCAAAGACGATACTATGGTTCGTTTTAGAGGGTCTTGCAACCCCCTAATGTTCCAAGACAGCACTGTCACTGTCGTCATCTTTGAGTGTCAAGTAAATGTCTTACAGAGGGAAACCATTTCTTGCCCTGCCTACTCCTAGGTAGGCAGGGGGAAGGAACTTTCCTGTCATACCTGGAAGGTACTCTCAATTGGTGAGTTAACCAAAAGGCAAGAAAAAGAACTGTAACTCCACTTGTCTGGTGGCATACTCTGACCACTCTGGAACAGACTTGTGCAAAGGAGTAACTTAGACCACACAACGGTGCATTAACCAAATATGCATGCCTCATCTGGTGCAAGCTATCTGCCTGTATGGGCTCAACACACAAAAGGGCATAAACTCTTTGTAATCCAGGACACTGATGTGCCAGTGGGAACATCAAAACTTTATGGGACAACAGGTTCCTCCGACCCCCAGAAGGTTCCTGAACAGCTAAAACATTCCCTGGTAAATATTAATAAGTACATTACCAGGACCAAACACATTTCCAAACTCGCATTGTATGAAAGAAATCAGTGTATGTTTCCGGCATTGCCCTCAGCCGAGGGGGGGATAAGAAAGAGCACTGAACTGGTGTTAGACGTGTCAGCCTATCTCTGCTTCAGGTCTCCGAGCTTGGCGGAGTGCGTTTTTATTGGCATCCAGCCAGTCTGAGGCCTCAGCTGGGTTTTCAAAAAAGTGCGCCTGACCCCCTCAGGGTGACTCTGAGTTTTGCAGGATATAGCATTGCATATGAGGCTTGTAACCTCTGTAGGCGTTTTTTAATCTCAGAGAACCGCGAACGACTCTTCTGAACTGCGGCCGAGAAGTCGGGGTAAAATGAGATCCGCGTACCATTGTACTGGATGTTCCTCTTCTCTCTAGCCAACCTCAGGATAATCTCTCTGTCCCTATCATTTAGAAGGCGGGCCAGCATCGGGCGAGGGGGGCTTCCTGGTGGGAGAGACCTTGTAGGTACTCTGTGGGCCGCCTACAAATGGGTAAAAGCCTCCTTGCCAAAAACATCAGCCATCCATTGTTCTACAAAGTGCGTGGGGTCACGTCCCTCCACCTTCTCTGGCAGCCCCACTATGCGCACATTATTGCGCCTGAGACGATTTTCGAAATCTTCAGCACGTGTATCAGTGGCTCTAGCTAGGCATGCGGTGGACTGGGATTCTCTGATCATCATAGGGAGTTTGTCTTCTATTTCACTTATTCTACTTTCTGCTGCAGTGGTCCGTTCTCATATTTTTTGAATATCTTGCCTGAGCAGACTCACCTCTTCTTTCAAGCCACCAAAACGTGCTTGCAGGCTATTTACAGAGGCTGTACATTTATTCACTGCTTTCAGAATAGCAACTAGTGTAGGCTGTTCACTCCCCTCCTCATCAGGTTCCTCAGGCTCTTTTGTGATATCATTACTGTCATCTGCCTGAGCCATTATGGCGCCTGCTCCCTGCTCCCTTTCTCCCTCTTCCACTTCAGTGTCACTAGGTACAGTGCAATCATCCAGGGGCTGCTTTGCTGTCAGGCCTGATTTTTCAGTCATTTTGTGGGCATAATATCTCATAACTTTAGGGTGATCACTGGAGCCATCTCTGGGGCATTTCAGCTGTTTACTCACCCCCTCCTTTACATTATCCGTGCCATGCTTCTGTGTGGATGGCGGAGGGGTGCCATTTTGGTGATCCATCCGCGGGCCGTCTCCTCTCTGTCCTCGGGTCATCATTAGACATGTACACACTGAAATATTTTGTTTCGGAATTTCGTTTTCGTCCGAAAAATAAATTTACTTAGTTACTCCCGAAATTCGTTTCTATTAATTTTGTTTTTCGTTAAACATTGCATTCATCCGAAAATCCAAATTAATTAAGGTCGAATCTGTCATTGAAGGCTTATGGTGTCTGTCGAATGTTCAAAGAAGATTCGATGGAGCAGCTAAACTGTACGTGTACATTTCCGGTCGAATTTTCTGCCTACAAGCTAGCTGTAGTAGAATTCTAATGTTGTATGACTAGTAATAATTATATTTTTTAATTATTTTACTAGTCAACCAACATTAGAATTTTTCTATAGCCTATGGGTGTATGCATTTGACCGGAAATGTACGATTGCAGTGTCGTACAGTTTAGCTGCTCCGTCGAATCTTCTTAGAACTTTTGACAGACACCATAAGCCAAATATTCAACGTTTGTATGTTTTTCGTTGCTTTGTCGAATCTTCGTCATTCATGTTGAATGGTCTACTCTACCCCAACAGTCAGCCAACTTTCACATTCGTTTCTCAATCTCCAAGTGCAATGGCGGGCGCGGCATCCGATGTTGTTGTCAGATATTGATATGGCATTATAATATAGAATCTATAATAATAAATCCCCCCCACAACACGGGCAGCCTCTGAGGCTATCACAACACTAGCAACATTAGTATTACTATTAAGTTTGCAATACTAACACAATAGCAGCAGATTATTATGAAAAAGTTAAGTTGAACTGTAGCTTGCTTCACTATTGTTCTGCTGCTGTGCTTATGCTTAATTGCTAAATAATTCAGGTTCTCTGACAAACGGACCAGCTAAGATTGACTGTCTTCTGAAATGATTCAGTGTGTGTGTCTCTCTCTGCTAGCAAATCGTAAGTAAAAGTAAGTTGGCTGTACGTGTGTACTTAGTTCTAGCTATTTTACTGCCCCTCCTCTTTGGTTACAATCAGCCAATAACATTCATCATCATCATTATTTTTATTTTACTTCCCCCACCAAATTCCAGCAGCGATCATTTTTCTCTATGTCAAATCTTTTCTCTCTATGTCAAATCTTTTCTCTCTATGTTGAATAATCTTGGACTAATAGAGTTAAGTTTAGGCACATTTGACCACAGGTTCGATAGACACAGATTGTTATTGTCAGCGTCATGTCGAATCTCCTATCTATATCGAACTGTTGTCCCAACGAAAACGAAAATAAAGCATTTGTTTATATCGGATCTTTCGGTTTTCGTACTCTGCACTCTCGTTATCGTTTGTTAAAACGATAACGAAAATACCTGAAATTCGGACGAAAATGAATGCACGTCTAGTCATCATACCCTCTGTGTAAACCGGGATGTCAGCGGGGTGTAGAGAAGATGTTCCCAGGGCAGTCCAGTGGCAATCAGACATTATAGAATGCCGGAAACCGGATCAATTCAGGATGAAGCCGGGAGCTCTGTGATAAAACCTCTGTTCACATGCCGCGCTGGCCACGCGCCCCAGGTTTAAAAAAATCTAGTGTTCAGTGGGAGACTCGTCTTGCAGGAGAGGTGCAACAAAATGAATTTCAATATAATCAGAACCCTACGCCAATAAATCACTCTGTCTGGAAAGACACACAACTATTATATAAAAGGACAGTTTTGGAAAAAGCTGAACAAGGTAAATTTTTTACAAAGAGTAGGTATTATGGGGAAGGAGAAAGGAATGGGAAAATGCCGGCAGTAATTGCTAGATCTCAGACTCATTATTACTAGGTCACACACATGTGGTATGCCCATACTCAGGAGAAGAAACAGAATGTATTTTGGGGTGTAATTCCACATATGCCCATGGCATGTTTGAGCAATATATCATTCAGTGTCTTTTTCTCGCAACTTGTGTCAAAATATAAAATATTCCATGGACTCGACATGCCTCTCAGTAAATAGCTTGGGGTGTCTACTTTCAAAAATTGGGTCATTTGGGGGGGTTTGAACTGTCCTGGCATTTTATGCACAACATTTAGAAGCTTATGTCACACATCACCCACTCGTCTAACCACTTGAAGACAAAGCCCTTTCTGACATTTTTTTTTTTGCAAGAAAATTACTTTGAACCCCCAAACATTATATCTTTTTTTTAAAGCAAAGGCCCTACAGATTAAAATGGTGGGTGTTTCATTTTTTTTTCACACAGTACAGTATTTGCGCAGCGATTTTTCAAACGTATTTTTTTGGGGAAAAAACACACTTTTTAACATTTTAATGCACTAAAACACACTATATTGCCCAAATGTTTGATGAAATAAAAAAGATGATCTTATGCAGAGTACATGGATACCAAACACGACATGCTTTAAAATTGCGCACAAACGTGCAGTGGCGACAAACTGCATACATTTTTAAAAACCTTTAAAAGTCTTTACAGGTTACCACTTTAGATTTACAAGTCTACTGCTAAAATGACTGCCCTCGATCAGACCTTCATGGTGATTCCTCACATGCATGGTGCAATTGCTGTTTACATTTGACGCCAGACTGACGCTTGCGTTCGCCTTTGCGCGAGAGCAGGGGGGACAGGGGTGCTTTTTTTTACATTTTTTGTGCTTTTTTATCATATTTTTAAACTGTTCCTTTCATTTTTTTTGATCATTTTTATTGTTATCTCAGGGAATGTAAATATCCCCTATGATAGCAACAGGTGGTGACAGGTACTCTTTTTTGAAAAAATTGGGGTCTGTTAGACCCTAGATCTCTCCTCTGCCCTCAAAGCATCTGACCACACCAAGATCGGTGTGATAAAATGCTTTCCCAATTTTCCAATGGCGCTGTTTACATCCAGCGAAATCTAAGTCATGAAATGCTCGTAGCTTCCAGTTTCTTAGGCCATAGAGATGATTGGAGCCATTCTGATCTCTGATCAGCTCTATGGTCAGCTGGTGGAACCACCGGCTGCATTCTCAGGTTCCCTGTTGGAACAGGAGAGCCAGAGAAAACCATGGAAGACTGTGGGGGGGATTCCCTCCCACTGCTTGTAAAAGCGGTCTAGAGGCTAATTAGACGCTAGGATTGCTTTTACATGAAATCCGACCACTGGCTGAAAAGAATGATACCAAGATGATACATAAACCCGCAGGCATCAATCTGGTATAGAACAGAGAGAAGCACACCGCTCCAGGCAAACTCAGGCGCAGGATGGATCACAGGTGCAGACCTCGGCTCACCACCGTGGAAGACGATCAAGACAAAGAATTGATCGCACACTGGAACTCCAAATTATCTCAATGTCATCTTTATTGTAAAAAAAGGGTCAGACAGATACAGGCAATGGTAGATGTTTCACAAGCGATAGCTTGCTTGTTCACAACCAATGTAACACTAAACAGGCAGGCCTTTTAAGGGAGTCCACCCAAATTGGGATACACCCAAAACACACCTGGCTCTAATAGTGCCACATACAAACAACATTTCAACCAACATTTTTAAAAACATTGCAACATTTAAAACGCATACATATGTCTAAACAAATGCACACAAAAACAATAACAGTCATAATAAAAATATTTATGTAAGCTTGCGGTCATGTATTCAACGTTAAATCACAAGCAAATCATGAAAAAGGAGAAAAGAAAAGGACAATAAAGCATAGAAAAAAAAAAGATACAAAGTGTCCAAATCCAGGCTTGTAAATGCCCAAAAAGGGTTAACCAAAAACACACCTGTTCATTGAATAAATGAAATGCTAAATATCTATGCACACATTATGAATATTCATAGGTGTGTATGTAAATAGATGTATACAGCAAAATCTCTTTGGGTATTAAAAGTTCAGGACCAAAACTTTGTTCAGCTAAACTGAACCTCAGTGTAATTGGACTATTGATGTGAAAAATGCATAGAGCTGACTGGTGATGAAAAAATATGTTAGATAGGGCTCCGTGTGACATTGATGAGAGAGGGGGAGCTTCTGTTGTTTTCTCATCGTTCAGGGAGCAATGTGCACTGGGAGATTTGGAGAAGCTATCATGGGAGGGGGCATCTGGGAATCACAGCAATAGTGGGTCCATATGTCCACCTTCCCACTTGGTTACCAAACGCTCAGATTTTTATCCGGTTAATGCACGTTGCCCAGAAATGGATAGATTTCAAAAGGCTATTGAAAGAGACCTGACCATACTGTCCATGCAATCATCTTTGGACAGTTGAGTGAGGCGTGACAACATTTCTAGTCAGGAGAGAAAAGCACTTAAAATCTTAGAACAGGACAAAGGTATTACCATCAAAAACTCTGACAAAGGAAGTTTTGTGGTGGTAATGGACACTGAACAATACAGGTGTGAGGCTGAGAGACAATTGTCTGATCGTAACACATACTCTAGACTCACTGGTAATCCCACCAAAAAATACAAAATGTTGTTAACCAACCTAGTGAATGAAGGGGTGTCTCTGGGTATCTTTGATAAAAAAAATGGCAACCAATTTGATTCCAGAATACCCGGTATCCCCAATTTTTCACCATCCCCCAAAAACTCATAAGGAGTTAAATCCGCTGCAGGGAAGGCCCATCATTGCAGGGATTGGATCCCTTAATGAGAGATTGGGAGAATGGTTAGACAGCGTCCTGCAGCCTCTAGTGTGCAGTCTTCCCAGCTATTTCAAGGATACTAACCATGTTCTGAGTATTGTCCAGGACATGACATGGGACGACAGTTCACTGTGGGTCACATGTGATGTCTTGAGTCTATATTCCTGCATTCCACATGATAGGATCAATGGGGAAATAAGTACAGCGCTACGCCAAGAAGTACTACAAAATTGTTGTTATACAGTTAGCAGCTAACACACCTCTAGACACAGGTTGGAAAAAAAAATAATATATAATAGTGTAGCACTATATGTATATAAAAATGATAAATCTTAATACCTGGACAGTGAGAAAAATCAAGCCAACCTTTACAGGGCAAAATAATATAAAGACAACTCTGAGTGATTCGCAACAACTCTTGAGATACAGTGAATGTTATAACCCTTGAGATAAGTGATTGTATTAAATCTACAATACAAAAATAATCATACATGTGTAATAAATCAACTAATATAGTCCATAAAATGAATTAATAGTGATTAGTAAAAATAGAAGACCACCACCAAAAGTCTATGGGGGTTAGATGTTGAAAAAATAAAGGAAATAGACTCCCAAACTTCCTCGTAAACAAAGTTGGTCACTTCTGGCAGATGAATAAATAGGTGAGAAACCACTGATGAATTGAGGGTCTAAATAAGTGGCGGGACCATCACCGGAGCATCAGAAGAGGCTTACCTGAATCAGGTGACTTGAAAAGACCTACGTCTTACAAGTCTAAGAAAGCTTAATAACCACCAGGTCTGGCAGGATGAATCATCAGATATCCACCGCTTCCAATGGGAGGAGGGGTCTCACCACAGCTTCAAACATCCCCGAAATGGGGTGATGGCTCTGTAGCCGAAACATGTCGGGTGGACTCCTCATGATTACTGCGATTGATCTTTTTTGAGCTATTTGTGATCTCCTACCATGTGAGTGTTTTTCTTTTATTATTTTAATAAAATTGATGTTTTTAAACATTATCATGCCATTTGAGTTTTATTTCTCGCATGGTATTTGATACATCCGTTTGGCCTGTTGGACCGTTTCGGGAACGTTTGAAGCTGTGGTGAGACCTCTCCTCCCATTGGAAGCGGTGGATATCTGACGATTCATCCTGCCAGACCTGGTGGTCATTAAGCTTTCTTAGACTTGTAAGACGTAGGTCTTTTCAAGTCATCTGATTCTGGTAAGCCTCTTCTGATGCTCCGGTGATGGTCCCGCCACTTATTTAGACCCTCCATTCATCCGTGGTTTCTCACCTATTTATTCATCTGCCAGAAGTGACCAACTTTGTTTACGAGGAAGTTTGGGAGTCTATTTCCTTTATTTTTTCAACATCTAGCCCCCATAGACTTTTGGTGGTGGTCTTCTTTTTTTACTAGTCACTATTAATTCATTTTATGGACTATATTAGTTGATTTATTACACATGTATGATTATTTTTGTATTGTAGATTTAATACAATCACTTATCTCAAGGGTTATAACATTCACTGTATCTCAAGAGTTGTTGCGAATCACTCAGAGTTGTCTTTATATTATTTTGCCCTGTAAAGGTTGGCTTGATTTTTCTCACTGTCCAGGTATTAAGATTTATCATTTTTATATACATATAGCGCTACACTATTATATATTATTCTGCATTCCACATGAGAAAGCTCTGGAGGTCATAGCATTCTATTTGGAACGAGGCACACAGTACATTATTGAGCACAGACTTTTTTGTTTTAGATGTCCTACAATATCTCTTGACACATAATTTTTTCACTTTTAATGGAGACTGGTTCCTCCAGAGGTGTGGAGTAGCCATGGGAGCCAAGTTCTCACCATCATTGGCTAACCTGTATATGAGTTGGTGGGAACGCCGTCACATATATGGTGTTGACAATCCTTATAGGTCATTGATTAAATTATTCTATCGTTGCATAGATGACCTAATCTTTACTATGGTTGGAGAGCTTGGCTCCCTAGAGCTGTTTCTACAATACCTTAATTCGAATGACAGAAAGTTACAGTTTACAGGACAGTGTAATTCAAGGGATATTGATTTTTTGGACATACATCTGTGTGGCTTTGAAAATAGCATTCACACCAGTTTTTTCAGGAAACCCATGTCTGGCAATACTTTGCTCATGGCTCAGTCGGGCCACCCCAGACATACTGTTAGGGGTATCCCCGTTGGGCAGTTTTTGAGAATCCGCAGATTGTGCAGCGACCAATTATCTTATGAAAAAGAAGCGAGAGCTCTTTACTCGCGGTTTTTACAGAGGGGATGTCCCAAATATATGTTAGATAGAGCCTGCGCAATTGCGGATTCCAAAGACAGGTCAGAACTTTTGAGTCAATCCAAATATTGAATAAAAAATAAACAGAAAAAACAATTTTTCAACAAAGAGAGACTAACTTTGAGCACATCCTTCAGTAGGGAATTTAATGAGATCATAACCATTGTACATCGATATTTTCCTATACTTTTTGAAGATAGTGTATGTGCAGACCTCTTGAAGGATGGAATCAATTTCATTGCCAGACGTGCACCCACTTTGGGCAATTCTTTGTCCCCTAGTTTGTTTGATCCTGCCACCTTGAGGTCCACCACTTGGTTGTACTTCAAAGGAAATTATGGTTGTGGTGCGACTGGATGTTCGTGTTGCAAGCATATCATTAAGGGGGATTTAATACGATCCTTCTCTAATGAAAAAACACATCAGATCAAATCCTTCTTCAATTGCAACACACGGTATGTCATTTATTTTGTTACATGCAAGTCGTGCAATGTGCAATACATGGGATGTACCACTAGGAGACTCAGGGATAGATTTCAAGAGCATTTGCACAGCATTGAGAAAAATTTATCCACAAAGTTTGCTAGACACTTCAACCAATACCATAATGGCAGTAGTACCTTTGCAGGTGTACAGATTTTAGAAAAAAGTCTTGACACCCACTAGAGGAGGGGATGTTTTCAAACTTCTGTGCAAAAGGGAGTTTTTTTGGATTTTTTATTTCAAAACCAGAAAACCTTTTGGAATGAACCATGAATGGGACATCACACATTTTTACAATTAGATTCGTTTTTGTTCCATCCAGGTCCATATATATATATATATATATATATATATATATATATATATATATATATATATATATATATATATATATATGCATACTGTGCGTGTCAACTATTTCAGACATGTATGTGTGTGTGTATATATATATATATACATATATATATATATATATATGTGTGTGTACATATATGTGTATATCAATTACATATCTTTTCCGATTATTTTGTCACTGTTGCGATCTGCACATTCTGATGTTTATATTTTACAGCGGAATTCAATGTTTTTTGTTACAATGCTCCTTTTGTCCTTATGTCCTTCATAGATTTGACTTTTGATGGCTATTTTTTCATTATCAGTCAGCTCTATGCATTTTTCACATCAATAGTCCAATTACACTGAGGTTCAGTTTAGCTGAACAAAGTTTTGGTTCTGAACTTTTAATACCCAATGAGATTTTGCTGTATGCATCTATTTACATACACACCTATGAATATTCATAATGTGTGCATAGATATTTTGCATTTCTATTATTCAATGAACAGGTGTGTTTTTGGTAACCCTTTTTGGGCATTTACAAGCCTGGATTTGGACACTTTGTGTCTTTTTTTTTTCTAGACTTTATTGTCCTTTTCCTTACTTTTCTCCTTTTTCATGATTTGCTTGTGATTTAACTTTGGATACATGACCGCAAGCTTACATATATATTTTTATTATGACTGTTATTGTTTTTGTGTTCATTTGTTTAGCCATATGTATGCATTTTAAACGTTGCAATGTTTTAAAAAATGTTGGTTGAAATGTTGTTTGTATGTGGCACTATTAGAACCAGGTGTGTTTTTGGGTGTATCCCAATTTGGGTGGACTCCCTTAAAAGGCCTGCCTGTTTAGTGTTACATTGGTTGTGAACAAGCAAACTATCGCTTGTGAAACGTCTATCATTGCCTGTATCTGTCTGACCCTTTTTTGACAATAAAGATGACATTGAGATAATTTGGAGTTCCAGTGTGCGACCAATTCCTTGTCTTGTTCATCATTCTGGTATAACCACTCAAAGTCCAGCAACATGCCAGTACGTTGCTGGTCCTTGTTGGGCATATATTGTAATCTTTTTTTTCATGCAGCCTGTGGGCTTCATGAAAAAAAGAGATTGATCGGTGAGTATGCCCGCCATTAGAATACCTCCCTTCATCCACCCACTTCTAATGATGGGCATACATGCACCATTTTGTTTTTAACTGTGGTGGTGAAATCACCTCTGACAGCGCTGGAGTCACGGCTTTATGTTTCATGGGAGCAAACGCTGTTGCTGTCAAGATAAATAAATAAATCCACGCTGCAACTGAATGGTGTACCTGCTAAGCAAATGATGGTTAACAATAAAACAAAGTAACATTACAGTATAATTGCAAGACATACCATACCTGCAAAGCAAATACAAAAAAAATAGTAAAAAAAAAAAACATTTTTTAACTCAATCTGTGTTTAAAATATATAAATGCCGAAGCATGGGGGCATCCGCCCGCAAAAGTTAGGAGCAAATCACTCCTCCACCCCTGCTGCCTCCATGCTTCGGCATATATGCTCTTTTTTTAAGTCTGGTGGGGAAATCACCTCCTACAGCACTGGAGTCACAGCTTTATGTATCATGGGAGCAAACGCTGTTGCTGTCAAGATAAATAAATCCAGCTGAATGGCGTACCTGAAAACAAAAAAATGGTTAACAATAAAACACAGTAAACAGTAAAGTATAAAACAATTACATACCTGAAAAGCAAACATGATAAAACATAATAACAATAAAACATTGCAGAATAGAATACAGTAAAAAAGAGCAAAACAATAGGGAGAGAATAGAGAGAGAGAGAGAGAACAATGAAACGACAACTATTTTTATTTTTTTTATTATATATATATATATATATATATATATATATATATATATATATATATATATATATATATATATATATATATATATTGTAACTGTAACTGTTGTAACTGTAACAGTTCCAGGTTCGGGTCTCTCAAAATGCGATGGCATCTTGGGAGACCCTGTGAAAGTGTGCCTAGTCTGTGTAGTGCTGTACCCTATGCTCATACTCAACTAGTGTATGGTAGCGTTCAAAACATTCACAAATGCAAAGACCTGGATTGTCAGGACAGGAGGGACAATAATAGCGGGTGTCACGCCTATATCCACACTTGCTGCAGACACAACATCTTCTTTGGGGGGCTCGTTGGGTAGGGGTACTCGGGAGGACATAAGGAAAATGCCTCTCATGCAGCCAGCTTACTGCATTTGGATCGGGAAGGTGAGGTGGAGCACGTTTGGAAACAGAAGGGCTCTGACGATCTCTTCCTGGAATTTAAGGAAGGATCCAGTCCATCCTGAAGCTCTGTATAGCACATGAGCGTTCAGAAAAGCCAATTGAAATAAGTATACAGACACTTTTTTTATACCAGCGTCTAGCCTTACGGGCAACTAGGTACGGCGCCAACAACTGGTCATTGAGGTCCACCCCTCCCATATTTTGGTTATATTCGTGGACAAGGAGGGGTTTCTCCACAACACCAGTCTCTGTAGGAATTTGGACCGTCGTGTCTGCATGAAGGGAGGTAAGAACGAAAACATTCTTATTATCCCTCCACTTCACAGCGAGCAAATTATTACACTTGAAGCAGGCTCTCTCCCCCGGCCTAAGACGGGAATCTACAAGCTGCTGGGGAAAGCCCCGGCGATTAGGTTGCCCGGTGCCACATGCTCCAATCTGATGATCAAACAAGTGACTAAAAAGTGGCACGCTCGTGTAATCATTGTCCACATACAAGTGGTACCCCTTTCCGAATAAGGGTGACACCAAGTCCCACACAATCTTGCCAGCACTCTCTATGTAATCTGGGCAGCTCTCCGGCTCTATGTGGCTATCTTTTCCCTCGTAAACCATAAAACGACATGTATAGCCTGTGGCCCTGTCACAGAGCTTATACATCTTGACCCCGTATCTAGCACGCTTGCTGGGAAGATTCTGTTTGAAAGACAAGCGGCCAGAAAACTTAATCAGAGACTTATCAATGCAGACAACTTGATGGGGAGTAAACAAGTCTGCAAAACGTTGGTTGAAGTGGTTTACGAGGGGCCGAATTTTGTAGAGCCGATCGTATCCAGGGTCTCCACAAGGACAACAGAGTTCATTGTTGTTGAAATGCATGAACCGCAAGATCTGCTCATATCGTGCCCTGGTCATGGAGGCAGAGAACACGGGCATATGGTAAATTGGGTCAGTGGACCAATATGACCGCAACATACTCATTTTAACTATGCCCATGTCGAGGGATAGGCCCAGAAAGATCTTAAATTCAGAAACCGTAATTGGTCTCCAATCTCTGGCAAAGGAGGACTGGGGATTAGCGGCGATGTATTGACCAGCATACAAATTACTTTGATCCACAATAGATCTATAGAGATCTTCGGTGAAAAACAGCAAATAAAAATCAAGTGACATAAAATCAACTGTTTCCACCTGAATGCCGGGTTGGCCAGTGAATGGGGGAAGTACGTGTGCTGCAGAAGTGGTGGGTTCCCAATTAGGATTGGCGAATGCAGCAGGAAAGGAAATATGGGCTCGACGGGCCTGTCTTTATCTTCTTCTTGGTGGCAGTGGGACACTATTTGTGCTTGCCACCTCACCAGCTTGAACTGCATTTATGGGACTTATATAAACAGAATCCACCCTCCAATGGTGCAGATGGATAGTGGCGCTAACTATAGCAATGATGAGAAAATTGCTTGAAACCCCACCATTCTTAGTACCTTGGTCTGAGTTATATATGATTTGATATTTAAGTGACAGCTCTATTTTGTGCTCTCTATTACATCTAGCGCGGAGGTGGTAGTGCAGGTTTAGGCGGACTCTCCTGGTTACCTTTCAGTTTACATCATTTATGGGACTTGCCACGTCACCACTAGTTACTGCAGTGCTGGTTTGACTATGACCAGGGTGTACTAGGCCACCGGTGCTTGCCAGTTCACCAGAAGGAATAGCTGCGCTAGTACTTCTCTGCTCCATATGAGAACCCTGTGGTTCTTGCACCTCAACAGCAGAAGAAGATCAGGGTCTGGTATGCCTGACCTTGGCAGGGACCACAACGCCGTTGTCAGAGCTATCTGTCATGGAGCCGCTGTCGTCTACAGGATCGTATTTTGAGCCTGAATCTGACAGATGAGTGACTTCCTCTTCACTATCTGTCATGCTCAGAAACGTGTAGACCTCTTCACTAGTGTACCTTCGATTTGCCATTTTGGGCTCTAAATTTAGTGGTACAGTAGTGAGACTCACATGTAAAAAAGCTCCTAGCTGTTAGTGACTGATTCCAATGCTACCAAATAAACTGTTAGCGATCGCTATCAGGCCTGACTCTGCGAACGCTGCAGTTATGTGTGTTGTGTTTTGTAAGTGACAGTGATCGATCGATACTGCACTTGGGTGGGCTGGGCTGGGCGGAGGGGCAAAACACAGGTGCTAGCAGGTATCTGGGCTGATCCCGCTAACACTGCATTTGTGGGAACCCTAAACTGCTGGAGACACTAGTATAGGTCTGATCAGATCAGATATTGATCCGTTCAGATACTATACCACTAAGGGAGGTGTATGCTGCGTGTGTGGGTGTTAGCGGTACTGGCACTGACCTGACGCTGCCTGGGGCAACACAGACCCTGTCTGAACCTAAAACCTTACTGATATCACCTGCCGAGCGATCAGGGGGTTAAACCCTTATTAGATAATAAACGGCGGGTGTCCTGAAACTATGAAAAACAAACTAACCAGCATCACCCTAACAGTTATACGGTGATCACTGATGAGAGGGTTAACTAGGGAGCAATCAGGTGTTTAAAACCTTTATTAGGTAGTATATGGGGGTACCTGACGCTATATAAAGCTGACGGTGAACCTAAATACTTACCTGGCTACCTAGCGTCACCTGTGACACTAATATGGCGATCAGAAAAAAGATTGCTTAGTGACACTGGCGACAAGGGTTAACTGGGGGGTGATCAAGGGGTTAAACTTTTATTAGGGGGGGTTAGGGGGGTACCCTAGACCTAAAGGGGCATACCACTAACTGCCCTACCACTTATAACAGTCACAAATGACACCAATGCAGTAATCAGTAAAAAAAAAAACTGCTATTGGTGTCACTGTGACAGGGGGGGTGATTGGGTAATGATTTGTGTGCCTATGTGTTCTACTGTTCGTGTAGTGTTGGTGCACTTACTTGATGTCTTCTCTCCTTGCGCGTCGGACCGAAAAGACTGACACGAAGAGAGATGGCATCACTTTCTCTGCTTCTGTTTACATTACAGAAGCAGAGGAAGCTCCTCATTTGCTAGAAACAATCGCGAGGGGGTGGCCATGAATCAGTGGCCTCCCCCTCAGCACAGGTCACTCCTGGAATGATGCGACCACCCCCCGCCCGCGGGAGGGGAATAACATACCTATAATTTACTCTGCCTGCCTGTGCCATTCTGCCGCAGTATATCTGAGTGAGGCGGTCGGCAAGTGGTTAAGGCAGTTTCGGACTCTACTAATGGGAAGGCCTCAGGTACCAACAACTTACTGCCGGAAATATATAAGATATATGGAGATATACTACTGGCAGAATTGTTGAAAGAGCTTAACCAGGCACTTGATTCCTTTAAACTCCCAGAATCTATGAATGATGCTATTATTAGGGATGAGCTTCGTGTTCAAATCAAACGCATGTTCAACTCGAACATTGCCTGTTCGGTCATTCGCCGAATTCTGAACGATATGGGCCATTCGCTCCAAATTCGAGTGGCGCGTCACGGCCCATAATTCACTGCGACATCGCAGTGAATTGCTGGCTGATGATTGGCCAAGCATGCACTATGACCCACATGCTTGGCCAATCACAGCGCCATCTGTACAGAGAGCCGTAATTGGCCAAAGCCAGGGTGGGTTTGGCCAATTATAGCTCAGGGGATTCAGTACACATCACACACTATATAGGGCCGCCTGCACTGTGTAGCGTGTTCCGGCGTTTTGAGAGAGATAGATAGACAGAGAGACAGTGTCATTTGATTTAAGTTAGATAGAGTAGGCAGGTGAGTCAGTTCCACTTACAGTGTATTGTGTGTGTATATATATATATATATATATATATATATATATATATATATATACATCCTAGGTGTGGTGTGTGTGTGTGTATATATATATATATATATATATATATATATATATATATATATATATATATATATATATATATATATATATACACACACTGTATTCAGTTTAGCTAGATCCGTTCCTGTTATTCTCTTCCTACTACTGACAGGCAGGCAGGTGTTTTTACAGTATTTACAGCTACCTGAAGAAAATTGCTGGTGTTTTTCTGATCCTATTAGTCCTATTAGCTACAGTATTTACAGTTAGTGTAGGGCGTCCTCTGCACAGTGTGGACCTAAAGCTCCCTGAAGAAAATTAGTGTTATTCTAATCCTATTAGTACAGTATCGCAGGCAGCTGTAGTATTTACAAGTTGTGTAGTGCGTCCTCTGCACGGTGTGCACCTAAAGCTGCCTGAAGAAAATTAGTGGTGTTCTTCTGATCCTATTAGTACAGTACAACAGGCAGCTGCAGTATTTACAAGTTAGTGTACTGCGTCCTCTGCACAGTGTGCACCTAAAGCTACCTGAAGAAAATTAGTGGTGTTCTTCTGATCCTATTAGTGAAGTACCGCAGGCAGCTGCAGTATTTACAAGTTAGTTTAGTGCGTCCTCTGCACAGTGTGCACCTAAAGCTACCTGGAGACAATTGCTGTTGTTCTGCTCCTATAATACCACAGGCAGACAGCTACAGTATTTGCAGTTAGTGCACTGTGTCCTCTGCACAGTGTGCACCTAAAGCTACCTGAAGAAAATTAGTGGTGTTCTTATGATCCTATTAGTACAGTACCGCAGGCAGCTGCAGTATTTACAATTTAGTATAGTGCGTCCCCTGCACAGTGTGAACCTAAAGCTACCTGAAGAAAATTAGTAGTGTTCTTCTGATCCTATTAATACCACAGGCAGGCAGCTACAGTATTTACAGTTAGTGTAGTGCGTCCTCTGCACAGTGTGCACCTAACGCTACCTGGAGACAATTGCTGTTGTTCTGCTCCTATTAATACCACAGGCAGGTAGCTACAGTATTTACAGTTAGTGTACTGTGTCCTCTGTACAGTGTGCACCTAAAGCTACCTGAATAAAATTGGTGGTGTTCTTCTGATCCTATTAATACCACAGGCAGGCAGCTACAGTATTTACAGTTAGTGTACTGCGTCCCCTTCACAGTGTGCATCTAAAGCTACCTGGAGACAATTGCTGTTGTTCTACTCCTATTAATACCACAGGCAGGCAGCTACAGTATTTACAGTTAGTGTACTGCATCCCCTGCACAGTGTGCTCTTCTGATCCTATTAATACCACAGGAAGGCAGCTGCAGTATTTACAATTTAGTTTAGTGCGTCCCCTGCACAGTGTGCACTTAAAGCTACCTGAATAAAGTTGGTGGTGTTCTTCTGATCCTATTAATACCACAGGAAGGCAGCCACAGTATTTACAATTAGTTTAGTGCGTCCTGTGCACAGTGTTCATCTAAAGCTACCTGGAGACAATTGCTGTTGTTCTGCTCTTATTAATACCAAAGGCAGGCAGCTACAGTATTTACAGTTAGTGTACGGTGTCCTCTGCACAGTGTGCACCTAAAGCTACCGGAAGAAAATTAGTGGTGTTCTGATCCTGTTAGTACAGTACCGCAGGCAGCTGCTGTATTTACAATTTAGTGTAGTGTGTTCCCTGCACAGTGTGCACCTAAAGCTACCTGAAGAAACTTAGTAGTGTTCTTCTGATCCTATTAATACCACAGGCAGGCAGCTACAGTATTTATAGTTAGTTCAGTGCATCCTCTGCACAGTGTGCACCTAAAGCTACCTGGAGACAATTGATGTTGTTCTGCTCCTATTAATACCACAGACAAGCAGCTACAGTGTTTAAAGTTAGTGTACTGTGTCCTCTGCACAGTGTGCACCAAAATCTACCTGAATAAAATTGGTGGTGTTCTTCTGATCCTATATTGATACCACAGGCAGGCAGCTACAGTATTTACAGTTAGTGTACTGTGTCCCCTGCACAGTTTGCACCTAAAGCTACCTAAATTAAATTGGTGGTGTTCTTCTGATCCTAATAATACCACAGGCAGACAGCTATAGTATTTACATTTAGTGTACTGTGTCCTCTGCACAGTGTGCACATGAAGCTACCTAAATAAAATTGGTGGTGTTCTTATTATCCTATTAATACCACATACAGGCAGCTACAGTATTTACATTTAGTGTACTGCATCCTCTGCACAGTGTGCACCTAAAGCTACTTGGAGACAATTGCTGTTGTTCTGCTCCTATTAATACCACAGGCAGGCAGCTACAGTATTTATAGTTAGTGTACTGCGTCCTCTGCACAGTGTGCAGGTAAAGCTACCTGAAGAAAATTAGTGGTGTTCTTCTGATCCTATTAGTACAGTACCGCAGGCAGCTGCAGTATTTACAATTTAGTGTAGTGCATCCCCTGCACAGTGTGCACCCAAAGCTACCTAAATAAAATTGGTGGTGTTCCTCTGATCCTATTAAAACCACAGGAAGGCAGCTGTAGTATTTACAATTTAGTGTAGTGCGTCCCCTGCACAGTGTGCACCAATAGCTACCTGAAGAAAATTAGTAGTTTTCTTCTGATCCCATTAATACCACAGGCAGGCAGCTACAGTATTTACAGTTAGTGTAGTGCATCCTCTGCACAGTGTGCACATAAAGCTACCTGGAGACAATTGCTGTTGTTCTGCTCCTATTAATACCACAGCCGGGCAGTTACAGTATTTATAGTTAGTGTTCTGTGTCCTCTGCACAGTGTGCACCTAAAGCTACCTGAAAAAAATTAGTGGTGTTCTTCTGATTCTATTAGTACAGTACCGCAGGCAGCTGCAGTATTTACAATTTAGTGTAATGCGTCCCCTGCACAGTGTGCACCTAAAGCTACCTGAATAAAATTGGTGGTGTTCTTCTGATCCTATTAATACCATAGGCAGGCAGCTACAGTATTTATAGTTAGTGTAGTGCGTCCTCTGCACAGTGTGCACCTAAAGCTACCTGGCGACAATTGCTGTTGTTCTGCTCCTATTAATACCACAGGCAGGCAGCTACATTATTTACAGTTAGTGTACTGTGTCCTCTGCACAGTGTGCACCTAAAGCTACCTGATGAAAATTAGTGGTGTTCTTCTGATCCTATTAATATAGTACCGCAGGCAGCTGCAGTATTTACAATTTAGTGTAGTGCTTCCCCTGCACAGTGTGCACCTATAGCTACCTGAAGAAAATTAGTAGTGTTCTTCTGATCCTATTAATACCACAGGCAATCAGCTACAGTATTTACAGTTAGTATAGTGCGTCCTCTGCACAGTGTGCACCTAAAGCTACCTGGAGACAATTGCTGTTGTTCTGCTCTTATTAATACCAAAGGCAGGCAGCTACAGTATTTACAGTTAGTGTACGGTGTCCTCTGCACAGTGTGCACCTAAAGCTACCTGAAGAAAATTAGTGGTGTTCTGATCCTTTTAGTACAGTACCGCAGGCAGCTGCTGTATTTACAATTTAGTGTAGTGTGTTCCCTGCACAGTGTGCACCTAAAGCTACCTAAAGAAACTTAGTAGTGTTCTTCTGATCCTATTAATACCACAGGCAGGCAGCTACAGTATTTACAGTTAGTGCAGTGCATCCTCTGCACAGTGTGCACCTAAAGCTACCTGGAGACAATTGATGTTGTTCTGCTCCTATTAATACCACAGACAAGCAGCTACAGTGTTTAAAGTTTGTGTACTGTGTCCTCTGCACAGTGTGCACCAAAATCTACCTGAATAAAATTGGTGGTGTTCTTCTGATCCTATATTGATACCACAGGCAGGGAGCTACAGTATTTACAGTTAGTGTACTGTGTCCCCTGCACAGTTTGCACCTAAAGCTACCTAAATTAAATTGGTGGTGTTCCTATTATCCTATTAATACCACAGACAGGCAGCTACAGTATTTACATTTAGTGTACTGCATCCTCTGCACAGTGTGCACCTAAAGCTACTTGGAGACAATTGCTGTTGTTCTGCTCCTATTAATACCACAGGCAGGCAGCTACAGTATTTACAGTTAGTGTACCGTGTCCTCTGCACAGTGTGCACGTAAAGCTACCTGAAGAAAATTAGTGGTGTTCTTCTGATCCTATTAGTACAGTACCGCAGGCAGCTGCAGTATTTACAATTTAGTGTAGTGCGTCCCCTGCACAGTGTGCACCTAAAGCTACCTGAAGAAAACTAGTAGTTTTCTTCTGATCCTATTAATACCACAGGCAGGCAGCTGCAGTATTTACAATTTAGTGTAGTGTGTCCCCTGCACAGTGTGCACCTAAAGCTACCTGAATAAAATTGATGGTGTTCTTCTGATCCTATTAATACCACAGGCAGGCAGCTGCAGTATTTACAGTTAGTGCAGTGCATCCTCTGCACAGTGTGCACCTAAAGCTACCTGGAGACAATTCCTGTTGTTCTGCTCTTATTAATACCAAAGGCAGGCAGCTACAGTATTTACAGTTAATGTACGGTGTCCTCTGCAGAGTGTGCACCTAAAGCCACCTGAAGAAAATTAGTGGTGGTGTTCTGATCATATTAGTACAGTACCGCAGGCAGCTGCAGTATTTACAATTTAGTGTAGTGTGTCCCCTGCACAGTGTGCACCTAAAGCTACCTGAAGAAACTTAGTAGTGTTCTTCTGATCCTTTTAATACCAAGGCAGGCAGCTACAGTATTTACAGTTAGTGTAGTGCGTCCTCTGCACAGTGTGCACCTAAAGCTACCTGGAGACAATTGCTGTTGTTCTGCTCCTATTAATACCACAGACAAGCAGCTATAGTGTTTACAGTTAGTGTAATGTGTCCTCTGCACAGTGTGAACCAAAATCTACCTGAATAAAATTGGTGGTGTTCTTCTGATCCTATAATGATACCACAGGCAGGCAGCTACAGTATTTACAGTTAGTGTACTGTGTCCTTTGCACAGTTTGCACCTAAAGATACCTAAATGAAATTGGTGGTGTTCTTCTGATCCTATTAATACCACAGGCAGACAGCTACAGTATTTACAGTTAGTGTACTGCATCCTCTGCACAGTGTGCACCTAAAGCTACCTGGAAACAATTGCTGTTGTTCTGCTCCTATTAATAACACAGGCAGGCAGCTACAGTATTTACAGTTAGTGTACTGTGTGCTCTGCACAGTGTGCACCTAAAGCTACCTGAAGAAAATTAGTGGTGTTCTTCTGATCCTATTAATACCACAGGCAAGTATCTACAGTATTTACAGTTAGTGTAGTGCATCCTCTGCACAGTATGCACCTAAAGCTACCTGGAAACAATTGCTGTTGTTCTGCTCCTATTAATACCAGAGGCAGGCAGCTACAGTATTTACAGTTAGTGTACTGTGTCCTCTGCACAATGTGCACCTGAAGCTACCTGAAGAAAATTAGTGGTGTTCTTCTGATCCTATTAGTACAGTACCACAGGCAGCTGCAGCATTTACAATTTAGTGTAGTGCGTCCCCTGCACAGTGTGCACCTAAAGCTACCTGAATAAAGTTGGTGGTGTTCTTCCGATCCTATTAATACCACAGGAAGGCAGCTACAGTATTTACAGTTAGTTTAGTGCGTCCTGTGCACAGTGTGCATCTAAAGCTACCTGGAGACAATTGCTGTTGTTCTGCTCCTATTAATACCACAGGCAGGCAGCTACAGTATTTACAGTTAGTGTAGTGCGTCCTCTGCACAGTGTGCACCTAATGCTACCTGAATAAAATTGGTGGTGTTCTTCTGATCCTATTAATACCATAGGCAGGCAGCTACAGTATTTACAGTTAGTGTACTGTGTCCTCTGCACAGTGTGCACCTAAAGCTACCTGAGTAAAAATTGGTGGTGTTCTTCTGATCCTATTAATACCACAGGCAGGCAGCTACAGTATTTACAGTTAGTGTACTGTGTCCTCTGCACAGTGTGCACCTACAGCTACCTGAATAAAATTTTTTGTGTTCTTTTGATCCTATTAATACCACAGGCAGCCAGCTACAGTATTTACAGTTCGTGTACTCTGTCCCCTGCACATTGTGCACCTAAAGCTACCTTCAGAAAATTGCTGTTGTTCTGCTCCTATTAATACCAGAGGCAGGCAGCTATAGTATTTACAGTTAGTGTACTGTGTCCTCTGCACAGTGTGCACCTACAGCTACCTGAATAAAATTTTTTGTGTTCTTTTGATCCTATTAATACCACAGGCAGCCAGCTACAGTATTTACAGTTCGTGTACTCTGTCCCCTGCAAATTGTGCACCTAAAGCTACCTTCAGAAAATTGCTGTTGTTCTGCTCCTATTAATACCAGAGGCAGCCAGCTACAGTATTTACAGTTAGTGTACTGTGTCCTTTGCACAGTGTGCACCTAAAGCTACCTGACAAAAATTAGTGGTGTTCTTCTGATCCTATTAATACAGTACCGCAGGCAGCTGCAGTATTTACAATTTAGTGTAGTGCTTCCCCTGCACAGTGTGCACCTAAAGCTACCTGAATAAAATTGGTGGTGTTCTTCTGATTCTATTAATACCACAGGAAGGCAGCTGCAGTATTTACAATTTAGTGTAGTGCTTCCCCTGCACAGTGTGCACCTATAGCTACCTGAAGAAAATTAGTAGTGTTCTTCTGATCCTATTAATACCACAGGCAGGCAGCTGCAGTATTTACAGTTAGTGAAGTGCGTCCTCTGCACAGTGTGCACCTAAAGCTACCTGGAGACAATTCCTGTTGTTCTGCTCTTATTAATACCACAGGCAGGCAGCTACAGTATTTACAGTTACTGTACGGTGTCCTCTGCACAGTGTGCACCTAAAGCTACCTGAAGAAAATTAGTGGTGGTGTTCTGATCATATTAGTACAGTACCGCAGGCAGCTGCAGTATTTACAATTTAGCGTAGTGTGTCCCCTGCACAGTGTGCACCTAAAGCTACCTGAATAAACTTAGTAGTGTTCTTCTGATCCTATTAATACCACAGGCAGGCAGCTACAGTATTTACAGTTAGTGTAGTGCGTCCTCTGCACAGTGTGCACCTAAAGCTACCTGGAGACAATTGCTGTTGTTCTGCTCCTATTAATACCACAGACAAGCAGCTACAGTGTTTAAAGTTAGTGTACTGTGTCCTCTGCACAGTGTGCACCAAAAGCTACCTGAATAAAATTGGTGGTGTTCTTCTGATCCTATGTTGATACCACAGGCAGACAGCTATAGTATTTACAGTTAGTGTACTGTGTCCTTTGCACAGTGTGCACCTAAAGCTACCTAAATAAAATTGGTGGTGTTCTTATGATCCTATTAATACCACAGACAGGCAGCTACAGTATTTACAGTTAGTGTACTGTGTCCTTTGCACAGTGTGCACCTAAAGCTACCTGAATAAAATTGGTGTTCTTTTGATCCTTTTAATACCACAGTCAGGCAGCTACAGTTTTTACAGTTAGTGTACTGCGTCCTCTGCACAGTGTTCACCTAAAGCTACCTGAAGACAATTGCTGGTGTTCTCATACTAATAATACTACAGGCAAGCAGTTGATTCTGCTTGCTGCAGTATCAGTGTATATATATATATATTATATATATATATATATATATATATATATATATATATATATATATATATATATATATATATATATATATATATATATATGAAGAAGAAGAGGAACACCGGGAGAAGAGGCCGAACACCGGGAGAAGTCGGAAACGCCCCCAAAGTCGGAAGAAGACCCCAGAGCTGCCTAATAAATTACTCTTAAATCCTGTGTACTGTGTTTTTTCTTATTGACACTTTTCCCTAGGTGAATTGGTAGGGGTACCATGTACCCCATACTCATTCACATAGGGTGGGGGGCCGGGATCGGGGGGCCCCCTTATTAAAGGGGGCTCCCGGATTCCGTTTCCCCCCCGCCCGCAGACCCCGACAACCAACGGCCAGAATTGTCGGCAAAAGGCCCTTGTCCTCATCAACATATGGGGCAAGGTGCTTTGGGATGGGAGGGCCCCGCAGGGCGCCCCCCCTCCCCAAGGCACCTACCCCCCATGTTGAGGGCATGCGGCCTGGTACGGCTCAGAAGTAGGGGGGGCGCTCGCTCGTCCTGGCCGACCGGGCTGCTTGCTCGGATAAGGGTCTGGTATGGATTTTGGGGGGACCACCACGCCGATTTTTCGGCGTAGGGGGTTCCCCTTACAATCCATACCAGACCTAAGGCCTGGTATGCCCCTGGGGGGAACCCAAGCCGTTTTTTTCATTTAAAATTTGGCGCGGCGTTCCCCCTCATGATTCATACCAGACAGCTGTCAGCACTGCCTGTCACTCATCGCAAAAGGAAAAAAAAGTTTTCCTTTCCCGATGAGTGAGCCATCTCGGGCGCTGGCTCCCACGACGGGGCTCGCAGCTGTATGATCGGTTCCAGCAACCATTGCCAGCGTCTGTTTTACATGGTGCAGGAATACCTAGGGGCAAGATCTGACTTGGACACCTTTCCCACCGAAAATCCTCTGGGTTACTGGGTCTTGAGGATGGATCACTGGCCAGAGCTTGCACAGTATGCAATTGAGCTACTGGCCTGTCCTGCATCCAGCGTTCTTTCGGAACGCACATTCAGTGCTGCTGGAGGTTTTGTAACCGATCACAGGGTGCGTCTGTCCACCGACTCGGTTGATCGACTGACCTTCATAAAAATGAATCAGTCTTGGATCACCACCAGATGCCTGATGCTGATGTAACCGAATAGTTGTTTTTGAAATGTCAGATCCCTTGAAGACTGCCTATGCTGATGCTGAGTGACTATCCTGTTATGTTGAGTGACTATCCTCTTCCTCCTCAATGATCATGCTGATAGCTTGTAAGAATATTTTTGGTTCTGGGCGCCGCCACCAGTGGCTAAGGCCCAATTTTTCAGCAATATTTTGCAAGGAGGGCTCGTTCCTGCGCTCCAACTAGAGTATCTGTGAGGGGTTGCAGTGTTGTGGCACCAGCACCAGTGCCTAAGGCCCAATTTTTCAGCCCCTGTTCAACAGGGACATGTATTTACAATTCTTGATCTAATATTTCACAGCAGGGCCCCTTTCTGCACCCACCAAGAGTGACTGTGAGGACTTACAGTGTTGTGGCACCAGCACCACCACCACCAAAGGCCCAATTTTTCTGCCCCTGTTCAACAGGTGCATGTAATTACAATTCTTGATCTAATATTTGATCTAATATTTCATAGCAGGGCCCGTTCCAGCTCCCACCAAGAGTAACTGTGAGGACTTACAGTGTTGTGGCAACACCACCACCACCACCACCAAAGGCCCAATTTTTCTGCCCCTGTTCAACAGGTGCATGTAATTACAATTCTTGATCTAATATTTTACAGCAGGGCCCGTTTATGCGTCCACCAAGAGTAACTGTGAGGACTTACAGTGTTGTGGCACCAGCACCACCACCAAAGGCCCAATTTTTCTGACCCTGTTAAACAGGGGCATGTATTTACAATTCTTGTTCTAATATTTCACAGCAGAGCCCTTTCCTGCGCCCACCAAGAGTAACTGTGAGGGCTTACAGTGTTGTAGCAACACCTAAGGCCGCAATGTCTGCAGGGTATATAGGGCAGGCCCCTACTTTCAAACATTCAACTTACAAACGACTCCTACTTGCAAACGCAAGGAGACAACAGGAAGTGAGATGAAATCTACCCCTAGGAAGGGAAATTCTCTCCTGTAAGAGTTAATATGGGAAAAACGTGTCTCCTCTCCACTGATGCTTTATCACCAATTCTTGTTTCACTAAAAACCCCAAATTGTCAAAAAACATTTGTCATTGGGACAGAAAGTGAGGTAAAATCTTCTGAAGAGGTGCACAGACAGCAAAACAAATGTCACAGGGGTGATAACCCTTCCCTATGTTTTCCAAAAAGCTTAAAAATAGATTTTTTCGCTGAAGCTACACTTTAAAAATGTACCAGTTCAAAATTACAAACAGATTCTACTTAACAACAAACCTTCAGTCCCTCTCTTGTTTGCACCGCCTGTATACTGCTGTTCAGAGGGCCTGGGGCCCCACGCCTTTCCTTTTTTTAATTTGGGTGCGGGGTTCCCCTTAATATCCATACAAGACCCAAAGGGCCTGGTAATGGACTGGGGCGGGGGTACCCATGCTGTTTGTCTCACTGATTTTCATCCATATTACCGGGACCGGACATTACATTAAAGCCGTATGCAGTTTTAAATGACTTTTATTACTTTAAAAATGTCATTTTGTGCAGGGACTGTTCTAAGCACGGGAAACATGCGCCACTTTACAAGCATACTATAGACACCCCCCAGGTATGATATTTAAAGGAATATTTCACTTTTTTTTTCACTTTAAGCATCATTAAAATCACTGCTCCCGAAAGAACGTCCGTTTTTAAACCTTTTTTTTGCATTGATACATGTCCCCTGGGGCAGGACCCAGGTCCCCAAACCCTTTTTAGGATAATTCCATGCAAATTAGCCTTTAAAATTAGCACTTTTGATTTCGAACGTTTGAGTCCCATAGACTTCAGTGGGGTTCCAACGTTCGTGCGAGTTTTTGGTCCGTTCGCAGGTTCTGGTGCGAACCGAACCGGGGGGGTGTTCGGCTCATCCCTAGCTAGCATTATAGTAATACCCAAACCAGATAAAGATCAATCATTTCCAGAATCTACTGACCGATTTCATTGTTGATGTCAAGATCCTTGGGAGGGTCTTGGCTACCCGATTAAACAGTGTTGATACATCCAGACCACTCAGGCTTCATTCTAGGTAGGTCTATGACAACAAATCTGAGAAAATTATTTCTCAATTTACAGATAGCACCAGATAATAAAGGGAATAGGGCTGTATTGTCTCTCGACGCAGCCAAAGCGTGTGACTACGTCAAGTGGACATATCTCTGAGAGGCCTTGGAGATGTATAGTCTGGATAAAGGATTTGTGAGGTGGCTTAAATTATTATATTGTGCCCTACAAGTCTGTGCACATATTAATGAAACATCAAACTTTTTTACTTTATCTAGAGGCACTAGGCGGGGGTGCCCACTATCTCCATTGCGGTTTGGATTAGCCATAGAGCCCTCAGCGATAGCAATAAGACAAACAAATACTTTTAGGGGGTTTAAGAGAGGAGAAAGGGAGGATAAATTATGCTTATATGGTGATGATGCTTTATTGTTTATGGGAGATACAGATTATTCACTTATGACATTAATAAAAATGTTTGGTTCGGGGGGCGCATGCGCGGCACAGAGGAAGATGAACGCCTGACACTGTAGCTCCGCTCCACCCGGGACTCTATAGGCTTCCTGAGGGCCATAAACAGCTCAAAGCACGCTAATTTTTGCACCCCTCAAGCCACATATGCTTGGTGCATGCCGTGGAAGAGAAGAAAATCTCTGGGCTCCTCTCAGAACACCTTAACCCACTATCTCCTCCGCACGCGGGAATGTTACAGCATGTCCCAAGATGGCGCGGCGGGGAGAGGGGATTCTCCAGCTCCATCTCCTCCATCACAGCCGAGTCCTTCTCCAAACAAGAACAGCACGAGTGAGTACCACACCACCCTCTCTAAGGCAGACTTGGATGGCAGTCTGGAGGCTATGTACACCAGACTTGCTACCAAATTCCAAACGGAGCTGCATAAAACCTCCCATACCCTGTCACAGGAAATAGCAGCTTTAGGCTCATGTACTGAGCTCCTCGAAACCAAACATGACGAGCTGGCCTTGGCCTATAACGACCTCAGTCGTGAACATGAATCTCTAGCCTTAGCCCTAACTGCGATTCAAGCCGAAGTCGAAGATCTCGACAATAGAAATAGGCGCAATAATTTACGACTAAGAGGTATCCCTGAGTCAGAGACAGACTTAATCCCGGCAGTGATTCGTTTATTCAAATCACTTCTCCCAGATTATGAATCTGCAGCCTTCAAGTGTGACCGTATTTATAGGGCACTCCGTCCAAAACCACCTGATGACAAGCCCCCCCGGGATGTGGTCCTCTGTATGAAGGACTTTCTCACCAAAGAGGAAATTTTGAGGGCTGCCCGGAATAACCAACGGATCACCCTGGATAACCACCCTATTCAGATCTACCCGGATATCTCCCCAGCTACCTTGGACAGGCATAGAGGCCTGAAGGAAGCCACCACTGCGCTCCAATCTGCTCATATCCGATACAGATGGGGATTTCCGTTCAAATTGCTGGTTCCCCATAATGGTACCACCTTTTCAGCTTCTTCCCTACAAGAGGGTCAAGAAATCCTGGTGAAGCTTGGCCTCCTGGATGCTGCTGCGATACGTCGCCCTCCATCGACACCCCATCCAGCTCCCATTTGGCAAACCCTGCCACCCAGGAGAGACAGAAGGAGGATCCGCTACGAAATTGGAGAGGGCCTCGCAGAACAACTACGCTGAAAGTTTTCGCAGATTATCACTCAATTATCCCTTGAGACGCTCTGCACTGAATTTTCTCTCACCCTACTAAAGGTGACTGTTCCTCGGAGCCGTGATATGTTCTCCCCACACAGCAAACGTTTTTTCTGTTACTTCGGGCGCTGCATCTCCCTTTTATTTGAGTTTCTGTTTCCTTTTTCTGTTAGCCCTACAGGTTTCACGTTCTGCAATCCCACTAGTTGGAAGTTGCAGTGCTGCTGGGTACGAGACCTAGTTGTCTCGCTTGTGAACTCTCTTTTTTTATCAGGTAAAGTTTTGTTATAATTTTTACTCTACCTGATCCAGTTTGGACGTTGAACTTTATGTCCTTTTCCAGTACTCTGCTATTTTTCTTTTTTTGGTTTTATATGTTTATGAAGTTTTTCTTTTTGGTCAGTCAGTTCACAGCCTAAAATATTGGTCCTTTCTATATCTTACATGTGAGATTTGTATGTCTAGGATTCATGATCTCTTTTATTGGTTAAGTATATACAAGATTTACCACCTGGTGATTGGGATAATGGTGGTACCCCTGCTTGGTTTAGTATGCTCTAGATCACAAATTCAGTTTACCTCCCATACAGGGTCTATTTTGCACCTTTTTTGTTATGATAGCTCAACTATGACATATCATGGTCATCACCTGTATATCCCATAATGTGAAGGGATTCAATTCCCCCATAAAGAGACGCAAAGCCTTTGATCTATAAAGTCACATGGGCGCCAAGATCCTTCTACTGCAGGAGACCCACTTCTCACATTCTTCACATCCAAAATTCCTTCATAGGAATTTCCCTCAACCATTTTACTCCCTTCATTCAACCAAAAGCAGAGGTGCCGCCATTTTATTACATGCCTCCCTTTCAATGGAGGTAAAGCAATGCTATAGAGACAAGGATAGCAGGTTCGTCATTATTAAAGGGATAATTCACAATAAAGAAATAACCATAGCTAGTGTATACGCCCCTAATGACGCACCTGCATCCTTCTTTAAATCCTTTTTTGATAGATTGGTCTCCTTAAACTCGCCCCACATGATAATAGGGGGTGATTTCAACTTAGTGGCTAATCCAACACTGGATAGATCCTCCTCCACAATCGCCTCCAAGGCCTTCCCCAGGTCTCTAACACAAGGCCTGGTCGACCACCAGCTAATAGATACCTGGAGAACGCACAACATGGGGCTTAAAGAATTCACGTTTTACTCGCACCCCCATAAAAGTTATGCTAGGTTGGACTATATTTACACCACCCCCATCATATTAGCTAATTCCTCTGGCGCCATGATCCACCCTTGTGTTTGGTCGGATCACCATGTAACTTCCTTTACAACGAATTTTATTGGACTTGCTCCCACCCCACACACTTGGAGACTGAACGAGGCCTTGCTCTCAGACCTAGTGACAGAATCCGAGACAGCTAAGTCAATTGAGGAGTACTTCTCATTTAATGCTCTTCCAGAAACCCCACCTTCTATCGTAGGGACTGCCCATAAAGCAGTTGTAAGGGGCAATCTAATCAGTATCGCCTCATCCCATAATAAAATGCATAGACAAAAAATCCTTGACCTTACGAAGGAATTGGATTGCTTATATAAAAACACCAACACACTGTGCTTGGAGTCCACCAGAAAAACCATAGACCAAAAGCGTCTAGAATTAGACTCTCTCCTATCCTCCAAGACCGAAAAAGCCCTTAGATAGTCCAAAGCCAAATTTTTACTGCATAACAATACCGCCTCAACCCTTTTTGCCAGAAAGCTCAACCAGTCCTCCCGCCCCACACATGTATACAAACTAACCTCAGAGACGGGTCTATCCACCTCCCATCCCAAGGAGGTGCCTTGAATTTTCGAACACTTCTACTCCTCCCTCTTAGCACCAGTCCAAACGCCACGCACTTTTGCAGAAGACACTTGGCTCCAAAACATTCCTATACCCTCCCTTTCTCCTACACAAATAGAGAAACTCAATGCTCCTATCACATCCTCAGAAGTTCTTAACGTGATCAAATCCTTGAAGATAGGCTCAGCCCCTGGCCCTGACGGCTTTTCCGCCATATACTATAAGAAATTCGCCAACCTTCTTTCCCCCAGCTTGGTACAATTATTTAATTGGGTCCTACAAGGGGGTAGTTTCCCGGATGAAATGCTGCTGGCAAATATGTCCTTGATCCCTAAACCTAACAAAAATCACTTACTCCCCCAAAATTATAGGCCAATTTCGGTCATGAATAATGACTTAAAAAGTTTTAGTAAGATTCTGGCGGACAGACTGGCATCCATTATCTCCTCCCTGATATCTCCCTTCCAATCAGGATTTATACCCCACAGATTCATAACTGATAACATTCGGTTAGCCACTAACATAATACAGGATGCGGATCTGTCTTCCAGAAAACTTTTTATGCTCAGCCTAGACATACATAAGGCGTTTTATAGCGTCTCCTGGAGCTATCTTTCCATCCTTCTGCAACGTATGGGCTTCTGTGATGAATTTTTACATGCGTTCCGTGCCCTTTACGTAAACCCCAAAACTCGTATTAAGATCCCGGGCTGTTATTCTGATTTTTTTTCCGTAGGGCGGGGCACTAGGCAGGGGTGCCCACTCTCTCCCCTAATTTTTGCCCTTGCCCTAGAACCCCTAGCTATTGCAATACTCAATAACCAAGATATATCAGGTTACACCAAAGGTGCCTCATCCTACAAATTTTGTATGTATGCGGACGATGTCCTCATGTTCTTAACTAACCCCCATATTTCCCTGCCCAATCTCCTACAGACTCTGTCAAACTTTGCGGGAGTCTCCGGCCTCAAGATCAATGTTTCAAAATCGGTTGCCCTCCCGGTGGGGTTCTCTCCAAGAGAGCTCCAACAACTTAAGGGTACCTTTCATTTTGTATGGGCTGAAACCCACCTATCATATTTGGGCATTGACCTGACAGGAAACTTCTGCAAACTTTTTGAATTTAACTACCCTCCTATGATCTCTAAATTGAAAAAAAACCCTGAAATGATGGTCCCAACTTCACATCTCCTTTCTAGGTAGAATTACAGCCCTCAAAATGGTGATCCTCCCCCGGTTACTCTACCTTTTTCGATCCCTTCCAATTAGAGTATCTAAAGGCTACCTGCTAACTCTTCAAGCACAACTTAATAAATTCATTTGGCAAGACAAACCCTCTAGATTCGCTAGGGAAACTCTTTACCTTTCTCCTAAGAGAGGAGGTCTGGGGGTCCCTCGTATTTGGCTATACTATATAGCAAGTAGATATGCACAACAAACCCAGTGGAACATCAGAGACTCCAAGGTCCCATGGGTCAAATTTGAACAAGACTCTACTGCTCCCCTATTTCTTTCTGGGATAATGTGGTCCTCCATCCCCTCCCTCCCAGAAATCTCTACCAAAAACCAGGTTGTATCACTAGGTTTGAAACTCTGGAACTCATATAAGAAAACATTCAACCTTACTTCTCATACCCATCGGGGAGCCTCCTTTCTTGGTGATCCTAGATTTCCACCGGCCTACGAGCACCCGGAGTCATTCCAGGAGTGGACACAACGTAACCTGAGCACATTGGGGGATTTTCTGGTTGACTCCAAATTCACTACCTTTTCGATACTTAAGGCCCGTTTTCATAATCCAGATAGAGAATTCTATTGTTTCCTCCAAATACGACATTTTTTTCAACATTACCCCACCCCCTCAGCAGAGAATACGACATCATATGAAGATATGTGCCATACGGCTCCTCGTCAAAGAGGCCTTATTTCACAAATCTATAAATTATTAGAATCAGTTGAAGATACAGTATTCTGGCCCTGAAGTATAGATCTCAATGGGAACAAGAACTAAATCTAGACCATGACGATATTGACTGGGATAGGGGTTGGTTAAACATATGCAAATGCTCTAAGTCCCTAACTATTAGGGAGACAGCCATAAAACTTACGACAAGATGGTACTATACCCCAACCCGTATTCACACGATATACCCACAAACTACTCCCTGGTGTTTCAGGGGTTGCACACATTCGGGTTCATACATTCACATATTCTGGGAATGTGAGAAACTTCAACCTACCTGGAAGGAGGTACTAAAACTGGTGGATAAACTAGCAGGACATCCCATCAACCTCACCTTTCTCCATTGCATTTTCTTTCAAGATATCCCTGAAATCACAAAACCCCTGCTGAGGTTAATTCACTCTATCTGTGTAGCTATGATCTGGTGCATTGCTCTTCATTGGAAATCCTCTGTGATCCCGTTCGCACAAATTATCTCACGTGTTGATAGTATGATGATATCTGAGAAAATATTTCATAGCTTACATGATTCCATTCCTGCATATGATGCCAAATGGAATCCATGGTTCCTACTAAGGCTTCAAGACTGACCGTCTCTGGCCAGAGTTAATACTGCTAAGTTTGTTCTACCTTTTATTTTCAATTTCTTTCATTCCTTTTCTGTTTTATTGATATTACGTATCCAACCTTCTGGGTTATAGCCCCTTTTTAGTACTTAGTGTAATTCAAGAGATCATTATGTTGATAAAATGTTCTTATTATTTTGTAACATGATTGAACACTTTGTACATGGATTTTCATGACATTTCTATTACCCTGAAGGAAATGGTATCTTTCGCTTTAAATGTATATGTATTCTTCTTTTTATTTTTAATAAAATCTTTTGAAAACAAAAAAAATGTTTGGTTCTTTCTCGGGTTTCAATATAAACTGGGATAGATCTGTACTAATTCCAGTAGACGAGATATCTCCAATCCTGCCGCAGATGGCCAATAAGATTAAAATAGCTACATCTTTTAAATATATTTGCAAAAATTGAGGAATATTTAAATTATAATTTGACCCTTTTACTAGATAAATTTAAGATGAAGAGTAAAATATGGACTAAATTACCTCTGTCGCTGGTAGGATGTGCAAATTTGATAAAAGTGTTTATATGGACTAAATTACCTCTGCGGCCAGTAGGATGTGCAAATTTAATAAAAATGTTTTTGGCCCCTCAGTTACTTTATATTTTGCACAACTCACCATTGTGGATACCTCTTAAAGGGTTTACAAAAAATAGATTCCCTATTTTTGCATTTTATTACTGAAGGGTCAAAATCCCAGAATTAAGCTTTCTACATTACAACTTTCTAAAGATATGCGGGAACTGGCAATGCCAAATGCTAGAATTTACTTCCTAGCTACCATTTAGTAGCCCAGTTGGAATCTGGGTCATTTGCTAATGCCATTCAAAGACCCACTCTAGTACTGATGCATAAAGTGTGTTAGGAAAGGTATTATGCAATATGTGGATATATCAGCTTACTCCCCTCTATGGGAGAATATAAAATATAAGGAAATAAGTACGCTAGAAGGATTTAAGGTGTGGAAAGAATTAGGGATTCAATATATTTCATAATTTTATACTCTGATAATATTTTAAAAACATTTCAAGAACTACAAATATAATACTTATTACCCTCTCATATCTTCTTCCAATACCTACAATTTTGGCATGCCTTACAGATTCAGTTTAAAGATAATAACAGTTAAAGATACAAACTATGCCACTTATAGATCTTCTTGCAAAGACACAAGCTAAGAGGGGTCTCATTTTCATGATATACAGTTGTCTGATTGGGCAATCTCAGGAGGAGGTTATTTGTTCAGGTAGAAGGGGATGGGAAAGGGACCTAGGAGATATGTCAGATGAACAATGGCAGAATATTTTGGAACAATTACAGTTAGTATCTGTATCACCTTAGCAATGTTTAACTCCATTGTACACAATCCATAGAGTGTATAGGACCCGGTGGCGTATCATCCTTGTGTGCAGGGTGTTCACTGCCTGCTGTGGTTGGGACAATGATTGGTGCAGCGGGAGGACAGATGTGAGCACCGATCTCCCTGCATGACTTTTCAGACAGCCGCTTCTCCTTTTCTCCCTCCCGTGGCTGTCAGCTGAAATGCCATACAGGGAGATCGGTGCTCACAATCATCCCCCCAATGTCTGTTGTGTCCTTCTCCTCCAGCCCCATGTTCTCTGGCCTCCTGTGCTCCTACTCCACCCCCCATCGTTCCCCTGCAAGTGGCTCCCTCCTCTCCTCTCCCGGTAGCTGTGGGGGATCTGTCAGGATGGAGAGAGGAGGAAGGGGCCGGTAAATGTGTCATTTACTGGCTCCTTCCTTTTCTGAATTGGACAGTGAGCCATCTCTACCGAATGCTTGCTATGTCCTGTAATAACTGAGCAGAGTAACCTGTGTGTTACTCTGCTTCAGTGTCAGGCTAGGAGCATATAACAGGTAACAGTTCAGGTTTTCTGATTATGCAAAGAGTTTAAAGAACAAGAGCACATACCATGAGCAGGTCTGAGCAGAGCGGGTCAGCTGGGACTTGTAGTTCACCGCTGTAGATGTAGGTAGATGTTTGCTGGACCTTGTAGTTCACCGCTGCAGATGAGGATAGATGGTGTCTGGTGCTTGTAGTTCACCGCTGCAGGTGAGGATAGATGTCTGGTGCTTGTAGTTCACCGCTGCAGATGAACACAGTAGAATCAGGCAAAGTGTAGTCTAGGCAAGCTGCGTCATACACAGGAAGATCAGAGTCCAAACGGTACCTAATCAGAAGCAAGCAAACAGGGTCAAACGAGCCGGGTCATACACGAAGTACACAGAGCAGATATCAACTGGATCAAACACAAGGTAAACTCTAACAAGAGCAATGATTGAATGCTGATACAAGTGATTTAAAGGTGATCTGGCCAATCATTGTTGTTTCCCAGGCAAAGGCTGTGTCAGGTGAGTTGTGCTGGGTCCTAAAGGGATCCTAGTACTGACAGTACCCCCCCTTTCTCGAGGGGTTGCTCCTGCACCCCCAGGCTTACTTGGATAACGAAGATGGAACTTCTTCTTAAGCCGGTCAGCATGAAGATCACGAGCTGGGACCCAAGATCGATCCTCTGGGCCGAAACCTTTCCAATGAACGAGATATTGTAAGGAATTGCGCACTCGTCTGGAATCAAGAATGAATGCCACTTCATATTCCTGACTGTCCAACACATCCACAGGTTCTGGTTCATTTACTTGGAGGCTGGAATGAACAGGTTTCAACAATGAAACATGAAAAACATTTGGAATGCGCATGGATGGGGGGAGTTTTAATCTATAGGATACAGGATTAACAATCTCCGAAATTTCATAGGGCCCGAAGAATTTTGGGCCAAGTTTTTTAGATGGAACATGCAGGGACAGATTCCTAGATGATAACCACACTTTGTCACCAACTTTATATCCTGGTGCCTTTGAGCGCCTCTTGTCAGCCATTTTCTTAAAAGCCTGCACAGAGCGAGAAATAGCACGATTAACATCGGACCAGATTTTGGAGAAATTTTCAATTGTGGTGTTGGCATCTGGCACATCAGAGGGTGGCAGATCAAAGGAGCACACACGAGGATGCAACCCGTAAACACAGAAGGAGAGATTCCTGTAGATGTGCTGGCACAATTATTAAAGGCAAACTCTACCCATGGCAGGACGTTGACCCACTCCATCTCATCATTGGCCATCAGACAACGTACCATCTTCTCTAGAGTCTGATTAGTCCTTTCTGTTTGGCCGTTTGTCTCAGGATGATATGCTGAAGAATATGATAACTTAATCCCCAGCTGAGAGCAAAGGGCCTTCCAAAACTGGGCTATAAACTGAGAGCCACGGTCTGAGACAATGTTAATTGGTGCCCCATGGAGCCTGAAAACATGTTTAATGAATAAAGATGCCAGTTCCTTAGCAGATGGAAGTTTCGGAAGCGGAACAAAGTGGACCATTTTACTGAACCTGTCTACCACCACCCAGATCGTGGAACATCCCTGGGATGGAGGCAACGCAGTGATAAAGTCCATAGATAAATGGGTCCAGGGACAGGTAGGTACTGGTAGAGGACGTAGGAGACCGGGCGGCTTAGAGGCACTGCTCTTGCTTCTGGCACAAACTTCACAGGCCTGGGCGAAGGCTAACACACCCTGCCTAATCGATGGCCACCAGAGGTTGCGAGAGATAATCTCAAAAGTTTGTCTAAACTCCGGATGTGCTGCAGGTTTTGATGCATGTACCTGCTGCAATACCTGCAAACGAAGAGCCAGGGGCACAAAAAGCATACCAGAGGGAGTGGAGGGAGGGGCTTCAGCCTGTGCAGGTAACAAGGCCTCAGAGATGTCAGTCTGGGTGAAAGCCAAAATCCTATCCTCAGAGATAATGGGTTGTGGGGGAAGCGGAGGAGGAGACTCTGATAAAAAGCTGCGAGACAAGGCGTCAGCCTTAATGTTTTTTGGTCCTGGTAAATATGAAATTGTGAAGTCAAATCTGGAGAAGAACGATGACCACCTGGCTTGAAGTGAGTTCAGTCTTTTAGCAGAACAGATGTATTCAAGGTTTTTGTGGTCAGTCAGAACTATGAATGGATAGCGAGCTCCCTCCAGCCAATGTCTCCATTCCTCCAAAGCGAGCTTTATGGCTAGAAGTTCTCTGTTGCCTATATCATAATTGCGCTCTGCTGGGGAATATTTCTGAGACAAGAAGGCACAGGGGTGGATGGCAGCATTTACAGGATCCTTTTGTGACAAAAGCGCCCCCACCCCTACTTCAGATGCATCTACCTCCACAATAAAAGGTAGCTCAGGAACAGGATGGCGTAGGATTGGTGCAGAGGTAAAGGCTTTCTTTAACTGAGTGAAGGCTGCCTGGGCTTCAGTAGTCCATTTAAAGGTAGTCGGAGTCTTCCTGGTGAGAGAGGTGATGGGATGTGCAATGGCGGCAAAGTTCTTAATGAATTTTCGATAGAAATTTGCAAAGCCCAGGAAGCGCTGAACTGCCTTCAGGTCTGAAGGTGGTGCCCAGTCTAAAATGGCTTGAATCTTGGCTGGATCCATGGTGAGGCCTGTGTCAGAAATTAGGTAGCCTAGGAAAGGTACTTGTTTTAACATGGAAAGAACATTTTTCAGGCTTTACAAAAAGGGGGTGAGTGTTTAATCGGGCCAATACCGAGCAGACATGTTTCTGATGTGTTTCAAGATTGGGAGAATATATCAAAATGTCGTCTAAATATACTAGCATGAAGCGACCCAACATGTCACGGAAAATGTAATTCATTAAGTTCTGAAAGACAGCTGGTGCATTTCTGAGACCGAAAGGCATGACGAGACATTCGTAATGACCATCCTTGGTGTTAAAGGCTGTCTTCCACTCGTCGCCTGCACGTATGCGCACCAGATTATAGGCTCCCCTTAAGTCCAGTTTAGAGAAGATTTTGGTTCCCTGGATTTGAGAGAACAATTCTGTGATGAGAGGAAGAGGATACCGATTGGGAACAGTTATTTTATTTAGACCTCTGTAATCAACACAAAGTCTCAGTCCCCCAACCTTCTTTGGGACAAATAAGCATCCTGCTCCTGCGGGAGAAGGGGAGGAACGGATGAAACCCTTAGCTAGGTTTTCCTGGATGTATTCTTGCAAGGCAAGATTCTCTGGCTCAGACAGTGGAAAGACTCTCCCTCAAGGAGGTGTAGTGTCAGGCAAGAGGTCAATGGGACAATCATAACTGCGAAGAGGTGGTAAAGTGTCAGCAATCCCTTTAGAAAACACATCCCAAAAGTCCTTATAACAAAGTGGAATCTGTTCCATTCCCACTTGACAGGTAGCAAGTCGAACAGGGTGCTGGATGCAGTTCTTTTTACACTGATTGGACCAAGCCAGAATATTTCCTGTTCGCCAGTCAATTACAGGATTGTGCTTCTGAAGCCAAGGAAGGCCTAGGATCAAAGGAGTGGATGGAGAGTCAATGACAAGACATGAAATCTTCTCCCAATGCACAGCCCCCAATTGTAACTGGAAAGGGTTGGTGGCTTGGAGCACTAGATCTTGTGAGAGAGGCCGATTATCCACGGAAATTAGGCGGACTGGGCAATCTAGAGCATGAGTTTCCAGGGACAGAGAGGTAATCAGAGTCTTATCAATAAAATTCTCAGCGGCTCCAGAATCTACCAAGGCCAGCAGTTCATGAGCCCCTGTCCCAAAGTGAATGACAGCGAGTAAAAGAATACGATTGTCCCCCTGGGGAGATGAGAGCAGACCTAAGGTAACCTCCCCGCAATTACCTAGGTCCTGGAGTTTCCCGGACATGTAGGGCTCGAGCATATGACCCTTGAGGCCACAATACAAGCAGAGTCCCATGTTACGCCGGCATGTGTGTTCCTGGGCAGAAAACCGGGTGGAGCCTAACTGCATAGGTTCTTCCTCAGATTTGGCACTGGAGGTGGAATAGTCAGCTGGCAAGGGAGGTATATAGTTTGCCATAGCTGTAGTTTGTTCTTTTCTCCTCTCTCGCTGGCGGCGGTCAATTCTAATGGCTAGACTCATAGCCTCCTCAAGTGAGGCTGGGTAGGAGAAGTTGACCAGAGTATCCTTAATTGCATCTGAAAGGCCCATTCTAAACTGGCTGAGGAGAGCTGCATCATTCCAGCGAGATTCCGGGGCCCACCTGCGAAACTCTGAGCAATACATTTCAGCTGTGGTAGTTCCTTGCTTTAAGTTACACAGGGTTGATTCTGCAGTAGCAGCACGATCTGGATCATCATAAAGTAACCCTAGGGCTTCAAAGAAGGCATCTACTGTTAGCAAGGCTAGATGGTTTGGTTCCAGGTTAAAGGCCCAAGCCTGGGGGTCACCCTGTAGTAGAGAGATAATGATTTGAACCCTCTGAGTTTCAGGGCCAGACGAGGATGGCCTTAACTTGAAATATAATTTGCAGCTGTTTTTAAAGTTGCAAAACCCTTTACGGTCACCAGAAAACCGGTCAGGCAAAGGAATTTTTGGTTCAGATGGAGTTTTTGTAGCGGTGGTAATAGAAGGAGATTGCACCTTGGTGAGCTCTGTGGCCATTTCCTGAACTTGATGGGATAAGCGGCAAAGTTCCTGTGCAAACAACTGAGCCTGCTCAGGATCCATGATAGGTTTCCTTATTTATGTATGGCTCGTGTTAATGTCAGGCTAGGAGCATAGAACAGGTAACAGTTCAGGTGTTCTGATTATGCAAAGAGTTCAAAGAACAAGAGCACATACCATGAGCAGGTCTGAGCAGAGCAGGTCAGCTGGGACTTGTAGTTCACCGCTGTAGATGTAGGTAGATGTTTGCTGGACCTTGTAGTTCACCTCTGCAGATGAGGATAGATGGTGTCTGGTGCTTGTAGTTCACCGCTGCAGGTGAGGTTAGATGTCTGGTGCTTGTAGTTCACCGCTGCAGATGAAGGTACTACAGTAGAATCAGGCAAAGCGAAGGAAGATCAGAGTCCAAACAGTACCGAATCAGAAGCAAGCAAACAGGGTCAAACGAGCCGGGTCATACACGATGTACACAGAGCAGATATCAACTGGATCAAACACAAGGTAAACTCTAACACGAGCAATGATTGAATGCTGATACAAGTGATTTAAAGGTGATCTGGCCAATCATTGTTGTTTCCCAGGCAAAGGCTGTGTCAGGTGAGTTGTGCTGGGTCCTAAAGGGATCCTAGTACTGACATTCAGTTTATGAATGAACAGGAGTCTCTGTCTCCTGTCCATTCATCTTCAATGATGAGAAAGGGACTGGGAAATCTGTGTCCTCAGCATCTCTCTCTTTCTCAAAGGGGAGATGTTAGGGATCTATGTAGACCCCTGACATGTCACCAAATCCCCCCAACTGATATATACTGTATATATAAAAAAAAATCCAATAAATATTACAAAAATATTTTTATGTTCACACAATCCTATATCCTTCCCAGGGGTATTCGTCCCCAACCCCTTTTTACCAGTGTTGAACCCCCCACAATATTCTGGAACACAAGGTTTACCTGTTAAAAACCTACCTCGATGTGAACAACGACAAATTTTCTTTCTACATGCTCCAGGCTACATGCCCTCAACATGGGGACAAGGTGCTTTGGGGAAGAGCAGAGCCCCCCAAAGCACCTCCCCCCATGTTGAGGTCATGTAGCCTGGCATAGTTCACTAGGGGTGTGCTTGCTTGTCACCGCCCCTCCTTTTGCTGACCTGCCAGGCTGCATGCTCAAATAAGGGTCTGATATGGATTTTTGGGGGGACCCCATGCCATTTTTCTTAAATATAGGCATGGGGTTGCTCTTAAAATCCATACTAGACCTGAAGGACCTAGTATGCATTGAGGGGGACCCCACACTGTTTTTTTTTTTTCATTTTTTTTTCATTGCCGGCATTCAAGTTGCATGAAAGTTGGACTGAAGTAGTGCAGGATCTACTTTGAAGTTGCTGCAACTTGAAATCGCACACATATGAACGGTACTCATAGGGAAACATGGGGTGAGACTTGTCATGCAACTTTGGGATCCAAAGTCGCATGACAAGTCTCACAGATGTGAATGGGGCCTAATGCCACTCACACCCACGTGTATGAACGTACAACATGCATCAGGTGCTCATAATAAAACAATAGTTTTGCCACATGTATTAGGCATTGACCAAGGCAGATCAATAATTCTAGGGCTTGCATTCACAGGTGACTTTAAAACTCTTTACAGCCCATCAATTTAAAGTGTCGTCTATGGACACCATAGTTATTGGGTATCATTGTTTTTCAGCATTTAAAATAGTATTGACCTTATAATGCCTAATTTTCATTTTTAGTTCCTATATTGAACATTGGTAATATAAAAAAATTTTGGGATAGCAGGGTATTCTAGTAATTTATTTAATTTTAGGCTTTGCTTTTATAAATTCTAGCACATTCCACACCAATGTTATTTATATTGTATGTATAATAAATATACATGCAAAAGTCTGTATATAATTGTTTATCAAGTATGTATCTACAGCTATAGAAGAATGTTCGGCTGTGTTTGGTCTGTTACAAACCACTGTCTTGGTGTTAGGAACCTTGTAATTAGTTATTTTTTGGTGTAAATGAAACATCACCCTTCACTTGTGTTCTGATGTTCTTAATTTTCTGCGTAAATTACCATGAAAACGGGCTAGAGGATTGTGCCTCTTATAACACAGCATTTATTAAGTTTTAATTTAATAATTCTGCTTTGTTCTGCAGTCATTGTGGATTTTTTTTTACCTTATAATGTTCTAATTTCCGTTTTTTACTGATCTGAGACTGATAACATGGAAACATTTTGCTCTTGAACATTGTGTGATTGAAAACTGCCATGTTGACTTTCTCATATCCTCTTTTATCAGTCTTTCAGAAATAGTATTTTTTTGTACATCTGAAGATGCAATTTGATATTCATCCTTTCCTGTTCAGTTTGCTTACTCATCTTACAGCAGAAAGTGCCTAACCTTTGATTCCTACCCTTACATTTGGGCTTTGTTAACAAACTAACATTCTGCCAGCACTTTTCGATTTAGCAAATCAAAAAGCAAAAGGTATAATCAATATGTCAATTGAAAATTAGGCCTTTAGTGCATGCAGGTGGGGTTGATTTACTAATCAGGAGTGGAAAATGTTCATTTAGCTTAGTAAATAATGTGAGGTTCTCTTAATTTTGAATATCCAATCATGTGTAAGGGTAATTGAAAAGCAGGTATTCTTTATGGTCCATTATGAGACATATATTCATTGACCATGGTTAACACAGCATCCTACAGGAGGATCAGACACTATTCCAAAGAAAAAACTGAAACTCAGCCCCTAGGGACCAAGGTGAACCTTGTGAGCAACCCTTCTTTATGAGATCCTTGCTGCTGTGTTAGGCTTGACTATGACATAAAAAGCTTATTTTGTGACAACTGCACATCTGTTACCAATCTGACCACCACTACACCAGTGTTCAAGGCTTCCCTTAAACCTTGTGGAGTGCCAGAGACTAATTACCTAACAACAGATGCCCCCCCCTGAAATGTAGGTTTTATGTTGTGACTGCAATAATAACTTGTGTCACAGTCTGATCGCAGGTGTCACACATGCTTTTCTTCCCTTTAAAGTTGGACTCGGGCATGCAGAACCTCACAAAATCCAAAAAGGTCTTTCTACAGAGTAAGCCTCTGGGGCAGAATCCCTGCTCTGCGATTGCTTAGTGATGATGAGGGAACTCAGAGCAATCTCCAGTAGGCGGCTAACCTGCCTATACAGAAGGGAACAGTCTCTTACTTTTTCAGAATTCAGATACAGTATATCTTCTTCATCAAGCAAAGTGTTTTCTGTGTTTTTAGAATCTCATACAGTCCATTAAGGTCTTCCCCCACCATTCCTTGTTTGATGACATTTATGTACAGAAACTTTTTCTCCTAATGCCACGTACACACGAGCGGACTTTATGGCAGACTTTGCCTGGCGGACGGGATTTGGTCGGACAATTCGATCATGTGTGGGCTCCAGCGGACTTTGTTTTCTCAAAAGTTGGACGGACTTAGATTTGAAACATGTTTTAATTTAATCCGTTGAAATCGAGTCCGGTCGAAAAGTCCGCCGTCTGTATGCTAGTTCGACGGACAAAAAGCCACGCTAGGGCAGCTATTGGCTACTGGCTATGAACTTCCTTGTTTTAGTCCGGTCGTACGTCATCACGTACGAATTCGACGGACTTTGGTGGATTGTGTGTAGGCAAGTCCGTTCATTCAGAAAGTCCATCGTAAAGTACGTCGAAAAGTCCGCCGGGCAAAGTCTGCCGTAAAGTCCGCTCGTGTGTACGCGGCATAAGAGTTTTACTGTCCTGTTTCCTCTTGCAGAGGACTTCCCAAAGGAGTGGTCTTCTTTTCCTAAAGTGGATTCACATATTTCTTGATTTAAAGTGTATTGTAAGTTAAAAACAAAAACAAATGCAGTACATCTTTGCCATAACTGCACATTTCCCTGTTTTATCTTTTGAAATAATCTACAAGTACGACAGAAAAATACCCGTTGATCTGTACTCAAGTCAGTCCTGTTTTGGTCTGAAAACACCTAACATTTTTGTTAGGTCCTGCTCCCAAATCTCTGCAACATAAAGTCTAATCATTCTGTAGTTTACAATAAGAACTAGGAGTGTTTCTTGACATTATACACAGGAAGTGTATAGATGACAAGGGACAACTCTGAATTTCTAACAATATCAACATTTTTTCACTTATCAAACAGGTATACAAAATGCTTCTAATTGTATTTTTCAATTGACCAAAGGGGAGAAAATACGAGAAGTTCATTGTTAGGGTTTACATTAACAGTACTTAAACTATTCCAGTGGTGGCTGCTCCCTTCTTTAAAGATTCTGTGAAAAAGAAACTGGTATCTTTCTCTTGCTGTATGTATATGCTGGTGGATTTGTTATCACAGCCTGTGTTTGTTTTGGCCCTGATCACCCGGACCCTCAAAGAGTGGATGCAGTCCCTGAGTGTTTTCTTTGCGCTAGGCTCCATTCACACTTGTGCGACTTGTCATGCAACTTTGGACATCAAAGTCACATGACAAGTCATTTCCCATGTTTTCCAATGATAACCATCATATATGTGCAACTTAAAGTTTCAACTACTTCAAAGTTGTTCATGCACTAACTTGGTCCAACTTTCATGCAACTTGAGGAACATAGACTTCAATGTTAACCCTCAAAAGTTGCATGAAATTCGTACCTGAATGTTATATAATGCAACAGTTGTCCATTATCACTGGTCAAAGCCAAAGTTGTATCAAAGTTGCATCTATCGAAAGTTCATAAAAGCTGCAGTCCAAAGTCGGCACAACTTTGGAGTCGTACAAGCCTGAATGGAGCCTAACATAGAGGAGAACCACTTCTATTTCATGATTCCTATTAATTGGAAAATAGTCATGACAAACCTACTGGGCTGGGAAAGTGTGCTACTGATGCAGGGCTATTGGAAACTAAGGATGAGCCGAACACCCCCTGGTTCGGTTCGCTCCAGAACATCCGAACAGGCAAAAAATTCCCTGTGGCATAAGAGGGGGCGGGGTCACCCGTTTACATAACCGGGTGGCCCCGCCCTCAGCTATATAACAGCTGTCACCCAGAAGAAGCGTCACTCGATGGGAGCCTCTCGTGGAGGCGGAACTGTTGGGGCTTTTTTTTTTTTTTTGATCCATCGGGCGGTGTGGATTTACATTGCGGGACATTTTTTTAATCTTTTTTTAATAATTTTTTTTTATCTAATAATAAAGGACCTGTCCCAAGCTGTCTCTTGTCTTTTTTACCACTTGTGAAATTTTTTTTTGGTAAAATGGTAGGGGTACAATGTACCCCGTTACCAATTCACATAGGGGCGCTGGGATCTGGGGGTCCCCTTGTTAAAGGGGGCTCCCAGATTCCGATAAGCCCCCTGCCCGCATACCCCCCAGACCCAAAGGGACTGGTAATGGACTGGTAGGGGACCCATGCCCTTTTTTTTTCAATCAGTTTTATCTATATTGCTGAGACCCAACAATTCACTACAGCTGCAATCAGTTTTAAATGACAATTTTTCATTTAGAAATGTCATTTTGCTGTGGTACTGTTCTAAACACGGGAAAAATGCGCCACTTTACAGGCATACTATAGACACCCCAGACATGATATTTAAAGGAATATTTCATTTTTATTGTTTCACTTTAAGCATTAAAAAAATCACTGCTCCCGAGAAAACGTCAGTAAAAAAAAAAAAATTGCATTGATACATGTCCCCTGGGGCAGGACCCAGGTCCCCAAACACTTTTTATGGTAATAACTTGCATATAAGCTTTTAAAATTAGCACTTTTGATTTTTCATGTTAGTGTCTTTAACGGTGTTCGGGCAGCTTTCAAATTTGTCCCGAACACCGCATATTGTTCGATGTTCGCCGAACATCCGAACAACCAACGTTCCGCCCAAACTTATGCTTGGGCCCAACTGTTCACCCATCCCTAGAGAAAGTGTAGCTTTCAATCAACTTTCTGGAAGTTCTGGAACTTCAATCTGCTCTCCTTTCATTCTGCTACAGCTGTCAGGTCTCCCAGTTCGGGCCCAATTGGTCAATGCCATTGTAGTGCCATACATTGGGTATCAAGCAAAACTAAACATACCAATTCTATTTTCCCAGTGTGGAAAATTGGCAAGTGGATTTCCAAAGCCACCAATGCCTGGATTCTGAAGAATGTTTCCTCCATCAGGAGGTATACCAAGAGATCTGTTGTTGAGGGGGAACACTGAATACGGATATTCTGGCATTCCATCTGTGTAGAAAGCTGGACAGGCTGTGACCAGGTCAGCGGATCAGCTGGCAGTGACAGTGCACAGTGATGTTATGGGATCAGTTCTCCCTTATTTGTAACTTCCTTCCTTTTAGTCTTATCTATGAATGGTAGTAGAGGGCATGCTGGTAGTTTATCATAGTCCCAGATTGTACTAGGAGGATTTGGTATACTGACATGATTTTTCTACTCACCTTCCATTCCCCTTGCTGGACAGACTGGATATTCTGCCCCAAGGACTGATTTTACAAGCTAGTTTTTCAATGCTAAATTTAACCACTTCCTGACTGGCGCACGCTGATGTATGTCAGCAGAATGGCGCAGCTGGGCAAATGGTCTTACCTGTACTTCCCTTTAAATTGCGTGCACGCCACTTGCGGCGCGCGCGCTCCGGTCGGGAGCTACGTGAGTTGGGTCGTGGGTCCCGCGGACTCGATCGCCGCGGGGATACCCGCGATCACCTCACAGAGAGGATGAATGGGGAGATGCTAATGTAAACAAGCATCTCCCCGTTCTGCCTAGTGACAGTGTCACTGATCTCTGCTCCCTGTGATCGGGAGCAGAGATCAGTGACGTGTCAAACATAGCCATGCTCCCCCACAGTTAGTAACACACACCAGGACATACTTAACCCCTCCCTAAACCCCTAGTGGTTAACCCATTCACTGCCTGTGTCATTTACACAGAAAAAAAAAAAGCAAGTGTAGGCGTAATAACTCAGAAAATCCACGGGATCAGATCTACACAAATTATGTACCAAAAGTCATTCAATTAATGAAAAGGAAAAAATGACAATCCATATGGCAAGCACAAACCAATGGTCTATGTGTTGCTATAAAATGGGGTAGAGGGGTAAAAACGTCCAGAAGGAGCAAGCAGGGCTGCCATCATGATGAGAAAGAAACCATATTCTCGAGGCTGAAAGACAACAAGTAGAGAGGTGCCTCTGGGTGCAGTCGTTTTTATAGATAAAAATGCTTTTAATAAAACATAGGTAAACTCACATTGTAGTAGTTAAAACAAGCATGGTAGTATATGTCAAGGATGACGCTTCCGGTCCTGTGCCTGTAGACAGTCTCTGCCGTGGTTGTATAGACAGCTCTTCCGGGTATACTATGCCGGCTTCATACACAGAGGAGCGGCCTTAAAACGAGGCTTGGAGCACATGAGACCGCTGGCTGCAGGGGATGACGTCATCAGCAGTGGACGCGTTTCCTGGGCATGCGCGCTTGGATGGTTAGCAAGCCGCACCCCTTTTTCAACAGACAAATTTACTAGCCATGCTGAGAGGTTTAAATAGGGAGAGGGGGAGGAAACTGGGCGGGGAAAAGAACTGAGGGGTGGAGAACCAGGAATGTATATACAGCCCAATGCTGTTGGGAGTGACCGTGACATAAGTGGGCGGTGCGGAAAACGGAAAAAACGAAGAGGGACTGGAAGTGTCACCAAGGAAACTATGTGACCTAAAGATAAAGGGACGACAGAGGGGAGAAAGAAGAAAAGGGAGAAAGAGAAAGAAGAAAAGGGGGAAGAAGTGAAAAGTCCCTAGAAGAGGGAAGAAAAGGGAACAGCAGAGGAAGGGAAGGGAGGGGGGAAAAAAGGGTGGGGAGGGGGGAAAAAAGTGTGGGGCGGGGGGGAAAGGGTGGGACGAGGGGGAAATGGGTGGAGACTATTAAACGTCTATACCACATGTCTGGAGGTCGGTACCTATATGAAAATCTAAAAAATAAAATATATCCTAAAGGATCCTAAAAAGTATATATACACACTGAATGTGTACATATGTGCAACATGCATATGAAATACACTAAAATATATAAATAAAACAAATAGGTAAAAATACCTTACATGACATTATATGACAGCTGAAGATGCACAACATAATGATCAAATAAAAGGAATGCATGTATACAAAGAATTCATGTATACAAAAAATATGAAAATTATAGTATATAAAGAGTAATGAATGTCAAATGATATGGGTGCCTTAACAGGCGTAGGAAGAGGGGGGACAGGGAAAGAAAGGACCGTGATTAACGGAACCCATGGATAATAGATATCAGTATTATTGGAAGTCCATGGTAATAGAATAATGAAAATGGAAAAATTGCATGTATACATAAAAATATAAATAACATTAATGTGGGAAATATGGAAATAACAGTATATAATAAATAAGTGAATATCAGATAATATGGATGCCTGGATGGGCATTAAAACAATAATAGGAAAAAGAAGGACCATAAATCACAGAACCCGTGTATAATGGATACCTGTATTATTGGAAGTCCATGTACTTTATTCTCAACAATCATGAGACTGGGAGAAGAAATAGTACCAAGTGTTACAGTATGGTGGAAATTATATATTAATATAGGTACCGACCTCCAGACATGTGGTATAGACGTTTGATAGTCTCCACCCATTTTCCCCCCTCCCCTGCCCCCCTTTTTTTTTCCCCTCCCTTGCCCCCCCTTTTTTTCCCCCCTCCCTTCCCTTCCTCTGCTGTTCCCTTTTCTTCCCTCTTCTAGGGACTTTTCACTTCTTCCCCCTTTTCTTCTTTCTCTTTCTCCCTTTTCTTCTTTCTCCCCTCTGTCGTCCCTTTATCTTTAGGTCACATAGTTTCCTTGGTGACACTTCCAGTCCTTCTTCGTTTTTTCTGTTTTCCGCACCGCCCACTTATGCCACGGTCACTCCCAACAGCATTGGGCTGTATACACATTCCTGGTTCTTCGACCCTCAGTTCTTTTCCCCGCCCAGTTTCCTCCCCCTCTCCCTATTTAAACCTCTCAGCATGGCTAGTAAATTTGTCTGTTGAAAAAGGGGCGCGGCTTGCTAACCATCCAATCACGCATGCCCAGGAAAGGCGTCCACTGCTGATTACGTCATCCCCCTGCAGCCAGCGGTCTCATGTGCTCCAAGCCTCGTTTTGAGGCAGCTCCTCTGTGTATGAAGCTGGCATAGTATACCCGGAAGAGCTGTCTATACAACCACGGCAGAGACTGTCTACAGGCACAGGACCGGAAGCACCATCCTTGACATATACTACCATGCTTGTTTTAACTACTACAATGTGAGTTTACCTATGTTTTATTAAAAGCATTTTTATCTATAAAAACGACTGCACCCAGAGGCGCCTCTCTACTTGTTGTCATTTACACAGGAATCAGTGCATTTGTATAGCACTGATTGCTGTATAAATGACAATGGTCCCAAAAATGTGTCAAAAATGTCCGATGTGTCCACCATAATGTCGCAGTCACAATAAAAATCGCTAATCACTGCCATTACTAGTAAAAAAAAAATTAATAATAAAAATGCCATAAAACTATCCCCTATTTTTTAAACGCTATAACTTTTGCGCCAATCAACCAATCAATAAATGCTTATTGCATTTTTTTTTACCAAAAATATGTAGAAGAGTACGTATCGGCCTAAACTGAGGGAAAAAAAATGTTTTTTAAAATATTTTTTGGGGATATTTATTATAGCAAAAAGTAAAAAAAGTGTTTTTTTCAAAATTGCTGCTTTTTTTGTTTAAAGCGCAAAAAATAAAAACCGCAGAGGCGATCAAATACCACCAAAAGAAAGCTCTATTTGTGGGGAAAAAAGGACGTCAATTTTGTTTGGAAACCACGTCGCAAGACTGCGCATGTCAGTTAAATCGATGCAGTGCCGAATCACAAAAAGTGCTCTGGTCAAAAAGGGGGTAAATTCTTCCGGGGCTGAAGCAGTTAATGGCAGGATTGTTGAAGCCCAGATGCTGAAGGACAGGGGAATCTTGATTCTGAGATTGCCTACTTGCTTGTGTGAGACCAGGGGTTTCCACCCTCACTTCTTTTCCATTAGCAGAATTATTTCATTTCTTCAGGTATGGATCAAAAAAACTATCAAGGGTCAGGTGTCTCCAGTGGTTATTTCTTCCCTACTACCCATTTTTTAATCTCAACCTATGTACAACAAGTCAGATAGGTCCCCCAGTTATCTCAACTTTAGCCTTAGGATCAGAGTTTGGTTTTGTCAGCACTGCACAAACCTCCTCTTATGGCCATCAGTGTCATTGCCATATCTTCCCTATCCAACAAGGTGGCTTTCCTTGTGGTGATTACGTTTGACTAAGAAGGTTTTTGAGTTGTCTGCTCTTTCCTGTAAAGAACCCTTGTTGGTGTTTCACAGGAATAAGGTACTGTAGTTCTAAGACCAAGACTTTCCTTTTTGCCCAAGATGGCTTCTACCTGCTACTTAAGGTTGGATAAATTCTGGCCTTTCTTATGCCCAGCTCCTAAGCATCCTGTTTGCATGTGTAAAGGGCAGTCAGGGTTTGCTTTAATACTTACTTTAAATACTTTTAACTGTCACCCAGGAAGTCAGATTTCTTTTTTGTCCATCTGGAGGATCTAAGGCAGAGGGTCTTAGCTTCCAGGTACTCCTATCCAAGTGCATTCATCACACTGTTGTTAAGGCATACAAGTTAAAAGGGAAGATACCCCCTTTTCCTATACAAGCTCACTCCACCAGGGCAGTAAGTCACTCTTGGGATTTTTGCCGTCAAGCTTCTGTGTCTGTCTATAGGATTGCAATCTGGGCTTTGGCTCACTCTTTCATTAGGTTTCACAGGGTGGACATTTCAGCGTTGGCCAATTGCCAGTTACAGTCAGCTTTGTGACCTCCCATTTCTTTGTTGTTGGCCTCTAGTTTTGCTTATTGTTGTTGTTAAAGTGACATTAAAGTTTCAATAAAAAATAAAAAAAAATAACAAACATGTCATACCTTCTCTGTGCAGTGGTTTTACATAGAGCAGCTCCAATCCTCCTTTTTTAAGGTCCCCCGCCAGTGCTCCTGGCTCCTCCTCTCCAACCAGTTCCCCCCAAAAGGATGCCTCTTACTCTGGGGGCACTGGTGTGTGCTCACTCCTGAGGCCTGCTCTATGCTTCCATAAGACACACAGAGCCACAGCTCAGCCCGGCCCCTCAGGCTCTCCTTATTGGCTCACTGGCTGTGATTGACAGTAGCAGGAGCCAATTTGTCACACTGCTATCTCAGTCAATGAGGAATGAGAAACCCAGGAGATGCTGAGATCTCATGCACATCGCTGGATCGAGAGGGAGCTCAGGCGAGTATTAGGAGGGCTGGGGGGCCTCTGCACACAGAAGGTTTTTTGAACACTAGGAGATATCTTATGGTTCATGCATATGAAATGCTGTGTGCCTTAGTGAACGACAATTTTTTTTTTCTTACTATAAAATCCTTTTCTTGAAGTCTGTTCAGAGACACAGCTTCTTTCTGTGACAGACTCACCCGGGATAGAGGCTTTTGGAGGGGACTGAATGCAAGCCTCTTGCCAACCGATTATGGGCCCTGGCATTTGGGTGCTCTTTGTGAGCTGTATAGCTGGGGACTCTTGAGGTGGTATTACTGTGGATTCGGGTCTTGGTCCCCCAGGACACACAGACTCTGGGGACCCTGTGTATGCCATATGGGAAATGGTGACTTGTAGGGTATGTCTTGGATTGCTTAAAATGGGACAGTAATATTTATCCCCAATATCTCCCAGGATATACACTACCGTTCAAAAGTTTGGGGTCACATTGAAATGTCCTTATTTTTGAAGGAAAAGCACTGTACTTTTAAATGAAGCTAACTTTAAACTAGTCCTAACTTTAAACAAATATACTCTATACATTGCTAATGTGGTAAATGACTATTCTAACTGCAAATGTCTAGTTTTTGGTGCAATATCTACATAGGTGTATAGAGGCCCATTTCCAGCAACTATCACTCCAGTGTTCTAATGGTACAATGTGTTTGATCATTGGCTCAGAAGGCTAATTGATGATTAGCAAACCCTTGTGCAATCATGTTCACACATCTAAAAACAGTCTAGCTCCTTCCAGAAGCTACAAAACTGACCTTCCTGTGAGCAGATTGAGTTTCTGGAGCATCACATTTGTGGGGTCAATTAAACGCTCAAAATGGCCAGAAAAAGAGAACTTTCATCTGAAACTCGACAGTCTATTCTTGTTCTTAGAAATGAAGGCTATTCCATGCGAGAAATTGCAAAGAAATTGAAGATTTCCTACAACGGTGTGTACTACTCCCTTCAGAGGACAGCACAAACAGGCTCTAACCAGAGTAGAAAAAGAAGTGGGAGGCCGCGTTGCACAACTAAGCAAGAAGATAAGCACATTAGAGTCTCTAGTTTGAGAAACAGACGCCTCACAGGTCCCCAACTGGCATCTTCATTAAATAGTACCCGCAAAACACCAGTGTCAACATCTACAGTGAAGAGGCGGCTGCGGGATTTTGGGCTTCAGGGCAGAGTGGCAAAGAAAAAGCCATATCTGAGACTGGCCAATAAAAGAAAAAGATTAAGATGGGCAAAAGAACACAGACATTGGACAGAGGAAGACTGGAAAAAAGTGTTGTGGACGGATGAATCCAAGTTTGAGGTGTTTGGATCACAAAGAAGAACGTTTGTGAGACGCAGAACAAATGAAAAGATGCTGGAAGAATGCCTGACGCCATCTGTTAAGCATGGTGGAGGTAATGTGATGGTCTGGGGTTGCTTTGGTGCTGGTAAGGTGGGAGCTTTGTACAGGGTAAAAGGGATTCTGAATAAGGAAGGCTATCACTCCATTTTGCAACGCCATGCCATACCCAGTGGACAGCGCTTGATTGGAGCCAATTTCATCCTACAACAGGACAATGACCCTAAACACACCTCCAAATTGTGCAAGAACTATTTACAGCAGAAGCAGGCAGCTGGTATTCTATCGGTAATGGAGTGGCCAGCACAGTCACCAGATCTGAACCCCATTGAGCTGTTGTGGGAGCAGCTTGACCGTATGGTACGCCAGAAGTGCCCATCCAACCAATCCAACTTGTGGGAGCTGCTTCTAGAAGCGTGGGGTGCAATTTCTCCAGCTTACCTCAATAAATTAACAGCTAGAATGCCAAAGGTGTGCAATGCTGTAATTGCTACAAAAGGAGGATTCTTTGATGAAAGCAAAGTTTGATGTAAAAACAATGTTATTTCAAATACAAATCATTATTTCTAACCTTGTCAATGTCTTGACTCTATTTTCTATTCATTTCACAACGTATGGTGGTGAATAAGTGTGACTTTTCATGGAAAACACAAAATTGTTTTGGTGACCCCAAACTTTTGAACGGTAGTGTATATGTAAAGACTATTATTGGTTTGTTTGATTCTGAACTCAACATGTTAATTGAGTGAGCTGATCACATTAGCCTCCAGGACTGGCTAGGAGACAAACAGTCTACTCCTACTATAGTTGTTGATGACTAGGCTGAGGAAGGGGGGAGAACACTGTTTGTATTGTTAATTGTAATTAGCTCCTGCTATTGTGAAAATGTCCTGTGGTCGTACTTATGATAATGTATAATGTACTGTGTGAAGCTCAGTGACCACAAGTCTGGGCAAAAGGTCATGTTAGATAATTAGCTCATGTTAATTAGGTTAGGTTTTAGTCATCCTGCTGTATATATTTGTGTGAGATCTCAAATAAAGAGTTAGTCCATGTTAGCAGTGAAACAAGTGTCGCCTTGTTTTGTGCTTATGAGCGGTTGGAATATTGGATATCTGTATCCAGACTGGGAGGAAGTGGTATACTGATGGAAGCACTCAAATGGAGTGTGGGACGTTCCGTTACACTTTCCTTCTTATGTATATTGGGCTGGTTAGGCACAACTGAGCACGATATTTAAAAGAAGGGTTATGGCCATTAGGGACTGTACTAGTGTCCAATTCTCCTAAAGGCAGCAGTATATTCATGGATCAGAAATATGAAACACCGAATGGTTTCCAACAAAAGGGGTTTTACACCCAGTACAAAAACCCAATTTTCTGCTTGTGCATGATTGGGTGATTGATGTGAACTCATCTCATTTACTAAGCTAAGTAAACATTTACCTCGAAAAGTGAACATGCTCTGTTTATTTAGTAAATTACCCTCAATGTGTATCAGATGTGTATTACCATGCCGCACCTGTACCACTGTAGTCTTGTATGTGATTTGTAGTAATACGTTATTTGTTTTGTTATAGCTTAAAGTAGTTCTAGACTTTATTTCTAAGTAATTTGCCTTGCTTGACATTTTTATCTCAAACAATTGCAATTTTTTTTTCAAAAGGCAGTGTACACCTTTTTTTAAATACCCTTCCCTTACTCATATGGATCAGTATACCAAATTGTGCAAACAATATTTACAGATTAACTGCAGCTGCAATAAACATCAGCAACCTCATACATCATATATCAAACAATTAATTGCAGCACTATATAAATTCAAAAACACTAAGATTCAATATACTAAATATTAATTCCAAATCTCCACCAGCGCTTTCATACTAGTAAACTTGTCCAAAAATATCAAGTGAAATTAATAAATAAACATTTATTCTACAAAAAAATTGAGAAAGTTCAATTCAACAAATAAAATTCCTTGTGATTTCTTCAAAATACAGTGTCCGCACTGCACTTCATGCTCCATACCCTTTATTAGCAACTTACCAGAGATGCATGCCTCTTTAACTAAAGATTGGCGGGGGGCGTGGCCTGACGCATGGAGTGAGAGGACGTGCTGCGCCTCAGCTCCCGGACCCCTCGACTCTACAGGGCGTTTCTGATCCAAATCCGGCTGTTATAAAGATGTTATAAAGGATCTCGTCCAGGAGGGGATTTGGGGAGCTTTTTTACCCGATCTTCGGCTGCGGCCCAGCGCCAGCCGAGATCCAAGATGGCGCCGGCGCCTCCATCTCCGGCCCTCTCCGAGTCAGCCCTGGACTCCATGGCCTGCTCCCAAGCATCCCACACTACCCCTGTGACTCAAGCCTCCCCTCCCAGACTCTCCAGGTGCCGTTCCACTGCATCCATGGGCTCTGAGGATGGCTGGGATCTAGAATCCCAGATGAGATCCCTGCAAAAATACATGCGGTCTCTCCCCACCAAAGCTGATTTTGAGCAGTGTGTACACCGCATTGAGAAAACCTACAAACAGGAGATCTCTGAGCTTAAAAGGGACATTGGTGTTCGTTTTGAGGATATTAAAGTCACAGCAGAGACTCTCCATACTTCTGTTCAGAAGCATGAGGAAATACTTAACTCTCACACAACAATGCTGCAGCACCTTGAGTTTCAGCAAGATGACATCGAAAACAGAAGCAGGCGTAATAATATCCACATACGCGGCATCCCTGAATCAGTAGAACCTAAGGACTTGAGGGCGGTGGTGACGGCCATTTTTAATCAGCCCTTACAATTACCCAAAGATAACCCACTTGAATTAGACTGGGTTCACAGGACCTCAGGCCCCAGGAATCCTGATCCCTCATTTGTTCGTGACACGCTCTGCAGAGTGCACTTCTACAACATTAAGGAATCCATCATGCGGGCCGCCAGCACGCAGCACTCAATTCTTTTCAATACCACTCCCGTGATGCTGTTACCTGATCTTTCACGTCTAACCTTAACCATGCGGAAGGCCCTGAAGCCTCTCACATAGCTTCTTCAATCACGCCAGATGAAATACCAATGGCGCTTCCCTTTTCAGCTGCAAGTGTTCCACGATGGTAAGACTGCCACTTTCCGCACGCTGGGTGACCTCCCTGCATTCCTGGGCACCCTGGAGTTGCCACAGGTGTCTTTGCCAGGTTGGCCCTTTTCTCCATCTACACCAGGTCTGCCGTATAATCCACAGTGGCAGAAACAAAGTCGCAAACGCCGTCCAGGATCTTCACCGCGCATAGACCCTGATGATTGATGTCTTATAGACCGGCTGGTCGTCTACCTATTTGTTTTTCTACATGAGCAGGAATACCTCCTGCACTACCTTGGATCTCTGAGGATTTTCTTTCATTGAGCCTCTGTTGATGGTCTTCACTCTCCTATGCCTCTTCCAGCAAGCAGCTCCTGTTACCGGTCTTTCTTTAACTGGAAGATGTTAACCTTTTCTTTTATGTTATTGTTACCCACGTTCTGGGATTTTTTATGTTTTAGAATATACCAGGTCCCTCTGCAAAAAATTGCTTAATGGCTCACAAGCTGTGTAAGGAAGATTCACCCTGGCCTCCTGGGACTGTCGCGGTCCTTGCCTGCCGTGAAACTGCTCCCGCAGTTTCTCCTGTTTCCTCACACCAGAGGTCCCGGCTCGCTACTTTTGAACTACCATTCTCTTTCTTTTTTCACCAGGGACTGGTGCGCCTGTTTGCATCCCACCATTGCTTTCATGGCACACTCAACAGTTTTATAATGTATTAACCCTTGCTTTCCCCCATCCTGATTTTGATTCTGATTTTGATATTTTATTATTTATACCTATTGCTGACTATCACGTTTATATGTACAGCCTAGTTTTTTCCCACAAATTATTGGCCCTTAGGTCCCCGGGGCTCCGGGAGCTCTCGCCATGCTAAACACTAACCCCCCCTTAGGAATACTCTGTGCTCCTACTTGGCATCATACCATGGTTTATAGATGTTCTATACTTTACAGTTCTTTGTATTGTACTTTATTTTCTTTTTTTCAGTTTTTGATTAACTGGTACCACCTTGTGGTTTATCATATTTCAATCAGTATATTGTTTAATTTGCAAGGATCAGGGTCCCAGTCTCCCCCTTCTGATCTTCTCAGGACAGACTGTAATTTTGACTTAACAATTATGGATACTGGGACTCTTTTCCTCTCCACGCTCTCTCTCCTCTTTCTCTCTCCTCCCTCGCTCTTTTCTAGTACTATTTCTATATCCCTTATATCTCTCTCTGCTCACTTTTTTGCACCTATCCCTTCCCCTCCCATTCCCCCCCCCTTCCCCTCCTCTGCTGGCTGGGCTGGTCTCACGAAGGACTCCCATTGTTTCTTTTTTCTTCCTTTTCCCATTATACCCACCTTGATATGTTCACTAATCCACCACTTAGTCTAGCCTCTTACAATTGCAGAGGCTTTAATACCCTGCAGAAACGTAGTCAGATCCTCTATCACTTCCATAAACAGAAAACTAATATTCTCTTCTTACAAGAAACGAATTTCAGGACTGATTCCATACCCTTGATGCGCAGTCGATACTATACTTGGTTTCATAGTACCAATCCCGCTGCAAAATCCAAAGGGGTTTTGATCGCGTTTCATAGGTCCTTTCACCCTGAGGTTATTGACACATATGTTGATGTTTCTCAAATTAAAATTTAATAATTTTCTCTTTACCAGTCGCCAACGTCTATGCTCCAAACACAGATCAGGCGCGCTTCCTATCATCCACCCTCGCCAGACTGACCTCTTTTGGAGGTTCTAGTGTTATCGTTGGAGGCGACTTCAATGTGGCTCTTTCCCCGTCTGCCGACACCTCTACTGGTAAGTCTTCCATGTCCAAGACCTCACTTTCTCACATAAAATCTCTATTACACTCTTATCATTTAGTGGATGTGTGGTGTATACATCACCCTACAGACAGAGATTTCACATACTTTTCTATAGCACATAACTCATTCAGCAGACTGGACTATTCTCTCATTTCCCAATCCCTCTTAGATGCACCTTTACAAACCTCCCTAGGACATGCCCTCTGGTCTGACCATGCCCCGGTTTATCTGTCTTTCGCCCGACCCCCACATTCACGTAGGGGGCACTCCTGGCGCCTCAATGATAATCTCTTACGGGATTCGGTATGCATTACTGAAGTTACTAAAGCAATTCATAACTTTAGAATTGACCAATAGCAGATACAACTTCTCCACTCAACCAATGGGAGGCCCTGAAGTGTGTGGTCAGGGGTGTTCTGATTCAAAACGATTCTCGCTTGAAAAAAATCAGGTCTGATGACATCCGACGCCTCCTGACCAACATTTCGGATCTGGAATCCCTACACAAATTAAATCTAGACCCCTCCACTTTTGTTGCCCTTTCCAATTCTTGTAGGGATCTACTCCAATTATTAGACTCATACTCTCTTATAGCTAGGGACCGTGCCCGAAAATCCTACTATTCTATAGCCAATAAATGCGGTCAGCATTTGGCACGGGTTATCCATCCCAGGGCTCCACGTCTTCCTATCCCCTTTATCACTAAATCAGACCAGACTAAAGTTTTCGGTTGTAAAGACATATCCACCACATTTAAAGACTACTATGCTCAGTTATATAATCTTCCACAATCCTCCCCTCATAGTTCTCTTCCCCCATCCCAAGACCCAATGCAGACCTACATAATGGAAATGGCACTACCTGTGATTGACCCCCAGGTATCCGCGGACTTGGGTGGCCCCCTACTGGAACCGGAGTTCCTAGGTGCCATCAAGGAATTAAAACCGGGTAAATACCCAGGCCCCGATGGCTACTCTCCGAGGTTTTACAAAACCTTTGCACCACTGTTGGTACTGTATCTCACTAAGGCCTTCAACTCCATTGATGACACCACTCTCCCCTCTAAAGCACTCTTATCAGCCAATGTCTCCATTCTACCGAAACCCAACAAGGACCCCTCTCAATGCAGCAGTTATCGCCCGATATTGCTATTAAACATTGACCTTAAGCTCTTTGCAAAAATCCTTGCTAATCGCCTCTCTCCCTCCCTACCCGGGATCATACATAGGGATCAGGTGGGTTTCGTCCCGGGTAGAGAGGCACGGGACAACACTACCAAAACCATTAACCTAATTTCTTATGCCCAACGCCACCATCAACAGATCTGCCTTCTCTCCTTTGATGCCGAGAAGGCTTTCGATCGGGTTAACTGGCGCTTCCTAAAACTCTCCCTTGAGCAAATTGGGTTGGGATCCCCTTTCATCTCCAAAATTATGTCACTATATTCCCATCCCTCTGCTTCGGTCCTGGTTAATGGTACTTCTTCAGCAGCATTTGATATCTCCAACGGGACTCGCCAGGGTTGTCCCCTTTCACCCCTTCTTTTTGTTCTTGTAATGGAACACCTAGCGTGTGCCATTCGCCAAAATGATTCCATACAAGGTATACACACACCATCCGCACACCACAAGCTTGCACTATACGCTGATGATTTACTCATTTATGCACGCCAACCACATATTACCCTCCCTTCCTTGTTCTTGGAGTTTCAACGCTTTGGTAGTTTAAGTAATTTTAAACTCAATATCCCCAAGACGGAGGCACTTAATATCTCTCTCCCTGCTCCCACTCTATCCTCCCTCAAATCCAATTATTCTTTTCATTGGCAGTCCAGAGGCATTAAGTACTTAGGCGTAATCATACCGACTAACCTATCACTTTTCTTTACGCTGAACTACATCCCCCTCCTCCCCCGACTTCGTAAAGATCTTGCCTCTTGGGGGGACAAACCCATACCCTGGTTTGGACGCATAAACACCCTCAAGATGGACATCTTACCTAAATTGCTCTACCTATTTCAGACCATTCCGACTGTAATACCCAAATCCTTTTTCTCTACTTTGCGCTCTCTTTCCATCCGCTTTCTGTGGAATAAAGGATTATCTAGAATCAAATTCAAGTTACTCACCAGGCCAAAATTGCAAGGGGGTACAGGTCTACCTGATTTTGCGCTTTATTACAAAGCCACATTAATGGCACATATCCTTGACTGGTTCCCATGACCTTCCCAAAAAGCTTTGGTTATGGTTGAACAGGATTTGTCCCCCGTTGATCTCAGGGCCTTACTATGGGGCTATAAACGTAACTTATCAGCCTTGGCTGATTCATCACCCTTAACTAAAGCTGCCCTTGTACTTTGGTATAAGAAAGGTTTATGCGAGATCCTATCCTCGGACCCATCTCCCTTATCACCACTTTTCGATAATCCTGCCTTTCCACAAGGTATAGGGGCTCACGCTATTGGTTCTTTCTTCCGCTCCTTATGGCCTCAAACATACTCCTTTGTTCGGTCGGACAATGGAACACCAAATATTCCTCCAGGAAATCGTGACTGGCTCACCTCCATTCACCTTTCCACCTTTACCAAACATCTTTTCACTTCCTCCCAGATCCATCGCCCCCTGACTGACTTTGAACATCTCAGCTCACTGCAAGAACTACCTAGACACTTGCTATCACATATATATAGTCTTATTCAATCCCTCATACAGAAAGACCTACCCACCTACACTAGAGTATGGTCGGCAGACCTGGGAAAGACCATTTCCAGAGTGGATTGCCAAACCGCATTCCACTTTGCACATAAGTCCTCAATCTCATGCTACTCTCAAGAAAAAAACTATAAGGTCATGGCGAGGTGGTATAGGGACCCTGCCTCTCTACGGAAAATTTTCCCCACAACTTCACCTATTTGTTGGCGTTGTTCTCTCACAACAGGGTCGTACCTACATGTCTGGTGGGAGTGTGATCGGATCCAGCCCTTTTGGAATCAGGTATCCCAGGTTTATGAAAAAATTTACAATGGCCCTTTACACTTGACCCCCGAAATAGCTCTCCTATCTATTTTACCAGGTTCAATAGCCTCTCAAAAACGCAATCTTCTACTTTTCTTCCTGTATGCTGCTCGCCAACTTATACCCCTTTTTTTGGAAGACAACGACTATCCCCCCACTGTCTCTCTGGACTTCCACCATGAATGATATTATGCGTATGGAGGAGATGCTAGCGCTTGACAATGACACCTACGAGAAATTCACGATGATATGGTCAGTCTGGCGACGCTTCTCCTCCTCAGATACCCTGTCTTCATTGCTTCCTACCTCCCAGATTATAGCTTACCCTACAAATTTGAATACCCGCTGATCCCTTGACCATGTCTGAGGATCTGGGGTCTTTTCCCCTCAACCCCAGCCAGCGGAACCCCCCCTCCTACCCCTCCCTCCCCTTCCCCCCTTCTTTTATCTGTTCCTTTTTTCTACTTACTTCCTTCTCTTTCCCGATTTTCTATCCAGATACTTGACATGATTTATTTATATTATAATTTACTTAATAACTATCAGCTTAGCTGTGGGCGATAGCCATTTTGCTCGCTGGTTGTTCTCTCAATGTACCATATTTTATGTCAAATGTATTATTTCTTCTGTTGTTTATTACAATAAAAACATTTTAAACTCTAACTAAAGATTGGCATTACACGCTTAAATCCAAGCTTTTCCTCTCCCCCAGGTCACTGTGCATATTCTCATTCAGACATTAATCATACAAAAGAAAAGAAGTAACCCAATAGTGTAATCCAGTAGGATAAAACACCTTTTATTGTCCACAAAACACATTTCTTTCACTTGAAAAATTCCCTGATTGGATGAAACGAATTGCTGCGTGGCCTGGTGGTGGATTCTCATTCAGCTCATGAATCGCTGAGTATTCTGTTAGATCCAGCGATAGGTGCTGGCTCTGCAATGCTGTGGTGTGTGGAGGAATTCAGAGAGTGGTTTACATGCCTAGTTTATCTTTTGATCTTGTGAGTAGTATTTTGCGAACAATGGAGTGTAGAAATGACTGCACTACCAAAAAAGGCATATAGCTGCTATCACTACAATGTGACAAGTTGTGAAAGGATGTATATAGAAAAGTGCAGCGCTAAAAAATTGTGCAAATAGGCAAAGCACAAACACAATTGTGTCAATAATAAGTGAATAAACACTGTTGCATGAAGTGCAAATAATAGCATAAACAAATATACTCAATAAAGTGCATACAAATAGTACATCAACCTAGTAAATGCATGTAAATAATAAAGTGTGTAGCACCCTCTACCAATATGTAGGTGCTAGTAAGGGTTATTTTACTAGGATTTGTTCAGCACAGGCAAATTTAGGCAGGTCTATGCTGTAATCTAGGCCTGTCTGCTTTGATCTGGGGGCTGGGAGTGGTCAGAGTAGCAGTGGGTGTGACCACCTGAACTTCAGTTCTGAGGCTCATTCCCTGCTTCCAGGGAGAAGATTCTGAAAGAGGGGCTGGGCCTGGAACTGGAGTGACAGGCAGCTTGTGAGTGAGCCCTGACCAATCCCCAATCGGTATTGGCAGGGGGCGAGCCTCATATATAAGCTGAGGTGATATGCCACTGGAGAGAGAAGTCAGCTGAGTGCTAGGCAGCAGCAGGAGACCATCCCCATCTGGGGGGGTGCGCCGATTGCAGGAGGAGGCCCAGGGAGAACTGTGAGGGAACATTGCCTCTGCATTGGCAATGTCTCTGCCACCACACGGTTGGATGGTAGAGAACTCCTGGAGCAGAGAGGCAGGTGAAGCTGTCGGAACGCATGATCCGGTCAAGTTCCTCATCAAGATATCAAGACTGAGGAAGGTCGTAAGTGTTGCCACAGTGGAGGGATGGAGGAGCCAAGAAGTCTGTGAGGGAACTCTGCTTTTACATGGTCATTAGCAGAGTCTCCATCATACACACGGTGGATGATGGGGAGTCCTGGATCAGAAAAGAGACTGTGGGGATCTGTGTCAAGTCGATGTGGCCTGAGGGCACATGATTTGCAAGTTGGGCTGGCTGGGAACAGTAGTACATTTCCTAAAGTCATGCTTTTAACCTACTAGGCCTCCGGGGAGAGGTTCTGCAGGCCTTAGGCCTAGTAGCAGCGAGCAACCAGAGCCAGTAAAGGGACTTATTCAGAGTGGGCCCCTATTACCCAATAGAAGGAGATGTGACATTCTTCATTTCAGTATCTACAAGTGTGTGCAGGAGGAAACCTGTGTGAGTAGAAGGAACCAAGTTTTGTGCAGGAGGGAAGAAGTTTCTGGGAACATCATTTCTACACGGTTAGAAGTGGTGTCTTCATTCTCTAATACGGTATTTAATGAGGAATCCTTGGAAACAAATAGTCTGCGGGAGGAGAGCAACAGTCTGCATGAAGATGTAGGAGGATATTTACATTTAATGCCCATGTGCATCTAATCTTCTGGCTCTAACTTTGTGCTTTTGTGCTTCAATTATAAATATGATGGCAATGATTAATTCTATGGGCATCCCATATTCCAATCCCTATCCAAGTTGTACCCCCCCAATAAAACAACAAAAACAAAACTCGCAAAAGACTGTTTATTGTCTCTGGAAGTGATGTATGAAGTCTGGCAGTGGGGTGATTTGGCGGATTGTTTGTTATTAGCTGCAACACCATGGCTACAAGTGCATAAGTGCTGAGGGTTGCATTCACTGAGTGGTCACAATGACCTGGGTATTCCCAAACAAAATACAAAGGACAAGTCCACAAACATCCATATTGGAATAATCTCACAACGCACTATACAAGTGTGAGGGAGTAAATGATAGTCAATATAGATGAGGATGATGGTGGGTGACCTTCTGTAGAAGAACAATAATGGAGATTTGGGACTTTGAATGAGGCCATAGACAGTGTGGAGGTAGGTAAAATTGAAAAGCATATATTTTATTCATGAAATTGCGTACAAACATAATCAATACCAGAAACCACGTAAATGAAAAGCATTGTAATAAATAACAATTCATAAATATTTACACTCACATATGTATGTGCATGTGCAATACAAGCATCTAGGGTACATAATGTATAGTAGCCACGTGCCCCGTGGAGATCTGATTAGATAAGTGAGCACATATTCCAAGTAAATTCATATTCATTCATTTTTATGAATTTACTTGGAATATGTGCTCACTTATCTAATCAGATCTCCACGGGGCACGTGGCTACTATACATTATGTACCCTAGATGCTTGTATTGCACATGCACATACATATGTGAGTGTAAATATTTATGAATTGTTATTTATTACAATGCTTTTCATTTACGTGGTTTCTGGTATTGATTATGTTTGTACGCAATTTCATGAATAAAATATATGCTTTTCAATTTTACCTACCTCCACACTGTCTATGGCCTCATTCAAAGTCCCAAATCTCCATTATTGTTCTCTGTATTAGGGATGGAGGCACACCATATGTATGTATGGGTGCCTCATTTAAAGTCCCTAACTCTTTCCTCTTTTTTGACCTTCTGTAGAAGAAACACCCAGGACTGTGCATCCACCACCCAAGGAAAGGGGTAGGTACTTCTTACCGGAAGATGTGGACACACACGCCAGCAACGGTGTATCAAACAGGCATGGTATGGAAACAGGATCTCGAATCGTGGTCTCCAGAAATCCAAGCGACACCCACAAATCTCTCATCCTTCAACCGATAGGAAATAGACTCATAAAAAAAGGAGAAGGCTTCCACATAGTGAAGGTCAAAAATATACGAGGGTTTATTTAAAAAGTATTTAACATCATAACAATGTATAATAAAATCGATGTGATCACAAAGTAATATGCCTTCATCCTAAGGGCCCTTTCACACTGGGGCGGGGGCGGCGTAGGCCGTAAAGCGCCACTATTGTAAGCGGCGCTTTACTGTCGGTATTCGGCCACTAGCGGGGTGGTTTTACCCCCCTCTAGCGGCCGAGAAAGGGTTAAAAACCACCGCAAATCGCCTCGGCAGAGGCGGTTTGCCGGCGGCATAGCCGCGCTGTCCCATTGATTTCACTCCGCTCCTTCACCGCTCCGAAGATGCTGCTAGCAGGACTTTTTTTCCCGTCCTGCTAGTGCACCGCTCCAGTGTGAAAGCCCTCGGGGCTTTCACACTGGAATCAAAGCAGCGTCACTTTCGGGTCGGTTTGCAGGCGCTATTATTAGCGCAATAGCGCCTGCAAACCTCCCCGGTGTGAAAGGGCCCTAAGGGACTTCAACTGGAGTGGCAATTAGATCCACAAACAATAATTTCTTAATTCCAGTAACTGTCTATCATGGTGGGCGGCATGCAGACCACGCCTCCTATAACATGCTGATGAAACATATAGTCACCAATCACAGAAAGAGTAAAAAAAAAGCCTTACTGTGGCAGGGCAGATGCTACCAACGTCACGCCATCAGCGCCGCAGGGACGCACCAACCACGCCACAGCGAGGGTCGGAAGAGTGCCAATCACAGGACCCCATACGTGAGGTCCAAGCCTCGCTATCGTGGAAAAGAAAGTGTCATCAACATTGCACATGTGACCACTAAGCCTCGGTATCACCCAGCACAAAGTGATTGGATAAGCAATATCTCGCAGTGATGTGACTGGTACATTAAAAAATGCAGACACGCCATGTCTACCATAATAATACTCATTCCCATACGTGGCCAATCAGGTCAAAAGGCACTCACCCATTAGTGTCCTATGAACGCATATAATCTGTACATAGATATAAAAGCCCTAAATAATTCAAAAAGGGGAAACAATGTGAGTATATAAAAATTAACAAAAAAAAATGTCTGTATGTACTGTTTGTACAGAAAATGTGATAAATGTATACATTATTATTAAAGAAAAACAGGGAAAAGGTATAAAGGAAAGCATAAAAATGGAAAAAGGTATTATAGATTTAAAATTCATTTAGGTTCGATTAACCACTAGAGGACGAGCCACCGCAGTTATACTGCCTCTTCTAGGCAAATTGCCGTAGCTGTACATCAGCCGCTTTAAGACCACTGAGGGGCACATGCACGCCTCCAGGCATGACAACGGAGCCAATGCGCATACTCGGTGGCTGGGATATCCGCCGGTCGGTCTCCTCCTCAGGCAGCCCAGCCCTCACAGTTGGAATCACTCCCTAGGACACACATTTCACCCCTTGATCGCCCCCTAGTGTTAACCCCTTTTTCTGCCAGCAACATTTATACAGTTACATTTACATTTATACAGTAATCAGTGGCTATTTATAGCACTGATCGCTGTATAAATGTCAATGGTCCCAAAAAAGTGTCAAAAGTGTCTGCCGCAATGTCGCAGTCCCAATAAAAATTGCAGATCACCAACATTACTAGTAAAAAAAAAAAATAATAATAAAAATGCCATAAATATATTCCCTAATTTGTAGACACTATAACTTTTGCGCAAACCAATCAACATACGCTTATTGCGATATATTTTTTTTACCAAAAATATGTAGAAGAATACATATCAGCCTAAACTGAGGAAGAAATTCGTTTTTTTTAATTTTTGGGGGGGATATTTATTATAACAAAAAGTAAAAAATATTGCTTTTTTTTCAAAATTGACGCTCTTTTTTTGTTTATAGCGCAAAAAATAAAAACCACAGAGGTGATCAAGAAAGCTCTATTTGTGGGGAAAAAAAGGACACCAATTTTGTTTGGGTACAGCATTGCACAACCGTGCAATCTTTAGTTAAAATGATGCAGTGCCGTATCACAAAATACGGCCTGCTCATTAATGGGGCAAATCCTTCCAGGGCTGAAGTGGTTAATAAAAGCATTAATATCCCAGTCAACGTTCATGCCAAAAGGTGAATAGGATTTTAATTCATAAATCCAGAACATCTTCAGGCGTGATACCCCTGGAAGACTGGAGTCACCTCTCCAATGAGGGACAAACTTGTCAATAATCTGAAATTGAGAGCCGGATGGATTCTTATTATGAGGGTGAAGATAATGCCTTGGTACACTATGGTTGGTACAGCCTTTCTTGATGCTAGCCAGATGTTCATAACCCTCACGAAAAAGGATCGTGTGTACATCCTACGTACTGTTTCTTACAGGGGCAAGTTATTAGATACACAATATATTGGGTGGCACAAGTAGTGAAATGTTTCATCTGGTATCAACGGGTGATAGTAGTAGCCTTAAATGATTCTGTTTTCCTCCTGCCGCATGTATTGTGCAAATAGACATTACATCTGCGGCAAGGGTAAAAGCCCTTAAGGTCATGAAAAAATTAAGCTCTCATAGGGGGATCAACGACATTGGGGGCAATCTGTCTTCCCAACGATGGTGCTCCCCTGTAGATGACTCCTGCATGATCAGGAAGGACAGAGCCCAAAAATCTATCATTCTTAAGTACCTTCCAATGGTGGTTGAAAATGTCCTTAATTTGCTTGTGTTGTATGGAAAAGGACGTGAAGAAGGACCACTTGAATCTACTGTCCTGTAAACGTCTGGGTTGATCAGTAATGTAATCCACCAAAGACACATTCTTGATTTCTTCCTCTATAACTTCAGAACTATAACCCTTATCTATGAATCTAGACTTGAGGACTTGGGACTGGTGGTTGAAGTCAGATACGTTGGTGCAATTACGTCTGATGCGCAAAAGCTGGCTCTACGGAACCGACTTCAACCATGAGTTGTGATGACAACTATAGACCGAAATATAACCGTTTCGGTCTATAGGTTTGAAATAGGTCCTAATTACAAGTTTATGGTCAATAACCGTAATTTCAATCTCCAAACTGTATAGTTGTATGGCTTGCTTCGTAACTCAATGAGATGCCTCTATTGTTATTGAGTGTCGCCATAAACTCTTGCAACGAGTTCAAATCACCCTTCCAAAGGAGGAGGATTTCGTCTATATATCTAGCCCAAAGGACCAACTCTGGCCTTTTAAGGGCATAGACGACATCCTCCTCCCACTGGGCCATGAATAGATTTACCAGACTTGGTGAAAACTTAGCACCCATGGCAACCCCTCTCTGCAGAATGTAAAACTGGTTGTTAAACCAAAAATAATTCTGTTGAGTTGCGAACTCAAGGAGTTCCATAATAAAATCTTGTTGGATTCGGGGAATCATATCACTTTTTGAAAGATAATGTTGCACAGCTGTAAAACCACGGTCGTGTTGAATGCAAGTATATAAGGCTGCAACATCAAGCAAATAATCATCACAGTAATTAACCCGCTCCAAAAGCCTAATGGTAACCTTGGTATCTTTCAGATATGAAGGCGTTATTTTAACAAGAGGCTGTAAATAATAATCAACATAACGCCCTATGTGGGATGTAACAATCTATTCCGCTAGCTATAGGGCGTCCGGGAGGGTGTAAAGGGTCCTTATGGACTTTGGGGAGGTAGTAAATCACAAGGATGCAGGGTGCGAGAAGTTCCAGAAAGCCTTTCTCTTTTTTGTCCAGAATCCCTAAATGTAAACCCTTATTAACAAGCTCAATTTATGCTTTCTTATAACTAACAGTAGGATCTTTAGATAATGAGCTGTAAGTGTTTTCATCATTTTAAATTATAGTAGTATTTTGTGGACAATAAACATGTTTTTATCTTATTGGATTACAATGTTGTTCTTTCTTTTATATGGTTAAAGTAGAACTAAAGGCAAAACTTTTTTTGGATAGAGTAAAGGATGATTATAATCCCTGTCAGATTTTCTTTCGCCATCTGTGTCTCCTTGTTGAGATTTACCTTCACTTCCTGACCCATAGACAAACATAAAGTAAGAAGAAAACCTTGCACAATAAGGGGAACCATTGGGGCCACCCAGCCCCCATTGGAAGATTTCCCCTTGGGGGGGCTCATGTGCGGCGTGATGCGGGACGGACGCGTCTGATCACAACTCCGTCAGACCTGGACTGCCAAGCATGATTCCCAGGGCCATCTCTCACCAAATCCTTCTGATTTCTTCCAGTACCCCTGTGGGACATCCTCGTGCATGCTGACAGGCAAAAAGAGGTGCAATCGCCGCTCCCAGCACTCGCTAACCAACTACCTACTCAGCATTGGGAGATCACAGGCAAAGATGACCCAAAATTGTGCCGGCTCCCCTGCGGCCCCCAGCAGCTCCACGCCGGAACACACTTCATCGCAGAGTGACTGTGAGTACAATCCCCCGCTTTCTAAAGCTGATTTGGACGACAGCCTATCTGCTATATATGAGAAGCTGGTAGACAAAATACAGCTCGAACTGCTAAATCCTCAAATGCTTTATCCCAGGAGATTGCAAATATAGGAAGCCGCACAGACATTCTTGAGACCAAACATGATGAACTTTCTCTTGCCCACAATGATCTCAGGAAGGATCATGAAACACTAGCAGATAGCTTCTCATTCATGCAAGCTCAGGTGGAAGATTTGAACAATAGAAATCGTTGTAACAATATAAGGGTTCGTGGTATCCCAGAGTCTGTTACTGATCTCGCACCAGCTATCTCTAAACTCTTCCATAATCTTCTGCCTGATAAACCTCTGTCTGCCTTCACCCATGACAGGGTTTACAGGTGCTTCGCCCAAAACTAACACCAGATAAACCTGCTCGTGATAATGTGCATGAAAGATTTTCTCATCAAAGAAGATATCATGCGAGCATCCAGGAATACATCTAATATAGAATTAGATGGCATGAAGGTGAAAATTTACCCTGACATATCATCTGCTACACTAGACAGGAGACACAGAATGAAGGAAGTTACTACTATACTGCAGACAGCAAGAATCAAATATCGCTGGGGCTTCCCATTCAAACTCTCTGTGATGCACAATGGTTTTGTATACACAGTTTACAACATAATAGAAGGAAAAGAACTTCTAGTCAAGCTGGGTCTGCTGGAACTGGAACCTTTAAACCGACCTCCTACTACTCCCAGATCATCACCCATTTGGTCCACTCCTTCATCACGTCGCAATCAGAGGGACCAAAGAAGATGGTGCCAATCCTTCCAGGGTCAAGCATCATAATCACGCTCAAGTCTATCAGTTATTTGTTCATTTTTTTTAGTTTGTTTAGCATTTTTGCCAGTTTCCACATGGTAAAAAAGTAGGCAAGATCCATTTTTGGAAGACTGACTCTCTACCGTCTCACTATAGAGTAATTTTTGCCTCAACAAGTACAAACTCTCGATTATATTAAGATCACTTAAACATATACACTCTCAATCCAATACTAAGAATTAATATGACAATGACAATGAGGTCTCTCTGACGTTTTCTCGTCACCTACTATGGTTCAAGACTGACCATGACCCTATAGTCTTGATTGCATCCCCATACAGGACATTTGTCTTCAATTTAAAACATTTGGGATCATTTCGCAATCTATAGATGGAAACTTGTGCCATATACATGCCATAATCTAAATCACAGATTCCTTGGAAACTCACGAAGATAGTCCTTTAAAGAATCTTACTTAGGCCCTCAACATTACTTGGTCTATGCTTGTTAAAACTTTTTCTAAAAATGTAAATATGTCTTCGTTCTCTGTGCTGAGTTCTGATAACTTTTATAACGATGCACATTTAAATTTTGATATACCTATTTTTGGTTGGCACATCCGTCGTCGCTGGTTTGACCCCCTACTTACTCTCGCAGCCAGGTACTGCATCCTCACTATTTGGGATGTTGCGTCAGGCCTCGTTGATAGGTTCAGGACATTTTTGTCCTCTTGTTGATATTGCAAGGTTAAGTGACATTAACTCACTTGACCCCCTCGTTTTTCATAATTTTTTTTTTTTTTATGCTTTCGCCCTTATGGCATGGTTTATATATAAAATTCTCATTGGAAGACTCACATTATCTTCTCAATCATTTTTACACATGATGATGGTTATGATGTTGAGACACTACTATTCATTCGTACAGTGTAGTTTACTGATACAATTTTTTATGCTACTAAATGTACTCAATTCTTGTTGTGGTGGTGCTGTCTGTGGGTTCATCCAATATTATACTGAACAATCAAGTTCTGTTTATTATATACTTTGGTTAACTCCCGGTTTCTGTGCTAAACCTAGCTTATATTTCCCCCTTAACAATGGGTCTTAGAATTTTTTCACGGTCCAAGGTTTAACTCCCAGCACAAATGTAAAAAAGCATTCCGGCACTATAAGAGGCTGGGTGCAGACATAATTCTTCTATAAGAAACCCATTTTTCATCCGCAAATCACCCACAATACTTTGACAAAGCTTACAGCCTGTTCCATTACACTACCTTTTCTAATAAAACCTGTGGTGTAGCTATATTTATTCGCAACGCTGCTATCTTTGAAATCCAGAATATCTCTAAAGATGCTGACAGCTGCTTCATAATGTTGAAGGGGACTATAAATAATCACTCACTGACAATCGCATCAGTATACGCCTCAAATGACTCACAATACTCATTTTTTATAAAGTTCTTTGAAACCCTAGACCTCTACAGCTCCCCACACATAATATTGGGAGGGGATTTCAACCTGGCTGCACACCCAGCTCTTGACAGAAGCAGAGTGGCTCTTTCGTCAAAAGCCTTTTCTAAATCAATTAATCGCTCCCTTAGCAAATTTCAACTGATAGATTCTTTGAGCGCTCAAAACACAGGTGTGAAAGCTTACACTCATTACTCTCATCCACATGCCTATTATGCCCGGTTGGACTATATATTTACCACCCCAATACTACTAGCCAACTCCTCCAAGGCTCATATTCACTCTTGCCCGTGGTCTGACTACAACATTTCAACATTTCTCATTTGACACTTCTCATATTGGTCTAGCCCCTACTCCTTTCAATTGGCGATTTAAATTACTCTCTTTTAACAGACCCCCCTCCAATCTTCAAAAAATAACTACACACATTGAAGAATACTTCATTAACAACACAACTGAGGATATACTCCCCACCTCACTTTGGTCAGCACACAAGGCAGTACTGAGAGGTCGTTTAATCAGTATAGCAGCAGCCAAAAACAAAGGCAGACTCACTGAAATGAAATGCCTCATCAGAGACCTTGACAATTTATACAATAAACTGAATCAATCACCTTCCCATGAACTAAATCAACCAATGCAATCTAAGCACCAAACTCTAGACACTGAAAAATCTCTTAGATTCGCTAAAGCTAAATTTATGCTACATAGCAATCTACTGCTGCCATGTTCGCAAGGAAACTAAATCAAAAACCACCCCATGTTTATAAATTACGTGATCAAAGAGGTAACTTGGTTACTCATCCCCATGAGGTCCTGTGAATATTCTCATCCTTCTATAAAAATCTCCTCTCTGGACCACAATCTCAGCCCCAAACTTCTTCAATTAATTGGCTAAACAATCTTCAACTTCCAACTCTTAACCTCTTGCCGACCAGTGCACGACGATGTACGTCGGCACAATGGCACGGCTGAGCAAATGGGCGTACCTGTACGTCCCCTTTAAATCACGGGCTAGTGGGCGCGCGCGCCCGCTGCAAGTACGTGCCCGCGGGTCCCGCAGACTTGATGTCTGCCTGTGGCCCACGATCATGACACAGAGAGGCAGAACGGGGAGATGCCTATGTAAACAAGGCATTTCCCTGTTCCTGCTAGCAACATGACAGGGATCTACTGCTCCCAGTGATCGGGAGCAGTGATCTCTGTCATGTTCTAGTGAGCTCATCCCCCCTATAGTTAGAATACAATGAGGGAACACAGTTAACCCAGTGATCGCTCCCTAGTGTTTAACCCCTTCCCTGCCAGTGTCAAATACACAGTAATCAGTGCATTTTTATAGCACTGATCGTTATAAAAAGTCAATGGCCCCAAAATAGTCTTAAAAGTGTCCGAAGTGTCCGCTGCAATGTCGTAGTCGTGATAAAAATCGCAGATCACCGCTATTACTAATAAAAAAAAGTATAATAAAAATGCCATAAATCTATCCCCTATTTTGTAGACTTTTTCGTAAACCAATCAATATAGACTTATTGCGATTTTTTTTTTTTTTCTACCAAAAATATGTAGAAGAATACATATCGGCCTAAACTGAGGACGAAATTTGTTATAGCAAAAGTAAAAAATATTGCGTTTTCTTTTGAAAATTGTCGCTCTTTTTTTGCTTATAGCGCAAAAAATAAAAACCGCAAAGGTGATCAAATACCACCAAAAGAAAGATCTATTTGTGGGAAAAAAGGACGTAAATTTTGTTTGGGTGCAACATCGCAAAAAACCACGCAATTGTCAGTTAAAGCGACAAGCGACCATATCGCAAAAAGTGCTCTGGTTTATGAAGGGGGTAAATCCTTCTGGGGCTGAAGTGGGTAATAGTCAACAAATTGCCTCCCTTAATGAACCCTGTACGGACCTAGAAATAATTAATATAATTAAATCTCTCAAAACATCCATCGCCCCTGGCCCTTATGGTTTCACTACTTCTTATTACAAAAAAATTGCACCCTTATTAGTACCCAAACTAACCAAATTATTCAATCATATCTTACAAATGACCACTTCCCTGATGACATGCTCTTGGCTAATTTATCTCTCATACCAAAACCACTTAGACCATACCCTCACACAAAATTTCAGTCCTCAGTAACAATCTAAACATTTTTGGTAGATTGTTGGCAGATAGACTTGTGGCAGTTATCACGACCTTAATTCACACAGACCAAACTGGTTTCATCCCAGGTAGACAGATAGTAGATAATACCAGGTTGGTCACAAACATCTTTCAAGATGCTAATCTTCACTCTAGCCCAGTCTGTCTACTCAGCCTCGATATCCACAAGGCATTTGACAGTGTGAACTGCTCTTACCTCAATCATTTACTCCCCAAATTTGGCATCTCAGAGAAATTTATACATGGGTTCAATGCTCTCTACCACTTCCCCAAACAAGAATTAAAATTCCAGGTAACAACTCTGAATTCTTCCCCTTAAGTAGAGGTACTAGACAAGGCTGCCTGCTTTCCACTTTTTTATTCGCCTTAGCAATAATGCCCCTTGCTCACGCAATAAGAAAAAAATAGGATTTTTATAACAGCTTACCTGTAAAATCCTTTTCTTGGAGTACATCACTGGACACAGAGCACCATAGTAATTACTATGTGGGTTATAGGCCACCTTTAGGTAATGGACACTGGCACACCCTAAACAGGAAGTTGCCTCCCTATATAACCCCTCACATACAGGGAACACCTCAGTTTTTGTATCAAAGCAATATACATATACATATACCTCTGTGTCCCGTGATGTACTCAAAGAAAAGGATTTTTTACAGGTAAGCTGTTATAAAAATCCTATTTTCTTTATCTTACATCACGGGACACCATAGTAATTACTATTACTATTTGTATGGCGGCACAGTGGTGTAGTGGTTAGCACTCTCGCCTAGCAGTAAAAAGGGTCGCTGGTTCGAATCCCAACCACGATGCTACCTTCCTGGAGTTTGCTTGTTCTCCCTGTGCTTGTGTGGGTTTCCTCTGGGTACTCCACTTTCCCCCCACACTCCAAAGACATGCTGTAAATTGGCCCTAGCATTAAACTGGCAGTAATGCACGCAAAACTATAGGCCATGAAACTGGCAGTAATGCACACAGAAGTAAATGACGTTAAACTGGCAGTAACGCACACAAAACAATATGTTGTTAAACTGGCAGTAATGAACGGAGAAGTAAATGGCATTAAACTGTCAGTAACGCACACAGAAGTAAATGACATTAAACTAGCAGTAACGCACAGAGAAGTAAATGGCGTTAAACTGGCAGTAACGCATAGAGAAGTAAATGGCGTTAAACTGGCAGTAACACACACAGAAGTAAATGGAGTTAAACTGGCAGTAACGCACAGAGAAGTAAATGGCGTTAAACTGGCAGTAACGCACACAGAAGTAAATGGTGTTAAACTGGCAGTAGCGCAATCAAATAGACGGTGTTCAACCGTCATTACACTGCCGCTATCTGAACTGTCCCTACTTTAGCTATACACTAATGTAAAGGGGAGAATCTGAATTTCTTCCAAATGCCACCATTTTAACATTTGTTGGACTTTACAAAAACTTTTTTTTGACATTTTAAAAGCCAAATTTTGAAAATGCACAGGGTGTGTCAACATGTGCTATCTGCCATCGGGGGATATCAATGTACGCGTTTTGTGGGTGCAACCCCTTTCTCGTAACTTTAGTAGGTGAGAGGAAGGGGTTGCACCCCCAAAACACGTCCATTGATCCCCCCATGATGGGAGATAGCACATGTTGACATTAGGCATGGGATCAGGAGGGAAATACCTATTTTGACTCCCAAATTGTGTGCATCTTCAAAATTTGGCACAGGGGTGATATCACCCCATCTGATGAAGGCAATATCAAGACATTTTTGACACTATAATGTCTGATATTGCCTTCAGTTTTTCTACGTTGAACTTTTGTAAGTTCCAGAGGTGTGTATGTTATGTTTAGAAACATGCGCTTTATACCAAAAAAAAAAATTGTAAAAAATTTGAGAAAAAAAAAATATTTTACATCAAAATTGTATAACGCACATGTGAATGTGCACAGAGTAAAAAGTTTGCTAATCAACAATGTGTGGCTTCTTCTTTCAATGCTGAATACAGGGTTTTTGAAGTAATTTTGTGTTTACAGTGACAATGGTGCTTATTTACTAAAGGAAAATCAACTTGGCACTACATGTGCAGTAGGAGAACCTAGGAGACACCCAAAAAGAAACACAAGCAATAAAGAAAATTCTAGATTTTATCAGATATTATGTTCTTTTATTAAAAAAATATTTACACATTGTCTGGCATTGCAATGGCCCCCCTACCCGTAAAATAATTTACATATTTCTCCCGAACTTCACGGGCGCTTTGGGGTGCCAAGCCAGGACGGCCAGTATCCAGGCCTGTCAGAGGATTTTCAGGAAGTGTGGCCTCGGGCCCAACTGAGGCTATATAATTGTGGGCATTTTTTCCTAAAAAATTGTGCAATATGCAGCAGGATAAGATGATGTGGTTGATTTTGTTATGTGGAAAAGTACTAGTACATGTGTACTATTACATGTTTATTGCTGTCAGAAACAAGCGGAACAGGCTGGCCATTATCCCGAAGGCATTCTCAACAACTCTTCTGGCTCTGGCCATCCGGTAGTTAAAAACCCTCCACTTCGGGGTGAGGGTCCTCTGGGGGAATGGCCTCATTAGGTGCTCGCCCAGACCAAACACTTCATCAGCAAGAAAGACGAACGGGAGTCCTTCACCATTGCCTGCATCAGGTGGCAATCCCCGGCCACCAGTCTGGAGACGTTGGTAAAACTCCGTCTGGGCGAAGACTCCTCCATCCTCCATCTGGCCATTCTTCCCCACGTCCACATAGAGGAACTCATATTGTGCCAACACCACCGCCATTAACACTATACTATTAAACCCCTTATAGTAAGACCCCGAATGGGGTGGTGGCATAATGTGGACGTGCTTCCCATCTATAGCCCCTCCACAGTTGGGGAAGTCCCAACGGTCGGCAAAATGGGAAGCCACAGTCTGCCATTTCTGTGGCGTTGAAGAAAACTGTGGAGTCAAAACAGAAAAAAATATATTAGTACTTTTCCACATGACATTGCAAGTAGATTAGAGACAAACATTCTTGGCCAACATCAGTATAACATTTATTTTAAGGAGTATTTAAAGACAAAAATATAAGGCCCACTTATCCGATTACTTCCCCCCTCTGATGGCCCATTGTAAAAATTTTAGGGGGGAAGGGTTCGAGATGAGTTTGGGCCCCCCAAAAAAAACCTTTGGCACGCTGCCTGAATTTAAGGACAACAATAAAACATTTGTACACATTTTAGGGGGTGTTTGGGGTAAAGCACTACAATGGAGCTGACAAAATACATTGTTAAGTAACTAGGCTAGGTGTATATGGGCCCAGCATGCTAGGGAGGTTAGTGAAGGCAAATATGCATGAAGTAGCATTAAAAGATTACAGCATGCATGAGGACAAAGAGGACATTCACAGCATATTACAATCATGGTAATTAGGGAATGATGAAAGAAATACAATACATTAGCAAACATTAAATACAATAGAATGTGATGTTAATGGAGAAAACTTACCTTAATATAGTCCTTCTGCAGAACCTGAATAATAGCAGAACAGGTCTCTGGGATAATGATCCCCAGAGCCTGGGGGGAGATGCCTGTTGATAACTTGAGGTACTGCAGGCTTCTCCTAGTCGCCAAGTACCGCAAAGTGGCGACTAGCCTCTGCTCCGGAGTGATGACTTGCCTCATGTAGGTATCCTGCAATTAATATTAGGGGTCAGCAAAGCCAACAGATGGTGAAAAACGGGGTCCGTCATCCTGAGAAAGTTCCTGAAATCATCAGGATTATTCTCCTGGATCTCACAAAGCAAAAGCATATGAGAGAATTGGTCCATGAACTCCTCCCCACCCTGTTCATGGACTGGGCTTGGGTCAAAGAATGAACCCCAACACCAAGCCCCCACACAGCAGGAACGCTACGACGAGTACATACCCGCAACATGGCTTCAAAACGGTTGGCTGGTCGGAACGAACTAACATAACGCACTGAAGAACAGCAAGGCCTGTGAAGAGCGAGCTGAAAATCAGAAACGAGCGGACAAGAACACACTGAAAAAACAGATGCGAACTGTCTGCATGCTCTGAAAAGCAGATACAAACCCACAAGCACAAACTGAAGAGCAGTAACGAACTGAAAAGCACAAAAGCTGAAAAGCTCAAATCGTCTCTCACCAAACTTCTACTAACACGAGATAAACACGAAATTAGCAGAAGGCGTGCTGGCTATTGCACTTCCTTTTTCTAGTCCCATCCTACGTGTTGTACATCAGCGCGTTCTTGACGGTCGGACTTTGGTGTGACCGTGTGTAGGCAAGACTGCTTGAGCGGATTTCCGTCGGAGAAACCTTCAGAGTTTATTCCGACGGCAAAACCGCTCATGTGTACGCGGCATTACACTATCCCTAGACTGACACTAAACTAATATTCTAAGCTGACAATTGAAGCAAAACAGCACAATATAGCACACTAACTAACTAATAGCACTGAACATAGCCCTGTCCTATCTCTCTCCACGTCAAAATCACACTGAAAATGGCTGCCATTGAAAGAATAATTTTATGCTGTGGGGTGGGAATGAGCCAAGATTGGATAAAGTCATGATGACAGTGTCCAATCATAATGCTGACAGTGCTCTGTGCCCTGATTGGCTGAAGCTTTCACTGCTTCAGCCAATCGGGGCTTGCAATGCACTGTTCAGCGCCGCAATGCATTGTGGTCCTATCGGGGGCCAATCAAACGGTCGACCGACCTGTTTGTTCGACTGTTCTCCGAACGATCGAACAACGAAAGTTCAGCCCAAACTTATGCTCAGGCCGAACCGTTTGCACATCCCTGATGATTGCATTTAATTGGAGATCAAACAACCTTCTATGGTCTCAGGTTTTGTCCAGGATGGAAATGCTAAAATTGTCTGAAAAAATTCACCATACCTTATACGATAGTATGCACATTTTCAACAAAAAATGGTTTTATTGGAATTTACCATAATCACTTACAAACATGAGATGCATCTTTATTGTAAAATCAATTACAATCACACCAATGTATCCAATTCTTATATTACTATCTGCTACATATCTTCTTTTAACACTACGATGTTTTCTTATCATATATGTTGTGTCTATAACACAATTTGAAATCCAAAGGAATTGATACCACTTATTGTATAACCAATGTACAACGTTGTATTACTGAATGGTATCTCCTTCACTGTATTGAAAATTTACTTTTGATCTTCCAAATAAAAGCTTCTGTAAACAGGAAAATTTACCCTTTATTACTTATCTGGGGACAACTGAAACCGTAGGTTTTTGATTTAATTTCACTTTCAATGATAATGGTAAACAGGACAAATAGAGAGGATGATCTCCAATCTATCCAAAACTGAAAAAAAAAGTTTTGTCATCCAGACATTACTTTAATGTCTGGGTGAGAATCTGCACAGCAACCTGGGGAAAAAGAACATTTGTGTAATGCTGATCTTTAGTTAGAGAAGCACGTATCTTTGGTGAGCTGCTAATAAAGGACATAGAGTATAGAGTACAGTGTGAACACTGATAAATGTGAAGATTGCACTTTGAAATTTATCACAAAACACTTTATTGAATTGAATTTTATAATTTTTTAATAGTGTAGCGCCCACCTACTTAGGTGTGTGCTAGATAGTTAGTGAGGGATAGAGTTAGGTGAAAATTCCAGTTATTACCCTGTTTGGTTTAAGTCTGGCTGGGTTTTTTTTTGGTGGGGAGGAATGACAGAGTGGAATTGGGGGTGTGACCATCTGCATTCTGTCAAAAGTGACGCCTTGTTTAACGAGTCAGAGGTGCTGGAGGACAGGTTGATTTGAAACAGGATGTAGTTAGTTGTATGGGTCACCCTGGGCCTATCATTAATTTGTATGGGCAGGGGCTTACAGGCCTATATAAACTGTGGGTCACATGCTCCAGGGGCGTTGGGAAGAGAACAGCAGAGGAAGACAGTATGTAGAAGCTGGTGCAGTTTGAGAACTCTCCCCGTACATGCTTTAACAGGAGGAGAGATGGAGGAGATAACTGTGGGAATCTGCAATATAAAAAGGAGAGGCTGCTATTACCAACAGAAGAAGAACTGGGAGAGGACCCTCTTTTGGCAAACATGGATGGTCGCTCAAATGTACACGTGAGTGCAAACCCAGGGGAACAGTATTTCCAAAGACTGAGGGTGCTGAGGATCACCTGGGAGAAATCCTAACAGTCTGTCTAAGAACTCTATTCAGAGTATTGTTCTTAGGACTTAAATTGGAGATGCTGTGCTGTTGGGAAGTAGTAGTAAACAGGAGGGAGAAGATTTGCAGACCATTACAGGAACCAAGTTAAGAAGGCAGCTCATATTTCTGGAGGATTTATTCACATTCTTTCTGCCTTATTACAAATGGAAAGAATAAAGTTCATGTTATTTGTTCAAGACTGTCTGCGGTGTCATCAATGCAAGGAAGTGGGGGGTAATAGAATCACACTGGTGAAAAGGAACAAACTACCCAGAAGCTCCTATGGGGGTGGTGCGCTTCAATAGTATGAATGTTTTTTAATTAATTTTACTTGAACTTATTGCACAAGTTCACTAGTATGAAAACACTGATGGAGATTTGGAATTAATCTTTAGTATATTGAATCTTAGTGTTTTTTTTTATTTTTACAGCTTTGCAATTAATTGTTTGATGCATCTTTTTAAACTTTTGTTTATGTGCATCTCAGCGCTGCTGATCTCTTCCAGCCTCATTGCAGCCACTTCCTGTCCATGTGCACGCCTTTCATCAGTGGCTGCTCATTTTTGCTCAGAACTGACTTCCTGAAGGGGCCATTGGTGGAACATGCTGGTTTAATGTGTGTAGCTATAGCCACTTTAGTTTCCATCTAAAACACTTGTAACATGGTGACAATGGAGAAAAACGTTTGTGAGGGAGTTGTCAACCCATAAGGAAAAGTGCCTAAACAAGGATCTTTATTGCATTATCACCATTTATAGTAATTGAATGTTGCAGACTAAATAAGTCTAAAAAATGCTTTTGAAATTACATTAAAATGTTAAAACTTACATGGAATTTTAGTTATTGAGTTTAGATCTCTTTTAGGTTGTCTAACTTATTTCTTTTTCTTCTTTTTACTTTATTGATACAGGGGCAGGAAAAGTATGACATTACCAAGTATGAGAACATCTCATTGGTATGTTCCTTGTTGGAAAATCTTCTTCAGCAAATAAAGGAACGGGAAATACTGCATTCTGAAACCTTTAATGATGAAACAAAACTGCTTGTAAATAGCCTTTACCACATAGTACTCCAGATTTCTGATGGTTTTCCATTGCTAAGTATTATCCTGTGGAGGCTAACAACTCTATTTTCATGTAGAGGAACTGAAGACAGCTGATTTTTGTGTCCACTATTTGTTGGAAGAAGTCATATATTCTCTAACTTAGATACTGTATTTCTGATATGATTTGTATTTATACACATTTGAAGAGCAGGATGTATTGTGTTTTTTTTTATTTGAGAAAACAAAATTTGACCTTTTTTTTTCAAAATAAAAAATGCATTTACAAACATACACACCAAAAATGTGTAAAAACAGAACCTTATGCTTAAAATTTTTCAGCATTCCTATTTTTTTAAACTCAATTTGCTAACAAAATGTTTTCTGTAAAGCTGCCCATGGCTAGGCCAGTTCAGCAGGCAAGCTGAACATGTTAACATCAAAGGGGACTTCGTACCCCTACTCATTCACACTTAGCAGACATCTAGGGGACCCCTTGCCTGCGCTTGCAATGCACAGTAAGCAGAAAACAACACGATTCCTAACACCACATGATTCCTCCTTTTACTGCGTGTGTAATGCACAGTAAGCAGAAAAACTCACATAATTAATCATTTTACTGTGCGTATAACACGCAGAAAGCCCCACATAATTCCTCCTTTGACTGTAATTTCTAAAATCACATGATTCTACCTTTGACTGTGCGTGTAACACGCAGTAAACAGAAAAGGACACATGATTCATTCTTTGAATGCACTTGTAATGCACAGTAAGCAGAAAACACAACATGATTCTGCCATTGACTGTTCCTGTAACGCACAGTAAGCAGAAAATCATAAATGATTCCTCTTTTGACTAGGCATTTAATGCACAGTAAACAAAAAACCCTGCATGATTCTTCCTTTTACTGTGTGTTACCTGCACAGTAAGCTGAAAAAAAAACCACACAATTCAACATTGTAGTGTCTAACACAAAGTCTGCAGTATAATGCTCTGTATTCCATCTTGTAGTGTCTAACACGAGGTCTGTGTATAATGCTCTGTATGGCATCTTGTAGTTCTTACACAAGATTGGCAGTATAATGCACTGTGAGGTTGATTTACTAAAACTGTGAAGTGCAAAATATGGTGCAGCTGTGCATGGTAGCCAATCAGCTTCTAAATTCAGCTTGTTCAATTAAGCTTTGACAATTAAAACAACCTGGAAGCAAATTGGTTTCTTTGCAGCGCTATTTTGCACTGCAGTTTTAGTAAATCAACCCCTGTATTACATCTTGTAGTTCTAACACAAGGTCGGTAGTATAATGCATTGCATCACATTTTGTAATGTCTAACACAAAGTCTAAAGTATAATGCACTGTATTACATCTTGTAGTGTGTATGACATGTGCTAGTGTAGGCACATGGCGTGAGCAGCATTAAAGACTTACAATGCTCTATCTCTCAAAGCTCCAAGCCAAAAGGGTGGCTAGGAAGAATGGAGGTGCTTCTGCACAGTTTGCCGAAGGCTGGGAGAGTTGAGGGGCGGGACTAGGTAGGTGAGGGGTGGGTTTAATGAAACCTAGGCTTGTTTACTCTAAGAAAGACCGACAACGGTTTCAGTAAGTGCATGACAGCTAACTGGCAAATTCGGCTGAATAGACAAACTGTTGTTAGTAAAGAATAGAAGGCAGCTGATTGTCTTTGTCTAGCTTAGAAAGTCTAATCTGATAATCAGCTAGCCTGAAAATGCATCATTTTAAAGTTAAACATATTTAACGTACTAATCATGGATAAAATTTCAATTTTGACTGGTATTCCACATTAAGAAAAAACTTAGATAAAGGAGTGGCTTTGGATATACAGTATCTCACAAAAAGATATTACACCCCTCACATTTTTGTAAATAGTTTATTATATCTTTGACAACATTGAAGAAATTACACTTTGCTACAATGTAAAGTAGTGAGTGTACAGCTTGTATAACAATGAAAATTTGCTGTCCCCTCAAAATAACTCAACACACAGCCGTTAATATCTAAACCGCTGGCAACAAAAGTGAGTACACCCCTAAGTGAAAATGTCCAAAATGGGCCCAATTAGCCATTTTCCCTCCCTGGTGCCATGTGACTCATTAGTGTTACAAGGTCTCAGGTGTGAATTGGGAGCAGGTGTGTTAAATTTGGTGTTCTCACTCTCTCATTCTGGTCACTGGCAGTTCAACATGGCACCTCATGGCAAAGAACTCTCTGAGGATCTGAAAAAAAATATTGTTGCTCTACATAAAGATGGCCTAGGCTATAAGAAGATGGCCAAGACTCTGAAACTGAGCTGCAGCACAGTGGCCAAGACCATACAGCAGTTTAACAGGACAGATTCCACTCAGAACAGGCCTCGAAATGGTCGACCAAAGAAGTTGAGTGAACGTGCTTAGCGTCATATCCAGAGGTTGTCTTTGGGAAATAGATGTATGAGTGCTGCCAGCATTGCTGCAGAGGTTGAAGGGGTGGGGGGTCAGCCTGTCAGTGCTCAGACTATACACCGCATCAAATTGGTCTGCATGGCTGTCGTCCCAGAAAAAAGCCTCTTCTAAAGATGATGCTCAAGAAAGCCCGCAAACAGTTTGCTGAAGACAAGCAGACTAAGGACATGGATTACTGGAACCATGTCCTGTGGTCTGATGAGACCAAGATAAACTTATTTGGTTCAGATGGTGTCAAGCGTTTGTAGTGGCAACCAGGTGAGGAATACAAAGAAAAGTGTGTCTTGCCAACATGTACTGTGACATACTGATGCAGAGCATGATCCCCTCCCTTCAGAGACGAGGCCGCAGGGCAGTATTCCAACATGTTAACATCCCCAAACACACATCCAAGATGACAACTGCCTTGCTAAAGAAGCTGAGGGTACAGGTGATGGACTGGCCAAGCATGTCTCCAGACCTAAACCTATTGTGCATCTGTGGCGCATCCTTAAACGGAAGGAGCCCAAGGTCTCTAACATCCACTAGTTCTGTGATGTCGTCATGGAGGTGTGGAAGGGGACTCCAGAGGCAACCTGTGAAACTCTGGTGAACTCCATGCCCAAGAGCGTTAAGGCAGTGTTGGAAAATAATGGTGGCCACACAAAATATTGACACTTTGGGTCCAGTTTGGACATTTTCGCTTAGGGGTGTACTCACTTTTGTTGCCAGCGGTATAGACATTAATGGCTGTATGTTGAGTTATTTTGAGGCGACAGCAAATGTACACTGTTATACAAACAGTACACTCACTACTTTGCATTGTAGCAAAGTGTAATTTCTTCAGTGTTGTCACATGAAAAGATATAATGAAATATTTACAAAAATGTGAGGGGTATACAAACTTTTTGAGATACTATATTATACTTGGGATTTGCAAACATATTAATGCATAATGTTGTGGATATGTTTCCCATCAAATTCCCTTCATGCATGGAAATTGCATCACTCACACTCACAAGATAACTCTGCGTTGTTGACTGGGGACAAAGAGAAAGCAAATTGATTAAATCTCTTTTTCAGCTCTGTATATATAGAAAGAAAAATGGGGTAACTCAAGTCCATAATCGGGATAGTATTGACATAGTCCCAAAGGAACTACAATGGCTCAAAATTTAAAGGTCCAGAAATATTTAGACAAAGTAAAGCACATTGAAAAAATGGCTTACACGCACTTCTCTTTAAAGAGTCAAGCTTTTCTGTTTCAAAGCCATCGCTTCTTATTCTTATACACACGGTCGGACTTTTCAGCTACAAAAGTCTGACAGCCCGTCCGACAGACTTTCGACAGACTTTCGACGGACTTTTGGCGGACTTTCAACAGACTTTCTAACGACCGGTCTTGCCTACACACGATCACACCAAAGTCCGACGGATTCATACATGGTGACGTACACTGGACTAAAATAAGGAAGTTGATAGCCAGTAGCCAATAGCTGCCCTAGCGTAGGTGTTTGTCCGCCAGACTAGCATACAGACGAGCGGATTTCTGGGTCCGGCGGAGTTACGATGTAAAAATTTGAAGCATGTTCCAAATCTAAAGTCCGTCAGATTTGTGACTGGAAGAGTCCGCTGAAGGTCCGGTGAAGCCCACACACGATCGGATTGTCTGCCGGATTTGGTCCATCGGACAAGTCCGGTCGAAAAGTCTGACCGTGTGTACGCGGCATTAGAGATTTTTTAAAGGTTGGCTTGGTACCACTAGATTGTGCAAGGCCAATGTGGTGTCTTTATTTAACTACTTCCTGCCTGGCCTATGTACATAAATGGCCAGGTGAGTGCTCTGTTATTCCAGGAGAACTCATAGGTACATCCTTATATTCACACGTCTTATGTTCACCCCCCCCCCCCGCAGCATGCAGTGACACGATCTATGATCACGCGATCATGGTGCTCAGTACCAAGCCATTGTGATTGGCTGAGGTACCATGTAAAGACTAACCTATCATAGCGATTACAAGTAAACAACTATTATGAATGGCTTCTCTTCATTAAAGCACTGCTCACTATTGTGATATCTGTGATTGGATACAGTGATCACATAGTACAGGGCCAATCACAGCAGCCCTGTACTATGTGATAGCTGTAGCCAATCACAGCAATCACAATAATAAACAATGAGTCATGAATAAAAGCCATTCATGACAATTAAAATATTTGCTTTTACAGTGATCATCACTGTAATTGGCAATCATAGTGTAGAAAAAAAATTCCAATCGCTTTCCAGAGTAGTACAGTGTCATTATGGTGACAATACACTACTCTGGTGACAGTATGTAAAAAAATATTTATATACTGTATATATTTTTTTTACATAATGTCACCAGTTAGTTTCCTTAATCACCACCGTGCCAGTCGCATTGTTCCTTGTCACCGCCATACCAGTCATATTGTCCCTTTTCACCACCACACTAGTTACAGTGTCCCCAATCACCACTACAACAGTCATATTGTCCCTAATCACTGCCAAACAAGTAACAGTGTCCTCAATATTTTTCACACAAATTACAGTGTCCCTGATCACTGCCACACCAGTCATATTGTCCCTAATCATTGCCACCCCAGTTGCAGTGTCTTTGATCACCCCCACAGCAGTCAGTGTCCTGATCAATGGCACAGCATTCATCGTGTCACCATAGGGACTTCTTCACATGTGTGATGCTCTCTGAAGAGGGTGTACAGGGGGTGTAATTTCTTCCACAGCTGCGAAGAAAAGTATCACAGCCAGGCAGGTGTACACCCCCAGGCGCTGCCTCTGCAGCTAAAGGAGTTAGTGGTTGAGAGGTGGTAAAACCGCGGCTCATCCACAATGTTTTACCACCCCCCAACCTCATCTGTGAATGAACCCTAATTGTGTAGCCAGTCACAGTCCTCTGATCACCACCACATCAGCCACAGTGTCACCAAACCAGTGTACCTAGAATCAAGCACTCCTGTCAGCACTCACATGTGCCTTATCTTGTAAGTGCATTTTTATTCCTAGTAGTAAAACCATTTAAAATGGAAAGCACTGGTGGTTTCCCTTTTTTGCTTCCTATGAATGCATCCCCTGGCATGGAGGTAGTAAAAATAGAGAGCCTTCCAACATCTAAGGATTAATCCTTGATGGTGACCAGTGTATGACCGTTGACCTATCCATATCCATGTCATTGCCAGAGAATTAAACCCTGGAGGCATGAGTGACACCTATATTCCTGTCTATAGTTTTTCCATCATTTGGGAGCACTTTGGTGTTTGTTTGGGACTGTGTTAACATCACAAGAATTTCATTTACAAACTGTTCTTCTTTTGTTAATGTATCCACATATGGATATTATTTGGTTTATGTTCTAATTGCAACAATTTACTGTTGATTGCAAATTTTCACATATGTATCACTGTGTTTGAGGATTACGCTATGCATCACTGTGTCTGCCTGCACCTGAACTGACCCATCTGTACTATATTCCTGCAAGACACCTTTGCTAGTCATCTCCTGCAGACAATTGTACTCCTGGAACCACAGGAACTCTTTTGTTGTTTCTGGGGGGAATTTCGTACCAGTAGGCTAGGCTTGCTTGGCTTATAGAAATATGGACTGCTATAGATGATGGTACACTAAGCTATATCCCCTGACCTCTTGTACCGAGGTGACCATTACAGTACATTGCTTTTAAAACAGTTGGTTGATTTGTGTGATGCACAAGATATAATATCTGGTACATAATCACTACAGGCACTGAAAAAGTCTCACACACGTGGTATCACCATAATCATAAGGAGTCCCAGAATGTGTTTTGAGTTGCAATTCTAAGTATACCCATATACCCAATTAACTTTCATTTTCATGCTGCATTTTTCAAAACTTTGTTGCAAGAAATGTTATTTTCAAAATACTCCTTATGCCTCTTAGAAAATACCTTGGAGTGTTTGCTTTCCAAAATGGGGTAATTTTGTGGGTGTTTCCACTGTCCTGGTGCTCCAGGGCCTCCAAACATGTATTTGGTAGTCAAGAGATTAGATTAAATAAATATATGTGAAATTTATACTCCTTGAAAGCCCAAATGTGCTCCTTAGATTTTGGGCCCCTGATTGCATCTAGGCTGTGAAAAAGTTCCACACATGTGGTATCCTCATACTCAGGAGGCATAGAAGAATGTGTTTTTGGGGATAATTATAAGTATGCCTATCCCATGTGTGAGACATAAAACAAAAACAAATTTTATTTAATTTCTTCATTTGAAGATTGTGACAAAAATTACAACTTCAAAAAGCTCACATGCCTCTTACTAAATATCATATCTCTTTACAAAAAGGGGTCATTTGGGGGGTGTTTGTTATGTTATGAGATTTTATGGCCCAAGAAATAAGATGGGCAGTCAGTACATCAGGATTATTACTTTTTCAAATATATATACCATAATTTGTAGACTCTATAACTTTCACACTTTCATTTGACACAGTTCCCAATACACGGGTAAGTATAGACTTTAAAATTTAGTTTGTAAATAGATAGAAAACTGGCTAAAAGTTTGTATTCAGATAACAGTGATTAACCACTTAAGGACCAGAACGATTTGCCCCCTTAATGAACAGGCCATTTTTTGCTATACGACACTGCATCGCTTTAATTGACAATTGCATGTTCGTGCGATGCTGTACCCAAACAAATTTGTCGACGTCCTTTTTTTTACAACAAATAGAGCTTTCTTTTGGTGGTATTTGATCACCTCTGCGGTTTTTATTTTTTTGCTTTATAAACAAAGAGCTATTCTTTTTGCTATAATACATATCCAAAAAAAAATATTAAAAAGAAAACACATTTATTCATCAGTTTAGGCCGATATATATTCTTCTACATATTTTTGGTAAAAAAAATCGCAATAGGTGTTTATTGATTGGTTTGCGCAAAAGTTATCGCATGTACAAACTACGTGATAGATTTAGGGACTTTTATTTATTTTTTTATTGTTTTTACTACTAATGGTGAAGATCTGCAATTTTTAGCGAGACTGCGACATTGTGGCAGACAAATCTGACCCCAAATTACACTTTTTGGGGATCAGTGACATTATTAAATTGATCAGTGCTATAAAAATGCACTGGTCAATGTAAAAATGACACTGGCAGTGGGGGCGTGACTGGATCTGGATAGAGGAGAGTGTTTGTGAGGAGTGAGAGCGTGTGTGAGCTCTCACCTCGCTCCATGTATATGCCATTCTGTGTGTAATGAGATTTAGCAGCGACCGGTGAATACCTGTGTGTTACTTGCTGTCTCTGCGTGTGATTGCTGGTGTCGGTGCAGTGAGACTTCGGAAGCCCTCAGCAGTGCTCGGATCTGGAAATCCCGGAAGAGCAGTTAAAAAACCGCGAGAGTACGGACGGCTGCTGCAGGAACAAGCGGCAAGGTGTCAGCAGAGGAGGATTAGAGTGAGAGAACCATGTATACCCAGAATGCCGAGCAGAGGAGCCGGAGACATTATGTGGTGAAGATAGGGATATACACCGATCACCCGATCGACCTGCGAGCGTTGGTGAGGTGCGAGAAAGTAAATGTAATCAGTACCGCAGAACGGAGGTATTGTTTTTCTTCTTCCAAACTATATGCTATATGTGGAGGTGGTCGGGTGCTTTCTCCTGTTGTTTAGAGTGCCAGAGCGAGAGCCAGAGAACTGTTTCCTATGTAACGTGAGTGAATCCGTACTCTCATATTTGAGTTATGAATAACAGAGACTAAGTTGGATGGAAATATTAATATTTAAAGACTCAAGAAAAGTGACGCTAAGTGATTGCTCTCCTCGTGCTAGTCGGTATTAGCTTTGACTCTTTTATGAAGCAATAGATGATAATAAGTTGCGGTTATAAGTGACTTAACTGTTGGGATCACCCCCTTTTTTTTTTTTTGTTCGTTGTTTTTCGTGAACCCTCTTGTTTCCTCCTCTAAAATTTACTTTCTAAGTGGTAAAGTGCCATGTCAGCAGGGAGGAAAGGAGAGGAGCATGCCAGCCAGGAGAATGTTGGGATTCAATCATTACGTTCTGCCAAGGATAAGGAAAAGGGGGTGCAGTCCACAGTGGCAGGTATGACAGCAGCAGCAGTAGCAGCAGCTGCTAAATTAGAGAAGCTGGTTCATGCTACAGACCACACACCAATTAAAGGGGGGCAGCAGTCTCAAACTAAATCAGCAGCTGACAGAAAGAGCCAGGGACATTTGAATGTGCCTACAAATGTTACTGGCATAAAGAATAATAGCAGCAAAGGGGCAGGAATTGCTAGAAAAGAACTTGAATCTACTGTCGCCCAAAAACCTCTAGTAGAGGGAGAACCGACCCTTAAGGACATCTTGTTGGCGATCAACACATGCAAACAATCTTTGGGAGAAGTATGTGATCAAATGAAAGATATTAAAGAGAAGTTATCCCTGGGGAGGGGGAAAAAGTCGGGAAGATGCTGGCTCATTTAGTAAAGACCGGCTCCTCCCCCTCCATGGTCCCCGCTATTAGGACAGTGAGAGGCGAAATCTCGTCTCAGGTAGACGAGATCACTGATACATTCAGAAAATATTATGAAGGACTGTATAAGTCTCGGGGGGCCGTGGGAGGAGAGGAATTGGATAGCTTTTTGGGAATATCGAGATGCCTTCTATTACAGAGATTGATAAAGAGGAAATGGAGGCCCCGTTAAGGTTGGAGTAAATAAAATTAGCAGTAACAAAAATGGCCAACCAAAAATCCCCTGGACCTGATGGTCTTCCAGTGGAGACCTATAAATATTATGGGAAAGTGTTACTTCCGGAGCTCCTCAAAGTGTTTAATTGGGCAAAGGAGGAGGGGAAATTACCTGCATCAATGACCGAGGCCACAATAATAGTCTTGCACAAAGAGGGGAAAGACTCACTGGAAACCAAGTCCTATAGACCCATCTCCTTGCTTTGTTCAGACGCTAAGGTCTTAGCGAAGATTTTAGCTGCCAGATTAAAGAAAATAATCTCCAGACTGGTTCATAAAGACCAAACAGGATTCATCCCCGGTAGATCAACTAGCATGAATATTAGGAGGGTTTTTTTGAACTTGCAAACACCAACAGAGAATGTGGGTTCAAGGGCTGTTATGTTGTTAGACGTGGTAAAAGCTTTTGATAGCATGGAGTGGGAGTACATCTGGCGGGTGTTGAGAGCATTTGGTTTTGGCCCCTCATTCATTAGCTGGGTTAAAATACTGTATAATGATCCCAATGCAAAAGTTAGAGTCAATAATGATTATTCTGATGGGTTTCGATTAGAAAGAGGAACAAGGCAAGGGTGCCCTCTGTCACCCCTGATTTTTGCACTGGCAATGGAGCCATTGGCCATTGCAGTAAGGCAAAACAGGAATATAGAAGGATTACGGAGAAGGTCTGGAGAGGAGCGGATCGCATTATATGCTGACTGTGTCCTCATATTCCTGGGAGACACGGAGCAATCCCTCAGACAGGTGATAAATATTTTTTCAGGATTTGGAAGACTTTCTGGTCTGACTATAAATTGGGAGAAATCAGTACTTTTACCAGTAGATCCCATTAGGAAGCAAATTCCATTAGAAAACATTCAAATGGAAATAGTAGAGATAACGAAATATTTAGGCATATATATAACAAAAGACCCAAATAAATATATAAATAATAACATAGTTCCCTTGTTAATTAAATTTAAAAGTAAAATTGAAATATGGAGGCGTCTTCCATTATCAATTGCAGGGAGATGCAATTTGATCAAAATGCTGTGGATGCTACAGCTACTGTACTTGTTGCATAATTCCCCAATATGGATACAAAGGAAATGGTTTAAAAAAATTGATACAATGTTTAGAGATCTTATATGGAAAGGTGATCAGCCTAGGATAAGTTTACAAACCTTACAACTTTCAACAAGGGAGGGGGGGTTGGTGGTTCCACACCCACGGAGCTACTTTTTAGCAGCCCAGTTACAGCATTTAGGGTTGGGTACTGACCTTGAAGGCGATATTAATAGAGGATTAATGATTGAAGGGGCGCCACATAAGACATTAATGGAGGTATTAGAGGCAAATTCTTTCATTTATAGAACCCCCACGGTAAGATTAACATTAAAAGTCTGGAAAACCTGTTAATGCAATGAAGGGATTGGGAAGTATGACTAAATGTACCCTTCTTTGGAATAATAAGAACTTGCGAGAGCTAGAACCAATAGGGAAAATAAAAGCATGGGAAATAAAGGGAATAGATAGGTTGGCTCAACTTTATAAAGGGAGTACTTTAAAAACAATCACCTCATTAAAGAAGGAATATGATATCCCGAATCATACATTTTATAAATATTTACAAATAAGACATGCCCTAAACACACAGTTTGGGAAGCAAGGACCGATTTGGAGTAACTGTCTGGTGGACTTATAGCTGAAACTTACCCATATATATGTGGAGGTAGTATTGAGGGCCCGGAAAAGCTTAGGAGTAGGAGCAAATGGGAGGAAGATCTGGGTATAGTGTCGGATGAACAATGGAAAAAGATTCTGGAGAGAGGACACCTGGTATCGGTCTCACCGGCAGAGAAGGTCTCATATCTGATGCTGCTACATAGGACATATTACACTCCCAAAAGTTTGTTTGAGTTCGGGCGGAGGGTGGATGCCAGGTGCCCTAGATGTCAGGACACTGGGGACCTGATACATATGATCTGGAAATGCCCAAAACTATTCCGATATTGGTCTGAGATACTAGATACCATAAATAAGACCTTCACCATAGGACTTAAAATGGAGCCGAAACTATGCATTTTAGGATTAGGGGAGGGAATAGGTGGAGTAAATGTAGGTGGAGTAAATGTTAAAACTAAAGTAGTGTTGAGATGTCTCTTCCAAGCAAGAAAATTAATAGCGCAGAGATGGCAGGCAGAGAAACCCCCCTCAAAGGGAGATTGGATTAGAACTGTAACTGAAACAGTGTGGAAGGAAAAAGTAGTGTATGCAAGGAGAAGAAATATTAGAGAGTTTAAAAAAAATTTGGAAGCCTTGGCTAGAGAAACTGGGATACCCTATGTAAGGTGTGTAAGGGGCTCTACGGTACTAAAGTAATTGTGCTAATAAGCGAAGGTGTAGTTAACAACTAAACGTGAAAATGGTAGGGGGGAGGGATAAAGTTGAATTTATAGTGGTGGGGGGGAAGTTTAAAGGGGAAAATTGGATAGGAAATGTTTTTTATATTTTGGTTAATATGTATATGATATACAATGCATTTTAAAATTGGTATTTTGTACTTTGTATATTATGAAGAAATGAATAAAGATTATTTAAAAAAAAAAAGTGACACTGCCAGGGAATAGGTTAAGTTTGTTCCCTAGGTGTGTTCTAACTGTAGGGGGGATGGGCTCACTGGGACATGACAGAGATCACTGTTCCCGATCACTGAGAACAGAAGAAAATACCTGACATGTTTCCTGGCAGAACGGGGATCCGTTTGTTTACACTGGCAGATCCCTGTTCTGCCGCTGTACTAGGCGGGTTGCCGGTGCACATCGAGTCTACCCCAATGCATGCTGTGGGAGCAAGAGCTCGCCGCCGGCGACTGCGCCTGCGTAAAGCCGCCGTACAGGTATGGTGATTCGGTGCCAACCTGCCACAGTATAAGTATGTGAGCTGGTCGGCAAGTCGTTAATGATTCTTACTCTGAATGGCTTAAGGTTATTAGTGGTGTACCTCAAGGTTTAGTGATGGTATCATAACTTTTTAACCCATTTATAAATGGCAAAGTTTGGCATTAAAAAAAACATTTCTGTGTTTGCAAATGACCCCAAACTGTGTAGAATAATACTGTCCTTTAGGGATGAGCTCGATGTCTGGGTCGAACATAAGTGTCAGGGATCTACCAGCACCAGACCGGGGCGCTTGCATGCGCCTATGCGCCGGCGCGCCCCTGTACAGACGTGGCATCAAACTGCTGCTGTTGCTGTGCATCAGCGCGGAGCTCGGGCATGCGCGTTCGCGCTGGTTTGGCGCCATTCAGCACATAAAAGTCTCCCTGTTTCATGGGAACATCGCTGCTTCGTCTCAGCTCTGTGATTCTGTTTGAAACCTGCATCTGATTGTCTGCTACCTGATTCGACCCGGCTTGTTTGAAAATCCGACCTGCTCCAACCCGACCCGGCCTGCTTGACCATTCTGCTGTCTCTATCTGCTACCGTTGCCAACCTCTGCTTGTTCACCGACTCTGCCTCTGCCTGCCGTGATTACCTGTACCAGTTACCTGCCGACCCGGACTGTCTGACTCTGCTTGTGCCTGCTGCTCCATTTGCTGTTGTACCTTCAGCTTCAGCTCCTGTGATCTCTCACCTCCAGTGTGTCAAGTTTGCTGCTGCTTCCAGTCTTCACTCACCTGCAGTCCAGCCATCCCAGGAGGGATCTCTGCCTCAAAAGACTATACTCCAACAGGCACTCCTACCCCACTGCGCTCAGGAGACCACTGTCCCCACTCCAGTGGCTCCTGAACCAGCGTTGTATGAGAGGTCTTCTCCTACAAAGTCAGGCTCTACTACCAGGTACCTAACAATAAGTTCTACTTGAACATCAGGTGTTCGCCCCTTCGCCAAACAGCGAACATTATGGGGCGTTTGTGGGTAATTGGAGCGCTGCAAAACGCCCCATAATGCACTGAGAGATCGCAGTGCATTGCTGTATGATGATTGGCCAACGCATGCACCTGACCTGCATTCTTTGGCCAATCACAGTGCGCTCTGCTGAGAGAGCCATAATTGGCCAAAGGCAAGGTGCCTTTGGCCAATTATATCTCAGAAGGACTAAGTCCACGCCCCACACTATTTAAGGCTGCTTATATAGCGGCCATGTGTAGTGTTGTTGGCGTGGACAGAGAGATAGCTTGAGTTTGATTAAGCATGCAGGTTATTCAGTTAATGGCATCTCACACATGTGGTATCGCCATACTTGGGAAAAGTAGCGGAATGTGGTTTATGGTGAAATTGCAAGTATGTTTATGCTGTTTATTAGGTTTAACATGTTGAAATTACAACTTTGTGAATAAAAAAAAACTAAGTTAATTTTACTGTTATCATTCTCTGAAAAATTTTGGCAAAAAACTTACCATGCCTCTTAATAAATACTTTGGCCTGTCTTCTTTCCAAACAGGGGTCATTTTGGGGGTATGTGTACTGAACTTGCATTTTAGGGCCTCAGGAAATGGGACTGTCAGAACATCATAACTGATCAATTTGCAAATACAGTATCTCACAAAAGTTAGTACACCACTCACATTTTTGTAAATATTTTATATCTTTTCATGTGACAACACTGAAGAAATGACACTTTGCTACAATGTAAAGTAGTGAAGGTACAGCTTGTGTAACAGGTAAATTTTCTATCCCCTCAAAATAATTCAACACACAGCCATTAATGTCTAAAACGCTGGCAACAAAAGTGAGTATACCCCTAAGTGAAAATGTCCAAATTGGGCCCAAAGTGTCAATATTTTGTGTGGCCACCATTATTTTCCAGCACTGCCTTAACCCTCTTGGGCATGGAGTTCACCAGAGCTTCACAGGTTGCCACTGGAATCCTCTTCCACTCCTCCATGATGACATCACGGAGCTGGTGGATGTTAGAGACCTTGCTCTCCTCCACCTTCGGTTTGAGGATGCCCCACAGATGCTCAATAAGGTTTAGGTCTGGTGACATACTTGGACAGTCCATCACCTTTACCCTCTGCTTCTTTAGCAAGGCAGTGATCGTCTTGGAGGTGTGTTTGGGGTCGCTATGATGTCGGAATACTGCCCTGCTGCCCAGTCTCTGAAGGGAGGAGATCATGCTCTGCTTCAGTATGTCACAGTACATGTTTGCTTCCATGGTTCCCTCAATTGAATTTAGCACCCCAGTGTCGGCAGCACTCATGCAGCCCAAAACCATGACACTCCCACCTTCTGGAACTCTCCCAGTAACTACACTCACCCTTGTAGAATTGCCACTCCTATCAACTCGCAATTCTACGCCTGAGCCTTCCCAGATCGATAAAGCCCTGTGTGCCAATCATCCCTGTACTCTGATCACTGAGTACCCATACAAAACCCCCAGATCCCTTGGGGATGTCTGCTTGACTATCAAGGGTATGGTTACTGCTCTACCAATGGGGTCACCAACAGGTTTCACCTCGGTAGTCCCCACTTTCCTGCTTACCCTATGGTCCAGGATACAGCAACACTGTATTGTTTAGTCTTGCGCACCAATTTTTTCCCCATAGGTCTGCAGCCAGTTGGTTACCCGGTCTCAACCTACTTCGATGAGCCTGTCATGTTGCTGCTGCATTGATTGTTACAGTTAACTGTTATTTACTTGTATTGTTTCTATAGTTCTCCGATGTCCTTCCCCTGTTAGGAAATTCCTGCTGCCTCACTTTCCGCCCTCAGACCCCTGCTGCGGTTATGTGAGGCTCTAACGGTGGCTATGGAGCCTCTAGGGGACCACTCGACACTCCCCTGAGACACTCCCACACCCTACTGTTATGTTATTGCTTACTGAGTCTGACTACACCTAATAGGGTTATCTGATGGTGCTATGCTCTCTTACTCTATATCTCTTTCCCCCCTACTCTCACTCCCCGCACGGTGGTTGCAGGTTTTCGTCTTCGGTTATGACCCCCCTGCTATAACAACTGACCTAGACACGTTATGGCCCCCATAAACATCCTTTCTGTCAGGGATCTACCAGCACTAGACCAGGGCGCTTGCATGCGCCTATGCGCCGGCGCGCCCCTGTACAGATGTGGCACCAAACTGCTGCTGTTGCTGTGCATCAGCGCGGCGCGCGCGCGCGTTCGCGTTAGCGCCGGTTTGGCGCCATTCAGCACATAAAAGTCTCCCTGTTTCATGGTAACATCGCTGCTTCGTCTCAGCTCAGTGATTCTGTTTGAAACCTGCATCTGATTGTCTGCTACCTGATTTGACCCGGCTTGTTTGACCATCCGACCCGCTCCAACCCGACCCGGCCTGCCTGACCATTCTGCTGTCTCTATTTGCTACCGTTGCCAACCTCTGCTTGTTCACCAACTCTGCCTCTGCCTGCCGTGATTACCTGTACCAGTTACCTGCCAACCCGGACTGTCTGACTCTGCCTGTGCCTGCTGCTCCATTTGCTGTTGCACCTTCAGCTTCAGCTCCTGTGATCTCTCACCTCCAGTGTGTCAAGTTTGCTGCTGCTTCCAGTCTTCACTCACCTGCAGTCCAGCCATCCCAGGAGGGATCTCTGCCTCAAAAGACTATACTCCAACAGGCTCTCCTACCCCACTGCGCTCAGGAGACCACTGTCCCCACTCCAGTGGCTCCTGAACCAGCGTTGTATGAGAGGTCTTCTCCTACAAAGTCAGGCTCTACTACCAGGTACTTAACAGTACGAAGCAGCCATGACCGAGCCTGCAGGAGATACTTCTCCTTTGAAAGAAATTTGCACACACCTTGCGGCCCTCACTCAAGCCGTTCAATCCCTCCAGGATAACTACAATAGATTGGAAGGACAAGTCCAGAACCTTGCAGGGCCTAACCCCCTGGCCTCCTCTTCAGCTGCAACTCCTGCACAGACTGCTTCAGGTCCTTCCGTTGTGATGCTTCCACCTGAACCAAGGGTTCCCACTCCTGATAGATTCTCTGGAGATCGGACCAAGTTCCGGGCCTTCCGCAACGCCTGCCAGCTCTTCTATGTACTACAGCCCCGAACCTTCTCACTAGAAGCGATCGAAGTGGGGTTTGTGATCTCCCTCCTACAAGGGGAACCTCAGACCTGGGCTCATCGTCTACTTGAGGGGGACTCAGCCCTAACCCAGTCTTTATCTTCTTTCTTTGAAGCCATGGCACAATTATACGAAGACCCCCAACAGACTGCCACAGCTGAATCAGCTCTGTTCGCGCTCCAGCAAGGCCGCAGACCTGCGGAGGACTATATCACGGACTTCAGGCGTTGGAGCGCGGACACTCAGTGGAATGATGCGGCCATGCGTCATCAGTTTCGCTTGGGTCTATCTGAAGGACTAAAAGACGAACTTGCCCGAGTGGGTGTACCAAATACTCTTGAGGCTTTGATTACCTTGACCATTCAAATTGACCAACGTATCCGGGAACGTCGATCTGAACGCTCTGCTCTACAATCCCGCCCGACTTGGATGACACCCAGAGCACCAGTTCCTGCAACACGTTACTTACCCTCACCTAGTTTGAATCCAGTTAATGCCACACATGACTCTTCGGAACCTATGCAATTAGGACTGATGCGATCTGCCTTATCGCCTGTAGAACGGGCCCGACGCCGGCAACTCAATCTGTGCCTCTATTGCGGTGGAACTGGGCACTATGTCCTTAACTGTCCAGTCAAAATAAGTAAGTGCCCATCTCATGTGTATACCAGTCTCTCTGCTTTGTATGCAAACTCTACCCACATTGCCCTTCCTCTGTCATTACAGCTTCAAGAAGGGACATTACCGGTCAACGCCATCATTGATTCCGGAGCATGCAGCTGCTTTATTGATTCAAACTTTGCCAGCCAGCATAACATCCCTTTACGAACCAAGACCCATGGACTCGCTGTATTTTTAGCTGATGGATCCCGCATCAGATCAGGACAAGTAACTCAGGAAACCCTGCCTCTGTCTGCTACCACTTCCTCCCAACACAAGGAATTGCTGGTTCTTGATGCCATCTCCTCTCCTATGTTTCCCATCATCCTGGGCATTCCTTGGCTGCAGGCCCACAATCCATACATTCATTGGACATCTGGAGAAGTAAAATTTCCATCTTCTTACTGTCAAGAACACTGTTTTAAGAAAGATTCGGATTCCTCATCCACTTTACTTTGTCTGGACACCGACCAAAAACTTTGCCAGGTCATACCTAAACAGTATCATGAATTCATTGATGTTTTCAGTAAGAAGGGAGCAGACTCTCTTCCACCTCATCGCCCCTACGACTGCCCAATTGAATTACTGCCAGGAACCCGAAATTGCATTCGGACGCATTTTTCCATTATCAGAAAAAGAACAGGAAGTACTAAAGACATATATAGATGAGAACCTGGCCAAAGGTTTTATACATCACTCTACCTCCCCAGCGGGTGCCGGAATATTTTTCCTCACTAAGAAGGACAAGTCTCTCCTTCCATGTATAGACTATCGTGAACTAAACAAAATCACGGTCAAAAATCGGTATCCCCTACCCTTGATACCCGAACTCTTCCAAAAATTAAGGACTGCCGTCATTTTCACTAAACTTGACCTGAGAGGGGCATATAATTTGATCCGCATTCGGGCTGGGCATGAGTGGAAAACAGCGTTCCGAACCCGATTCGGGCATTATGAATACTTAGTCATGCCTTTTGGACTTTGCAACGCCCCTGCGACCTTCCAACACCTGATTAACAATGTTTTCAGGGACTTTTTAGATGTGTTTGTAATCGCATACTTGGACGATATCTTGATTTTTTCAGAATCCCGTGAATTGCATCAAGAACATGTCCGCAGGGTGTTGGGCCGTCTCTGCTTACACAGACTTTATGCAAAAGCGGAGAAATGCGAGTTCGAACAACAGAGCATTCAATTTCTGGGGTTAATAATCTCTGCAACAGGCATCAAGATGGACCCGCAGAAGGTCTCCGCTGTTCTGGACTGGCCGGTACCCCTGGACAAGAAGGGAATTCAGCGGTTTGTGGGGTTTGCGAACTTCTACAGAAAGTTCATCAGAGGGTTCTCAGCCATAATTGCACCCATTACGCAGTTAACCAAACAGAATACCCGTTTTTCCTGGAATCAACTTGCCCAAGACGCCTTCGAAAATCTCAAAAGACTGTTTACCTCAGCACCTATCCTGAACCATCCTTACCGTTTATTTTAGAGGTTGATGCCTCCGAGATTGCGGTAGGTGCGATTCTTTCGCAACGTAAAGGTAGCAAAGATGTAATGCATCCCGTAGGGTTCTTTTCCCGTAAACTCTCCCCTGTGGAGAGAAATTATGACGTCGGTGACCGAGAGCTTCTCGCTATCAAGACTGCATTGGAAGAGTGGAGGTACCTGTTGGAGGGGGCTATGCATCCAGTACTAATTTACACTGACCATAAAAACCTGGAATACTTACGATCTGCTAAACTGCTGAAGCCTCAACAAGCCCGCTGGGCTCTGTTTTTCTCACGTTTTTCCTTCCATATCACGTACCGTCCAGGCTCAAAAAATATTAAACCGGATGCATTATCACGAATGCATGACAATCCTAAGGACTTATCTACTCCTGACACCATCTTACCTGCAAACAGTTTCTTACTTCTACAAACAGATTTACTCTCCCAGATTAAGGAAGCATCTTCTGAGTCAGCCAGGCCTACTGGGATTACCTTGGTAAACAGAGATGGTCTGTTCTGGAAAGGAAGCCAAATTTTCGTTCCTGAAGATGTTCGGGTCAGGGTTTTGACGCTTCTCCACGATCATCCAGTGGCGGGCCACTTTGGAGTTCGCAAAACCCTGGAACTAGTGCAGCGTACATTCTGGTGGCCCAATCTGAAAGACTTTTGTGAAAAGTATGTCAGTTCCTGTCCCATTTGCATCCAGAATAAGTCATCCAGGAATCGAGCTTGGGGTCTACTAAAACCGTTACCTGTACCTGACAGACCATGGAAGATGATTTCTATGGATTTTATAGTGGAGCTTCCATGTTCCGAAGGGTGCTCAGCCATCTTTGTGGTAGTGGACCGCTTAACCAAAATGGCTCATTTTCTACCTTTAAAGGGAACCCCATCTGCCATCGAAACTGCTCGAATATTTGTCAAGGAAATCATCAGACTTCATGGAGTACCTGTAAACATAGTTTCCGATAGAGGGGTTCAATTCACCTCACGTTTTTGGAGAGCCCTGTGTGAAACCCTAAAAATTGAATTGGCCCTGTCCTCGGCTTATCATGCTCAAACGAACGGTCAGACAGAAAGGACCAATCAGACCCTTGAACAATACATCAGATGTTTCACATCCTTCACACAAGATGATTGGGTATCTCTGCTACCCTTAGCAGAATTTGCTTACAATAACTCCAAACATTCTGTCACTGGTCAATCCCCTTTTTTCGCCAATTATGGCTTTCACCTAACCTTTCTACCTGATTTCCTTTCAGAGTCTTCGGTTCCAGCAGTACAAAGTACAGTGGGGTTCCTCAGTCACAACAACCGGCTGTTGCAGGAAACAGTGTCCAAGGCTCAGGCAGATGGTAAGAGAATCTTCGACCGGAAAAGAAGGGGGGAGCTGAACTTACAGATTGGCGATCAGGTATGGCTTTCTACCGTTAATATCAAATTAGCATGTCCTTCTAAGAAGTTGGCACCTAGATTCATGGGACCTTTTCCAGTTAGAAGGAAAATCAATGAAGTGTCTTATGAACTGACTTTACCTGATTCGCTTAAAATACATCCAGTATTCCATGTATCTCTGCTTAAACCTGCTGTACCTGATCCCTTTCCTGCTAGAGGAACGAGACCTCCTGAACCTATTGTTGTTAATGGCAGCGAGGAATTTGATGTTGAGGCTATCCTTGATTGTAGAAGAAGGCAAGGACAAAACCAATTCTTAATCAAGTGGAAGGGCTACGGCCCAGGAAGTAACTCATGGGAACCGGACAGTAATGTGCATGCTAGGCGTTTAGTTCGCGCCTATTTTTCTACACACCCTGAGAAGAAAAGGCTTTTGGGCATCCAGAGGCTGCCCCTTGGGGGGGCAATGTCAGGGATCTACCAGCACCAGACCGGGGCGCTTGCATGCGCCGGCGCGCCCCTGTACAGACGCGGCACCAAACTGCTGCTGTTGCTGTGCATCAGCGCGGCACGTTTGCGTTCGCGTTAGCGCCAGTTTGGCGCCATTCAGCACATAAAAGTCTCCCTGTTTCATGGGAACATCGCTGCTTCGTCTCAGCTCAGTGATTCTGTTTGAAACCTGCATCTGATTGTCTGCTACCTGATTTGACCCGCCTTGTTTGACCATCCGACCCGCTCCAACCCGGCCTGCCTGACAATTCTGCTGTCTCTATTTGCTACCGTTGCCAACTTCTGCTTGTTCACCGACTCTGCCTCTGCCTGCCGTGATTACCTGTACCAGTTACCTGCCGACCCGGACTGTCTGACTCTGCTTGTGCCTGCTGCTCCATTTGCTGTTGCACCTTCAGCTTCAGCTCCTGTGATCTCTCACCTCCAGTGTGTCAGGTTTGCTGCTGCTTCCAGTCTTCACTCACCTGCAGTCCAGCCATCCCAGGAGGGATCTCTGCCTCAAAAGACTATACTCCAACAGGCACTCCTACCCCACTGTGCTCAGGAGACCACTGTCCCCACTCCAGTGGCTCCTGAACCAGCGTTGTATGAGAGGTCTTCTCCTACAAAGTCAGGCTCTACTACCAGGTACTTAACACTTTCCTTGAATGTTCAAGGCTTCAACACTCCCCATAAGGCCTCACCTAAATTCCTTTCTGCCTCCTATCCACAATTCTACACTGCTTCAGCCAAAACCAAGCAACGTGGGACCCTTATTGGTTTCCATCAATCCCTGTCATTTACCCTTGCCTCACAATTAAAGGATCCTGAGGGTAGATACCTCATACTTACAGGCTATGTCTCTGACACTGCGATTACGTTGGTGTCATATTATGCTCCCAATAAACGCCCGACCGCCTTTCTGTCCCATCTACTCCAAGTTGTAGAAACACACAAGGTTGGCACTGTGATCCTATGCAGTGATTCTAATGTGACTGTTTCCCCTTTCCTAGACAAATCACCACCCTCCGCGCTCTCTAGCCCTGGTAAACCAAAATTTCAACACCTGCTCTCCACTCATGGTCTGGTAGACTCCTGAATTGAACCCCACCAGTAGATGCTACACCCACTACTCCCATCCGCACAACTTTTTCTTGCACATAGACCACATCTTTATCCCCACCAAAATGCTCCCTGAGATTATCTCCTCTAGTATCACCCCCTTCACATGGACTGACCACTGCGCAGTATACACCACCATAGCCTCCCCGGTACCCAGATCTCATGACACATTCTGGTGTATCAACAACACTACCCAACGCTAGCCCATCCCTCTCCCCATTTCGAGATAGAGGTAGCCCTCAAAGATTACTTCCCAATAAATGATACAAATGATATTTCCGCCCTGACACTATGGGAAGCTCATAAGGCAGTCATTCGTGGCAGACTAATACAACAGGCAGCAACCCTCAAGAGGGACCGTAAAACCCTGTTTGATTAGCTAGAGGCTAACTTCAATGCAAGCCACACAGCTTTCCAAGCCACTCCAAATGCCACTACTAATGCGAAATTGAACAAAGCCTGTTTAGACTTTGACCTATTCCTGACTGACTTGGTGGACAAAATCATTTGTAAATGCCAACATATCTGCTACATCAAAGTTAACAAACCTGACACACCTATGGCACGCAGCTTACAGCGATCCACCACCCACAGTCATCGATCAGATTAAAAACCTCTTGTGACACATACACTAGTAACCCCGTCAAAATATTGGAAGTGTTTCTTTCTAACGTGGCCAAACTTTATTCTCCCACTCAAGAATTTGATATGACGAAAGCAGATTCCCTATTCTCCGACATTACCCTCCCAACCCAGCTTGTATACGTTACTATTCGAATTGTGTGTACCCCAAGCAAATGTACATATCTTTTCCTGTCTTTCTTCTCCTGTTATCCTCAATAAAAATTATTGAAGATTAAAAAAAAAAAAGTTTTATTGTCTTGCTAGGTTTTGGTGATGGCTTCTTGCAACACCTTGTTGTTTGACTGTAAGAATGTCACCTCTCCTGGACTGTAAGAACAGAAGAATCAGGCATGGTGTCAGGTAAAAAGACTGGATATTATCCATAATTTGTGAAGAATTAAGCCTGTCCTGTGGCCAAGTGAACCACATTATTTTATGCAAATTCTGTCAAGGGAAGAAGTGATGCCCAGTCATCTTGAGCAAAAGATGAAATGCACCAGAGGTATTGCTCCAGAGTTTGGTTTGTACGTTCTGGCTGGCCATTTGTTTGCGGATGGTAGGCTAAAGAAAAATGAGTTTCGATCTTTATTGTTCTGCAAAGATCCCTCCAGAATCTAGATGTACATTGTACTCCTCAATCTGAGGTGATGCTGCTAGGTACCCCATGAAGCCTGATCACTTCTTTGATAAAGGTACGTGCAGTCTCTATTGCAGTGGGAGTCCCCAACATAGGTATGAAATGAGCCATCTTGGTTAACTTGTCGACTACCACAAAGATGGTAGTAAACTTTTCAGATGGAGGAAGTTCAACAATAAATTCCATATTGATCATTTCCCAAGGCCTTTTGGGAATGGGTAAGGGCAAACCACAAGATTTGGTTTTGTCATTCTTACTTCAAATGAAAACTCCACAGGTTCCAACATAATCTTGTCAGTCTGACCTTAAACTAGGCACACAAACACAATATAATACCCAATTATACTGTATAATACCAAATTTGGTCAATTCTAAAAGATGATGTTATGCCAACTAAATAGATACCAAACATGTTACGCTTTAAAATTGCATATAGCATACTTTTTATAGCATAGCATACGTTTTCATTGTTTGTCCTAATTATATGTCAAAAAGGGTTAAAATCCTGTGCTTATCCTACTCTCCTGGTGTAGGGAATTGTGACTATTAAAATGGAGAAATCAAACACATAAATAAATAAATGAAAATATATAGATAGAAGAATAGCTGCAACCCAAAAGGACCGAACCCCTACCATAAGCATAGATAATTAAAAGAAATGGGTGCACTAATCTATAAGAATGTCCACAGTGTAAAAATACACATGACAAAAATTTAAGGGCATAAAGTCCACTCCTGCAAAAACAAGTGTATAAAAATAAATTTAAAAATTTGATGAAGTGACTCATAAAATATATAGGAATCCGTTCATAAAAGGTGCATAAAAAAATGTGCATAAAAAATGTCCAACTGGCAAACCCTTATACTAAAGGGAACCAAGTGAACAGAGTATGTGAAAAACTTCTGTGCTCTTCAAGGGAATTGGGTGAACCAAATATAAGGCAACTTCAGTGCTCTTAAAAACACAAAGGCTTTAATATCCCATCACCACATAGATTCACTTCTTACCAGATAGCAGTAGTTTCAAGCATTGGATAATAATCCCACCATGCTCCAACAGACTGGACTGTAAAAACTAACCAAATTCCAGATAACAGCAGTATCAGACACTGGATAATGATCCCATCAGGCTTCAACACCCTAAGCTGTAAAAGTGGACCTGTTTTTTCAATGGATGCAGGAATCGCGATATCTTTGGAAAAGCTGAAATCCAATCTGGCAGCTCAACGATAAATCACAGATCATAAGGAAAGAAGAGTATAGCCTTGTAGTGCAATATTATTCAACATATGTTCTCAGCAAGAACATAGTCAGTGGGCCACACAGATGGGTCAATCCAGGCAGCAGGCACAGATGTGGCCAGCAAACAGACAAAATATCAGTCCAGGTGGCAAGCACAGACACAGTCAGCAAACAAACGATCAGTCAAGGAGACAAGCAGAGACATGGTCAGCAAATAAAGGATCAGTCCAGGGGGCAGGCAGAAACATGGTCAATAAACAGGCAAATGTTAGTTCTGGTGACAGGAGTTGGTCCAGTCAGCAGGCACATGGTAAAAAAAATGGGCAAAACGTCAGTACACAGGCCATCTAATACGCAAATGGCAGCTAATCAGGCACCTGTGAAATATCATACCACGCTGTGCTGTTTCATATCCTATACTTATACTGTATTGAGATGTGGTAGCGACAGAAGCAGTGCTTTAAACAGGGGTAAGGTTTTGAGGGACAGTAGGGACAAATATGTTTGCCACACCTTATTTCATCTTTGGTGCATATACAGCACTTTTTCGAGGGTTTCCTTTAAGTTTGGGTTAAAGGGATAAGATCAGGGAAGCTGCTCACTTCACTTCATCGGAAACCTTTCAGGGCAGTTCATTTAGTTCCAAATTGAAATTTGGACACATTTTTTGTTATTCGGATGTATCCGAATTTCAGAATTACAATAGTAACAAATTTAAACTAATCCGAAATAACAAAACAAAATGAAATTCGGCCAAAATTTGAATCGCATTTGAAATCGAATTTTAAAACAAGAATAGTATAAAAAATAGAGGAATAGAATAGAAAAGAATATAACAGAATAGAATAGAGTAAAACAGAACAGAAAAGAAAAGAATAGAAAAAAACAATAGAATAGAATATAACCCTCTTCCGAAATTTGAATTTAAAATAGAATAAATTTGAATTGAATAGATTAGAATAGAATAGAAAATAAAAGAAAATAATTTTGTGAGCTGCGCTATGATGTGAATAGTGATCATCAAAGTCACTGTGAAAATTTTGCTGAAAAAATAAGAAAATCCAATATGGTTGCGCAACTCTTCATATAGCCCATATACCATCAAAAACACATATGTATTGTGGATTATGGATTGTAACATACATACCGCTGGAAATCCTGAGTGCCGGGGGGGCACATTAACATACATACATCTGGTGTTAGTAACATTGATATTTTTTATGAGAATTTATTCATGAACTACCTGCTCAATCAGTTTTTTTCTCTATGATCTCTTGATACATGCCATTATGGTGCTTAACCACTTGACGACCGCCTCACGCCGATGTACGTCGGCAAAGTGGCACGGACAGGCAAAATCACGTACAGGGTACGTGATTTGCCTTCCGCGGGTGGGGGGTCCGATCGGACCCCCCCCGGTGCCCGAGGCGGTCGTCGTTTGTCCAGCGGCGATCGGTGATGAGGGGGAGACCATCCGTTCGTGGCCCCCCCCTCGCGATCGCCGCCGGCCAATGAGAATCTTCCTTTGCTGCTGTATGCTAAACAGCAGCAAAGGAAATTATGTCATCTCTCCTTGGCTCGGTAATTTCCGTTCCGGCCCGAGGAGAGAAGACATCAATGTGAGTGCACAAACACACACACACACAGTAGAACATGCCAGGCACACAAAACACCCCGATCCCCCCCCCGATCGCCCCCCGATCCCCCCCCAATCACCCCCCCCCCCCTGTCACAAACTGACACCAGCAGTTTTGTTTTTTTTTTTTTTTCTGATTACTGCATAGTGTCAGTTTGTGACAGTAAGTGTGTTAGGGCAGTTAGTATTACCCCCCTTTAGGTCTAGGGTACCCCCCTAACCCCCCCTAATAAAGTTTTAACCCCTTGATCACCCCCTGTCGCCAGTGTCACTAAGCGATCATTTTTCTGATCGCTGTATTAGTGTCGCTGGTGACGCTAGTTAGTGAGGTAAATATTTAGGTTCGCCGTCAGTGTTTTATAGCGTCAGGGACCCCCATATACTACCTAATAAATGTTTTAACCCCTTGATTGCCCCCTAGTTAACCCTTTCACCACTGATCACCGTATAACCGTTACGGTTGACGCTGGTTAGTTTGTTTATTTTTTATAGTGTCAGGGCACCCGCCGTTTATTACCGAATAAAGGTTTAGCCCCCCGATCGCCCGGCGGTGATATGCGTCGCCCCAGGCAGCGTCAGATTAGCGCCAGTACCGCTAACACCCACGCACGCAGCATACACCTCCCTTAGTGGTATAGTATCTGAACGCATCAATATCTGATCCGATCAGATCTATACTAGCGTCCCCAGCAGTTTAGGGTTCCCAAAAACGCAGTGTTAGCGGGATCAGCCCAGATACCCGCTAGCACCTGCGTTTTGCCCCTCCGCCCGGCCCGGCCCAGCCCACCCAAGTGCAGTATTGATCGATCACTGTCACTTACAAAACACTAAACGCATAACTGCAGCGTTCGCAGAGTCAGGCCTGATCCCTGCGATCGCTAACAGTTTTTTTGGTAGCATTTTGGTGAACTGGCAAGCACCAGCCCCAGGCGTCAGGTTAGCGCCAGTACCGCTAACACCCACGCACGCAGCATACGCCTCTCTTAGTGGTATAGTATCTGAACGGATCAATATCTGATCCGATCAGATCTATACTAGCGTCCCCAGCAGTTTAGGGTTCCCAAAAACGCAGTGTTAGCGGAATCAGCCCAGATACCTGCTAGCACCTGCGTTTTGACCCTCCGCCCGGCCCAGCCCAGCCCACCCAAGTGCAGTATCGATCGATCACTGACACTTACAAAACACTAAACGCATAACTGCAGCGTTCGCAGAGTCAGGCCTGATCCCTGCGATCGCTAACAGTTTTTTTGGTAGTATTTTGGTGAACTGGCAAGCACCAGCCCCAGGCAGCGTCAGATTAGCGCCAGTACCGCTAACACCCACGCACACACCGTACACCTCCCTTAGTGGTATAGTATCTGATCGCATCAATATCTGATCCGATCATATCTATACTAGCGTCACCAGCAGTTTAGGGTTCCCAAAAATGCAGTGTTAGCGGGATCAGCCCAGATACCTGCTAGCACCTGCGTTTTTCCCCTCCGCCCGGCCCGGCCCAGCCCACCCAAGTGCAGTATCGATCGATCACTGTCACTTACAAAACACTAAACGCATAACTGCAGCGTTCGCAGAGTCAGGCCTGATCCCTGCGATCGCTAACAGTTTTTTGGTAGCGTTTTGGTGAACTGGCAAGCGCCAGCGGCCTAGTACACCCCGGTCATAGTCATACCAGCACTGCAGTAACACGTGGTGACGTGGCGAGTCCCATAAGTGCAGTTGAAGCTGGTGAGGTGGCAAGCACAAGTAGTGTCCCGCTGCCACCAAAAAGACAAACACAGGCCCGTCATGCCCATAGTGCCCTTCCTGCTGCATTCGCCAATCCTAATTGGGAACCCACCGCTTCTGCAGCGCCCGTACTTCCCCCATTCACATCCCCAACCAAATGCAGTCGGCTGCATGAGAGGCATTTTTATGTCCTCCCGAGTACCCCTACCCAACGAACCCCCCAAAAAAGATGTCGTGTCTGCAGCAAGCGCGGATATAGGCGTGACGCCCGCTATTATTGTCCCTCCTGTCCTGACAATCCTGGTCTTTGCATTGGTGAATGTTTTGAACGCTACCATTCACTAGTTGAGTATTAGCGTAGGGTACAGCATTGCACAGACTAGGCGCCATTTCACAGGGTCTCCCAAGATGCCAGCGCATTTTGAGAGACCCGAACCTGGAACCGGTTACCGTTATAAAAGTTAGTTACAAAAAAAGTGTAAAAAAAAAAAAATATGAAATAAAAAAAAATAGTTGTTGTTTTATTGTTCTCTCTCTCTCTATTCTCTCTCTCTATTGTTCTGCTCTTTTTTACTGTATTCTATTCTGCAATGTTTTATTGTTATTGTTATTGTTATTGTTATTATGTTTTATCATGTTTGTTTTTCAGGTGTGTAATTATTTACACTTTACTGTGCTTTATTGTTAACCATTGTTAACCATTTTTTTGTCTTCAGGTACGCCATTCACGACTTTGAGTGGTTATACCAGAATGATGCCTGCAGGTTTAGGTATCATCTTGGTATCATTCTTTTCAGCCAGCGGTCGGCTTTCATGTAAAAGCAATCCTAGCGGCTAATTAGCCTCTAGACTGCTTTTACAAGCCGTGGGAGGGAATGCCCCCCCCCCCACCGTCTTCCGTGTTTTTCTCTGGCTCTCCTGTCTCAACAGGGAACCTGAGAATGCAGCCGGTGATTCAGCCAGCTGACCATAGAGCTGATCAGAGACCAGAGTGGCTCCAAACATCTCTATGGCCTAAGAAACCGGAAGCTACGAGTATTTCATGACTTAGATTTCGCCGGATGTAAATAGCGCCATTGGGAAATTGGGGAAGCATTTTATCACACCGATCTTGGTGTGGTCAGATGCTTTGAGGGCAGAGGAGAGATCTAGGGTCTAATAGACCACAATTTTTTCAAAAAAGAGTACCTGTCACTACCTATTGCTATCATAGGGGATATTTACATTCCCCGAGATAACAATAAAAATGATTAAAAAAAAAAATATGAAAGGAACAGTTTAAAAGTAAGATTAAAAAAGCAAAAAAATAATAAAGAAAAAAAAACAAAAAAAAAAAAACACCCCTGTCGCCCCCTGCTCTCGCGCTAAGGCAAACGCAAGCAGTGGTCTGTCGTCAAACGTAAACAGCAATTGCACCATGCATGTGAGGTATCACCGCGAAGGCCAGATCGAGTGCAGTAATTTTTCCAGTAGACCTCCTCTGTAAATCTAAAGTGGTAACCTGTAAAGGCTTTTGAAGGCTTTTAAACATGTATTTATTTTGTTGCCACTGCACGTTTGTGCGCAATTTTAAAGCATGTCATGTTTGGTATCCATGTACTCGGCCTAAGATCATCTTTTTTATTTCATCAAACATTTGGGCAATATAGTGTGTTTTAGTGCATTAAAATTAAAAAAAGTGTGTTTTTTCCCCAAAAAATGCGTTTGAAAAATCGCTGCGCAATTACTGTGTGAAAAAAAAAAATGAAACACCCACCATTTTAATCTGTAGGGCATTTGCTTTAAAAAAATATATAATGTTTGGGGGTTCAAAGTTATTTTTTTGCAAAAAAAAAAAACTTTTTCATGTAAACAATAAGTGTCAGAAAGGGCTTTGTCTTCAAGTGGTTAGAAGAGTGGGTGATGTGTGACATAAGCTTCTAAATGTTGTGCATAAAATGCCAGGACAGTTCAAAACCCCCCCAAATGACCCCATTTTGGAAAGTAGACACCCCAAGCTATTTGCTGAGAGGCATGTCGAGTCCATGGAATATTTTATATTGCGACACAAGTTGCGGGAAAGAGACAAATTTTTTTTTTTTTTTTGCACAAAGTTGTCACTAAATGATATATTGCTCAAACATGCCATGGAAATATGTGAAATTACACCCCAAAATACATTCTGCTGCTTCTCCTGAGTACGGGGATACCACATGTGTGAGACTTTTTGGGAGCCTAGCCGCGTACGGGACCCCGAAAACCAAGCACCGCCTTCAGGCTTTCTAAGGGCGTGAATTTTTGATTTCACTCTTCACTGCCTATCACAGTTTCGGAGGCCATGGAATGCCCAGGTGGCACAAAACCCCCCCAAATGACCCCATTTTGGAAAGTAGACACCCCAAGCTATTTGCTGAGAGGTATAGTGAGTATTTTGCAGACCTCACTTTTTGTCACAAAGTTTTGAAAATTGAAAAAAGAAAAAAAAAATGTTTTTTCTTGTCTTTCTTCATTTTCAAAAACAAATGAGAGCTGCAAAATACTCACCATGCCTCTCAGCAAATAGCTTGGGGTGTCTACTTTCCAAAATGGGGTCATTTGGGGGGGTTTTGTGCCACCTGGGCATTCCATGGCCTCCGAAACTGTGATAGGCAGTAAAGAGTGAAATCAAAAATTTTTACCCTTAGAAATCCTGAAGGCAGTGATTGGTTTTCGGGGTCCAGTACGCGGCTAGGCTCCCAAAAAGTCCCACACATGTGGTATCCCCATACTCAGGAGAAGCAGCTAAATGTATTTTGGGGTGCAATTCCACATATGCCCATGGCCTGTGTGAGCAATATATCATTTAGTGACAACTTTATGAAAAAAAAAAAAAAAAAAAGTGTCACTTTCCCGCAACTTGTGTCAAAATATAAAATATTCCATGGACTCAATATGCCTCTCAGCAAATAGCTTGGGGTGTCTACTTTCCAAAATGGGGTCATTTTGGGGGGTTTTGTGCCATCTTGGCATTCCATGGCCTCCGAAACTGTGATAGGCAGTGAAGAGTGAAAGCAAAAATTTACACCCTTAGAAATCCTGAAGGCGGTGATTGGTTTTCGGGGCCCCGTACGCGGCTAGGCTCCCAAAAAGTCCCACACATGTGGTATCCCCATACTCAGGAGAAGCAGCAGAATGTATTTTGGGGTGCAATTCCACATAGGCCCATGGCCTGTGTGAGCAATATATCATTTAGTGACGACTTTTTGTAAATATTTTTTTTTTTTTTTTTTTTTGTCATTTTTCAATCACTTGGGACAAAAAAAATAAATATTCAATGGGTTCAACATGCCTCTCAGCAATTTCCTTGGGGTGTCTACTTTCCAAAATGGGGTCATTTGGGGGGGTTTTGTACTGCCCTGCCATTTTAGCACCTCAGGAAATGACATAGGCAGTCATAAACTAAAAGCTGTGTAAATTCCAGAAAATGTACCCTAGTTTGTAGACGCTATAACTTTTGCGCAAACCAATAAATATACGCTTATTGACATTTTTTTTACCAAAGACATGTGGCCGAATACATTTTGGCCTAAATGTATGACTAAAATTTAGTTTATTGGATTTTTTTTATAACAAAAAGTAGAAAATATCATTTTTTTTCAAAATTTTCGGTCTTTTTCCGTTTATAGCGCAAAAAATAAAAACCGCAGAGGTGATCAAATACCATCAAAAGAAAGCTCTATTTGTGGGAAGAAAAGGACGCAAATTTCGTTTGGGTACAGCATTGCATGACCGCGCAATTAGCAGTTAAAGCGACGCAGTGCCAAATTGGAAAAAGACCTCTGGTCCTTAGGCAGCATAATGGTCCGGGGCTCAAGTGGTTAAATTAAACATATATGTGCATTGTGCAAGGGCTACCTGACCTGACCAAAATAACAATCCAATGTTCAAATCATTACGAATTCAAGTCGATTCGAATTTGAAAACAAATTCTAAATATGTATATTTCTGCTGATGAAAAAAATTATGGTAATTCTTCCTTTCTAAAAATGTTGTACCTAGATCAGGTGTACTACTAGTACCCCATCAACATCTTTTACAGTATACGTGTGCCCAAAAAATCTATAGTAGTAGTAGTGTGTCCATTCAACATCTGTCAGAGTTTACCAGTGCAACAAAACAGCTGTCACAGGCATGTACCACTGTAAAAAACATCTGTACTGCAAGACTAGTGTCCCATTAACTTCTGTCTCAGTGTACCAGCGCACACCAAAACATCTGTCTCAGTGTGTCATTGCACAAAAACATCCATATTAGTGTCCCATCAACTTCTGATGTGAAAGCTGAAAACTTTCTTTTATGTGAAGATATAAAAAAAATGTTAATTTGAATTTGAAAAAATAATCGAATTCCAAAATTTTTTTTTGGATTCCGTCAAGATTTCAAATTCGGGGGCGTGGCCTGTACATGGCTGAGTGAAGACGCTTTCTTACTGAGCTCCCGGCCTCGTCCAGAAAACCCCGGCTTACAACACCCTACATAAGGCATGCAATCAGCCAAAAGACATAGAACAAGAGCTTCTACCCGGGGGACACCCGCTAGCAAAAGTCCCGGCGAGATACGCCGTTATTTCCTGCATCTACAGGGCTCGTATCCCGGGACCACAGCTACGGCGCCACGAGACTCCCCGCGAGGTGAGAAACAAAAGGCCCCGAGACAATCTGAGGCCCGTTCCTCCCAAACACCACAGACCGCACGAGAATACACTTCGGACACTTACAAGAGCACTCATCCACCCACGATGGAGTCACCACAACCACCGGACCCGACCCTATTCGAACAAGACATCAGGGGCCTGCTCCAGGCTCTCCCCACCAGGTCAGACATTGAAGCACTGATCCTCAAACTGGAAGAAACACACCGACGCGACATACAAGAAGTCAGAGGGGAGGTCTCGACTCTGACGGAGCGGGTGTCCTCGGGAGAGACTTCGGTCACTTTACTAACAGACCGGGTGACGGCTTTGGAGCAGGCCAGAGACCAACAAAGAGATGCCGCAATTACCCTGCAGCTGCACCTGGAAGACGTGGAAGACCGCAGTCGCCGGAACAACCTGCGGCTGCGAGGGATCCCAGAGACGACTTCACAGGAGAGCCTCGGGGAGACAGTACGAGAGATCTTCCGCACGGTGCTTGGGGAGCCCACAATGGAGATTGAACTAGACAGAGTCCACAGAGCCCTGGGCCCCAGATCTGAAGACCCGACCAGACCGCGGGATGTAGTGTGCAGGCTGCACCGCTACACCCAAAAAGAGAACATCCTCCGACGCGCCTGGGAACACGGCGACGTGGATCTAGAAGGCACACGAACAAAGATCTTACCGGACTTATCCAGGGCAACCCTGAAACGAAGAGCCCTCCTTCGCCCACTTCTGGACCTGGCAAAACAGAAAGGATTCACGTACAGATGGGGCTACCCTCTCTCCGTGATGTTCCGCGGAGCGACAGGATCCTTCTCTCTCCAGACGACCTCCCTGCTCTCTTCCGCTTCATGGAAACGGAACCGATCCAGGTGCCGGACTGGCTTCAGTTCCTCCCTCGCCCAACCGGCAGATCGGGCCTCCTGAGACCACGTGAACCCCTACCTCCGCGACAGCAAAGGAACAGATGCAGGAGCCGGTCGGCCTCGGGGGGAGAGCCACGTGAGTAGGCCTTTGGCCACCTATCCCTATCCGGACACCATCCCTTACAGTTTAGGGGACCACCCTATTCGTTTCAGCAGCTAGTCTTTGTTCCCTGATCACTAAGCCCATCATTATAGATGTCCGACAAACGAACAGAAGGTCCCCTGGACGTGGAGATACCCATTCACCACATGTATCAGACTCATCACCTCCGGACCCGTCTAACACCAGTACACCCCAATCTATCCCCCTTGTACGTGATACTCAGGCAGAGGGATCTTTTATTCAGCTCTCCGAGGAGATACATCCAGTCCCGGGTACTATCACACTACCAACATGTGAAGCGATGGGAAGTGTTTTCCCCGCAGGAACTCACCATAAACCCACCTTCCCTCCCCCCCGAAGATAGAGACTCCTCACTCCACAGGAATGAGAACAAGGAATGCCATCTTAAACAATAACCTTTATCTTCATAAATGACACTCCAGCTGGATATCAGTTCCTTTTCATACCACTAGGGGGAAGTGGGAGTAATTTAGATGCTCAGCCCCATGAGACGGAAGGAGCCTCACCAAAAACAATACTGGAAACTGATAAGCTATGTTACTCAGAGCTCCTGAGCTATAGCCCCCACGGGTCATCTTTTGCACAAGGGACAACTGGCCCTCTCCCTAGCCTCGGTTGCTTACCACATGTTTTAATATGTTTTAGTTTATTTTATGTTTAGTGCACCCGGCCTAGTGGCTCGCCCGTGGCCTACACCCCCAGCGCATACTTCCCTGCGATGTGGCTGGGGATGTGGCCTTGGAAATAGGTGACCCTGGATGGAGATGGGATGACAACCCATATTATTGCACTCGTCGACATCACACGGTCAGGCTACCCGTATCAGTGCCTACTTATACGTGCATAAGTTCACATGTCTGACAACGTTATTTGTTTTTCCAGGTTTTTTCTTAAATGATTGCTAACCTTATTTACAGTAATATGTTAAATTTCAATGACAACCTAAGTTTGCCGGGGTTGGATGGAGAGCCAAGGGGACTCTTCGCCCGGCTCTGTCTATTCCTCACCCCAATTAGGTTTGCGCTCCGTACACGGCATTAGACCGAGGAGCGTATCAGCCGTTTGGGCTACATTAGATTTTCTTGCTTTGCGACACTCTCTAGTGTCTGCCTCTTAATTTCTTCAATCTTTTCTGTAACCTATTAGGAACTCGTTTCTTACTTATTCACTAACCTTTCTCCCCCCCTTTTACTCACCTCCTTTCCTCCATCCCCCCCCCCCCCACCTCACCTCTCTCCTTATCCCAACTTCCCCCCCTCCACTCCCACCAACATCCCACAGAGATGGACACACTGAATATAATCTCCTTCAATGTCAAGGGCCTAAATACACCAGAGAAGAGACGAATTTTGTTACATGATTTACGCCGCAGAGGCGCTGGCATTGTACTCCTCCAAGAAACTCACCTTAGAGAAGGGTCCCTACCGACACTTCAAAATAAATACTACCTGGTTGTTTATCATTCGAAATATAAAGAAGCTAAATCCAGGGGTGTATCGATCTTGATCTCGGCAAAAGTCCTGTGGACACACACAGACGTAAAATTAGACGGAGAGGGGAGATACCTTTTCTTGAAGGGCCGTATAGGGGAAGTTAAAATAACTCTGGCCAACCTATATGTCCCCAATACACACCAAGACTCATTTATAAAAAAACAATTAGACCTACTCCTACAATTCTCAGAAGGTCAACTGATTATAGGCGGGGACCTGAATATCCCACTCACACCCACTGAAGACACTTCCACTGGAACGTCTTCGTCCCCAGGGGACTTACGTAAACGACTTAGCGCGACACTACATTCTCTGCAACTAATTGACGTATGGCGTCTTTTTCACACAGGCGAGAGAGATTACACCTTCTTCTCTAAACCACATCAGTCATACTCTAGGATCGACTACTTCCTAATCCCTCACAGACAGCTACAGGCAATTAAAGAGACAACAATAGGCTCAATTACGTGGTCAGACCACGCCCCGATTACCTTATGCTACGCCCTCTCTGACCCCCGGCGGACTCAGAGACCACCATGGAGACTAAATGAGGGTCTACTGAAAGACCCAGACGTCTTAGCAGAAGTCACCAGAGAAATAGGTCATTATTTCGCCTCGAATGACACCCCTGACTGCGATACTGGTCTAATTTGGGAGGCCCACAAGGCTGTAATCAGGGGGATTCTCATTAAACATGGATCACGTATTAAACAGCAGAGGACTTCACAACTGAACGCACTCCTAAAGAAACTGGAAACAATAGAGACACAACACAAACAAACACCCACAAGACAACTAGAAACAGAATTAAACTTAGCCAGAATGCAAGTAACAGACCTCTTACGATTCAAAGCAAAAGCCACATTACAGATTTCTCAAAGGAGAATATATGAATCAGGCAACAAATGCGGAAAATTGCTGGCCCAGACCCTCTGAGAACAGAGACTTGCCTCATACATACCACACATCAAATCTGCCACAGGCCAGAAAATTTCCCTGCCCCATCAGATTGCCCAGGAATTTTGCTCCTATTACTCGGCCCTGTATATCCTTACTGAGACACATCCCTCCTCAGATACAATAACAGAATACATTGCGACCTCCCTCATGCCGTCCCTCCCAGAGGAAGCCAAATCACTTTTAGATGATCCCATTACACTACAGGAACTCTAAACTGCATTAAAAAGTTCAAAAACAGGGAAGGCCCCAGGCCCAGATGGCCTCACCACCACTTACTATAAAACTTTTCTACCCTCATTAGGAGGTCACATGATCAAACTTTATAATGGTCTGGGCGGAGGAAGTGGGTTCCACAAAGCCACACTGCAGGCACAGATTTCAGTTATCCTGAAAGAAGGTAAGGATCCGGGCCTTTGCAGCTCCTACCGCCCAATCTCCCTCCTGAATACAGACCTCAAACTTTTCACAAAAATCATCGCTACAAGACTCCAACAACATCTCCCCTCGCTTATACATTTAGACCAGGTAGGCTTTGTCCCGACGAGCGAAGCCAGGGACAACACGACCAAAGTCCTTAACTTATTGCATATAGCAAACAGCACTAAAACCCCGTGCGTGTTCCTAGGGACAGATGCTGAAAAGGCTTTTGACCGGGTTAGCTGGCAATTCATGTTCGCAACATTGAGACACATAGGACTAGGAGACAAAATGTTAAACTGGGTAACTGCAGCCTACCTGAACCCAACAGCAGTAGTCCGGGCTAATGGGGTAATGTCCAAGACTTTCCCAATTACGAACGGAACTCGCCAAGGATGTCCATTGTCGCACTATCCCTGGAACCCTTCTTATGTCACGTCAGACTTAATCCCGACATCACAGGGGTAGAGACCGGCAGAGAGCAGTTCAAAGTTTCCGCATATGCAGATGATTTGATGTTTTCCCTCACAAAACCCATCATTTCACTACCTAGCCTCATGAAAGAATTCCATATTTATGGGCAATTAGCCAATTTGAAAATTAACTTCAACAAGTCCGAAGCGATGGGTATAGGAATCCCCCAATCTCAAATCCAACACCTCCAATCCAGCTTCCATTTTAAATGGACATCTACAGCCCTAAAGTACCTGGGCACGCAAATACCCCCAAAGCTCTCCCAACTATACAAGCTCAACTTTCCGCCCCTTTTGGATAAGGTTAAACAACTTCTGGTCAAGTGGGGTAGCGGCTTACATTCCTGGCTTGGTCGATGTAGCATTCTCAAAATGTCGATCCTACCTAAATTTCTATACATCATGCAGGCCATACCAATACGCATCCCAGCAGACTATTTTAACCAAGTGAGAACAGCCTTCACTCATTTCCTTTGGGCGGGGAAGAAACCGCGTCTACACCGAAGAGTCCTCACATTGCCTAAGCTCAATGGAGGCCTGGCTGTGCCAGACCTTCAAACTTATTACAGAGCGACCCATCTGAATAGACTCATTGATTGGTGCCGCCACACAAACACAAAATTATGGACAAGACTTGAGCAGGCACAAAGTGAGATACCCTTACACAGGGCTCCGTGGTGTCACGCCTCCCTTCCAACAGAAATCACACGCCACCCGCTAATAGGTAACACAACACGGGTTTGCTCACAATTGATACTTACCACCCCCCATTTTTCACACAACTCACCACTCAGACCCATAATAGGCAATCCCCAGTTCCAACCAGGACTACAAGACAGGGAATTTCTGAAACTGAGAGATGAGGGATTGCACCAAGCATCGCATTTTAGCACCTCGGGGAGGTGGAAAACACTATCGGAGCTCACTGACCCAGAAGGACAGTTCCACCTAGATTTTATTAGAGCTTTACAGCTACACCACTTTCTAAATACCCTTCCACCACCACAGGAGACTAATCAAACCCTCACAACCATGGAAGTGCTTTGCTCAGAGACAGGAGACCTGCCACACGTTCTCTCACTTACATACAAACTACTCATTACACCATTGGGGGATTACAAGGCTCACAGTATCACCAGATGGGAAAAAGAACTAAATTGCACCTTCACGACCAATAAAAGTCAACAAATCTTACTTTTCACTCACAAGTCTTCTATTTGCTCTAAAATCCAGGAAACGAATTACAAAATTCTCACACACTGGTACAAAACACCTACAATACTTAAATCAATCTTCCCCTCCACGACAGACATTTGCTGGAGATGCCAGGAAGAAAGGGGTACACTCATCCATATTTTCTGGTCCTGCTCTCGGATTCAGATTTTCTGGAGAGAAGTACGCCAAATAATCCAAAAATTCACTGACCGAGTAATACCTGAGGACCCAGCTTACTTCCTTTTGCACGCCACCGATATACCCACCCGATCCTATAAGAAGTCAATTATAAGACATCTACTAGACGCAGCGAAAGCATGTATCCCTTCATCCTGGAAATCTACTCAAACGCCACCCATAGCCTTTTGGCTTCAAAGAGTTGAAGAAATAAACCAGATGGAGGACTTAATCCTCACCAGCCTAAACAGGCAAGAGAAATACTCCAAAACCTGGCAACTCTGGAATATTTTCAAATATTCGGAAGAGGGAAAAAATCTTTTTGGCGAATGACTCCGTTTCACACCGGATGGTTAGAGATGGAGATCCACTGACGCCAGCCCACCTCCATCTCTGTGGGCTGTCACCCTGACCCCCCCCCTCCCCCACCTCCCCTCCCTCCCATCTTACCCATCTGTTTCTACTCTGACTTCTCTCAGCTAATATTCCTCTTTTCCTATCTTTCTATAAAATAAAAAAGACAGAGAATCGTTCACGGAAGGAATATTATTTCTAGAATCACCCTTATTCTAAAACAAGGTATACAACTAGACAGAGAACAAGGATAAACGACCCCCATACCTATGATATCTGAACATAATATATAAGTTATTCATAGGAATATGCTATTACATATCATATGAGGTTCACTGTAAGATTGAACAGATGACTTTTCCCAACACCTTTGCTTTACATAACTGTATGTGAAGAAATGTTGTCAATGTTGTTAATGCGGATATACCATGTTATGCACATCCTGGTGAACCGGTTTTCTGACACAACTAAATAATTTTGAAAGAAAAAAAAAAAAAAAAAAAAGATTTCAAATTCGGTCAAATATAAATAAACGAAACAAATTCTGAAAACGAATTAAACAAAATTAAAAAATGTAACAAAATGTAAAAAATAACTAATCGTAAATTTAAACACATTTTTTTTTTTTGCACATGTTTATAAATTAGGGCTGTGATAATCTTTTCTTGATAAACTTAAGAAGAAGCCAGGTCTTTCTGCAGATTTATATAATTTGATATGGACATGCTAGTAGAATATAAGGGCATGTGATAGATTAGGTGTGTGGACCAACATGATTTCAGTTTGTTTCTTGATGGTTCCAATTTTTAGAATCATGCCTAGCAAGGTTAAATTCTGAAACTGTGATAGGCTTACACTCAAATGGTCTAGCATTAAAAGAAATGGGATTGCTGGCAAAAATTGTTGGGCATAAGGGTTACTTTGTTGTAGAATTAAATTAAGTAATTCTTTGGGAAAAAACAAATTTAAAAATTGGGTGGCTAGGATGTAAATGGACACATGGTCACTACTGAATTAGAGGGTAGCCGCAAAAGATTTGAATGTGTGTCTAGGAAACTGGTATGGGCTGTTGCAAAACCCCACTGCTAATGCTTGTAACTTCACCAGGATGTAGTGAACCACTGGTGCTTGACCACTGCATTTCACTTGGATGATCAAGTCATGCCTGACTTAGGTACTCTTCCTCCTCTGAATCACAAGTGGCTGTTATTGAATTGCTGCTTTCTACTGGTTCATACTCAGAATCTGACAGAGCCAGCTGCTCTTATCAGTCATACCGAGACATTTAAACACCTTTTTACTAGTGTACATTATTGGCAGTGGCTGTTCTAGTACCTGATGACACTGGGTTTGAAACAGGAAAATCTGGATGCCGCACACCGGATAAAGTTGAAAACATCTTCTTTATTGTAAAACTTGGATCATAAAAAACAGGACAATCAGGCGGGTGGTACAGACACAGCTAAGATTGTCCTGTTTTTTATGATCCAAGTTTTACAATAAAGAAGATGTTTTCAACTTTATCCAGTGTGCGGCATCCAGATTTTCCTGTTTCAAACCCTGCTTCAATTTGCATTTAGCCAGCACCTGGGACTCCTCTCCTCTGAAGGATTCACTAACACACACCTGAAAGCAAGTTCTCCTGAGCGGTGATTTATTTTCTCTGTCTTACCTGATGACACTGGTACAGGTGCTGGCTTGAAACCAAGACACTGGTTTTGGCTGACATTAGTAGTAGTGCTGGCTGGTGATCAGGACACTGTTACTGGCTTACACTGGTGTACAACACTGTACAGTTGCTGGCTGGCAAACAGGATACTCGCTTTGATTGACACTGGTACTAGATGATGTTGCACTGGTGCTGGCTGGTGATCAGGACCCTGGTGCTGGCTAACTATCAGGGGACTGTTATACTGTATGTTAAATTCTGTGCTCAGTGCATAAAAGGGGAAAGCCAGCTGCAAATAATAAAGATTGTTTACATTTAGTATGCAATGTGATTGGTCACAGCAAGCATGTGGTACAGAAGCCTCTCAGATTGTCTCAGATTTTTTTTGTCATTCATCCTTTGTGCCCTATCACAGCTTGTATGCACACGGGAGCAATGTTCTAAGAGGACTTACTGATAGGTCCTCCAGAAATAAAACGTGGAAGACTGGCCACTAATGTACAGTGGTCAGTCCGCAAACTGTTAATTAGTAGTATACTTGTGCACGGCGAAAAATTTTGTTTTGTTTTCATCCATAAAATACATAATTTTGTTCTGTTATATTTGCTATGTTACGTTAATTAGTTTTCGTATAACTCGTTATTTCTGTACAGTATAGATATTCGTTATAACAAATTGATTTGTTTTATTGTTTAATTGTTTTGTTTAAAAAAAAAATGTTATTTATGTATACATATTTGTGATAGCGAATTGTGATTCTGAAAGTCGTTTGTTTATTGAATCCATTAACACACGCACACACAATGACAATGTATCTTCTGCTGCTTTTTAAAACTTGTCTCCTCTGCTCAAATGCAATACAATACCCTTCTCAGGAATGCACTTTGCCAGTGGTTGTGCTGTGTCTCTGCTGCTGGTACCAGGAGGAACCTGATATTTAGAGCTTGAATCCATTAGCACATACACACACAATATCTTTTCTGCTGCTTCTCAAAATTTGTCTCCTCTGCTCAAATACAACACCCTTCTCACTCAATTCTCAGGAATGTACTTTGCCAGTATTATTAATCCAACCTCCAGCACAAAATGAATCAGCCGTTTGGCCTTTAAGATTTACTCAAATTTAACAAATTAACGAATAATGCAGAATTAATTTGTTATTTTCGTTATAATTTCTTTCGTATAAGTTGAAATTCGTTATTTTTTTATTCAGACATATTGAGATATGAGATGCTGAGAGATATTGTATGCCTTGAGGTCTGAATTACTGAAACACCACTGCAAAAGCTGTAAAGAATGCTTAAAATGCTAAAATAATTTTAGTAATCTAAACTTCCTTAGATCAACTAATTTATCTTTCTATCCCAAGATATTAAATATTTATTGCTATCAGTAATCTATGTATCAAAGCATGTTATTTTGATCTCAGGTTGTACTCAAACCCTGCCAAAAATGCTGCATCACCTATGCTTTGTAAAGCTTACCCATTATACATTTTCAATATATACAGTAACATATAAGGGTAGCATAGATCAGTGGCTTGCCTGGGAGGAACAACCTTTGGAATAAGCCAATGCAAAAGGAGCAAAACCATAGCCTGTGATTGTGTCTGAAACTAGCTGCAGCTAGCTTTAGTTATAGAATATTAAAGGCATTTCAAATTCTTTTTACCTGTGTAAAAGGTTTCCACTGTGTGAATTTGTTATTTTTATGGCTATTGATCTTCTCCATATCTCTATATTCTACAATAGGGCTATAATATGTAAAACATTAACAAAAGCAGACAATGTTATATTTGGTGTCATTACATTTAATGTGAAGGATCTGTTGTGGAATTGTGCCAGCATAGGCTGCTACATCTGTTGATAAAAATTGTTAGAATTATTTTAATGGCCACTTGATGCATATTACAACCAAGTAGCCTCTTGCTGACTCTTTACAGATCACACAAGAACCTCACTTATTTAGCTGCAGCAACAGATGGGTGATAATTGCAAACCCACGGTAAACCCTTATATTAATAAGATGATAGCAAAATCTTCAGTTATATCATACATATATAAGTATGTGCCACAGGCATATGTTGTCTAGTCTCTTTGATAAGATTAAACTTAATGAGTAATAAAAACGAATTAGCATTGCTCTTGACAGTCACTGGGGGAAAGAATCCCAACTAAGTCATAGCACAATCCTAGTAAACGTTTAACAGTCTTGTTTATTTATAAGTGGTGTCTGTATACATACATGGAAATATACATAGCTAAAAAAATAAAGAGCAGTTTTACCTCCTGGTAAGACAAAATACCTTTAGTAAGAAGGGGCTTGCCAATTAGGCATCAAAGAAACTATGAAGAGTTTTCAATAAAACAGTTGTTTCTTTCCTTTCAAATTATTTTCTGAACAGACAAGTTGTTTGTTTAAATTGAAAAAAAAAGCAAATTCCTGAGAAAAAAAGTAAAATTCCTCTGGTACCAAATTGTAATGTAACTGTAATGTTTGCCCCTTTTACCTACAGGTAAGTCTATATTAAGGCTTACCTGTAGGTGCTGGAAATATCTCCTAAACCTCCACGGTTTAGGAGACACTTACAATAAAGCTGTGTGCCGATGTGTACGACACATGCACACTTTAGAAAGGGCAGATCGTGCCGTTTCTAAAGTGGGTCTTGCCGTGACTGGCGGCTCCCGCGCGCGTGCGTGGGAGTGACGTCACGCGACTCCGGCCAGTCACAGAGCCAGAGTTTGCGACCAAGGAAAGGAAGAGGGGTGAAGATGGACGCTCACTGCTAGTGGGGACAGCGGTGACATCGCAGGCTTCGTTTTCAGGTAAGTGACACATAATGGGCTACTATGTGGTGCATAGTAGCCCATTATGCTTTACCTTTGCAGGGAAATAAAGAGGAAGTAAAAGCCATCAGGGTTTACTGCCTCTTTAAGCGCTGTGCAAACTGTTGGCTATATAAATCCTGTATAATAATAATAATAGCACTCAACTATGATTTTTTTCAGTATACACTACCGTTCAAAAGTTTGGGGTCACCCAAACAATTTTGTGTTTTCCATGAAAAGTCACACTTATTCACCACCATACGTTGTGAAATGAATAGAAAATAGAGTAAAGACATTGACAAGGTTAGAAATAATGATTTGTATTTGAAATAACATTGTTTTTACATCAAACTTTGCTTTCATCAAAGAATCCTCCTTTTGCAGCAATTACAGCATTGCACACCTTTGGCATTCTAGCCGTTAATTTATTGAGGTAAGCTGGAGAAATTGCACCCCACGCTTCTAGAAGCAGCTCCCACAAGTTGGATTGGTTGGATGGGCACTTCTGGCGTACCATACGGTCAAGCTGCTCCCACAACAGCTCAATGGGGTTCAGATCTGGTGACTGTGCTGGCCACTCCATTACCGATAGAATACCAGCTGCCTGCTTCTGCTGTAAATAGTTCTTGCACAATTTGGAGGTGTGTTTAGGGTCATTGTCCTGTTGTAGGATGAAATTGGCTCCAATCAAGCGCTGTCCACTGGGTATGGCATGGCGTTGCAAAATGGAGTGATAGCCTTCCTTATTCAGAATCCCTTTTACCCTGTACAAAGCTCCCACCTTACCAGCACCAAAGCAACCCCAGACCATCACATTACCTCCACCATGCTTAACAGATGGCGTCAGGCATTCTTCCAGCATCTTTTCATTTGTTCTGCGTCTCACATACGTTCTTCTTTGTGATCCAAACACCACAAACTTGGATTCATCCGTCCACAACACTTTTTTCCAGTCTTCCTCTGTCCAATGTCTGTATTCTTTTGCCCATCTTAATCTTTTTCTTTTATTGGCCAGTCTCAGATATGGCTTTTTCTTTGCCACTCTGCCCTGAAGCCCAAAATCCCGCAGCCGCCTCTTCACTGTAGATGTTGACACTGGTGTTTTGCGGGTACTATTTAATGAAGATGCCAGTTGGGGACCTGTGAGGCGTCTGTTTCTCAAACTAGAGACTCTAATGTGCTTATCTTCTTGCTTAGTTGTGCAACGCGGCCTCCCACTTCTTTTTCTACTCTGGTTAGAGCCTGTTTGTGCTGTCCTCTGAAGGGAGTAGTACACACCGTTTTAGGAAATCTTCAATTTCTTTGCAATTTCTCACATGGAATAGCCTTCATTTCTAAGAACAAGAATAGACTGTCGAGTTTCAGATGAAAGTTCTCTTTTTCTGGCCATTTTGAGCGTTTAATTGACCCCACAAATGTGATGCTCCAGAAACTCAATCTGCTCACAGGAAGGTCAGTTTTGTAGCTTCTGGAAGGAGCTAGACTGTTTTTAGATGTGTGAACATGATTGCACAAGGGTTTGCTAATCATCAATTAGCCTTCTGAGCCAATGAGCAAACACATTGTACCATTAGAACACTGGAGTGATAGTTGCTGGAAATGGGCCTCTATACACCTATGTAGATATTGCACCAAAAACTTGACATTTGCAGTTAGAATAGTCATTTACCACATTAGCAATGTATAGAGTATATTTGTTTAAAGTTAGGACTAGTTTAAAGTTAGCTTCATTTAAAAGTACAGTGCTTTTCCTTCAAAAATAAGGACATTTCAATGTGACCCCAAACTTTTGAACGGTAGTGTACATGTGCTTTGTATAAATGCAATATAATTTATATTATACAAATGCATGTTATGTACAGTTTTTCTAGGGAAATAGAAAATCGGATATTTTGACAGGGAGCAGAAACTGCATGCATAAGTTTTATAAATGCCATCTGTGACAGTAAGGTATGTGAACATATTTTCTGCCTCTTCCTTGCTAATCACACTTATGTTGTTGCTTTCATTGTGGATGTGATGTAGTTGTTTAATGAAGCCTTGTTTTTGACAGCATAATCAGAACAGAGAAACAACTAGGATGCTAACTCATTTATTATTCTAGAACTTTATAAATGTGTTGTTCCTATCTTCTGTGACCAATAGGGTTTAACTTTGGGTTTACCAAATTTTAAGTAATTTGCAGTGCAAGAAAATGGCAAACCAATATAATCATTCACTGCTATTGCAACCATTTACTAATAATACACTTCCTGCACTTGGAACTGTGGTTGGGTGGCTTAGAAGGTCAGTGTCATTGACATTGTCTTAATTTTTTTTTACTTTCAATTAAGTTTAAAAAAAAAAACGTTAAAAGTTATAAATACAAAGTTGTCATTTTGTGGTTTGGAATTATATGTTTTATTTTGTGGAGGGAGGTATATTTTGTTATAATTTTTCTCAGTTAGTAGTATGAACCTGTTCCTGACATAGGCAAAGCCACCCTTTATATGCAGCACATCCCCATATACCAGAGTGCTACGGTTTTGTGCACCAAAGCACCACATTCTTAAAGCAATTATAAAGCCTAAATATTTATTACCTTAATGCATTCCTTGCATTAAGGTAGAACATTTTTAGGCATTAGACCAATATCAAGGACTAGAAAAATGCCTCTCATCGATTGATGACTGGATGAGTTCCCTCAAACTCAATGGATCCAAAACAGAGCTTCTTCTCCTTCATGCAAACCAAAATACAAAAAGCAAGCTCCCATGGACACCACCCACCATCCTTGGATAGACCATCTGCCCAAGCACCAAAGCTAAAAGTCTCCGAGTCATCTTCGACTCAGCGATGTCGATGTATGCACTAATAGGATCGGTAGTCAGCGGATCTCACCATCTTCATCGCCTGCTACGTAGACTTATCAGAAAAATGAGGGGAATAACTGCGCTACGGTGAAATACATAAACAATAACAACTATAGCCGCGATTCCTCTATGTAACACAAACGCAGTGAAATTAAATAAGAAAAAAGGGGGGTTGAATCACGCTAAAACAGATTGGTGATCATACACATCATCACCAAACCAAATATTTAGAACTAAGTGAAGAGTTCCCCTTTAGTGTATACATAATATACAAAACACATGTCAAATGAATAATCAATCCAAAAATAAATGTTCAAAGTCATAATAAAAAGTCCATGTAAAAAAATAAATCACCCAAGTGATATAAAAGTATCTTAAAAAAGTTCCAAAAAACATAAATTCTTGCTGTGAGAAGAAAAAAGCGTGCTTGCTCCACCACCGTGAAATCAGACTGGTCGCTTACCAGAAACTCATGATCACCCGTTACAGAGGATCAGAGAAAGCTGTTTGTTAATACTGCTTCGAACCACGACCAATGGATCAGAGACCCTATACTGAGATGGGTCATCAAAGACTGCAGGGTCAGGCTAAAGATGTTCACACTGACAGGTACTCAGACATTAGCCCACAGCATTGCAGATATGGTCATAAAAGGAAAAAAAGGCTCCATATAGTGTAAAATCATTGACTTTATTGAATAAGTAAAAGGTTAAACTCACATGTTAGTAGACAATAGTAGGCATGTAGTGTAGTCTGGAGCGCCGGCCAGAAGCTCACAGACAGCCCGTCCTACTGGAAACAACAGCAGTAATGGGAGGTGACGAGAATACGTCGCTCTGCCCTACGCGGCGTTTCGTGATAGAGTCACATCATCCAGGGGCACGGGCGGCACGTCTCGGCACCTCCCCTTATAGTACTAAGAGCCTGACCAAGCCTCGCTTTGAATTCCACTCCATCGGCAGACTTGCACAAAAAATTGAAAAGTCCCAAGCGCTGATTGGTGCCTCACTAAACCAAGCCTCACTGTGAATGCCGAATCATCAGCAAGCCTACCCAGGTCGGATAATCCCAAACACTGAGTGGTGTCAGGTGCGCAAGTGTGTGCACAATCACTGGAGAAAGAATTAATCATGAATTGCAATAAACCGCTGGCTGAAAGGGGGTATGAGGTCAGGTATCTGGGAACCATAGAACTCATATAGAGATAGGTACCCCAAAAAAAGCAATAAAATGTCAACAAAATACTAAAATTATCAAGTCAACCAGTGCGGTCCGTGTCACAGACCGGACATAAATTGACTTGAGCATAAGGGGACATTCTAAAGATAAAATAAACAAAGGCCACTCGGTGGCCATATTAAAAATTGCAAAAAGATATATAAATGAAAATAGAAATAAAATAAACTATAGGTAATAGAGCTGTGTGTCCTTACAAACACACAGAAGTCATACCTATATTGTATAAATAAAATAAAGGCAAAAAAGCCTCAAAGTAATCCTAAACAAACAGGTCCCATCTAGCAGCACGGTCCGTGTCACAGACAGGAACCGGCTTATCAAAGACATAAGGAGACATGTCAATAAAAAGCACGATGGCTACCTAGTGGCCATATTCAATTTGGCACAGCACTGTAGAGCCATGTCAGAAAACTAATCCCAATGGATATATTAAATCAAATGGAACCAATAAACCTAATCGTGAAAATAAAATAAAGGCAAAAAAGCCTCAAAGTAATCCTAAACAAATAGGTCCCATCTAGCGGCACGGTCTGTGTCACAGACAGGAACCGGCTTATAAAAGACATAAGGAGACATGTCAATAAAAAGCACGATGGCCACCTAGTGGCCATATTCAAATTGGCACAGCACTGTAGAGCCATGTCAAAAAACTAATCCCAATGGATATATTAAATCAAATGGAACCAATAAACCTAATCATGACTGTAATAGCACCATAGTCCCACAAATTCATCTTGAAAATATTGATAGAAAAAACATTCCAAGAATAGATCCCAAAAGACAAATAAACAATATTTATTAATAGTATTAATATTTTTAAATGAATCCTTATTTTTAGTTTTTGTTAAGGAAAAATCGGATGGGCCATAGAAAGATAATAAATGACGGTATGTTTACCCTGCCACCTCATTAATGGGGCTCTATAGGTGGTCTAGATGGATGGGAAGTCAAAGCATAAGCCTTCAAAAAATTCACCAAGGGCACAGTTTGAACATCGAAATATAATACCATCTCTCAAACGCAGCTCATCCAAGTACCTAGAAATTGGGCTGCATACTTCATGTATATTGGTTAATGGCAAAAAGTTGTATCCCTCCTTAGGAATTATTAATAAAGGCATTTAAGTCCGTGTCGACATTCATGCTGTGTAGTACATAGCTTTTGAGCCTGTGGATCCAGGACATCTCACTCTTAGAGATCTCCCTGACCAACAGGCTACCTCGCCAATGTGGTTTGTACTTATCAATACCCACAAACAGGGTATTGGAGGGGTCCCTGTTATGAACCTGGTCGTAGTGTCTGGACAGAGGGTGCTTGTCATAACCTCTCTTAATATTCCCTATATGTTCGTATAGACAAACCCGCAATGCCATTTTGGTCCTCCCCACATACTGAAGCCCACAGGGGCACTGTAAGAGATAGACCACCCCTACCGAGGTGCATGTAATAAAGGGTTTGATATCATATGATCTTAAAGTGCTAGTAGATGTAAACTGGGTAATTCGCCTAGCTCTATTGGCATTTAGAGAGCAAACTTGGCATCTTCCACATTTATAATAGCCAGTGAGGTTTTGGAGAAAGTTGCGATTCTCACATGGAGGATCTTGGACAGAGGGAGCTACCTTACTCCCAAGGGAGGCCATCCCCCTAAAGACCACTCTAGGTCTAACTGGTAAGATTGAGCTCAAAACTCTGTCACTACCCAGCAGATGCCAATATTTCTGTATCAATTGTTTAATATTGCAATGTTGTACCGAATAGGTGGTAATAAACGGCACAGCATCTGATACAGTAGCATTATGTCGGGGTACATCAGACAAAAGTGAGAGTCTGTCTCTGTCTCGTGCCGTTTTCACGGCCAGAGACAGAGATGCACGGTCATATCCCTTCTCGATGAACCTATCCATAAGAATGGATGCTTGTTCATCAAAGGTAGTAATGGCTGAGCAATTATGTCTCAGACGTAAAAATTGGCCCTGGGGGATAGCTCTGAGCCAAGGCTCGTGGTGACAACTATCCCCTGGGATGTAAGAGTTCCTGTCGGTCACCTTGAAGTGAGTGGATGTCACAAAATGGTCCTCCACTATCTGGATCTTCAGATCCAGAAAGTGAATAGTGTCACGACTGGCCTCAAAATTGAACCTAATACCCCTGTTATTATGGTTTAGAGATGTCATGAAGTTCTGTAGCTCTGATTCACAACCATTCCACAGGAGGAGGACGTCATCATTGTATCTGGCCCACAGAAGCACCTCCAAACTCCTGGGTGCATCAACGACGTCCTCCTCCCACTTGGCCATGAAAAGGTTGGCCAAGCTCAGAGCATATTTTGCCCCCATGGCCACACCACGATCTTGGCGGTAAAACTGGTTCTCAAGCAAAAAATAATTATGACTAGCGGCATAATACAAAAGTTCCATGATGAAATTAATTTGTGCAGGAGATAAGCCAGAGTCACGGGTGAGAAACAGCTCCACCGCTTGGAAACCCAGGTGGTAAGGGATAATGGTGTACAATGAAGACACATCGGCCGTCACCATCCAAAGTCCCTCCTTAGGGGAAATGTTGGAAAGCAAATTAATCACATGTTTGGTGTCCTTGATAAATGAAGGTATCCTAGAGACCGAAGGTTGCAAAAAATGGTCGATATATTTGCCCACCCGGGAAGTCATAGAATCTATCCCACTCACAATGGGACGTCCCGGGGGGCAAACAGGATCCTTATGGACCTTCGGGAGGTAGTAAATGACCGGAGTGTGAGGTGCACTGGGGACCAGAAATCGTCTTTCCTTGTCATTTAATATACCTCTCCAGAAACCAACCTCTAGGATAGATTCAAGCTCCTTTTTATATCTGACCAGAGGGTCTCTTTGTAAAACCGTGTAAGTCTCGGTGTCATCAACCAGCTGATGCATTTCCCTCTGATAGTCACAACGATCTAGGAATACAATCCCCCCACCCTTGTCAGCTGGTCTAATGACAAGGGATTTGTTGTGACAAAGGGATTCCAATCCAACTTGTAGGTCCTTATGCAAATTTGCCTTTTTGACCCTGATCTGCTCAAGGTCGCGGAGGACAACATCCCTGAATACCCGAATGGCCAGAGCCACGGGGCCAGGAGGATTGAAAAGAGAGGCATTAGAGAGGTTAGAATGTTGGTATTCTCCTCTCATTACATTACTCACCCCATTCATAGGGTTAGATAACATATAACGTTTAATGTGCAACTTTTGAGTGGATTTGTGCACATCCATAAAGGTTTGAAACTTGCTCAAGCTCCTAGGTGGAGCAAATTTCAAACCTTTATCCAACAGTCTCTTCTCGGGATCAGTTAGAGTCTGTTTGGATAAATTAAAAATGCCAGTTCCTAGGTCCTTTTTCTTTTTGGATGCCTGGACCCGCCTCCTCCCTCTGACTCCTCTTTTCATTCTACGGGGCGTTTGGCTGTCCGTGAATCCCTGGGAAAACCCCAATTTTGATTGTTTCTGCCATCGGAGGGACCAGGGTATTGTGGTGGACCAGAATATGTACAATCCCGTCGGGAATCTACAGGATAATGAGTACTCTGGTTCCTCATAGGGTAATTCTGTCTGTAACCATCGGTATTAGTTCTCCGGTGTCTGGGGGTATCCAGGTCAGACAGAGGATAGAACCGATTTTGCAACGGGACCGAATTTGCGTAACCATCAGAAGAGGGACCATAAGGGAAACTGGTTGGGTCTCATATTGTAATTAAGAGGGTTAGGACTCCATAATGAGTTTCCCCAATTAGTGGGGGGGAATATCATATGGTTGTGCATGATGACCAGGGTTTGAATCCCAATAGTGATCATATCTAGAATTCCCTGGTAGTCCCCTAGAGGGAGTACCCCCAGGGCCATGATTCAATCTATCTTTATGACCTTTAGATTTTTTCCCCATGGCCTTAGGACAGACATCCCTCCTGGGTGTGTGCTGAGTCGCTTGTCTCTCCTGAGGTGGAACAGGCGTAGCACTGGGAGGAACAGGATCTTGTGATTGTGTGTCCATCCTCCTGTTTTCTTCCTCAAGTCAAGTTTTTTTTGCCAGATAAACACAAACCCAGACTGGTAATCTTGCTTGTCTCTGGTATATTTCTTTCTCTTTTTGGCTTTTTGATCCCTATCTTCCTTCTCCAATATTTTTAAGAGACCCTTGGAGTGTTCCTTATATTCTTCACTATTAATATGAGGGGCTAATTGGTCCTTAAGGGTCTTGATTTCCCCATCCAGACGAAAGAGTTTGTCTCTCTTTCTCTGAATGAGGAAACGTAGAAGGCCAATTCCTGAGTCATTGAAATGTTTGAACCATCCCTCCAAGTCTGGGTCACCCTTCTGAGGGGGAACCTCCCATCGCAGACTTCTCTGGACCATGGCTTCCCTGATGTACGTTTCAAGGAAGGCAATGTCCCATTGGGTATGTGTCTCCGATGTTGTCAGATTTTTCAGTCTCATAAAGAGACCACTAATTCCTGAGTCTAAAGATAATGGGGTGGAATCAAAAACACCTGAAGTGTCTACCACTCTTTTTGCCCGGAATTCGAAAATATCCATACTGGTATGAGCCAGTCACCAAGCTGCAATTAATGTGTTCAAAACGTGAGGGGAATAACTGTGCTACGGTGAAATACATAAACAATAACAACTATAGCTGCGATTCATCTATGTAACACAAACACAGTGAAATTAAATAAGAAAAAAGGGGGGTTGAATCGCGCTAAAACAGATTGGTGATCATACACATCATCACCAAACCAAATATTTAGAACTAAGTGAAGTGTTCCCCTTTAGTGTAAACATAATATACAAAACACATGTCAAATAAATAATCAATCCAAAAATAAATGTTCAAAGCGATAATAAAAAGTCCATGTATAAAAAATAAATCACCCAAGTGATATAAAAGTATCTTTAAAAAGTTCCAAAAAACATAAATTCTTTCTGTGAGAAGAAAAAAGCGTGCTTGCTCCACCACCGTGAAATCAGACTGTCCACTTACCAGAAACTCATAATCCCCCGTTAGAGGATCAGAGAAAGCTGTTTGTTAATACTGCTTTGAACCACGACCAATGGATCAGAGACCTTATACCGAGATGGGACATCAAAGACTGCAGGGTCAGGCTAAAGATGTTCACACTGACAGGTACTCAGACATCAGCCCACAGCATTGCAGATATGGTCATAAAACGAAAAAAAGGCTCCATATAGTGTAAAATCATTGACTTCATTGGATAAGTAAAAGGTTAAACTCACATGTTAGTAGACATTAGTAGGCATGTAGTGTAGTCTGGAGTGCAGGCAAGAAGCTCACTGACAGCCCGTCCTACTGGAAACAACAGCAGCAATGGGAGGTGACGAGAACACATCGCTCTGCCCTACGCAGCGTTTCGTGATAGAGTCACATCATCCAGGGGCACGGACGGCGCGTCTCTTCACCTCCCCTTATAGTACTAAGAGCCTGACCAAGCCTCGCTTTGAATTCCACTCCATCGGCAGACTTGCACATAAAATTGAAAAGTCTCAAGCGCTGACTGGTGCCTCACTAAACCAAGCCTCACTGTGAATGCCGAATCATCAGCGAGCCTACCCAGGTCGGATAATCCCAAACACTGAGTGGTGTCAAGTGCGCAAGTGTGTGCACAATCACTGGAGAAAGAATGAATCATGAATTGCAATAAACCGCTGGCTGAAAGGGGGTATGAGGTCAGGTATCTGGGAACCATAGAACTCATATAGAGATAGGTACCCCAAAAAAAGTAATAAAATGTCAACAAAATACTAAAATTATCAAGTCAACCAGTGCGATCCGTGTCACAGACCGGACATAAATTGACTTGAGCATAAGGGGACATTCTAAAGATAAAATAAACAAAAGCCACCCGGTTGCAAAAAGGCCACCAAAAATTGCAAAAAGATGTATAAATGAAAATAGAAATAAAATAAACTATAGGTAATAGAGCTGTGTGTCCTTACAAACACACAGAAGTCATACCTATATTGTATAAATAAAATAAAGGCAAAAAAGCCTCAAAGTAATCCTAAACAAATAGGTCCCATCTAGCAGCACGATCCGTGGTAAAAAATAATATTAAAAAATATTTGTATGAAAATGAACACATATGAATATGTAATGATTATTAACCAAAATAAATATACCAAATGTGATGAATTATGATACCAAAACCAATATAATGCTGCAACCCAATTGGTCAATAATAGTCCAAAAATAAATAAATAAAGTCACTAAAGTGCTCTTGTGCCAGTGAAGAAACAACGCTTGATCTAGTTCACTTTCCAATAGGTGATCACAGCATGCGTGTCTTATTCATGCTCCTTATGTGGCTGCACTCACCAGAAATTTCTCCCCCTCCTGGGGTCTGAAACATTCACAGTATATGCCACTGTGTAGCACTCTAGAGACTGTCCCGTCCTCGGTGGTTTAAAAGTACTTCAATCATGTACCAAATGCCATAAAACTGAAAGGGATCCCAATAGTGTAATACTGTATCAAACTATTTTATTGCATAAAAGATGTGGAAAGGTATTCACATTCAATTAAACCAGTAAAGCATGTAATGCTGACGCTAGTGCCTGTAGCCGGAAGTGATGCAAGGACGTCTGCTGGCTCCGCCCTACGTGTTTTGTCACTCCAGGCACGCTCCAGATGATGTCATAGTGACGAAACGCGTAGGGCGGAGTCAGCATACATCCTTGCATCACTTCCGGCTACAGGCGCTAGTGTCAGCATTACATGCTTTACTGTCTTTTCACCTACCCTATTTAAAACTATTTTTTCTTTTATACATTTTTTCACTATTTCTATAAGCTGGTATTTACTCCTTGTGCAGAATCACCTACACTCATTTTACATCAGTATAATGTATTTAAACCATGACTAAGCTTATTTACCATAACTCATATTAAGGTTTTAATTTTTGTTAATTATGATCATTAGTAGCAATCCATCAAAAAGCATAGGGAACTTTTACTTTCTGCAAGAAACTTCACTGAAGTTTCATACAAAAAGTATAAAGAACTTAAAGAGAAACATTAGATAAATCTTTCCATTCTGTATTGACGTAGAGATTTCGCTATACGCCATGCGCAATCCATGTCTCTTGCACTAATAAGCGCCCTTTCAGCCTTTTGGTATAATGCATCTCATTAAACCCGTGTCTCCGGCATTTCCCCAAGTAAAAAGACATAGTCACCATCCTCACGTTCTTAGCTCCATTGCTCGACTGCCTGCCCTCACGAGCACAGTCACCTTTTATCTATCGGCAACAAAAGGAATCACAAACAGGAAGTCATGGCCCCAACAGCGAATCGCTTCCTCCATGCAAAATGACATCACAGGAAATAACAATACAGGAAATTACCACACAGGAAATGACAACACTAAAGTGGAGGGAATCCACAGGAGTGGGAGGGAGAAGTGCACATGTCTCATCCACTTGAGGCATGTACACTGCCCTCTGCCCAGCCACATGTATGCACATCCACCATCTTGGTCAGCATGGAGCCCACTCAATACTGCTTAGAGTAACCAGTATCTAGTAAGATCATTCTACTTGTTCTTACAGGCTTGAGAAGATCTGCGGGGACATTGCTACTGCTGTTGTCAATATACGGTACAAGTATACCAACCAGGCAGATATCAATGTCCTGTTATTAAAGCAGATATGTATCAAGAAAGGGATAGCGTAGCCACAACAGAGATATAATGTGTGTTCTCTCATTATGCAGACTTCGCTTCTCTAATGTGCATAGACATTTGAAGGCAAGAAGCCCAGCGCACTGCGCTTGATACTTACAAACGGGCAAACGCCCACACACACAGAGAACACGTCTCCAAGCCCATGAGAAGGTTTTCATACTGACGGTTTTACCACTGGTCCCGATTCAACCCAAGTGCGCTCTGCTAGAGCGCTCCTTGGTTAAATCAGACACAGGGAGACAGATGACAATCTATAAAACACACATCCTAGATTAAAATGTCCACTTGAGTCCATATAATAAAATGTCAATTTTTTTGTTGAAATTCTGGTACAAAGTTTTCAAAAGTGGGTATGAAGTTAGTTGTAATTAAAGAAAATAAAGCAAGAGGAGGATGTGAAACCAGCGGGTATGTGGGCACAAGATAAATGGCCTATTGTGCAAGGGGATAAGGAATTGCAAGTTTCATATCTATGGCAAAAAATGCATGTATAATGAGGATATAATTAATATTCCTTCAAGCAGAAATTCTGACATTGCAGGCAAACTGCATTTGTTGGAGTCCACCATGTTAACATTTGTGCACTACTTCTACTAATAGGATACTTTTCATACTCATTCAAATAATAAAGATAATTTTGACTTTTATTACAAATTAGTGTTTTTTTTCCACATATGGGTAATATGGATGTGGGTAGTCATACAAACATATTGGATTTCTCAGCTCCTGGCACTGCATGCATGTGGTAACTTGGCAGTATAGTGCATTTGCTTCCTTGTCAGTTTTAGTTTTTTGAATAATATATGTTATTCTATTAGCAGATTTGTTTATTATGTATGTATGTATGTGAAGATGTCTTTCTAGGTATTTTTCATTGGAACCCAATGCAGAAAAACTCTCCAAACTTATTGTTTCTATCTGTATATAACTATTCATTCTGTACAATTATTTAATCATTAACCGCTTCTGGACCACCCCATGCATATATACTGCAGCAAGGCTGCCCTTCAGCGTGAAATAACGTACCTGTATCTGATTTTGTTTCCTGGGTCTGGGATGCGCACGCGCCATGCTGCCGACCAGCTCCCACTGTGATTGGACATGGCAGGAGCCAATCAGTGGGTCCAGCGGACCTGACGTTTGCTAGGACCCATCATCGATCATTCCCAAGGCATACAGAATAGCAGTCTGCCTGTGTAAAGATAGGCAGATTGCCGTTCTGTGACAAGAGAAGACAGAGATCTCTGTCTTCTTACAGTACAAGCACCCCCGGCATTTAGAAAGCACTCCCAGGGAACACATTTAACCCTTTGATTCAGTGTTTCCAACCTACGAGATTGAAATTTACAGACATGACACCCAAAATTTACTGGCACAGCAAAATTTTTACTGGCATTTCCAACATTTACTAAATTACAGTTTTAAGTGCAAATTTCAGTATTTAGACTACAAACAAGTACAATATGCAATTAGAAATGTGATAATAAGGCAAAAAACATGTTTAATATTATATTTTCGAAATAGTAAGTGAGTAGCTCAGGGACAGGACAAGAAATTAGAATGGGCAGGCACACATGCATGAAATTGACTCACACAGTGACACTGTCAGCAGCACAGATGATGATGACACCTCACTGACATGACACGTTCCCTTATGAGTCACAGTGACAGTCTCTCTCCATAACAGGTGGTCCCTTCGGTCCACTCCAGTCTGAATAGCACTGACAGTCCAGCTCCCGGCTTGCCTTGCTCCCGTACCACAGACCCACCCACGAGGCCCTGGTAGATCCCATCGCCCTCCTTGCATCACATGACATGCTCAGGCTCTGCCTCCACCAGATCCAACCCCCCCAAACACACTGTAGCATGCACTCATATGGTCTTGGCTGGCTCTGAACCAGACCTGTGCATGCGCAGTGAGGAGCTGAGTGTCACAATCATATTTTTAACTGGCAATACTTTCCTTTTACTGGCATTTACTGGCAGGAGAAAAATGCCTGTTTTTTACTGGCTGCCAGTAAAAATACTGGCGGTTGGCAACACTGCTTTGATTGCCCCTGATGTTTACCCCTTCCCTGCCAGTGTCATTAGTACAGTTACAGTGCATATTATTTAGAACTGATCACTATATTTGTGTCACTGGTCCTCAAAAAGGTATCAAAAGTGTCACTTAGTGTCTGATTTGTCCGCCGCATAGTCGCAGTCCCGCTATGAGTCTCTGATCGCTGCCAATACTAGTAAAAAAAAAAAAATCAATAAAAATTCCATAAAAATATCCAATAGTTTGTAGATGCTTTAATTTTTGCGCAAACCAATCAATACACGCTTTTTGGGATTTTTTTACCAAAAAATATGTAGCAGAATACATATTGGCCTACATTGAAGAAGAAACTAGATTTTTTACATTGTTTGTTGAATGTGTTTTAGAGCGGGAAGTAAAAAGTATTGTTTTTTTTTTCTTATTTTTTGTTTTTAGCACAAAAAATAAAAAAGGCAGAGGTGATCAAATACCACCAAAAGAAACAACTATTTGTGGGAAAAAAAGGACATCAATTTTATTTGTGTACTGTGTTGCGCAACCATGCAATTGTCAGTTAAAGTAACGCAGTGCGGTATCACAAAAAATGGCCTGGTCTTAAAGGGGGGAAAACCTCCTGGAGCTGAAGAGGTTAAATACCAGCAATTGTGTTTAACTAGATTTTAAAGCTATTCAAAACACAATATTTTGTTTAGGATCTTCACTGACAGGGTCTTTTTGTGCAATTCATTTCATGCATTTTGAAGCGATGATCAGTTATTCATATATTTACATATTTATAGTTTCCATCACTGAGTGGAAAGAATATCTCTGTGAAAACTGAATATAGCAAAAAAAAAAAAAAGAAGAAATGAATAAACTGACAAAAAAATATATAGGTTTGTAGCTTCTTATATTAAAGAGTACTCTCATGTTTGAACAGTTGTGAAGTACAATGCATGTATTCCACAATAATGTCACCATTTACTAATTCACTAAAATGTCAGGGTCCATTATGGACAGAAAATAATAGGGACAATTATTCACTAACCACTGACATTTCTGTTCAGCAAGTGATAGGACAAGTGAAACAGATAGTCCCAAGTTATGTTCTTTCAGAAGAAAGGTCAAGCAGCACAGCAGGATCTTAGTGAAGCAGTATGTAACAGTTTTTTTTCTCAAACATTATACAAGGTGCTAAGGTACTGTGCAGTCTTATTAACTCTCCAGCAAACATTTACTGTATGTTAAGACTCTGGTAAAGTTTTCCATGTGGGACATGTTCTTTTAAAATATTCTTGATTTCGTTTTTGTTGATAGTAACCAGGGCCGGACTGGGAATGAACACCAGCCCTGGAAAAAATGTCATACCAGCCCCATAGCATTATTATACCAGCCCAACAGCATAACGTCATTATTTTCTTGTTCATAAAATGGAAAACCATGCATTTTAAAGCACATTTGGCTGCAATTGATGGGTACAGTGGCTGCGTTTGATGGCACAGTGGCTGTGTTTTATGGGCACAGTGGCTGTGTTTAATGGGCACAGTGGCTGTGTTTAATGGGCACAGTGGTGGCAATTTATGGGTACAGTGGCTGCGTTTGGCACAGTGGCGGCAATTTATGGGTACAGTGGCTGCGTTTGGCACAGTGGTGGCATTTTATGGGTACAGTGGCTGCGTTTGATGGCACAGTGGCGGTAATTTATGGGCACAGCGGCTGCGTTTAATGGGCACAGTGGCGGCAATTTATGGGTACAGTGGCTGTGTTTGATGGGCTCAGTGGCGGCAATTGATGGGTACAGTGGCTGCGTTTGATGGTACAGTGGCGGTAATTTATGAGCACAGTGGCTGCGTTTAATGGGCACAGTGGTGGCTATTTATGGGTACAGTGGCTGCGTTTGATGGCACAGTGGCTGCGTTTAATGGGTACAGTGGCTGCGCTTGATGGCACAGTGGCTGCGTTTAATGGGCACAGTGGCAGAAATTTATGGGCACAGTGGCTGCAATTGATGGCACAGTGGCTGCGATTGATGGCACAGTGGCGGTAATTTATTGGCACAGTGGCTGCGTTTAATGGGCACAGTGGCGGCAATTTATGGGTACAGTGGCTGCGTTTGGCACAGTGGTGGCAATTTATGGGTACAGTGGCTGCGTTTGGCACAGTGGCGGCAATTTATGGGTACAGTGGCTGCGTTTGGCACAGTGGTGGCAATTTATGGGTACAGTGGCTGCGTTTGATGGCACAGTGGCGGTAATTTATGGGCACAGTGGCTGCGTTTAATGGGCACAGTGGCGGCAATTTATGGGTACAGTGGCTGCGTTTGATGGGCACAGTGGCGGCAATTGATGGGTACAGTGGCTGCGTTTGATGGTACAGTGGCGGTAATTTATGGGCACATAGGCTGCGTTTAATGGGCACAGTGGCGGCAATTTATGGGTACAGTGGCTGCGTTTGATGGCACAGTGGCTGCGCTTGATGGCACAGTGGCTGCGTTTGATGGCACAGTGGCTGCGCTTGATGGCACAGTGGCTGCGTTTAATGGGCACAGTGGCGGCAATTTATGGGCACAGTGGCTGCACTTGATGGCACAGTGGCTGCGTTTGATGGGCACAGTGGCGGCAATTTATGGGTACAGTGGCTGCGTTTGGCACAGTGGTGGCAATTTATGGGTACAGTGGCTGCGTTTGGCACAGTGGCGGCAATTTATGGGTACAGTGGCTGCGTTTGGCACAGTGGTGGCAATTTATGGGTACAGTGGCTGCGTTTGATGGCACAGTGGCGGTAATTTATGGGCACAGTGGCTGCGTTTAATGGGCACAGTGGCGGCAATTTATGGGTACAGTGGCTGCGTTTGATGGGCACAGTGGCGGCAATTGATGGGTACAGTGGCTGCGTTTGATGGTACAGTGGCGGTAATTTATGGGCACAGTGGCTGCGTTTAATGGGCACAGTGGCGGCAATTTATGGGTACAGTGGCTGCGTTTGATGGCACAGTGGCTGCGTTTGATGGCACAGTGGCTGCGTTTAATGGGTACAGTGGCTGCGCTTGATGGCACAGTGGCTGCGTTTAATGGGCACAGTGGCGGCAATTTATGGGCACAGTGGCTGCACTTGATGGCACAGTGGCTGCGTTTGATGGGCACAGTGGCGGCAATTTATGGGTACAGTGGCTGCGTTTGGCACAGTGGTGGCAATTTATGGGTACAGTGGCTGCGTTTGGCACAGTGGCGGCAATTTATGGGTACACTGGCTGCGTTTGGCACAGTGGTGGCAATTTATGGGTACAGTGGCTGCGTTTGATGGCACAGTGGCGGTAATTTATGGGCACAGTGGCTGTGTTTAATGGGCACAGTGGCGGCAATTTATGGGTACAGTGGCTGCGTTTGATGGCACAGTGGCTGCGTTTGATGGCACAGTGGCTGCGTTTAATGGGTACAGTGGCGGCAATTTATGGGCACAGTGGCTGCACTTGATGGCACAGTGGCTGCGCTTGATGGCACAGTGGCTGCGTTTAATGGGCACAGTGGCGGTAATTTATCAGCACAGTGGCTGCATTTAATGGGCACAGTGGCGGCAATTTATGGGTACAGTGGCTGCGTTTGGCACAGTGGTGGCAAATTTATGGGTACAGTGGCTGTGTTTGATGGGTACAATGGCAGCGTTTGATGGGCACAGTGGCTGCACTTGATGGCACAGTGGCTGCGCTTGATGGCACAGTGGCTGCGTTTAATGGGCACAGTGGCGGCAATTTATGGGCACAGTGGCTGTAGTTGATGGCACAGTGGCTGCGTTTGATAGCACAGTGGCTGCGTTTAATGGGCACAGTGGCGGTAATTTATCGGCACAGTGGCTGCGTTTAATGGGCACAGTGGCTGCAATTTATGGGTACAGTGGCTGCATTTGGCACAGTGGTGGCAATTTATGGGTACAGTGGCTGTGTTTGGGTACAATGGCAGCGTTTGATGGGCACAGTGGCTGCGTTTGATGGGCACAATGGTGGCAATTTATGGGCACAGTGGCTGCGTTTAATGGGCACAGTGGTGGCAATTTATGGGTACAGTGGCTGCGTTTGGTATACAGCTTTTCCACGATAATCTGGCACTTGAACAAAACATGAACTTGTACACCTCCCTGAAGACCAAACTGCAGACAAATGTGACTGTCACAAAAAAGGAGAGAGAGAGAAAGGAAGAGAAAGGAAGAGAAAGAGGGAGAGAGAGAAGGGGGAGAGAGAGAGAGAGAGAGAGAGAGAGAGAGAGAGAGAGAGGGGAGAGAGAGAGAGAGAGAGAGAGAGAGAGAGAGAGAGAGAGAGAGAGGGGGGAGAGAGAGAGAGGGGGTGGAGAGAGAGAGGGGAGAGAGATAGAGAGGGGGGATAGAGAGAGAGAGAGAGAGAGAGAGAGAGAAAGAGGGGGAGAGAGAAAGAGAGAGGAGAGAGAACGAGAGAGAGAGAGGGGAGATAGAGAGAGGGGGGGAGAGAGAGGGGGAGAGAGAGAGGGGGGAGAGAGAGAGAGAGAGAGAGAGAGGGAGATTTTTTTTGTACCTTAATTCCTGTGCTGCAGCTGCACTGGCCGTTCACTTCTCCTATTCTCCTCGTGCAGATTAGTGGGCGGTGCTGGCGCCGCACGGGACCAGTCACAAAGGGAAAATCGAGCAGCATGGCGTTCTCCTGCTCCTCCCCTCAGGCACACAGAGGCATATCACTATTTAGTTCTGTGGCCCGTGCGCCGGATCGGAGGAGGCGGCACACACAGCCATTTGGTAGTGCGGCGGCGGCGGCCACTGCTCAGTATTTTGCTGACACAGTCAGCCAGCCAGCCAAGCTCAGAGCCAAAAGCGGCCCCAGGGGTACTAGGTGCAGACAGCCTACCGGGAATCTTCCCGGTATCCCGGTAGGCCAGTCCAGCCCTGATAGTAACTGATTTATGCAAAAGTTTTCCTACTCCTGCTCAAACTGCAAGTGAAAGAGCTACCATAAACCTTGAACGGGCCAAACTTAAACTTGACGTTTTTCCTGAAAATATGAGTGCACAATATTTATTGATAAATATATTTATCCCAAAAAAGTTAAATATTACATTTAACAGTGAAAATGATGGGGATTTTATAGTTTTCATAAAGTATAAAAAAAAAATCTAATTATAGCTAAATTGGTGGCTACTTTGGATTATTTGACATGTTGCGTATTCATAGTGTATCACTGCCATGTCTGGTAATTCGGAAAATATGGTTTATACGTTTACTGAATTGTATCTAGCCTTTTCCATTGACAATACCTGCTAAGGTTATTAAAGTAGTTATGGGCTCAAACATACATAGCAAAACATTTAGGTCCCTTTGCAAAAATACATTTAACCACTTGCCTACCAGGCACTAACACCCCCTTCCTGCCCAAGCCATTTTTCAGCTTTCAGCGCTGTCGCACTTTGAATAACAATTGCGCGGTCATGCTACCCTGTACCCAAACAAATTTTTTATCATTTTCTTCATACAAATAGAGCTTTTTTTTAGGTGGTATTTAATCACTGCTGGGTTTTTTATTTTTTACAAAAAAAAGGCCAAACATTTTTAAAGAATAATGCTTTTTACTTTTTTCTGTCAGTAAATTTTGTAACTAAGTAATTTTTCGCCTTCACTGATGTGCGCTGATGAGGCAGCACCAATGGACACTGATAGGCTGAACTGGTGGGCATTGATGAGGTGGCACTGATGAGGTGGCACTGATGAGGAGGCACTAATATACCGCACTTATGGGCACTGATAGGTGGCACTGATATGTAGCACTGATAGGCGGCACTGATGGGCACTGTTAAGTGACACTGATGGGCACTAATAGGCAGCACTGGTGGGCACTGATAGGCGGCAGTGGCGGGCACTGATAGGCGGCACAGGTGGGCACAGATAGGCGGCACGGATAAGCTGTACATATGGGCACTGATGGGCATTGATGGGTGGCACTGATGGGCGACATTGATGGACAGCAGTGATGGGCATTGATGGGCAGCACTGATAGGTGGCACTGATTGCCAGCACTGACTGGCATGGCTAATGGGCACTGATTGGTGGCACTTGTGGGCAGTGGCAGGCACTAATTGCTGCCACTGATAGGCACTGTATGCTGGCATTGGTGGGCAATGGTGGGCACTGTATTGTGGCACTATATTTCTTTATTGTAATCAGGGCACTGATGATCAGTGCCCTGATTACATTCCTACATGTCCCCCTGTGAGGAGATGCCACTGATTGGCTCTCCTCTCCTCACACTCTGTCAGTGTGAGGCGAGGAGACCTGATTACCGGCACTTCCTTGTTTACATGTGACTGGCTGTAATTGGACACAGCCGATCACACAGATCGGGGTCGCGCCGTGTCCTAGCAACACGGCGTGGCCGCGGTTGCTGCGCTGCGTGGGCGCGCGAGAGTGGCCTTTCTGGGACGCCGTCATATGACGGCGTTCCAGAACAAGAGCTGCACCGCCTCGCCGTCATTTGATGGTGGGCAGGCAGCAAGCAGTTAAACATGATTTGACATTTATGTTACAGAGGGGTTGACTTACTAAAACACACATATTTTGCAAGGAAATTATTGCTTTAAAATGGAATTTGCCATGGATTTATGAATATGATGAAAATTATTTTAAGAGGGAAACCCAATCACATTTAAAGAAAAAATAACAGTATATTTGTCTGCACATGATTGGATGCTAGAACTTTACCTCATTCACAAAGCTTGGGAAAATTCCCCTACAAAGTTAACAACATATTTGCCATCAGTAAATCAAACCTGTAGAGATCAAAATTTTGTACATACAATATTTCCTTTTAAATTGGTTTAAAGGGTCCAGAGGTAGAGATAGTCACCACGGAACATATTCCAGAGGGTAGCATTGGGGGCATTAATGGTAGGTTGACCAAAGCATATAAACCCGAGGTAAGTATAGTAACAAGTCTTATTTGCAACCTCGGAACACCCAATAAGAGGACAGTATGGGACCGGTCTAAACTACGTGGCATGTTCACCAATGCCAGGAGCCTGGCCGACAATTTGGGAGAACTAGAGATACTGTTGTACGAGGAGGATTTAGAATTTGTGGGAATTTCAGAGACTTAGTTCAACAGCTCTCATGATTGGCTGGAAACCCTTCAAGGGTATTCCCTTTAGGGCAGGTATAGTTTCATGTACCTGATAGGATACTGAGTTGATGAGGTTGGCCTCTCTTATATCTCCTGTCCTGGCCCCACTGAGGATGAGATAGAGGAAGCCGGACAGGAGGACACAAGTGGATGATTCCAGGCTGGCAGCTTGTCAAGGTTCTGGAGACTAGAGTATGCAGCGGTGTGCAGAGCTCGAGCAGGAGACAGCCAGGCAGGCACCCAAGATTTAACAGAAGCCAGGATCATAGACAGAAGCAGAGTCTCAGGAATAGCCAGGGTCATCAGCAGGCAGGCAGCAGGGTACCAAATCATAAACAGAGCCAGAGTCAGGAACTGAGCCAGGTCAGAGCTGAGCAGCAGAACAGGAACAGGATACACAGCCAAGGTTAAAGAACAAGCCAGGTCAGCAACTAGGAGAGCACACATGATCAGATCATATCAGGATACATGACACATCTGAAGAACAGTCAGCAAAGGATATGGGGGCTAGACTCCCTTTAAATAGGCCAACTGGTGCGAAGAAGAATTGTGCCTGTGCACACGCGCACGCGCAATCGCGGACTTACGGGCGCATGTGCACGCCTGTTAGCCGTTCTATGGGAAATGCTATGCGCTTGCATACATCTATGTGCCAGACATCTCACAGGGATTCCCTGACATTGCCACGCCCCTTAGGGGCAGCCTCCAGATGCCCACTAGAGACCGTTTTTTAGGATGAAGTTGGAGGTAAGCTTGTACCAACCGGGGAGCATGGACATTAGAGACTGGTTCACAGGAGTTATCCTCAGGACCATAAGCCTTCCATTTAATGAGGAATTGAGTCTGAACTCCCCTCTTCCTACAGTCCAGGATAGCCTCTTATTCTTCATTACCTTCAATCAATAATGGAGCAGGAGTTTCAGAGCCTCGATCCGGAAAAGGGATTAACAACCGTTGGTTTGAGCAGAGAAATATGATATACAGGATGAATCTTCAGATTACTCTGTAAAGATAATTCGAAAGCCACAGAGTTGATCTGTTTCTTAATTGAAAAAGGACCCAGGAATCTTGGGCCAAGCTTCTTCAAGGGACACTTCAATTTTAATTTTGCTGTGGACAACCAGACCCTATCTCCTGGTTTAAAATTAAAATTCCCTCTATGGTCTCTCGCAAGAGTTGGTTATTTGTATTAAGAAGGTTCAGTCTTTCTTGTACAGCTGGTACAGTAGATTTCATGGGTACATCAGGCAGGAAGGAAGGATGATGCCCATAATTGGCATCAAAGGGTGACTGTTTGGCAGAATGAACCAAGTTGTTATATGCAAATTCTGCCAAATGAAAGAGGGACACCCAATCATCTTGCGAGAAAGATGAGAAACATCTCAAATATTGTTCAAGAGTCTGATTTGTCCTCTCGGTCTGTCCATTTGTCTATCGATGGTAAGCAGAGGTAAGACAAAGTTCAATATTCAAAGCTTCACAAAGTGCTTTCCAAAATTAGAGGTAAACTGGACCCCATGGTCTGAAATTAGTCTTAATAGCTAGCAGTTCTCGATCCCCCACATCATAATTTTCCTGGAGAAAAAGGCAATAGGATGGAGTAGGGACTTAGCCCCTTGTCGTTGAGATAGAATAGCCCCAACTGCACTTTCAGAAGCATCTACTTCAAGCACGTAGGCCAGAGCAGGGTCAGGATGTTTTAGAATAGGGGCAGAGGTGAGCAAAGTCTTTAGTTATTCAAAATCGATTTGAGCCTGTGGAGTCCATTTGAATGGGACATGTTGCTTGGTCAATTGGGTAACTGGTGCAATGATACCGGAAAAGTTCTTTATAAACTTTCTATAAAAGTTGGCAAACCCCACAAAGCATTGTATGGCTTTCTTGTTCTCAAGAGTACAACAGCAACCTTTTGCGGATCCATAGAAATGCCTTCTGCAGAAATGACAAGTCCCAGGAATTGGATAGTCAGTCTCTCGAATTCGCATTTCTCAGCATTTGTGTAAAGATGGTGCTGCTGAAGTCTATCCAGTACCTTCTTTACATGACCCCTGTGAAGGTCAAGTGAACTGGAGAAAACAAGGATGCCATCTAAATAGACAATAAATAAATCAAGATAGTCCTGAAATATGTCATTGACAAGATGTTGAAATGTGGTGGAGGCATTACAGAGACCGAACAGCATAACTAGATATTAATAATGTCCAACGCGTGTTTGGAATGCTGTCTTCTATTTGTCTCCTTCACAAATTCTTACTAGGTTGTATGCACCTCTCAAACCAAGTTTAGAGAATACTTGCACCCCTCACAACCTCTGAACTAGTTCAGGAATCAAAGGAAGTGGGTAGTGATTCTTGACAGTTATCTTGTTAAGGTCTCTGTAGTCTACACAGGGCCTGAGAGTATGATCTTTCTTCTTAACAAAGAAGATGCCGGCTCCTGCAGGTGATGTGGAAGGTCGAATTAATCCTTTCTCTAAACTTTCATCAATGTAATGACGGAGGGTTTTTAGTTCAAGTTCAAAAAGAGGGTAAATACGGCCAAAAGGTATTTCAGCCCCGGGCAGCAACTCAATGGAACAATCATAGGCCCTCATTCTTCTTATTGAAGACCTCAAGATATTCGTTGTAAACTGCAGGAACTAGTTTTGACACTTCAGGATCTGGCTGGATAGTCAGGAGAGGGGTAGCAGTGTGTAATTCCTGTGGAACACAATGTACACAATTGATGCTGGGGTTATGTGCCCTCAGCCAGGGCATACCCATTTTTTGCGCTATAAACAAAAAAAGACCGACAATTTAAAAAAAAAAAACTTTTTTTTACTTTCTGCTATAGTACATATCCCAAAAAAAAGTTAAAAAAAATTTTATTCATCAGTTTAGGCTGATATATACAGTATTCTTCTACTTATTTTTGGTAAAAAAATTGTAATAGGCGTTTATTGATTGGTTTACGCAAAAGTTTTTGCGTCTACAAACTACGGCATAGATTTAGGGACTTTTATTTATTTTTTATTGATTTTACTGGTAATGGTGGCGATCTGCAATTTTTAGCAGGACTGCGACATTGCGGTGGACAAATCTGACCCCAAATGACACTTTTTGGGGACCAGTGACATTATTACATTGATCAGTGCTATAAAAATGCACTGATTAATGTAAAAATGACACTGGTAGGGAAGGGGTTAACACTAAGGAGCGATCAAGGAGTTCCGTGTGTTCCCTAAGTGTGTTCTAACAGTAGGGGGGATGGGCTTACTGGAACACCCGATCACTGGAAACAGTAGATCTCTGTCATGTGATCTGCCAGAATGGAGAATCGCCTTGTTTACATAGGCAGTTCCCCGTTCTGCCTCTCCTCACCGCGATTGTGGGTCACCGGCAGACATCGAGTCTGCGGGTCCCGTGGGCACGCTCCCGCAGTGCGGACGCCCACTATCCACCCTGCATGGACCGACATACAGGTACATCGATTAGTGCAGGAGAGCCGACCTGCCGCAATATATCTGCGTGAGCTGGTCAGCTAGTGGTTAATGTCTAAATCACTGGCAACAAAAGTGAGTACACCCCTAAGTGAAAATGTCCAAATTGGGCCCAAATTGTCAATATTTTGTGTGACCACCATTATTTTCCAGCACTGCCTTAACCCTCTTGGGCATGGAGTTCACCAGAGCTTCACAGGTTGCCACTGGTGTCCTCTTCCACTCCTCCATGATGACATCACGGAGCTGGTGGATGTTAGAGACCTTGCACTCCTCCACCTTCCATTTGAGGATGCCCCACAGATGCTCAATGGGGTTTAGGTCTGGAGACATGCTTGGCCAGTCCATCACCTTTACCCTCAGCTTCTTTAGCAAGGCAGTGGTTGTCTTGGAGGTGTGTTTGGGGTCGTTATCATGTTGGAATACTGCCCTGCAGCCCAGTCTCTGAAGGCAGGGGATCATGCTCTGCTTCAGTATGTCACAGTACATGTTGGCATTCATGGTTCCCTTAATTAACTGTAGCTTCCCAGTTCCGGCAGCACTCATGCAGCCCCAGACCATGACACTCACCACCATGCTTGACTGTAGGCAAGACACACTTGTCTTTGTACTCCTCACTTGGTTGCCGCCTTGGTTGTCTTCAGCAAACTAAATGCAAACTAATTTGATGCAGTGTGAGGCGTATGGTCTGAGCACTGACAGGCTGACCCCCCACCCCTTCAACCTCTGCAGCAATGCTGGCAGCACTCATATGTCTATTTCCCCAAAAACAACCTCTGGATATGACGCTGAGCATGTGCACTCAATTTCTTTGGTCTACCATGGCGAGGCCTATTCTGAGTGGAACCTGTCCTGTTTTTTTTTTTTTTGTTTGTTTAATAATTGTTTATTAAGGAATTTTACAAAAAGAAAAAGAAATTAGACAAATAACATACTATAAACAATCTTATAAGCAAAATACAAAAGGTTCATTGTGCACCTAATCTCAGCATAAAGCAACATTTAAATAAATGCCACTGTAAGTGCGTAAAGGGATGAACGGACAAATATAGCCATAGACTAAACAGAGGCTTAAAACTTATGTGAACATATTAGTCAATCAAGAAATAAGATTGTAACTAAATAAAGTAAGTAATTAGAAAAAGAAAACAAAAAGAGAGATAAAGAGAAGGAGAAAGTGAGGAAAAAGAGAAGATATGGAGGTAAGAATGGGAGAGAGCTTAAAGAGTGGGATCAAGAGGGGGGCGGGGGCGTTGGTATGCGTGTCATCATACTTTAGAGTAACAGTACCAATAAGTATGAATTTATGTGGTAGAAGGATAAACCACGGTCAGAAGAAGAGAACTCTCTGAAATTAGGTCAGAAGGGTCCTATGCAATGGTTAAAAAGGTAAGCTCATACGGGTTGTGTTATGATTTCCTTATAGTGGGATGAGGATGTGAACTTTGTCCAGGGTGCCCATGTTAAAGTGTGTCTCTGGGAAGTACCTCTGATGCTGTGAGCTATGTCCTCCAAATGATGAACCTCTGAGACCTTATGTAACCAATTTTTTACAGACGGGATTGTGGGTTGACCCCACAGAGTGGGGTTAGGGCCTTGGCAGTATTCAGTAGATGAGGAAGGAGTGAACGTTTATAGGTACCAATTGTTTCTTTAGTAGCATGAAAGAGGACAGTCCAGGGATCAAGAGGGAGATTGATGTCTGTAATCTGTAATATAAGATTAAGAACATTGGTCCAGAAGGGCCGAATGATTGGGCAATGCCACCAAATATGAGCGTGTGTGGCTTTGTTCCCACAGCTCTTCCAATGGGGAGCTGTCGGGGGAACATTTGATGCATTTTGACTGGGGTATAATACCATCTGAAAAGTAGTTTGTAGTCGACTTCTTTCATTTTTGAAGCGGGTGAGGAGGCATGAGCGAGTTTTAAGACTTTTTATCTTTCAGAGTGTCTGTGAGGGGAGAATCTAAATCTAATTCCCATTTAGCCAGGAAGTGCGGGTATGTAGGATTAGAAAGATCAGTAAGAGCTTTGTAAAATAATGAGATACCATGCAGGGGGGGTCCTTTGGGTGGAGTATTTCTTCTATGCTATTTAGATCCTGTAAGCCTCGCAAAGGGTGAGGGAAGGATCGTAGAAAGCGTTGCAATTGGTGATATCTCCACTTATCCAGAAATGTGATATGTTTAGAGCAGAGGATCCCAGGAAGAGGTTTAATTGCATTGGCATGTAAAACGTGATGCAACAGGAGGGGTTCTCCTGAGGACCAGGATTTAAATCCTGGGTCCAATAGACCTGGTAAAAAATAGTGGTGGTTAAGAAGGGGCATCAGAGGGGAGTCATAACTCCAGGAAAATTTCCTGTATATGGCATCCCAGATATCCAATGTGGACGTGGTGAGTGCTGAAACAGTGTGGTTAATGTTCCTAAAAGCTCGGGGTAACAAGGGGAAAACAGAGAGATCAACACCACTCAGAGAGTATTCTAGTGCCACCCATAGTTTTGAATTAACAGCGTATATCCAGTCTGCCAGTCTAGATAGTATGGCAGCATGGTAATATGTCTTAAAGTTTGGGAGTACCAGTCCCCCAGAGCACTTGGAGTGAAAAAGAATGTCTCTGGATATTCTGGGGTGGCTGTTCCTCCACACAAAGCGGGAGATCATCGCTTACAGAATAGTGAAGAACCCCACAGGTACACCCAGTGGGATCATCTGAAAAATAAATAATATGCGAGGGAGAATGTTCAATTTAATGATGTTTATTTTCCCCAACCATGAGTGTGATAGACTAGCCTATTTTCTTAAGTCCTCTCTGATGTTATTTAACAGCGGGATGTAGTTATACTTAAAAAGGGAGTGCAGTTTAGGTGTAAGGCATATACCCAAGTATTTCATGTGAGTCTGTTCCCATCTGAACAGAAAGAAGGGTTTCAGAGAGGCCGCTTCTGACCTGGGGAGGTTAATGTTCAGGATTTCAGATTTGGAGAGGTTTATTTTAAAGTTTGATATCATTTGAAAGGTAGAGAATGCTGACATTAAATTAGGTAGAGAGATACGTGGTTGTTGGATAAAGAAGACTATGTCGTTGGCATAGGTTGCATATTTGTGAGTTCTGTCACCTACTTGGATGCCCCGTATATTGATATTGCATCTATTTGTGGCTAGGAAGGGCTCTAAAGTGATAGCAAAGAGGAGGGGGGGAGAGAGGGCATCCCTGCCTAGTGCCATTATGTAGGGTGAAGGGATCGCTTAGCGAGCCGTTTATGCGAATTGGTACAGAGGGGGCAGAGTAAAGTGAAGAAATGCAGTGGAATATCTTTGGGCCTAATTTAAAGTGACGTAAGGTCATCTTAAGGTAGTCCCAGTCCACCCTATCGGATGCTTTTTCAGCGTCAGTGGAAAGGAGTAGGGTGAGCTGGGCACATCTTTAAACATACTGGATTAGGGAAATAGTCCAAAAGGGGTTGTCTTTAACCTCTCTATGTGGTATGAAACCTGTTTGATCTGCCGAGATCCAACTGGGCAGTAGAGGGAGTATGCGGTTAGCCATCACCTTGGCAAATAGTTTAATGTCCATGTTTATCAAAGAAATTGGCCTGTAACTGCTGCAAAGGGTGGGGTCTTTACCGGGTTTAGGTATAACAGTAATATGTGCTGAAAGGGATTCTGGGCGAAGGCCTGAAGATTGGGAAATTGAGTTAGCGTAGGCTGTGAGGCGAGGGAGTAAGATGTCTTGGAATGTTTTGTAATAAAGAATAGTGAACCCGTCAGGGTCGGGAGGTTTACCTGAAGGGAAGGATTTTAAAGTGGTCTGGAATTCTTCAACTGAAAAATCTGCTTCCATCTCCCTAAGGGCTAACCTAGATAGTTTAGGGAGGTTTGCCGCCCTCAGATAGGAAAGCATGCGAGTGCGCCTCTCTGATGGGGGCAAAGGAGATAAACCATTTGTAACATTATAAAGATCTGCATAGAATTCCCTAAAGGCTTTGGCAATGTGTGGAGTTGCATGAACAAGCCCCCCCGTTGGAAATTTAATTTTAGGAATAAATTACTTTGTTTGTTTAGCCTTAAGGGATCTAGCAAGTAATTTTCCTGGTTTATTGCCCCACTCATAGAATTTCTGTGATATGCGATGAAATTTCCTTTTAGTGTCTAAGTCTAGAAGGTTTTTCAGTTCTTCACGTTTAAGCGTGAGGGCTTTGAGATGCGCGCTGTGGAGTGAGAGTTTATGTTGTTTATCAAGGTCCGTTATTTGTCAGTTATTGCAGTAGACGAAGAAAAATGCTCCTGCGCACAAGTAGGTAGCCGAACATGCGGTATATAGACACAGGCCTTGCTGCCCTCAAGGATGGGGGATCCTAGCAAACAATGAAAAAGAGAAAAGAAAGGGCGCATCAGCCATGTGCATTATCTTTTGGATAAAATTTAATAGAACTAATGATAAAAAGGGACTACTTACAAACAGTAGTGGAAGATCACAATAGTATAAAGACAGTCTTCCAATCTCAGCAAACAGTCAGAGAACACAGCAGAGCCAACCGGAGATGCCAGAAGAGCAGGTATCCCTCTTCATTTACTTTACATTGTAGCAAAACAGAAAATTGTATCAAATACTTACCATAATTGTCCTTTCCTGACGCCAAACCATGGCAGTATACTAGTGATAGAGCTCCGCCTCTTGACCACTCCCTCAGGACCAGTAAATAGCATAAATGAAGGCATGGTTAGCCGCCACCCCATTCTTTGTAACAAGCCACATACCGGAACGCACATGGGTGGGCTCTTATGCTGCCATGGTTTGGCGTCAGGAAAGGAAAATTACGGTAAGTATTTTGATACAATTTTCCGTTTTCCTGACGCCAACATGGCAGCATACTAGTGATAAATAACTAGCTGATAGGGTGGGATCTATTCAAACCAATCTTCTAATTAGGATGAGACAGAGGACTGAATAGTCCTTCCTACAAAGTCCCCTGATGACAAGGCCCCCGCATCTATTCCGTCAAGTTTGAGTAGGAATGTTGGAGTGACCATGATACCCCTGTACAGATGGGCACCATAGATTCTCTTGAATGTGTTGCCTATGAGGCTTTAACCGCTCTGGTAGAGTATTCCGCCGCCGACGGAGGCTTGCGACCTATAGTCTTATATACACAACCCAAGCCTGCTAGGATCCAGGCAGTAACCTCTTTCCCTTGATGATTCCCAGCTGGAATGACAAAAGGTTTATTTAGATGACCTGAAAGGGACAATTGTGGAGAGATACTCCTTTAAAGTTCTGAAAATGAACAGTACGTGTGACTTTCCTGTGTGATGTTCTGGAAAGTTAGGCAATGTCCAGCTGTCTGTTAAATAGCAGTCTGTTGCTACTTTTTGATGCAGGATGATCTACAAGATCCAACGCTACTCTTTCTGGAAAGAAAGGAATATATATATATTTTTACTTTGAAGCTCCAAGAGCTTGAATCTCTGATAACCTTCTGCTTAAAGTTCTTGCAACTGATACTTGTACACGATGGCCTGAACCGAGCACTGCTCTGTTGGAACAAACGGTTAAACTGATATGAGATCCAGCAACTGCAATAGCTCTTTCTTCCTTGGTGACCGACTCTTCACGACTGTCTTCAAAAGTTGTGCAAACTTAGGGATTCTTGGCCCATTCAGATGTGTTATTGCCAATATAGCCCACACTCGTGAGCTATGTGAGGATAGGCTAAGGCCTGGAGGAAGTATAGAACAGCTGACGCTGGCAGGGCAGTAGGATCAGTGTCTTGCCCTACCAAGAAAACTTGTTCCAGAATTAGACCTATATGTTGTAAGTAGAATGTCTTCTCGCACACAACAAAGTAAAGATTACTCTGGAGTGAAACTGGAGTAACCGGAGTTTGCCATCCTCCCCCTTTAGTGTCCCTGCTTGCAGCCCCAGTCTACGTATGTTATAGAGAAGAAATGTCTTCTGTATCCTGAAATGAATGACCAGGGAAAACCGAGGGCCTCCTGGTCAATATGGAGGACTGGCTATGACAACTATGTTCTCCCTTGGCAGCCTCAAGCGGAATCTCATTTACGGGAAATGTTGGGGAAAAATATATGGTTAGATTGTAGTCCCAGGGAGAGACCAAAGCATCTGCCCCTTGTGCCTTGGGGTACAGACAAAATCAGACCAAAGTTTGTGATTACTGTGGGAAATGAGTAGGGCTGTCTGTGGTAGGCCCCACCTGTGGACCAGCTCAGAGAAGACCTGGGTCATAGACCCACTCGTTGTGCTCTGGGAAGCTTGTACTTGTTCAAAAGAAACCGCTGGGAGGTTCCGAAATTTTGCTGGTGATTTTCCACCCCAGGCGTTAAGGGTTTCACCTCTCTCAATAGCATATTGCTGCGAGTTTCATCCTGGAGCTGAATATAGGTGACTGCTGCCCTGTTGCTAAACTGCAAGGAAATTGGTCCTCCTTGACTATGTGTAGTAAGGCCAAAGAGCTAAAAGGGCTGTTTGAACACCCAGCACGTACAAGGTTATCCTCCTTGGCTGGGAATCTCTGCTTGCCTTGACCGAAAGTCCTTCACAGTGCATGTTCCCCGCTGTCTTGCAGACATGATTCGTAGCCATTAGGGATGAGCCGAACACCCCCCTGTTCGGTTCGCACCAGAACATGCGAACAGGAAAAAAGTTCACTCGAACACGCCAACACCGTTAAAGTCTATGGGAGACGAACATGAATAATCAAAAGTGCTAATTTTTAAGGCTTAATTCCAAGTTATTGTCATAAAAAGTGTTTGGGGACCCGGGTCCTGCCCCAGGGGACATGGATCAATGCAAAAAAAAGTTTTAAAAACGGCCGTTTTTTCAGGAGCAGTGATTTTAATAATGCTTAAAGTCAAACAATAAAAGTGTAATATCCCTTTAAATTTCGTACCTGGGGGGTGTCTATAGTATGCCTGTAAAGAGGCGCATGTTTTCCGTGTTTAGAACAGTCTGACAGCAAAATGACATTTTGAAGGAGAAAACCCATTTAAAACTACCCGCGGCTATTGCATTGCCGACAATACACATAGAAGTTTATTGATAAAAACGACATGGGAATTTCCCACAGGGAAACCCCGAACCAAAATAAAAAAAAAAAATGACGTGGGAGTCCCCCTAAATTCCATACCAGGCCCTTCAGGTCTGGTATGGATATTGAGGGGAACCCCGGCCAAAATTTTTAAAAATAATGACGTGGGATTGCCCCTAAATTCCATACCAGACCCTTCAGGTCTGGTATGGATTTTAAGGGGAACCCCGTGCCAAAAATAAAAAAAAGGCATGGGGTCCCCCCAAAAAATCTATACCAGACCCTTATCCGAGCATGCAACCTGGCAGGCCGCAGGAAAAGAGGGGGGGACGAGAGTGCGCCCCCCCCCGAACCGTACCAGGCCACATGCCCTCAACATTGGGAGGGTGCTTTGGGGTAGCCCTTGTACCCATGTTGATGAGAACAAGGGCCTCATCCCCACAACCCTGGCCGGTGGTTGTGGGGGTCTGCGGGCGGGGGGCTTATCGGAATCTGGAAGCCCCCTTTAACAAGGGGACACCCAGATCCCGCCCCCCCCCTGTGTGAAATGGTAAGGGGGTACTTACCCCTACCATTTCACTAAAAAACTGTCAAAAATGTTAAAAATGACAAGAGACAGTTTTTGACAATTCCTTTATTTAAATGCTTCTTCTTTCTTCTATCTTCCTTCATCTTCTTCTTCTTCTGGTTCTTCTGGCTCTTCTGGTTCTTCCTCCGGCGTTCTCATCCAGCATCTCCTCCGCGGCGTCTTCTATCTTCTTCTCCTCGGGCCGCTCCGCACCCATGGCATGGGGGAGGCTCCCGCTCTTCTCTTCCTCTTCTTCTTCATCCTCTTCTCTTCTTCCTTCTTCTCTTCTTCTCTTCTTCATTTTCTTCTCTGGGCCGCTCCGCACCCATGCTGGCATGGAGGGAGGCTCCCGCTGTGTGACGGCGTCTCCTCGTCTGACGGTTCTTAAATAACGGGGGGCGGGGCCACCCGGTGACCCCGCCCCCTCTGACGCACAGTGACTTGACGGGACTTCCCTGTGACATCACGGGGAATGCCACAGGGAAGTCCCGTCATGTCCTGTGCGTCAGAGGGGGCGGGGTCACCGGGTGGCCCCGCCCCCTGTTATTTAAGAACCGTCAGACGAGAAGATGCCGTCACACAGCGGGAGCCTCCCTCCATGCCAGCATGGATGCGGAGCGGCCCGGAGAAGAAATGAAGAAGAGAAGAAGAAAGAAGAGAAGAGGATGAAGAAGAAGATGAAGAGAAGAGCGGGAGCCTCCCCCCATGCCATGGGTGTGGAGCTGCCCGAGGAGAAGAAGATAGAAGACGCCGCGGAGGAGATGCTGGACGAGAACGCCGGAGGAAGAACCAGAAAAGCCAGAAGAACCAGAAGAAGATGAAGGAAGATAGAAGAAAGAAGAAGCATTTAAATAAAGGAATTGTCAAAAACTGTCTCTTGTCATTTTTAACATTTTGACAGTTTTTTAGTGAAATGGTAGGGGTAAGTACCCCCTTACCATTTCACACAGGGGGGGCCGGGATCTGGGGGCCCCCTTGTTAAAGGGGGCTTCCAGATTCCGATAAGCCCCCCGTCCGCAGACCCCCACAACCACCGGCCAGGGTTGTGGGGATGAGGCCCTTGTCCTCATCAACATGGGGACAAGGTGTTTTGGGGGGCTACCCCAAAGCACCCTCCCAATGTTGAGGGCATGTGGCCTGGTACGGTTCGGGGGGGCGCACTCTCGTCCCCCCCTCTTTTCCTGCGGCCTGCCAGGTTGCATGCTCCGATAAGGGTCTGGTATGGATTTTTTGGGGGACCCCACGCCATTTTTTTTTATTTTTGGCGCGGGGTTCCCCTTAAAATCCATACCAGACCTGAAGGGTCTGGTATGGAATTTAGGGGCAATCCCACATCATTATTTTTAAAAATTTTGGCCGGGGTTCCCCTCAATATCCATACCAGACCTGAAGGGCCTGGTATGGAATTTAGGGGGACTCCCACGTCATTTTTTTTTTTTATTTTGGTTCAGGGTTTCCCTGTGGGGAATTCCCATGTCGTTTTTATCAATGAACTTCTATGTGTATTGTCGGCAATGCAATAGCCGCGGGTAGTTTTAAATGGGTTTTTTCCTTCGAAATGTCATTTTGCTGTCAGACTGTTCTAAACACGGAAAAGATGCGCCTCTTTACAGGCATACTATAGACACCCCCCAGGTACGAAAATTAAAGGGATATTACACTTTTATTGTTTGACTTTAAGCATTATTAAAATCACTGCTCCTGAAAAAACGGACGTTTTTAAAACTTTTTTTTGCATTGATCCATGTCCCCTGGGGCAGGACCCGGGTCCCCAAACACTTTTTATGACAATAACTTGCATATTAGCCTTTAAAATTAGCACTTTTGATTTCTCCCATAGACTTAAAGGGTGTTCTGCGGCATTCGAATTTGCCGCGAACACCCCAAATTGTTCGCTGTTCGGCGAACTTGCGAACAGCCAATGTTCGAGTCGAACATGAGTTCGACTCGAACTCGAAGCTCATCCCTAGTAGCCATTCTCCAGTCTAACAGTCCTAACGGACCAAGACTTCCTTAAGGTCTTTCCATCACTGCGGACCGCTACTCATACTGAGTAATACCTATTAACTGTTTTCTATCCTATTTCCTCCCTTGCACTGACAATTCTAGTTAAAATTTGTGCAGGTGCCCATGCACCCCAGGAATCAACTATATGCATGATAATGTTGTGCCCAGATGACTGAGGCACAGAGAAGCCATCAAACAAGCGGAAATATTCGTCCCCAGAATTCTGTTCTTGACTGTCACCACTTCCTCTGATGGAAATAAAACAGAGGACATAGCAGAGCACCCCTGGGTACACCAACCATTGGGATGGAGAAAGGTTGGCTTTGCATTCCCTCTAAAGTGTGAGGATAGAATAGGCATCCTGACGATCCAGCAACAGCCTCCAGCCATGTGGTTATACTGTTTAATGAACTCCATATTAAAGATCTCAAAGAGGGCCCAAAAGGGTTTGACCTCTTCCGATCTGCAACTGGACACTAACCAACATCTCCTGCGAACTCCAAACAGGATTGGGTAGAAAACCTGCAATCCCTCTTAAATCTGAGGTGTCTGTAAGCATTGTAGCAGCCCACCCGCTGTTGTGGTGGACTTGGCAGCTCCGTAGGAGAGAAATGGTCTGGAGGAGGAGCAGTGAGGAATCTCCCAAAGTGACCATGAGTGTCTGATACCTTCATCCAAGGCTCTGTACAGCATGCTGTCCAGAAACCCATGAAGCGTGCTTTCTAGGTATTACCTTAAGAGTCTGGGTATGCACTTGTGTGACTGGCTCACTGATTTTCTCAGAAGTCTGCACTAAAATACAAGTCAGATTTTTGGCATCCACTGCTACAAAAATATAATTTTTTTCAAGATACTCCCAATAGGAAATCATGTCTAAAGGGATGCAGACCCTGCCACTGTCCTCAGAGTCCTGCAGGTGCAGCAGCTGGTTGATAATTAATAAACCATTCATATTACAATTCACCCAGTACATGGGCTGGATATTGCTGGTCTGCCGGCACTTGCAGATGCTACAGTATGTAGGAGCAGGTTGACCATTAGCTTGTTCAGGGTACACAGTTTTGACAGCCTGTTTATATGGGCCTTTTTCTTGAACCCCTTCCATTCTTCCCCACTTTTGTTTCTAGGAAGCAATACGGAATCCAGGGTCTCAACCATATGGCCTCCCTAGCCGCCAAAATGCTAGAGTGCTCCTCCAGTGGTTATACAAGCAACTAGAGGGGACTTCATGGTCAGCCTCCCTATATTTGAGTAGCAGACTGCTGCATCTATAATATATGTAGCAAGGACCCAGGACTCCTTCAGTCCAATGAGAACCTCCAGAGCCATGAGTTGTCAACCTCCCTCCACATAGAGTGGGTCGTAAGGCATAGTAGGTGCAGTGCAAAGTATATTCATGGGTGCCAGACACCTAGGGTGTACCACCTGTCCAGGATTCAGCCAGACAGTTCGGGTTTTGAATCATGTGTCAGGGTTTCAGTCCCCCTGAGACCCGGACATTTTACCTGGACCAGGCTGTGGTTTCCCAAGTAACCGAGATAGTCATACATAAATCTGTTACCGTCGTAGGTGGCTGTTTGGCCTCACTGAAGGGTGATGATGTCAGCAAGGGCAATTTGGCCACACCCACTAGCGCGCTCTCCTCCCCCACTCTCCTTGGGGCACCCAAATATGTCTGTGTAATGCTAACCCGGTATAATCCCGGACTTCTACAGGACAGCGACGCAGGGAAAAGCATCCAGCAAGATGCCACATCTGCACGGATAAGAGCGCTGTCTCCTATGGCAACAGTCTCCAACAGTTTCCAATACAAGTGTAACAGTTGCTTCAGGTAATTAAGGCAAGTTCAAAACAGAATCTTTTGCCACTCTTATCAATAATAAAGACATTTGGCATTACCTGGAAAAATATATAAAATGATTCCTGCGCTTAGGAAAAAGAGGTATGCAGCCTCCCCTAATTACACCCCCTAAAGGGAGAGTAAATTAATATAGAAAAAAAAGAAAAGAATAATGGGTAATTGGCGCTCCCTAATCTGATGTGGGTGGTCCCTAGATGAGTCAAATTAACACCTGTGTGTATTGTGCTGCAAACCACCCAAAATTAAAGATATACGTATATTTAACAAAGTGCCATATAAAAGTGAATATACGTATAAACGTATATAGGTGAATATATGAATTCCTGCTATACAATCAATATGTAACACTAGCCATAATGCCATATAAAGTGAATGTACGTAAAAACGTATATGAGTGAATATATGTAACTTCGTGGTAATTGCAATCAATATATAACATTGGCCCTGATGAACCAATACATGGGGAAAACCAGATATTCCCCTGCTAACACCAAAATCTCAGCACCAGAAATTGACCGTGATCTGTAATAGAAAGCTGACAATGATAAATACATACAGTTCACGTAAAAATTAGTTCAAGTGATAAGTGTCCAACTCAGTGAAAAACATCAATGTGAAAATCCCAACAAATAGATTTTATAGATTGCAATATGAAAAAAGAGAAGTAAAAAATAAAATAAAAAATAAAAATGAAAAATATGTAAAAAATAAATAAAGTGAAGCTCCAAAATGGCAAAAAGTTCATGCAGGAATGTGACTCTTGTTCTTCATCAACATACAGTGACTTCTGTGTTCCCCCTTAAGGGTCCCCACTCACCAGCTCCCGGTATCCCTGCAGGGGTGACAGGCATGTATCAGTAAAGGTGGATGACCTCCTGTATCTTCTCAAAGCGTCCGCATGGGTCCTCTATTCATCATAGCCTCCAACACCATATCCGGGAGAAGTTACACCAACTCCTTGTGATCACATCCTGTGTCCGGCTCTCCTCTCTCTCTCTCCCCGGAGAACTCCGCACTGACAGCGGCCACCAGCTCTTACTTTTATATCGTTTCGGCTGGTGGCCGCTGTCAGTGTGGAGTTCTCCGGGGAGAGAGAGAGCGGCACACAGGATGTGATCACACATGTGGTTGGCGCCATCACATTGTAACCCCTCAGTTACTCTTGTTGGGTGCAGGAATGGGCCCTACTGTTAAATATTATATCACAAATTGTAATTGCATGCCCCTGTTAAACAGGGGCAGAAAAATTGGGCCTTGGGTGGTGGTGCCACAACACTGTAACCTTTCACGTTTACTCTTGTTGGGCGCAGGAACAGGCCCTGCTTTGAAATATATCAACAATTGTAATTATGAGGGGGTGTGGCTTGCACGCGATCGAAATGGCTGCTTAAGCTAACAGCTCTGACCAAGCACCGGGGACAAGCGACTTAACCAGCGGTAGGACCCACATTAGGAGCCATCCCACAGCTCCACAGCATCACCGGAGCCCACTCCATGCAGTTCCGCAAGTGTAAGGAAGACGGTTACCCTAAGAAGCTCACCGACTTCTTCACGATGCAAGCGACGGCCGGAGAGACCTGGCAAGATGGCGCCGGCGGGGAAAGTACACAGGCCTCATCATCCTATACAGATCTCCCGGATGACAATCCTGGAACATGGGTGGATGAAAACGTTCTCCCAATAGCCCGGAGCCCGCATCCTCCCTCCTCTGAGCCGAACAGCCCGGCTAAGGCACGGATGAGAATGGATCCCACGGCGCAGGCCTCAGGTGCTGTATGCTCTGCCTATTCCCCGGATCAGGTAGGCCTAAACGCACCTTCACTAATAGCTAACTACCCCACATCTGGCCAACCGGTCCTGGACACCACAATGAAGGACATGCTCCTCTCCCTACAATCATCTCTAATGCTCAATATCTCCACCATGATTGGCAAATTCTCATCTGACATGCAGGGACTGGGAGAAAGGGTACAGCACATTGAGCACAAAATGGACGTCTGTACCACTACTGTAAACGACCTCATAGATGCTTACAAAGAGCAGTCTAAAGACACTGACTGGATTAAAGCGAAAATCGCGGACCTCGAGGACCGCTCGAGAAGAAACAATGTTAAACTGCGGGGGGTTCCCGAGTCAGTAGCCCCAACTGATCTGCAAAAATTTGCGGGAGATATGATAGCTCAGCTACTACCAGACATATCTCCGATTGAAAGAAGTATCGATCGCATCCACCGCATACCAAAACCAAAACACCTAGAGGCATCTATTCCCAGAGATGTCCTAATGAAAATTCACTTTTTCCCCACTAAAGGGAAACTCCTGGCGAAAGCGAGATCAACCCCTGATCTCCCGGCTCTGTACTCTGGGATACACCTGTACGCCGATCTCTCCCAATACACTCTCAACTTGAGACGCCAGATGAAAACACTCACCAAAGCCCGAAACAATCACAAGATCCCATATAAATGGCGTAATCCTGCCACAGTGATTGTCACCAAAAATGGGGCGTCCCACACAGTTTCTAACATGGAATCCTTCTACTGCAGTCCTGGGGAATAATCCATGATCTAATAAAACACCATGATGCAGCACAATGCTAAGCCTCAAAAAACAGGCTTCCAACACAAAGACCTCCCCAACTCCAAAGGTAAATGAATATCCCGCTGGCAGCAACTCGCCAATCATGTTTCAACCCCGGTCATAGGTCAAGCTGAGTAACACCTATTTTGAACTTTCCCCCTGGAATTGGTTAGTATCACACGTTGGTATACTAACCTTTGAGTTACAGTTAACTGTTTCCAGTTTATCGTTCTTTAAACCTTTATACAACAATGGAGCACAGTACCTAACAATCTACTATCCACAAGAACCGTTCAACACCCACGATACGGTCAGGACCTGTCTTGACACATATTAGCGAAATTTGTGATCTACTATAACCTTCTTTTCTTCAATCCTCCCCAATATAGACACTGCAATACAAAGAAATTACTATTTCCTAACCGACAGAGAACAGCAGATTGCCCTGTGGAATCCAGCATCCGCAACCATCTGTGCAGATATCGTCCATCCATCAACAGTGAGTTTGCCTTTTCTTTTTCTTCTTCTAACACTGTGACACCATCATCTACCTTTCTATGATGTCTATCAATGTACTATCCATCAATTCCAAGGGTTTAAACCACCCTGCCAAGAGGGCCCCCTTGTGGAAAACTGCGCTAGAGCACAACAGCGATATACTATGCGTGCAAGAGACACATTTTGACCAAAATTCCACCCCTCTCTGCCAACATAAAGCATATCCACTCATCTACAAATCGAGTTTCTCTAAAAAACAATTGTAATTACATGCCCCTGTTAAACAGGGTTAGAAAAATTCAGCCTTGGGTGGTGGTGGTGGTGCCCTAAACCAAAAATATTGTTGGAAGCTAGCATCATCAAGATTGAGGAGGAATAGGGTAGTCAGCATAGGCAGTCTTCAAGGTATCCCAGATCCATAACAAATTCAATCAGTTACATCAGCATCAGGTGCTTGATAGCTGCTGATCCAAGACTGATTCATTTTTATGAATGTGAGCCTATCAACGGAGTCTGTGGACAGGCGTACTCTGTTACAAGCCCTCCAGCAGCACTGAATGTGCGTTCAGAAATCAGACTGGATGCAGGACAGTCCAGTGGTCCATCCTCAAGACCCAGTAACCCAGTGGATGCTCTGTTGGAAAGGTCTGCAAGTCTGCTCTTGCCCCTAGATATTTCTGCAACATATAATGCAGATGCTGGAGATGGTTGCTTGAACCAATCAGACCTTGGTTCTGAGGACTGAAAAATTGTTTAAAGGCATCGGTCAGCCGGCTACCTTCTCCACCGCTCTTCCTCTGACTGAACGAAGCCTCAGCAACACGTTGTCCAGCACCAAGAAATGGTAACCTCCCAGGGTCTGGAAATGCATTACACAAGCCTTTCTTTAAGGTCTCCTGAAGATGTTTCATCCTCTGCTCCCTCTGCGAAGGCAGGATGAGTTCTGCAACTTTACTCTTGTAACGTGAATCAAGAAGGCTTGCCAGCCAGTATTGATCCCTCTCCTTGATACCACAAATCCCAGGGTCCTTTCACAGGCTTTGCAGCATCAGGGAGGCCATGAAGCGTAAATTTGCAGAGGCATTCGATTCTGAGTCCTTTGGGTTACTAAAGAACACATTATCCATAACTACCTTCTCCCAGCCACGTACAACTCCTTGGGTTTCTGGGGACTGAAAACCATCACTTGAAGATTGCTGCTGAGTGTTATCCTCTACATCCATGCTGACAAAATCCTCCTTCTCCTCCTCCTCCTCTTCTTCCTGTGTGTTTGGCGGGCCTACAGGAATGCTATGTGGATAAAGGGGGCCTTGAGAGGAAGGGAAGTCCTCCTCTTCCACGCGCTGTTCTGCCTCAAGTGCCCTGTCCATGAATTCATGAATCATGTGCTCCAGCAGGAAGACTAGAGGGACAGTGTCACTGATGCATGCATTGTCACTGCTCCCCATCCTTGTGGCCACCTCAAATGGTGACAGGAGAGTGCATACATCCTTGATCAGTAGCCACTGCTACTGTGCCAAACATGGAACATGGGTCAAGTGTCCCTGTCGGGGGGCGGAGAGAAGGTGGGTGCCATTGTCGCATACAACCATTCCTGGCTGAAGCTGGCATGGCGTCAACCACCTCTGAGCCTGCCCCTGCAGAGCTGCCAGAATTTATGCCCCAGTGTGGCTCCTGTCCCCTAGGCAGACCAACTTAAGAACCGCATGGCATCTTTTAGCCTGACTGCTTGAGTAGCCCCTTGAATGCTTACAGAGCACAGCTGGTTCAGAGGACAAATCTGCAGAAGAGGCCATAGAGGTATAAGAAGAGGAGGAGCTGGAGGAGAGAGCTGTGGCAGAATCACCACTAGCATTTTGGAGACATGGTGGCGGAACAAGCTCCAACAACACTGAACCCCATCCTGCATCCTTCCCAGCTACCAGCAGAGATACCCAGTGCACCGTGAAGGAAAGGTAACGTCCCTGCCCATGCCTGCTGGACCATGAGTCAGTGGTAATATGAACCCTACTGCTCACTGCCAACGAGGCCAAAATATTGCCTTCCACATGCCAGTAGAGAGCCGGAATGGCCTTTGGTGAAAAGAAATGGCGTTTTGGAACCTGCCACTATGGTACAGCATATTCCACAAATTCACGAAATGGGGCAGAGTTTACCAGCTGAAAAGGCAGCAGTTGCAGTGCTAGCAATTTGGCAAAGCTAGCATTTAGACGCTGAGTATGTGGATAGCTGGGACTGAATTTCTTTTTATGGTTCAGCAACTGGGGTATAGAAATTTGCCTGCTAAAATCAATTGGTCGTGTACTGCTAGCAGATTGGTTGCAAGTACTTGGGACACCTATTGTTATACCTTCATTCCTTTCAGTGTAGGTTTTTGAGAGGACTGGAGGTATAGTAAGGTTTCAGATCCCAGATGAGGAGCAAGGAGAAGTCCACCTTTTTCTATGATGTAGGTCTTTCAAGTGCTGTTGCCAACGGACTGCATGGCAGGTCATCATATGTCTGGTCAAGCATGTGGTGCCCAAGAGGCTGCTGTTCTGGCCACGCTTGATCCACTTCAGACATAGGTTGTAAACAGCAACGTCGCGATCTGCTGCACACGTGTCAAAAAAGGCCCACACCAAGGAACTTTTAAAAGTCAGCGGGGAGTCAGCAGCGCCCTGCACCTGCAGAGCTCTGTGGTGTGATGCCTTTAAGCTGCCCCCTAGAGGACATCCTGCCTCATTGGAGTTGTGCCTCCTCCTCCTCTCTTCTCTCAGGCACCCAAGTACAGTCAGTGACCTCACCATTCCCTCCCTCCTCGTCACTGGAGCAAACTTGGCAGTATGCTGCAGCTGGGGGAACATGACTACCAGTTTCTTGTCCTTCTGTGGCACCCCCTCTCTCTAGGCTCACGTTACTTCCTTCCTTAACCTGTGAACCAACATCGGAGCCTTCAAATCGCTGCGCATCCTGCAGCAGCATATAATCGGCTTTGGCAGCTGCATTGGAAAGCAATCCACTCCACCAACTCTTCTGCATGTTGTGGCTCAATAACACGGCCAGCAGCAGAAAAAAAAGACAAGTGTGCCCCACGGACACCTGCAGAGGATGCACCATGTCCATGACCACCACTGTTGACTGTAGACACAGAGTCTGCTTGCCCTCTTTTAGTGGCCTGTGAGCATCTGCCTCTCCCTGGTGGCCTTCCAGACATGATGTATTTTTTGTTTTGCAACACCACACTACACTGTATTATATACTGTGTACACCGCCTGAAGTGTATTAGACACTATACACCACCGAATGCACTGTATATATAGGCTACACTAAATGCAGAGTATATATATTATTATTATTATTATTATTATACAGGATTTATATAGCGCCGACAGTTTGCACAGCGTTTTACAACATTAGGCTCAGGAGAAGTTCTGGAGGCGAATATGTGAGGAGGTGATGAGGAAGCTAGAGAGCAGGAGGTGTTGGGAGGAACGAAGAGGGCGATTAGGTAGGTATTTTGAGACTAGGCTAGTGATGTAGCTGGGGGCAGAGTTGTGGATGGCTTTGTAACTTATTGTTAGTATTTTGAATTTAATTCGTTGGGCGAGTGGCAGCCAATGGAGGGATTGGCATAGAGGGGTAGCAGACACTGAGCGGTTTGTAAGGTGGATGAGTCTGGCAGCAGCATTCATGATGGATTGAAGGGGGGATAGTTTATTTAAAGGTAAGCCAATGAGGAGGGAGTTGCAGTAGTCAAGGCGAGAGATAACCAGGGAGTGAATCAGGAGCTTTGTGGTTTCATTGGTTCGAAAGGGACGTAGTTTAGAGATGTTGCGGAGGTTGAGGCGGCAAGCTTTGGAAAGTGAGTGGATGTGTGGCCAAAAGGAGAGTTCAGAGTCCAGGATAACACCTAGCACACTGACATGTGGGGATGGGTGGATGGTTGTGCCATTGCTCTTGACAGAGAAGTCAGGGGAAGTAGCATGTGGGGGAGGAAATATTATAAGCTTGGTTTTGGACAAGTTGAGTTTGATAAAGTGGTGTGACATCCATATAGATGTGTCTGTTAGTAAGTTTGTGATGCGTGAGGAGACTGATAGAGTGAGTTGAGGTGTGGAGAGATAGATTTGTGTCGTCAGCGTAGAAATGATATTGAAAGCCATGAGAGGTCAGCTGACCCAGGGAAGAGGTGTAGATTGAAAATAAAAGAGGTCCAAGAACAGAACCTTGGGGAACCCTGATGGAGAAGGGAAGAGGAGTGGAGGAAGTAGAATTGTAAGTGACACTGAAGGTGCGTTTGGATAGGTAGGATGAGAGCACAGTCACAGAGACCGAGGGAGTAAAGTTTTTGAGGAAGAGGGGGTGGTCAACCGTGTCAAAGGCAGCTGAAAGGTCCAGAAGTAGGAGTACAGAATAGTGTCCGTTGGTTTTTGCAGTTAGTAGTTCATTTGTGAGTTTTAAAAGAGCAGTTTCTGTGGAGTGTTGAGGGCGAAATCCAGATTGAAGGGGATCAAGAAGGTTATTCCTAATGAAGTGGTCACTCAGTTGGTTGTAAACCAGGTGTTCAAGGAGTTTAGAGGAAAAGGGGAGTAAGCAGATAGGGCGTAGGTTGTTAAGATTGGTAAGGTCCAAGGACGGCTTTTTTTAACTATGGGGATGACCAATACATGTTTTAGAGCATTGGAGAAAATGCCAGAGGTGAGGGAGAGATTGAAGATGTGGGTTAGAGAGTGTAAAAGTCAGAGGGCGACCGTAGTATTTGAGAGGGAATAGGGTCTAGAGGACAGGTGGTTAGGTGGGCATTAGAAAGGAGTTTAGCAACTTTGTAGTAGCAGATTTGAATAAGGGGAGTGTCAATTGTACCTGTTGACATGGGGTCTTAACTGGGGGAGATACCTGTAGAGTGGAGATTTCATCACAGATTGTATCAATCTTGTTTTTGAAGTGATTAACAATCTCCTGGGCAGTGAGTGAGTCAGTGGGTGGAGGAGGTGGAGGACGAAGTAGAGAGCTGAAGATAGAGAAGAGTTTACGGGGACTGGATGAGAAGGTGTTAATAAGAGTTGTAAAATAGGTCTGCTTGGCAGTGTGGAGGAAAGAATAGTATTTTTGGAGGGCCGATTTGTATTGGTTGAAGTCTTTGAGAGACTTAGTCTTGTGCCACAGACGCTCAAGAGTGTGACTACGTTTTTTGAGAATTCTAGTGTCATCTGTTTGCCAGGGTTGTAGGGGTCGAGGCCTGATTCTGCGTGTAGTGAGGGGAGCGAGCTTGTCCAAGATGGAGGACAGGGATTTATTGTAGATGGAAGTGGCTTAGTTGGGGCAGGACAGGGGAGAGATTTTGTCATAGAAGTGGTCAGTAGCAGAATAGAGGAGAGAAGATCACAGCAATTCTCAGGGAAGTTGGAGAGAATAGACATATATATGTATATATATATATATATATATATATATATTAGTACACTGACTGGATATAGAGTAAACACTGAATATAAAGCCTATGCTAAATGCAGAGTATATATATATATATATATATTAGACTGACTGTGTATATATATATATATATATCTCAAATACACTGGCCAATTATGTCTCTTTTAGGAGAGCGCGCTGTGATTGGCCAAAGCATGCAGATCAGGTGCATGCTTTGGCCAATCATCATACAGCAATGCACTGTGATCTCGCAGTGCATTATAGGGCATTCCGCGGCACTCGATTTTCCCGCGAACTCCCCATATGTTCGGTTCGTTTTAGAACAAACAAACACCCGATGTTCGAGCTGAATGTAACCTGGCTTATCCCTAATTAACACACTCACATACATACTGTGTTTGCTCATACACTTTACAAGAACATTTAATTGTTTATTTTATTTTGCATTTGTACTTTGAACTGTTTTTTTTTGTATTGATTTTCATATCTTTGCTGTACTTTTGATATCTCTGTGTGTGATCAAATAAAGACACACTTATTCTTAATATTGCTGGCCAGTTCATCAAATTTATTATACTGCTGAGAACGAGTTGGGACCCATTTGATTGCTGGATATATCTCCATTATTACCAAGAGCTTCCTGTTTGTTCCATCCATGAGACTCATCCTTGTTGTTTGACAGCGCAAGCTTTGACCACCCTGAATAAGGGGGTCTCTAGCATTCTGGTAAGCCTCTGGTGTGGACCTTTCTTTGGGTGTCACCCTGGCTATTCCTGAATTCCTTTCCAAGCACATATGAATCTATTGTTGGGACTTTTTCTTTTTTTTTCATACTCACCTTGGAGGTGCACAGGTTAGTACATGTTACGGTGCATTTTTTTGGACTCTTTTGTATATTCTTAGATAATAAGCTCTAACGAGCAGGGCACTCTGATTCCTACTGCATTAATGTGTATTGTATTTGTACTGTCTACCCTAAAGTTGTAAAGTGCTGCGTAAACTATCGGCGCTATATAAATCCTGTATAATAATAATGACCCTAACGTTTTCACTGTTTATTTTGTTGTATAAAGATTATCACCCATTAATGTTTATAGCATAATATTTATGCACTGCCCTTTTGTTTTATTTCATTTGCATGTGCCTGGTATCATAGGTAAAAGTGTTCTGCAACTATTATTATTAAACAGGATTTACCGTATATATCGGCGTATAACACGCGCCGGCGTATAACACGCACCCAAGTTAAGGAGGGAATTTTAAGGAAAAAAACTTTTAGGAGTAAAGTTTAAGGAAGAAAAACTTACATTAAAATGCCCATCAATGCAGCGTTATCGGTGTCCATCTGCAGCCTTGTCAGTGTCAGTGCAGCCTTGCCCCAGTGTCCATTGCAGCCTTGTCAGTGCAGCTTTGCCCCAGTGCAGCCATGTCAGTGCAGCCTTGTCAGTGCAGCAATGTCAGTGCAGCCATGTCAGTGCAGCTTTTCTCCAGTGCAGCCTTGCCCCCATGCAGCCTTGCCCCAGTGCAGCCTTGTCCCCAGTGCAGCTTTGCCCCCATGCAGCATTGCCCCAGTGCAGCCTTGCCCCCCCGTGTAGCTTTGTGGGATCGCCGCGATCCCTGCCGTCATACACAGCCCTGTGTAAATTTAAATATGGCGCCGAGACTGCAGGGACTCGGCGGAGCGCTGATACACATAGCCGAGAGTCCTCGGGTTTCCTCGGCGCCGCTTACAGTCCCGCCCAGTTCCGCCCTATGGGCGGGACTGTAAGCGGCGCCGAGAAAACCTGAGGACTCTCGGCTATGTGTAGCTCCGCTCCGAAGAGTCCCTGCAGTCTCGGCGCCGTATTTGAATTTCCACACGGCTGTGTATGTCGGCGGCGATCGCGGCAATTGCCGCGATCGCTCCGATCACACACAATTGGGGGGGGATCGGCCTATAACACGCACCCACGATTTTCCCCTGATTTTCAGGGGAAAAAAGTGCGTGTTATATGCCGATAAATACGGTATATAGGATATTTTTGTTTAATTTACTACCGTGTATATTTCCCCCCTTTTTAACTAGTAGAAGTGCATTATGCAGTGAAAGCAACTGAACACATTGTGGGATTTAACAAAATCATTTTGCAAACTCCTCATAGTAATTTGAAGTTTCTTCTTGAGAAAAAAAAAAATTTCAGAATTCAAACCAGAGATTTCCCGAATTATTATTGGCTTTATCACCTAAGCAGATGCAGGTTGAACATAATGCCAAGAGAAAGTGAAGTCTAAAAGACTCACCCTCCTCTTTTGAGCAGAGAGGCAGAAAACACTGATGAATCTGTCTTTGTCAATGGGTCTGTATTACTGTATTTCTGAGAAATATTACAGTGGGTATTCAGTCTGGTATCCAGAGTGTGGTATTGCCATACAACACAGATTACTAGGACATTTTTCAGTGCAAAGAGCAAAACTTGAAGCCGTAAAATCAGTGTTAGCTGTAAACAAGGAAGAGAACCGAAGTTCACTAGTAATCTATAGAGACAGCTCATATGTTTTGCGTTCTCTTACTAATTACCTGCCAGTCTGGAAATAGGTTTTGTAGATGCTTCCAATAAATCTTTAGCGCACATGGAAACACGTGAATTAATTTTTGAACTTTCAGAGAATAATTTACTTACCTATTATATTGTTCAATTTTCATCCCACAGAAAGAACAACAATGAAATAATTATAGGAAACACAACAGTTAAACTCATAGTAAAAGAGGCAGCTTTCCATGGAGTACCAGTGATTCAAATTGAACCCACATCAATTAATGCAGTCAGGAAGACAGACACAGATCCCCTCATTTGCGGAAGAACAGAAAAGAGATCTGTCTCTTTTTGCTTCTCAGGTTGATCCAAAATCTTCCTTTGCAAAAACAGTATTTTGTGGCATGACTTAAATAGGGCTCTGCATTTTGATGTGCTAAAACATTTGCAGGTAGAAGTTACAAGATTTAACCGTGAAAGCCTAGGCTATCTAGGTAGGCAAAGATTGCCTAAAATTCTGGAAAAGATGGAAGAACAGTATGTAATTCCATATTATCTTATTTGCACTCAGATGAACCCCAAATCTAATGCTCAAAATCTCCTTTACAAAGAACTCCTCCAGCTGATGGCCAGTGGTCCACATTGCAACTTGACTACATAGGACCATTACCAACAGTAAAATTGGATTCAGACATGCTCTAATTGTGACTGTTTTTTTAAAATGGATTGAAATTTTGCCTGTTTATAAAGATGATGCATGAACAACTGCTAAAGTGTTAATTAATCATGTTTTTTCAGTCTGGGATATGCCAACAAACCATCGGCAGAGATAGAGGATCACACTTTACAAGTAAAATCATGTAGGGAACATGTAAAATATTTGAAGTACAACAGAGTTTTTATGTGTCATATTATCCACAGTCAACAGGTATAGTGGACAGGATGAACAGGACAATTAAGTGTACAATCGCAAAAATGCTACTAGACAGTGTGAATACATGAGCTAATGCTGTACCTTATGCTTTGATGAATATTAGACGTATGACAGCTTCACCCAAACAGCATTCTCCTTTTGAATTAATGATAGGAAGAAAAATAACCGCTTGTGTTCTTACGTAAACTTTTTTGTCTATGCCGTAAAGAGGCAATAGAAAAAACAAAATAGTTACAGATGTTACAACACAATCTGAACACTGTTTTACCACATGCAGCTTCTCGCATGCAAACAATGGTTCCTCCACACTCTCCAAAGTTGGAGAGTACAGGTTTTGATAAAGTCTTTCAGGAAAAGCGCACTATGGCAAAGTAATAGAAAAGCTCGATTTGAAAGTTTGGATGCTCAAGGAATAATGATGCAGTCCAAAGACCTCTAAATTCAGTGTATAACAATAAACAACAACAGTGAACAAGAGAAAAAACGTGGATTCACACTGATCAATGCAAATTGTTCATGCCAAGATAATGATGCTGCATTTCTTTTTCAGAAATGGCTTCTAAAAATCGAGAATGGAGAGATCACAAGCTCAAAAAAGAGGTTAAGATGACATCAAAAGAGCAAAAAGAAGAGAAGAATAATAAATAGAGAAAATTCATCATCTTGGGACTCATCTTTTCTATAGTGACAATTTTGTCTGTTGTAATTAGGGATGAGCCAAACACCCCCGGTTTGGTTCGCACCAGAACATGCAAGAATATGCAAAAAAGTTTGTTTGAACACCGTTAAAGTCTATGGGACATGAACATGAAAAAACAAAAGCGCTAATTTTAAAGGCTTACAGTATATGCAAGTTTTTTTCCCTAAAAGTGCATCGGACATGTATCAATGCAAAAAAAAGTTTTAAAATCTGCCGTTTTTTCGGGAGCAGTGATTTTAAGAATGCTTAAAGTGAAACGATAAAAATGATACAATAAAAATGAAATATCATGCCTGGGGGGTGTCTATTGTATACCTGTAAAGTGGCGCAGTTTTCCCGTGTTTAGAACAATACCACAGCAAAATGACATTTCTAAAGGAAAAAAAGTAATTTAAAACTGCTTGTGGCTGTAATGAATTGTCGGGTCCCGGCAATATAGATGAAAATCATTGAGAAAAAGGGCATGGGTCTGCCATCCCAGCCCATTACAAGGTTTTTTGGGACTGGTATGGATATTAAGGGGAACACCATACCCAAATTAAAAAAAAATGGCTAGGAGGGCCCCCAGGCACTATATACTCTGAACAGAAGTATATATACTATACGGCCTGCCCAATATACTCTGCAGAAAATTGGGCCTTAGGTGTTGGTGGTGCCAGAACACTGTAACCCCTCCCAATTACTCTTGTTGGGCGCAGGAACAGGACCTGCTGTTAAATATTATTTCAAAAATCGTAATTACATGTCTGTGTTAAACAGGGCCAGAAAAATTTGGCCTTGGGTGGTGGTGCCACAACACTGTAAGCCCTCACAGTTACTCTTGGTGGGCCCAGGAATGGGCCCTGCAGTGAAATATTAGATCAAGAATTGTAGTTGCATGTACCTGTTAAACAGGGGCAGAAAAATTGGGCCTTTGGTGGTGGTGCAACAACACTGTAACCCCTCACAGATACTCTTGTTGGGTGCAGGAACGGGCCCTGCTGTTAAATATTATATCAAAAATTGTAATTACATGCCCCTGTTAAACAGGGGCAGAAAAATTGGGCCTTGGTGGTGTTGGTGGTGGTGCCACAACACTGTAACCCCTCACAGATACTGTTGGGGCCCTGCTGTGAAATATGAGATCAAAAATTGTAACTACAATACAGTGCAGCCATAGTGCAGTTGCTACTACTTTTCTGGTGGTGTACACAGTACACAATACTGTGAAGGCATAGTACAGTTGCTACTACTTTTTTGGTGGTGTACACAGTACACAATACAGTGTAGTGTGGTGTAGCAAAACAAAATATACATCATGTCCGGAAGGCCACCAAGGAGAGACAGACGCTCACAGGGCAATAAAAGAGGGCAAGCAGGCTCTGTGTCTACAGTCAACAGTGCTGGTCGTGGACATGGTGCATCCTCTGCAGGTGGCCGTGGGGCATGCTTTTCCTATTTCTCAGCTGCTGGCCATGTTATTGAGCCAGAACATGCAGAAGAGTTGGTGGAGTGGATAACAAAGCCGTCCTCATCATCCTCATCCTCTGTCACCCAGGCTCAGAGTAGTTTGCCTTCCTATGCAACTGCCAAAGCGGCCCATTTCACTGGCTCCTTGTCCACAGTCACTCCTTCTGTAGCCCCACCATCATGCACGGAGGAGTCCCCTGAACTATTCGACCACAGTGTCGGGTACATGCTGCTGGAGAATGCGCAGCGATTTGAAGGCTCTGATGTTGGTTTCCAGGTTGAGGAAGGGAGTAACATGAGTCCAGAGAGAGGGGAAACAGGTAGTTCCCCTAGCTGCAGCATAGTGCCAAGTTTGCTCCAGTGCTGAGGAGGGAGGGGATGATAAGGTCAATGACTCTGCTTGGGTGCCTGATAGAATAGAGGAGGAGGAGGAGGCACAACTCCAACGAGGCAGGATGTCCTCTAGGGGGCAGCTTAAGGGCAGCCACCCTACTGCATTACACTGCAGAGCTCTGCAGGTGAAGGGTGCTGCTGATTCCCCGCTGATTTTGAACAGTTCCTTTGTGTGGGCCTTTTTTGACACGTGTGCAGCAGATTGCACCATTGCTGTTTACAACCTATGTCTGAAGGAGATCAAGCGTGGCAGCCAAACAGCAGCTGCTTGGGCACCACATGCTTGACCAGACATATGATGACCTCCCATGCAGTCTGTTTCCCGTATACTATATCTGCGATTTAATATTTCTCAGAAATGATTTTGGCTAAATTAGAGTTCTTTGACCATGAGTGAAAGCTTTAACACAATAACAACATTTATTGGTGAGTAGTTTAAAGTCTATCTAATACACAACCATCTATCTATAGTCTACACACCAAGGAAGAAATGATTAGGTTAAAATAAGAGATTTACATGAAGGAATACAGAGTATATTCCTTAAAACATTAATCTACAAACATATTTAGTTACAAGTAAAATGCAGACATTTTCCATAATTACCCTTTGCACCAAGGTTCCATTCTGATGGCTGCTCTCCCATAAAAGTGTGTGTTTCCCTCCCATCTAGTCTGTGTATATCATTACAGGCTGATGCCTCATTGGTTGGCATAGTCTGGCTCTGATCGGTGAGCTTCCCTATTCCTGGTTAAGGACTGGCTACATCTGCAATCCCTATACTTTGCATAAGTCAGCCCCCTTTAATGCAAATCCTTGTGACTATTCTGAGCATCAGATTAACTTGAATTTTCCTGGGAAGTTAAGTATTGATTACAGGTTGGCCTTCCTTCATTGCATATCCCAGCATGAAGTGAGTATGTGTAAAACAATGAGGTTTGGATCCCATTGTTTGTATACACAAGCCTAGGCACCAACTTCAAAAACAATGCTAGTGCAGCACAAATGATAAAAGAAAACGTCCTTATGGTCTCATAGAAAAGAAATTCCTCTTGATAGGGAAAAGCTGATACTGTTCCATCAAGCACCAATAATCGCCAAACCAGTAATATGAATGCGCTTACCGGACAAGGTGGACCCCTTAATTATAGGAGGTCATAAGAGCCTGGGTTCCTTAGGAACTGGTTGAAGACTGGATCTCATAAAAGGACACCGATCATCAAAGCCCCCCGGCAAACACACAAGAACTGGATCTGGTCAGTAGAAATCGCTCAATGGGTTTCCAGATTAGAAGTGGAACCTTCCAATGCAATATGTCATGAGGCAATCCAAAGCAAAAAAAATCCAAAAAAAAAGAGGAAAAGGTCTTTTAAATGTATACCATATGGCAATTTATTTAAAAAAGTAACAGAAGTGATAGCTGTGAAAAGTGCTAGACAGCGCAGCACAATACATAAAAGCTTGACAAGTAAAAACAGACTGTTCGCGTCCGAACAGCTGTGAGATAGCTGCGGGTGACGTCAAAGGCCTTTGTCTTTAGCTTTTCCCTATCAAGAGAAATTTCTTTTCTATGAGACCTTAAGGATGTTTTCTTGTTTCATTTGCGCTGCACTAGCATTGTTTTTGAATTGTTTTCTAGGCTGGTGAATCCTATAGTGTTCAGCTTGCATTTCATACCTATTATTGTTTGCGCTGATTGTCCTCATTTTACTAGGCACCGACTTGTCTGGTCAACCAGAGATTTCTGTGAAGATAATATGTTCGGCCCTACATAGATACAAGCTAAATGAAATATATTCATAATTACAATATTTTACAGCTATTAATGTAGATTTCACATAAACTCATAAGGCAACAAGTCCATTGGCAACAGCACTTGAAAGACCCACATCAAAGAAAAAGGCGGACTTCTCTTTGCTCCTCATCTGGGATCTCCAACCCTACTATACCTCCAGTCATCTCAAAAACCTTCACTGAGAGGAATGAAGGTATAACAATAGGTGTCCAAAGTACTTGCAGCCAATCTGCTAGCAGTACATCACCATTTGATTTTAGCAGGCAAATTTCTCTACCTCAGTTGCTAAACCGTAAAAAGAAATTTGGTCCCAGCCATCCACATGCTCATTGTCTGAATGCTACCTTGGCCAAATTGCTGGCACTGCAACTGCTGTCTTTTCAGCTGGTAGACTCAGCCCCCTTTCGTGAATTTGTGGAATGTGATGTACCTCAGTTACAGGTTCCAAAACGCCAATTCTTTTCACAGAAGGCTATTCCGGCTCTCTACCGGCATGTGGAAGGCAATGTTTGTGTCTCGTTGGACAGGACGGTCAGCAGTAAGGTGTACAGTATCTCACAAAAGTTAGTACATCCCTCACATTTTTGTAAATATTTTATTATATCTTTTCATGTGACAACACTGAAGAACTTACACTTTGCTACAATGTAAAGTAGTGAGTGTACAGCTTGTATAGCAGTGTAAATTTGCTGTCCCCTCAAAATAACTCAACACACAGCCATTAATGTCTAAACGGCTGGCAACAAATGTGAGTACACCCCTAAATGAAAATGTCCAAATTGGGCCCAATTAGCCATTTTCCCTCCACAGTGTCATGTGACTTGTTAGTGTTACAAGGTCTCAGGTGTGAATCGGGGGGAGCAGGTGTGTTAAATTTGGTGTTATCACTCTCACTGTCTCATACTGGTCACTGGAAGTTTAACATGGAATCTCATGGCAAAGAACTCTCTGAGATCTGAAAAAGAATTGTTGCTCTACATAAAGATTGCCTAGGCTATAAAAAGATTGCCAAGACCCTGAAACTGCACAGTGGCCAAGACCATACAGCGGTTTAACAGGACATGTTTCACTCAGAACAGATCTCACCATGGTCGACCAAAGAAGTTGAGTGCACATGCTCAGTGTCATATCCAGAGGTTGTCTTTGGGAAATAGACGTATGAGTGCTGCTAGCATTTCTGCAGAGGTTCAAGGGGTGGGGGGTCAGCCTGTCAGTGCTCAGACCATACGCCACACACTGCATCAAATTGGTCTGCATGGCTGTCATCCCAGAAGGAAGCATCTTCTAAAGATAATGCCCTCAAACAGTTTGCTGAAGAAAAGCAGACTAAGGACATGGATTACTGGAACCATGTTCTGTGATCTGATGAGACCAAGATAAACGTATTTGGTTCAGATGGTGTCAAGCATGTGTGGCGGCAACCAGGCGAGGAGTGCAAAAACAAGTGTTTCTTGCCTACAGTCAAGCATGGTGGTGGGAGTGTCATGGACTGGGGCTGCATGAGTGCTGCCGGCACTGGGGAGCTACAGCTCATTGAAGGAACCAAGAATGCCAACATGTACTGTGACATACTGAAGCAGAGCATGATTCCCTCTCCTCGGAGACTGGGCCGCAGGGCAGTATTCCAACATGATAACGACCCCAAAAACACCTCCAAGACGACCACTGCATTGCTAAAGAAGCTGAGGGTAAAGGTGATGGACTGGCCAAGCATGTCTCCAGACCTAAATCCTATTGAGCATCTGTGGGGCATCCTCAAATGGAAGGTGGAGGAGCGCAAGGTCTCTAACATCTACCAGTTCCGTGATGTCATCATAGAGGAGTGGAAGAGGACTCCAGTGACAACCTGTGAAGCTCTGGTGAACTCCATGCCCAAGAGGGTTAAGACAGTGCTGGAAAATAATGGTGGCCACACAAAATATTGACACTTTGGGTCCAATTTGGACATTTTCACTTATGGCTGTACTCATTTTTGTTGCCTGCAGTTTAGACATTAATGGCTGTGTGCTGAGTTATTTTGAGGGGACAGAAAATTTACACTGTTATGCAAGCTGTACACCCACTACTTTACATTGTAGCAAAGTGTCATTTCTTCAGTGTTGTCACATGAAAAGGTATATTAAAATATTTACAAAAATGTGAGGGGTGTACTCACTTTTGTGAGATACTGTATATTACCATTGACTCATGGTCTAGCAGGCATGGACAGGTATGTTACCTTTCCTTCACGGCGCACTGGGTAACTCTGCTGGCAGCTGGGAAGGATGTAGGACAGGGTTCAGTATTGTTGGAGCTTGTTCCGCCACTACGCCTCCAAAATGCTAGTGGTGATTCTGCCACAGCTCTCTCCTCCACCCCCTCCTATTCTTCTTCCTCTATGGCCTCTTGTGCAGATTTGTCCTCTGAACCAGCTGTGCTCCGTAAGCGTTCAAGGGGCTACGCAAGCACTCAGGCAAAAAGATGCCATGCGGTGCATGAGTTACATAGTTACATAGTAGGTGAGGTTGAAAAAAAGACACAAGTCCATCAAGTCCAACCTATATGTGTGATTATATGTCAGTATTACATTGTATATCCCTGTATGTTGCGGACGTTCAGGTGCTTATATAATAGTTTCTTGAAACTATTGATGCCCCCCCGCTGAGACCACCACCTGTGGAAGGGAATTCCACATCCTTGCTGCTTTTACAGTAAAGAACCCTCTACGTAGTTTAAGGTTAAACTACTGCTTAGGGGACAGGAGCCACACTGGGGCAGAGATTCTGTCAGCTCTGCAGGGGCAGGCTCAGAGGTGGTTAACAGCATGCCAGCTTCAGCCAGGAATGGTTGTATGCGACAATGGCACCAACCTTCTCTCCACCCTCCGACAGGGACACTTGACCCATGTTCCATGTTTGGCACACGTCCAGGCTTACAAGATCCCCTGAGGCAGGCAAGAAAAGTCTGTGGTCATTTCCACCGGTCATACAATGCCAGTGCACGGCTGGCTGACATTCAAAGGGAATGCAACCTGCCAACCAACTGCTTCATTCGCGACATGTCCACCAGGTGGGACTCAATGTTGGCAATGCTGCAGTGGCTGCACACACAGCAGAGGGCCATCAATGAGTACCTGTGTTAGTATGGCACCAGGACAGGGTGAGGGGAGCTTGGCTTCTTTTCGCCACGCCAATGGCTACTGATGAAGGATGCATGCACTGTCCTGTCACCATTTGAGGAGGCCACACGTCCAATCATTACTATACTGCAGGTAAGTAAGTGGTTAACAATGTGAAATAAATTAGACATTTGTTTTGTCAATAAATGTGGCGACTATGCAAAAAGAAAAATATAATAAAAAATTTGAATCTTTAGAGAAAAATCTACAAGGCGGTTATTGATTCGGGAGAATGATTATCAATTGTATATTGTATTGTATTCAATACTTCAATATTTCAGAGAACATATAAATATTTGAGAGAACATACAAGATAAAATCAACATGACATAATTACCCATTCCAAGATGGCTACTATTCCTATTGGCTGGTTACCAGAGTTAAAATGGTTGCCGTGGCTTTCAAAATGGATACTCTTAAAGAGGATTTACTTCTTGCGACCTCCGAGTTTCAAGGATCAGGGTTCAGGAATCTTCATAGATGTTTAAAATGTGTATTCATGCATGGTGCATAAGTGTCAGCCTGAGAGTGTGTATATCTCCCAGTGATCCCCCTCAGAGTGGATCCCTGAGCTTCCTCTGAGCTCTCCCCCTGAGCTCTCTTCCTTTCTCCTCTTTTTTTCTCCCCCTCTTTGACATCTTACTTGCCTCTAAATACAATTTCAGATAATAAGACCATAAAAATTATTATGGCTCTGCCCTAAAAGGATGTGGCTTCTTTTCTACTGGTTTAAGGGACTTAATTATTAACCTTTCCTGGGAATTTAGTGAGTTCAAATAATACCACCTTCAACCACCAGGAGTCTCACATGTGTTTTGAGTTTATCTTTTTAAGTTAATATGTTCTATTTTCATAATGTGTATAATGGTAAGAATAGTATATACCTTTAAATATTCTGGTAATTGGTCTAATATAAAATACACTCTGTATAATCTTGATTAATCATTTTTACATAACTGGTTATATATATGTATCTCTATAAATGTATATCTATAAAAACTGGTCTATCTTTGAAAGACCTATGTTGTTATATATACTAATCAATATCACATAAAAATATAAAAATGTATAATTCTGGCGTATCCAATGAATATTTGTTTATCTAAACATAGGCTACAGTCTTACATAATTATAATCATAATTATATGTTTTTCCTAATACTAATTAGTTTCTTAAAATACTTCTACTTATAAAATCACACTTTCATATATATTTTCTTCATACCAAAGTTGTTGGGTCCACAGATGCCAAAATTATAATAGGTCTCTGTGACCTACAATGTCATAGATAGTTTGAAATGACTTATAATAACCTTATAGATACTTTTAAAATATTTTTGACTTGCACCAACTTCAAATCTTTCCCACTGGATGTTTAGAGGTGACTTGTCTAAACAGTTCCTAAAAATTCACACAATGGGTTTTGTTAGCCAAGGTGTTAGCTATTTAAACAGCCCCTCACTTGAACACAATAGGTTTAGCCAGGTGAGGTTATTTCTATGTGAGAATAGTCTGTATAACCTTGTTTCCTATGGCTGTAAGGGTAGTTTTCGTTTATTCACTAATACCATGTAAATATCTCCTTGTTTTGTGACGAGAGCAGCCATTTTTCCATCGAGTTTTCCTCACAATACATGCTTGTAAAAGTCTTCAATATTTGATGTAGTAGAAAAACGTGGAAAAACATGAGAACGTCTATTTTGTTCTAAAGGTCTCCAAAAGGGCAACAGTTAAATAACTGCAATAATCATGGTTCTGCTTTCTTTTGAGACCTAAGAAACTCTCATATTTCTGCCAGTAAATATAAAATGTATACCTTCATGAATTCACAACAGTGAGATCACTTTATTTAACTATATCAAATACACTGCCTGAAGTAGATTAGAAATAGTACACCACAGAATACACTGTAGATATTGGCTGCTACACTGACTGGATGCTGCAGAGTATATATATATACTAGACTGACTGTATATATATATATATATCAAATACACTGCCTGAAGTAGATTAGAAATAATACACCACTGAATGCACTGTAGAATGTAGATCTCTAGGCTACACTGACTGGATGCAGAGTGTATATATATATATATACCGTATTTATCGGAGTATAACATGCACTTTTTTCCCTTAAAATCAGGGGGAAATCGCGGGTGCGTGTTATACGCCGATCCCCGCCGATCCCCCGCTGACTGTGAGCGGAGGAGCAAGCGCAGCTGACATACATACATAGCCAAGTGTACTCGGCTAGGTTCGGCTAGCTCCGCTCACAGTCACGCTCAGTCCCGCCCTATGATGGACATAACACAGGGACTGGGCATGACTGTAAGCGGAGCTAGCCAAACCTAGCCGAGTACACTCGGCTATGTATGTATATCGGCGGCGCTTGGCTCCACCCACAGGACTACGAGAGGAGCCAAAAGCGGCCTAGAGCCGCTGAGATACACAGGACCGACTCTGTGTATTTGGTGGCGCCATATTTCAAAACTGCAGTGACACTGACAAGTCTGCAGTGTCACTGGGCAAGGCTGCAGATGACACTAAAAGGTTGCAAATGACACTAAAAGGTTGCAAATGACACTAAAAAGCTGCAAATGACACTACAAGGTTGCAGATGACACTACAGGGCTGCAAATGACATAAAAGGCTACAACTGACACTACAAGGCTGCAGATGACACTGACAAGGCTGCTAATGACACTACAAGGCTGCAGATGACACAGACAAGGCTGCAAATGACACTACAAGGCTGCAGATGGCCACTGATAAGGCTGCATTGATGAGCATGTAAATGTTAGTCTTTTTCCTTAACCACTTGTTGACCGCCGCACGCCGATGTACGTCCAAAGTTTGGTGGCGGATAACGTTGTTATGGCAGCAGCTAGCTGCCATAACCCCGATATCCCCATTTTCGTGCGGCACTCGGCTTTCAGATAAAAGTGGTCTCTGCGGCGGATTTGCTGCAAGATCACTTTTATCGGTGGCGGGAGAGGGCCCCCTCCCGCCACGATCCGGTGCCCTCCGCCACTTTCCGGAGCCGTCGGTAGCAGCGGAGGCGATCGTGTCTGTCTCCTTGCTGTGCCTGGAGACCAGTGAGGCTAAGATGGCACCCACTCATCTCCATGACACTGCGGGGCGGAAGCAACGTCAAAACGTCACTTCCGCCCATACGTCTTAAAGGCACATTTTTTCAAATGCCATTTTTTTAAATTACTTTTTTTTTTTATTGCATTTTAGAGTAAATATGAGATCTTGACCCCAGATCTCATATTTAAGAGGTCCTGTCATGCTTTTTTCGATTACAAGGGATGTTTACATTCCTTGTAATAGGAATAAAAGTGACACAATTTTTTTTTAAAACAGTGTAAAAATAAAAAAAAATCATGTAAAATAAATAATAAAAATAACATTCTTTTTGTAAAAAGCCCCCTGTCCCGACAAGCTCGCGCGCAGAAGCGAACGCATACGTAAGTAGCGCCCGCATATGAAAACGGTGGTCAAACAACACGTGTGAGGTATCACCACAATCATTAGAGTGAGAGCAATAATTCTAGCCCTAGACCTCCTCTGTAACGCAAAACATGCAACCTGTAGAATTTTTTAAATGTTGCCTATGGAGATTTTTGAGGGTAAAAGTTTGACACCATTCCACGAGTGGGCGCAATTTCGAAGCATGACATGTTGGGTATCAATTTACTCGGCGTAACATTATCTTTCACAATATAAAAAAAATTGTGCTAACTTTACTGTTGTTTTATTTTTTTATTCCAAAAAGTTAATTTTTTCCAAAAAAAGTGCGCTTGTAAGACCGCTGCGCAAATACGATGTGAAAAAAAGTATTGCAATGACCGCCATTTCATTCTCTAGGGTGTTAGAAAAAAAACAATATATGTTTGGGGGTTTTAAGTAATTTTCTAGCAAAAAAAAAAACAGTTTTAAACATGTAAACAGCTAAATTCCAAAACGAGGCTGGTCCCTAAGTGGTTAAAAAGTTTTTTTTCCTTAAAATTCCCTCCTAAACTTGGGGTGCATGTTATACACCGGTGCGTGTTATTTATACACTGATAAATACGGTATATATATATATATATATATATATATATCAAATACACTGCCTGAAGTAGATTAGAAATAATACACCACGGAATGCACAGATGATTGGTCGTGGAGAACACAGCCAGCAATTGGCACCAATCCCCAATTGAACATAGAGACTAAGAGAAAAAGGGGTGGGGATTTTTGAGGGTGCAAAATATCATCACATGTATTCAATAAAAAATATTTTATTTTTGTTTTAAAAGGTAAAACAAAAAATGTACATAAAACCAAAGGACACAGGCATGCACAATGCTAATGACAAGATGTTTAAGCAAGACAACCAAGCTACATCCGACATGTTTCGCCCATAGTTCGGGCTTCTTCAGGGGGGGCTGTCTTTACGGAGGTACAAGCCTTCTGAAAAGGACAACACATAAACAACATAAAAAAAGAAAATAGAAAGTGTATAATAAATATATGCACCTGTGTCTCCAGTCCCAGGGCAGTGCTACAGTCCCCTTCCTTTTCTTGTGTATTAGACAATTTATTGCCTTTGGTTCTGTGAGGTGGTTCTATCAAGTCTCTCGGTTTTGAGCTCTTCCAGGGTCTAGAGTGTAAGTTTACCTTCCTCTTTTTTTTAACTTATTTGGATAGAAGACTGTTGTATATTGTACTATATATATATAGATATATAGAGAGAGAGAGAGACTCCCTTAATTTTCTATTTATTATTAGATATACAATATTTGCTATGGCTTATTTGACCCCCTACATATTGTTTTTAGCTGGTCCTTTTGTCCCCTCTGTGACCCCCTTTTCGCCTGCGGTCCTGATCTATATAGTCGGCTCTGGGTGAGACTGTGACGGGATTGCTGCCCCCATTGCTTTGGATAGACTGGGACTGTAGCACTGCCCTGGGACTGGAGACACAGGTGCATATATTTATTTATACACTTTGTATTGTCTTTATATTTATTTGAATATGATTGCTTAGTGTCTATCTATCAAAAGCCCCCAACGTGTATACATTTTCCCACTGATGGCTTGACACTTATTTATTTTTTTATTTTTCTGTGTTGTTTATGTGTTGTCCTTTTCAGAAGGCTTGTACCTCCGTAAAGAAAGCCCCCCCCAGAAGAAGCCTGAACTATGGGCGAAACATGTCAGGTGTAGTTTGGTTGTCTTGCTTAAACATCTTGTCATTAGCATTGTACATGCACGTGTCCTTTGGTTTTATGTACATTTTTTGTTTTACCTTTTAAAACAAAAATAAAATATTTTTTATTGAATACATGTGATGATATTTTGCACCCTCAAAACTATGTAGATCTCTAGGCTACACTGACTGGATGCAGAGTATATATATATATATATATATATATATATATATATATATATATATATTAGACTGACTGTATTATATTAAATACACTGCCACTAACTGAATAACCTGCCTGCTGAAATCTAAATCAAGCTATGCCTTCATCCACGCCAACAGCACTACACAGGGCCGCCGTGCAGGCAGCCTCATAAGCCTTATATAGTGTGAGGTATGGACTTAGTCCCCCTAAGCCATGATTGGCCAAAGGCACCCTGCCTTTGGCCACTCATGGCTCTCTTAGCAGAGGGCGCTGGGATTGGCCAAAGCATGCAGGTCAGGTGCATGCTTTGGCCAATCATCATACAGCAATGCACTGCGATCTCGCAGTGCATTATGGGGTGTTCCGCGGGTGCTCAAATTTCCTGCGAATGCCCTATAATGTTCGATATTCAGCGAATGGGCGAACACCCGATGTTCGAGTCGACCCGAACATCAAGCTCATCCCTAGTGGTAGTATACAGTATATCACAAACTTTTTAGCCATGCAGAAGTTAACAGGACTAAAACCCTACTTAGCCACTTACAGTTTTACTGTTTTACTTTTACAGTTTTACCCCCTTCCTGACCTGTCCCCAGTGCCATCCATCAGTGCCAACTGTCACCAGTGCCACCCGTCAGCACCATCTGTCCCCAGTGCCACCTATCAGTGAAATCTGTCCCCAGTGCCACCTATCAGAGTCACCAGTGCCACCTGTCTCCAGTGCCACCTGTCCCCTGTGCCCCCTGTCCCCAGTGCCATATGCCATCTGTTATCAGTGTCACGTGTCATCAGTGCCACATATCAGCGCCATCCATCATCAGTGCCACGTATCAGTGCCATCTGTCATCAGTGTCACATGTTATCAGTGCCACGTATTAGTGCCATCTGTCATCAGTGCCACGTATTAGTATAAAATATTAGTATAAAGTCCCACACATGTGGTATTGTAATACTCAGAAGGAGTAGCAGAATGTATTTTGGGGCGTCATTTGTGGTATACACATGCCATGTGAGAGAAATAACCTATTACAATGACAATTTTGTGGGGAAAAAAATCTTAATTTTGCAAAGAATTGTGGGAAAAATTGACAACATCAAAAACCTCACCATGCCTCTTACTAAATACCTTGGAATGTCTACTTTCAAAAAAGGGGTCATTTGGGGGGTATTTGTACTTTCCTGGCTTGTTCGGGTTGCAAGAAATGAGATAGGCCACCAGTACATCAGGTGTGATCAATTTTTTATGATTTGCACCACAGCTTGTAGACTCCCTAACTTTCACAAAGACCAAATACTATCCACTAACTTGGGTTATTTCTACCAAAGACATGTAGCAGTATAAATTGTGGCCAAAATTTATGAATAAAAATTAATAATTTGCAAAATTTTATCACAGAAACAAAGAAAAATTTGTTTTTTTTTCAAAATTTTCGGTCTTTTTTTTCATTTATAGCACAAAAAATAAAAAAACCCAGAGGTGATAAAATACCACCAAAAGAAAGCTCTATTTGTATGAAAAAAAGGACAAAAAATTCATTTGGGTACAGTATTACATGACTGGGTAATTGTCATTCAAAGTGTGAGAGCACCGAAAGCTGAAAATTGGTCTGGTCACGAGGGGAGGTTTAAGTGCCCAGTAGGCAAGTGGTTAAAACAACCATGCAGCGGCAACAAACTACATACATTTTTAAAAGCCTTTACAGGTTGCCACTTTAGATTTACAGAGGGGGTCCACTGCTAAAATTACTGCCCTCGATCTGACATTCGTGGCTATACCTCACATACATGGTACAATTGCTGTTTACATATGACATACTGTATGACATGAGACCAACGCTTGCATTCACCTTTGTGCGCAAGCACGGGAGGACAGGGGTGGGTTTTTTTTGTTTGCTTTTTTCATTATTTATTTTGTTTTTTTATTTTATTTTTACACTGTTACTTTGATTTTTTTTAGCATGTTTATTGTTATCACAGAGAATGTAAATATCCCCTATGATAGCAATAGGTAGTGACAGGTACTCCTTAAAAAAAAAATTGGGGTCTATTAGACTCTAGATCTCTCCTCTGCCCTCAAAGCATCTGACCACACGAAGATTGGTGTGATAAGATGCTTTCCCAATTTCCCAATGGTGCTGTTTATATCCTGCAAAACCAGTCATGACATGCTCGTAGCTTCCGGTTTCTTAGGCCATAAAGATGATTGGAGCCATTCCGGTCTCCGATCAGCTCTATGGTCAGCTGGCAGAACCACTGGCTGCATTATCATGTTCCCCGGTGGGCAGGAGAGCCAGAGAAAACCATGTAAGATGGCGGGAGGGGGGGGGCGTTCCCTCCCCCTGCTTTTAAAAGCAGTCTAGCGGCTAATTAGCCAATAGGATTGCTTTTACATGAAAGTTGACTGCTGGCTGAAAAGAACGATAACAAGATGATTCCTAAACCACCAGGCATCATTCTGGTATAACCATTTAAATACAGCAACATACCAGTACGTTGCTGGTCCTTGGGCATTGGGTATGCCCACCATTAGAATACCACCCTGCATCCACCCACTTCTAATGATGGGCATACATGCACCGTTTTTTTTTTTAACTGTGGTGGTGAAATCACCTCTTACTGCACTGGAGTCGCTGATTTACGTATCATGAGAGCAAACCCTGTTGCTCTCAAGATAAATAAATCAGTGCTGCAGCTGAATGGCGTACCTGAAAAGCAAACAATGGTAACAATAAAACATTAACTCAATAAAATAACCTATATTTTATTGCAATTTGTGCCTAAAAAATATATGCCAAAGCATAGGGGCAATAAACCCTTAATGTTAGGAGCAAATCAAATCGCTCCTCCACCCCTGCCCCCATGCTTCAGCATAAATGCTCTTTTTTTTAACTGTGGTGGTGAAATCACCTCCTACAGCGCTGGAGTCGCTGATTTACGTATCGTGAGAGCAAAAGCTGTTGCTGTCAAGATAAGTAAATCAGTGCTGCAGCTGAATGGTATACCTACATATAAAATAATGGTTAACAATAGAACACAGTAAACAGTAAAGTATAAAAGCATTACATACCGGCAAAGTAAACATGATAAAAAATAGTAACATTAAAACATTGCAGTTATAAAATACAGTGAAATGAAGCAGAACAATAGAGAGAGAATAGAGAGAGAACAATAAAATAACAACTATTTTTGGCTTTTTTATTTTATAATTTTTTATTTTTTTTTTACTTTTTTTTTTACACTTTTATTTCTAACTGTAACTGTAAAGGTTCCAGGTTTGGGTCTCTAAAAATGCAATGGCATCTTTGGAGACCCTGTGAAAGTGTATCCCATGACTGTGCAGTGCTGTACTGTATGTTAATACTCAACTAGTATGTGGTAGTTGGAAACATTCACCGATACAGAGATCAGGTTGGTTAGGACAGAAGGGACAATAAAAGCATGTGTCACACCTGTATCCACGTTTTCTACAGACAAAACATCTTTTTGGGGTGTTCTTTGGCCTGAGGTACCACGGAGGACTTCTGGGAAGTGCCTCTCATGCAGCCGGCTCACTGCATTTGCATTGGGAAGTTGGGCCACAGCACCATCTGGAAACAGTCCAGTTCGGCCTGATGCCTAGTATAGCACATAAGCTTTCAGCAGAGCCAATTGAAATAGGTATACAGACACTTTTTTGTACCAGCGTCTGGCCTTAAGGGCAATTAGGTATGGCGCCAACAACTGGTCGTTGAGGTCTACCCCTCCCATATTTAGGTTGTATTCATGGACACAGAGGGTTTTCTCCACAACACCAGTCGCCGTTGGAATTTGGTCGTATCTGCGTGAAGGGAGGACAGAACGAAAACATTTTGATTATCCCTCCACTTCACTGCGACCAAATTAATACACTTCAAGCAGGCTCTCTCCCCCAGTCTAAGTCAGTATTCTACAAGTTTCCTGAGGTAAGCCCCAGCGATTACATCACATTTCATGATCAAACAAGTGACTAAAAAGTGGCACGCTCTTGTAATAATTGTCCATGTACAAATGGTACCCCTTTCCGAATAAGGGTGACACCAAGTCCCACACAATCTTACCAGTGCTCCCTATGTAGTTTGGGCAGTTCTCGGGCCCTATGTGACTATCTTTTCCCTCGTAAACCATAAAACTATATGTATAGCCTGTTGCCCTGTCACAGAGCTTATACAACTTGATCCCATATCTGGCACACTTGCTGGGAAGATACTGTTTGAAAGACAAGCGGCCAGAAAATTTCATCAGAGACTCATTAACGCAGACAACTTGATTGGGAGTAAACAAGGCTGCAAACTGTTGGTTGAAGGGGTGTACGAGGGTCCGAATTTTGTAGAGCCCATCAAATTCAGGGTCACAGGTACGACAGAGTTCAGTGTCATTAAAATGCATGAACCGTAAGATCTGCTTGTATCGTGTCCTGGCCATGGATGCAGAGAACACGGGCATATGGTGAATTGGGTCAATGGACCAATATGACTACAACTCACTTTTTTTAACTATGCCCATGAGGAGGGATAGGCCCAGAAAGGTATTCAATTCAAAAACCGTAATAGGTTTCCATTCTCTGGCAAGGATCAACTGGGGATTAGCGGTGATGAATTGACCAGCATACAAATTGCTTTGGTCCACAATAGATCTATAGAGATCTTCCATGAAAAACAGTGAATAAAAATCAAGTGATGTAAAATCAACTGTTTCCACCTGAATTCCGGGTTGGCCAGTGAATGGGGGAAGTATGGGAGCTGCAAAAGTGGTGGACTCCCAATTAGCATTGGCAAATGCAGCGGGAAGGGCACTATGGGCTCGACAGGTGTCATGAACAGGTGTGACCAGACTTTGTGGACTGCACAGAGATAACCCAAACGCATGTAAATGAAATAAATAATATTTATTAAAATAAGTGATAATTTAGAAAAATACAGATAGTGCAAAACCAACATAACAACCCCACTACAAACAAAAATATATATAGCAAGGGACAATACCAAAATGACAGATGTCAGCCAGGCCAGGGTCATACACAGCAGGTCAGCAGGAACAAGGGATATACCAGAGACATAAACGTTAGCCAAGCCAAGGTCATACACAGGAGATCAGCAACTGAACAAGGGCAGGTTGGGAAAAGGAGATAATGGATGGGATATGATACAGGCTCAGGAACAAGTTCAGAGTCCGATACAGGTTTACAGGATAACAGGTTCAGGATAACAGGTTCAGGATACAGGTTCAGGATACAGGTTCAGGGAGCAAGGAAGAAAGAAACCAAGGCAAGCATATGAGGGCTTGCCGGGTATTTATAGGACTGACTATAATTGACTTCAAGTCACACCTGAGCGCAGAGGGTGCTGTTTGCTCCACACTGCTGGAGTGCACCCACTGGTGGACACCGGTACTATGGCCCAAGGATGCAACAGTGCCACCAGCAGGAGAGACCTCTTACTGCAGGTCCCAGGTGTTGGAAGACACCCGCTGGTGGACACTGGTACTGCGATCCAAGAGGCCAATAGCGCCACCAACGGGTAAACCCTCTCATGACAGTACCCCCCCCTAAAGGAGCGGCCTCCGGATGCTCCAACAAGGTACAATTGTCCAAAGTTCATGGCCTCCAACTGAACAGATGAGGGCACATCAGGCTGGGCATCGGGTACATCAAACTGGACCGTGGGTACATCTGAGAAGATGGCGGGCACATCCGAGCAGACAGCGGGTACATCCGAGATGACAGCGGGCACATCCGAGATGACAGCGGGCACATCCGAGATGACAGCGGGCAGGAATACACCAAGCTGGGCAGCAGGCGCATCAGGCTGGGCAGCAGGCACGGGCACTTTAAGCTGGGCAGCAGGCACACCAGGCTGGGCAGCGGGCACAAGCACTTTGAGCTTGGCAGCAGGCACTTCGAGCTGGGCAGCAGGCACATCAGGCTGGGCAGCAGGCATGGGCACTTCGAGCTGGGCAGCAGGCACATCAGGCTGGGCAGCAGGCATGGGCACTTCGAGCTGGGCAGCAGGCACATCAGGCTGGGCAGCGGGCATGGGCACTTCGAGCTGGGCAGCAGGCACATCAGGCTGGGCAGCGGGCATGGGCACTTCGAGCTGGGCAGCAGGCACATCAGGCTGGGCAGCAGGCATGGGCACTTCGAGCTGGGCAGCAGACACATCAGGCTGGGCAGCAGGCATGGGCACTTCGAGCTGGGCAGCAGATACGTCAGTCTGGGAAGCTGGCACGTCAGTCTGGGAAGCTGGCACGTCAGTCTGGGAAGCTGGCACATCAGACTGGGAAGCAAGCTTCGAGACATCAGGCTGGAGGGCAGGCACTGAGACAACAGACGGGGAAACTGGCACATCACACTGGAAGGCGGGCACATCACACTGGAAGGCAGGCATCGAGGCATCAGGCTGGAAGGCAAGCTTCGAGACATCAGGCTGGGAAGCTGGCACATCAAACTGGAAAGCTGGCACATCAGACTGGGAAGCTGGCACATCAGACTGGGAAGCTGGCACATCAGACTGGGAAGCTGGCACATCAAACTGGGAAGCTGGCACATCAAACTGGGAAGCTGGCACATCAGACTGGGAAGCTGGCACATCAAACTGGGAAGCTGGCACATCAGACTGGGAAGCTGGCACATCAGACTGGGAAGCTGGCACATCAGACTGGGAGGTAGGCATCGGGACATCCGGCTGGAAGGCAGGCATCGGGACATCCGGCTGGAAGGCAGGCATCGGGACATCCGGCTGGAAGGCAGGCATCGGGACATCCGGCTGGAAGGCAGGCATCGGGACATCCGGCCGGAAGGCAGGCATCGGGACATCCGGCTGGAAGGCAGGCACATCAGACTGGATAGCAGGTGCATTAGACTGGAGAGCGGGTGCATCAGACTGGAAGGTGGGCACATCAGACTGGAAGGTGGGCATACCAGACTGGAAGGCAGAGACATCAAGCTGGAAGGCAGAGACATCCGGCTGGGAGGCAGGCATCGGGACATCCGGCCGGAAGGCAGGCATCGGGACATCCGGCCGGAAGGCAGGCATCGGGACATCCAGCCCGAAGGCAGGCATCGGGACATCTGGCCGGAAGGCAGGCATCGGGACATCCGGCCGGAAGGCAGGCATCGGGACATCCGGCTGGAAGGCAGGCACATCAGACTGGAGAGTGGGAGCAGGTTGGGTTACTGGCAGGATTGTGTGAGTGGGGAAGAACTTCCGTTTCTTTTTTGGTTTAGCCCGTGCAGTTTTGTATGTAGGAGCAGGGCTGTAAGAAAAGAAAGTAGCTGGGCAGAAGGAAGACCAAGGAACTGTAGCTAGAGAAGGGTTTTGTGGGACTGTTACAGGTGGAGGAGAAGAGACAGGTGGATTGAAGGCAGGATAGGTGCGACACTTGGAGACTGGGTGGTAGTATTTGGTAGGGAGCTGATTAAACTGGGTTGTAGCTGAGGTTGATATAGGCGATGGGGAGATAGATTTTTTGGAAGGCAGATGATTAATGGCAGGGCTGGAATATTGTGGCTTAGCTAAAGACAGGAGATCTGACCATGCCTGCAGCACAGGTTGAACAAACGCTGATTCACACACAGCCTGACTAACCAGAGATTGTACTGAATAAATGCAATCGGATAACACCTGCTGGGAACAAGCGGAATAATGTTCATCAAAGAAAGCCGGATCATCCTCTAACAACCATACCAGGGATTCAACCTGGTCACAACTGAAAGGAGGGGAGAAATCGTCACTACCTTCGGGAATGCATGACAAGGCCGACTCTGCACACAACTGGATCAAAGGCTGAACATCCTCAAATAACGCATGACCCTGATCTACTAGTAAATGGGCTGTTTGGATCGTTTCCAGCAGTTGGTCACGGGTCCAATCTTTAAGAGTCTGATGGCAATATTCATTATCCTCTGCCGCCAGCAGAGAATAATAGCCAATTTCATCAAAGTCCATCTTTTGTGCGCCCACCGTAACAGGACGGTTTCTCAGTGCAGCCACGTCTGGTCAGGGATGGCCTTGGTTTACTGTCATGAACAGGTGTGACCAGACTGTGTGGACTGCACAGAGATAACCCAAACGCATGTAAATGAAATAAATATTTATTAAAATAAGTGATAATTTAGAAAAATACAGATAGTGCAAAACCAACACAACAACCCCACTACAAACAACAATATATATAGCAAGGGACAATACCGAAATGACAGATGTCAGCCAGGCCAGGGTCATACACAGCAGGTCAGCAGGAACAAGGGATATACCAGAGACATAAACTTTATGTTAGCCAAGCCAAGGTCATACACAGGAGATCAGCAACTGAACAAGGGCAGGTTGGGAAAGGGAGATAATGGATGGGATATGATACAGGCTCAGGAACAGGTTCAGGGTCCGATACAGGTTTACAGGATAACAGGTTCAGGATAACAGGTTCAGGATAACAGGTTCAGGATAACAGGTTCAGGGCGCAAGGAAGAAAGAAACCAAGGCAAGCATATGAGGGCTTGCCGGGTATTTATAGGACTGACTATAATTGACTTCAAGTCACACCTGAGTGCAGAGGGTGCTGTTTGCTCCACACTGCTGGAGTGCACCCGCTGGTGGACACCGGTACTACGGCCCAAGGATGCAACAGTGCCACCAGCAGGAGAGACCTCTTACTGCAGGTCCCAGATGTTGGAAGACACCCGCTGGTGGACACTGGTACTGCGATCCAAGAGGCCAATAGCGCCACCAACGGGTAAACCCTCTCATGACAACAGGCCTGTATTTGTCTTCTTGGTGGCTGCGGAACACTACTTGTGCTAACCACCGCACCAGCTTGAACTGCACTTATGGGACTCGCCATGTCACCAAGTGTTACTGCAGTGCTGGATGTATGACCAGGATGTACTAGGCCGCTGGTGCTTGCCAGTTGACCAGAAGGATGACAAGTACTGACTCTCTGCTCCATATGAGAGCCCTGCAGTTCTTGCACCTCAACATCAGAAAAAGAACGGGGTCGGGTACACCTGACCTTGGCAGGGACTACCACTACGTCGTCAGAGCTATCTGTCAGGGTGCCGCTGCTGTCTACTGGATCATATTCTTAGCCTGAATCTGACAGATGGGTGACTTCCTCTTCACTCTCATCTGTCATGCTCAGAAACGTGTAGGCCTCTTCACTAGTGTACCTTCAATTGAACATTGTGGCCTCTAAATTTACTGGTACAACTAGTGAAACTCACAGGCAAAAAGAGCACCTGATTGTCAGAGCCTGCTTCAATCGCTACCAAAAAAACTGTTAGCGTTCGCAGACATCAGGCCTGACTCTGTGAATGCTGCAGTTATGTTTTTTGCGTTTTGTATGTAAGTGACAGTGATCAATTGATACTGCACTTGGGCGGGCTGGGTGGAGGGGCTAATGCTGCAAGGGAGGTGTTAGTGTGGGTGTTAGCGCTACTGGCACTAATCTGACTCTCCCTGGGGCTGAACCAGGAAACCTGTACCGAGGGGGATCAGGGGGTTAAACCTTTATTCAGCAATAAATGGCGGGTACCCTGACGCTATAAAAACCTGACGGTGACAATAACTAGCTAACTGGCTAACTAGCATCATCCGTGACACTAAATACAATCTGACTCTCCCTGGGGCTGATGCTGACCCTGATGCTAAAACCTGTACTGGGGGGGATGAGGGGGGTTAAACCTTTATTCAGCAATATATGGCAGGTACCCTGACACTATAAAAACCTGACAGTGACAGTAACTAGCTAACTGGCTAACTAGCGTCAACCATGACTCTAAATACAGTGATCAGAAATAAGATCTGTACACTATTTTAGTGACACTGGTAACAGGGAGTGAAAGGGTTAACTGGGGGTGGTCAAGGGGTTAAACCTTCATTGGGAGTTAGGGGGGTACCTTGGCCTACTACTAACTGTCCTAACGCTGATTAGTGTCACAAGTGACACCAGTACAGTGATCAGTAAAAAATCTGAAAACTGCACTTGGTGACACAATGACAGGGAGAGAAAGGGTTAATCGGGGGGTGACAAGTGTGCCTATGTGTACTGGTGTCAGTCTAGTGTTGTGCAACTCACTGTTAGATGTCCATCAGCAGGTCCAGGCCAGAAATCAGTGGCCTGAAGAATGATCGGTTCTGTAACGAATCTGATCGCTGTGGGCACTGTGGGGGTGCGCTCTCATGCCCCCTAGCCGCGGGCGTGAGCGCCGTACAGCTACGGCGATTCGCGCAGCAGTGCAATTCTGCCACCATCAAGTGACGGTGGGCGGTCTTAATGTGGTTAAAAAAGACATTATACTTACCAGGAAAAAAAATACAATCCTAGAAACAGTGATATAAACACACCTGAGGACTTATTGGGATATATTTGCATAGGTCAAGGAGCTGCCTGTTGTATGTAATTGTATTTTTTACATGATAATGACGCTGAAAAGTGAGCCATAATAGAATCTAAAAATTGTTAAAATGCAAGGCTCCTATGTTCCTAATGTTAAAACTGGTACATGGGAATGCAATTCAGCAAGTATGGGATTCTGGGTGATAGTTTTTAAAGGGAAATGAGTCTACAATTTGGTCAGTAGATATAACAAAAATATTATATATTCTGGTAAGGTAGGGGGATAAAAAAAACAGACAATTAGTACTTAACAGAACATTATTTACAATTTCTTGATCTAGAACTTCTAAAGTATCTCACCCCTCACAGTTGAGTAAATATTTTATTATATCTTTTCATGTGACAACACTAAAGAAAAGACACTTTGCTACATTGTAAAGTAGTGAGTGTACAGATTGTATAACTGCTGGCAACAAAAGTGAGTACACCCCTAAGTGAAAATATCCAAATTGGGACCAATTAGCCACCCCCCCCGGTGTCATGTGACTCGTTAGGGTTACAAGGTCTCAGGTGTGAATGGGGAGCAGGTGTGTTAAATTTGGTGTTATCGCTCTGACTCTCTCATACTGGTCACTGGAAGTTCAACATGGCACCTCATGGCAAAGAACTCTCTGAGGATCTAAAAAAAAAGAATTGTTGCTCAACCTAAAGATAGCCTGGGCTATAAGAAGATTGCCAAGACCCTGAAACTGAGCTGCAGCACGGTGGCCAAGACCATACAGCGGTTTAACAGGACAGGTTCCACTCAGACAAGGGGCCTCACCATGGTCAACCAAAGAAGTTGAGTGCACGTGCTCAGCGTCATAGCCAGAGATTGTCTTTGGGAAATAGACGTATGAGTGCTGCCAGCATTGCTGCAGAGGTTGAAGGGGTGAGGGATCAGCCTGTCAGTGCCCAGGCCATATGCCGCACACTGCATCAAATTATTCTGCATGGCTGTCGTCCCAGAAGCAAGCCTCTTCTAAAGATGATGCACAAGAAAGCCTGCAAACAGTTTGCTGAAGACAAGCAGACTAAGGACATAGATTACTGGAACCATGTCCTGTGATCTAATGAGACCAAGATAAACTTATTTCAGATGGTGTCAAGCATATGTGGCGGCAACCAGGTGAGGAGTACAAAGACAAGTGTGTCTTACCTACAGTCAAGCATGGTGGTTTGGAGTCAACCCGTCTGGGGTCTCCTCCTGTATTAGTCTCCTGCCAAAAGGGGAGATGTGTGACAGGAGTCACTTTGGGTGGGGGGTTTGTGGAACTCAGCTTACATTGGAGAGCTCTGGAGACTCTATGTCCAGCTCCCCTGGCCCCTCTTATGTGTAAATCACCCTGCGTCCATTAGGGGCACAGGGTGACTGAGAACTCCACTATGATCTGTGCTATTTAGACACACAGTACAGCCACACTGAATTGTTTTATTATAATTCGGATATATATTTTGTGTTGTCTCATGCTGTTGTGGACTCTTTGCTGTGATCGTTTGGGGTGGGGTTGTATTCCAATGTTCTATTGTGTCTGTCTGCCTTGGATATTATGGGATGTGTATGTAAATTAGCTGTGAGATTGGTGGGGGCGAATTCCTCCAACAGCTCTCCCTGCTGATAAAACTGTTTACTGATGAGAAATTTGAATACACCTGACCTGTGTGTCTATTGTGATTGGACAGTTTACCCCGCCCTGAATCCAAGGGTGGGGGGGGGTGTCTCTGAGTTGTATATCTGTGGTAACATGTGCTTGAATAAAGAGAGTTTTAATGTTGTTTTTCACCCTACACTGTGTTACGGCTGGTGACTGGGTGAGCTAAGGGGTCTTGGATAGTGCTGGTTCTGGACAGAGGAAGAATTTATGGCGGACATAGACCTGTTGAGGACAGGCCTTTAAAACAGTTAACAGTCTGTATCTGTCATTATCTTAAGAAAGTTACAATCAGAAATCCTAAGGTAATCAGTTAAGACTTTTGGATGATGGCATAGAGTTTATATTTTCTTAAAGAATTCATATGTAATCTATACCTCCCCTTGTTGTGGTATAATTAAGAAAATTACAGTCATGTATATGACTATATAACATAAATATGATGTAATGCAAAATGTATATCCAACAATCAATATACCTATTATCATGGTCCTTGGAATACTGAAGTATTTTTCCTTGATTCTATTACACAGTGGTGGGTCCTCCGCCCTGTCTTATGTTTGGATCACCCTGTGTTTGTTTCATTGTAACCGTTTGTCTTAAGGCTAACCCCCTCCAGATGGCTCCGTGGTCTGGAAGGAAGGCATTGTTCTGTGTTTGATTGTTTGTTTGTTTCTGTACCTTAATTATCTCCTGGGACTTCTCTGTGCCATTACACTATCAGCCTCCTATTCAAGCTATCAGACCAATCCCTGCTGATCCTGTTTCAAGTCCGCATTTGCATGGCCAAGAGTACCTAAGTGAGGACTAGGGTGTACTTTACAATTGACCAATAGGAAAGTGGTTCTTTGGGCGGGATGTTCAAACTGCTGTGTATGAAAGTGTGTTGTGTGCATCCAATAAAGGTGAGATTCCTGTTTGAACTAACATACAGCCTGCCTGGTGTTTGTTTTGAACTATCACAACTGGATTAGAATGACAGATAGCTGTAGTTCGAATCCCGGAGCATCGGACAACCGAAATATCAGACGTTGCGATCTGCAATCTGAACCAATAGCAGCAGAGGAGTATCAGTAAAGTGGAACAGAGCGAGCAGGGGCTCGTTACATTGGTGGCAGCAGTGGGATTTGCTCTCCAGTTACTGGGACACTCCAAACCACCACAGGGAATGACCAGCTATGCAGCCTGAAGGAGAGCCACGCTGAAAGACCTACTTGAGAGCCGAGGAGGGACCACTGGGACAAAGAACAAGGCCATCCTGATCAGTGAGCTGGATCAGAGGGATGGTGATGCTGGACCCCGGTCAGTTGAAGACTTGTTTCAGCAATGAGTTCAAGAGCTGTTGGCATTATATGATGCCAACCCATCAGAGACCGCCATACAGAATAACACTAGAGACATCCAGCTGGAGGATGAGGGACAAGAGAGAGAACTAGAGTGGCAACATGAGTGGAGAATGGCAGAAATACAGCAATGGGAGACAAGACCTAGAGATAGTGCCTTTCCGTAAGTTGCCCTTTTGGACGTTCAAACTATTGAAAGGAAGGAGAGGAGGAAATTGAAGTGTTCTTGCAGGACTTTGAGAGACTATACCAGATACATGAAGTACTGTCCCAAGATTGGATCGCCTTACTGGCGAGTAATTTAGCTGGCAGAGCGGCGGATGCGTATCGGGCCCTGGGGGATGAGGACGCTAAGAATTATGACCTTAAAAGAAGCTCTGCTAGCCGATTTGACATTACAACCAAAGCCAGCCAGGTTAAGTTTTGAGAATCCTGGAAACAAACCAACATAACATGCGTGGAATGGGCACATCATCTGCAACAGAACTTTAAGGGCTGGTTCCAGGGAAGCTACGCTCATAACATAGAGGACATCACCCAGCTAGTACTCTTAGAACAGTTCTTTAATCACACCCCTCCGGTAGTACGGGATTGGGTGCAAGATTAGCAACAACGGATTGTATAGCAAGCGGCTACTTTGGCCGATGAATATCTGAACTCTCGGAGGTCAGACACAAGCGAGCGCTATCCACTATCTCAGACCAGTTTACCAGCCTCTAACCCAACTCCAGTACCTCAGTGGTCTACCTCTAGATCCCCAGCCTGTCCCAACCCTCCTACTGGACCTAAGTGCTATATCTATAACCAAACCGGTCATCTGCAGCGATATTGCTCTACCCGATCTATGAGGTACCGAGAGACTGCTCATCCAGACCAGCGGCTCATTGCTTCCAGAATGAGCCCAACAATCAAGATGTTCAGGAAGAGTGCAGCAAACTTTTCGAGGCTGATCCCGTCCAAGCTGCTGTCAGAGATAATCATCAGCACCATCGTCAGGCAGTATGGGTTAATGGGCAGCCGGCCCAGGGACTCCATGATTCCAGAGTTACGATTACCCTCATTCAGCCTCACATGATTCCCCAGTCGGCCCGGACTGGCCAGACTGTTGCAGTCAGGGTAGCAGGGGGCAAGGTGCTACGTTTATCCACCGCCCAAGTCCTCTTGGATTGGGGCTCAGGGAAGTGATAAGTGCGAGTGGTATTACTACGTGAGTTACCTGCAGAAGTACTTTTGGGGAACGATTTGGGACATTTAATTTCCTCTTATGCCCCAGAGGCCGCCATGATGGTGACCACCCGACGACAGAGCCAACTTCAAGGCAACTAAACTCCTATGGGGACCCAAGTAAGACCAAATCCTCCTACGTTATCCTGACTTGACAAACCCGTGTCCTGGGATTCTCCCTCCGACGTTAGGCAAGAGACTCAGAGTGACCCTACTTTAGCTGTTTATCGGGACAGGGCGGGCAAGGATCCAGGGGGGTTGGGCGAAGACAGAATAGAGTGGGGGGTTCTTTATCGATACACTGAGGGGGTGGGCACCGGGAAGCATCAGGTTCCCCAAAAACAGCTAGTCGTACCCCAGAAATGCAGACGGGAGCTATTGCGACTGGCTCACGACATCCCTTTGGCCGGACATTTAGGGATAGCTAAGACCTGGAGTCGGTTGTCTCATGCTTTCTTCTGGCCCAGGTTACATGCTGAGGTGCGAGAATACTGCCGGACCTATGAGACTTGTCAGAAAGTAGGGAAGACAGGGGATTACCAAAAAGCCTCTCTGCAAACCCTGCTGATCATTAGAGAGCCTTTTAGCCGGATAGCGGTAGATATTATAGGCGCACTGGCCTGCCTCAGTGCAACTGGGAAGTATATTCTTGTGGTGGTGGATTATGCCAGCCGCTACCTGGAGGCCAATTCCCTTATCCAATATCCAGGCTGATACGGTAGCCAATGCCTTACTGCGGGTATTCACTAGGGTAAGGTTTCCCCAGGAGATATTGTCTGATCAGGGTACTCAGTTCACAGCCGAGCTGACACAGCAGCTCGGCTGGGATAAACCCCTCCAGAGCGCTCCCTACCACCCTCAGACTAACGGGCTGTGTGAGAGATTTAACGGGACCCTGAAGCAGCTGCTTCGGGCCTTCGTGGAGAGTAGGAAGGATTGGGAGAAATATCTTCCCTATCTACTATTCGCCTATAGAGAGGTACCCCAAGAGTCCACGGGTTTTCCCCATTTGAGCTGTTATATGGGCGAAGGGTTATGGGGCCCTTAGACTTAGTGAGGGCCCAGTGGGAGGGGGTAGAGGATCCGGAAGGCCTCCCCATCCTTAGTTATGTCTTGGAACTCAGGGAGCGACTGGGGGAACTTACCGATCTGGTCCATGAGAATATGCAATGGGCTCAGAGTTAGCAGAAGGTTTGGTATGATCGGTCTGCTCGGGGGACTCTAAATATCTACCGATGCTGGAGATTCCCAAAATCAGTAGCTGTTTCGGGGGTTGGAAACTATTCGACTAGGAGATAGGTTAGGATCCCAAGAACGAGAACAGGCCAGGGAATTACTCCAGGACCAGCAGGAGATGTTCTCGGCGCTCCCTGGGTACACTCACTTAGCTGTGCACAAGGTAGAGACCCCTGGCCAGAAGCCCCTGAGACAACCAGCCTATAGGATTCCCGGAGCGGCGCGAGAAGGGATGAGAGCGGAGATAAGGGAGATGCTCGAGTTAGGAGTGGTCGAACCATCAGCAATCCCCTGGGCTTTCCCTGTAGTATTAGTCCCAAAACGGGATAGCACGACCCGATTCTGTGTGGACTATAGGCGACTGAATGATTGTACTGTGACAGACGCCTACCCTATGCCCCAAGTAGGTGAATTGCTGGACAAAATAGCTCAAGGACACTATCTGACGACTATTGACTTGTGTAAGGGCTACTGGCAGATTCCCTTGGAAGTGGAAGCAATTCCAAAGTCGGACTTCATCAACCCGTTCAGCCTTTACCAGTTTCAGGTGATGCCATTTGGGATGAAAAATGCTCCGGCTACCTTCCAGCGGATGATAGATCAACTCCTCAATGGTCTACAAGATTTTGCATGTGCATATCTTGGCGACATTGCAATCTATAGCCAGACGTGGGAGGAACATCTTAAACACCTGGGAATAGTGCTAGATAGGATCCGAGCCGCAGACCTGACCCTGAAGCTGGCCAGTTCCCAGAACCAAGACCCAGGTACTTGGATTTTTAGGGACAGCAGGGTACTACAGGATAGTATGTACCCCACTATAGTGACATAGCCAAACCCCTGACGGACCTGACCAAAAAGACTCTCCCTAGAGAGGTCTTGTAGTCCCCAGAGGGCAAAACAGCATTTCATCAGTTAAAAAACACCCCAATGCAAGCTCCCATACTGGCAGCACCCGATCCTAACAAACGCTTTGTCGCCTATACAGACACCTCCATGTTTGGACTGGGAGCTGTACTAAGTCAAGTTGGTGACAACGGGAAAGAGCACCTTGTGGCGTATCTCAGCCGCAAGTTGTTACCCTGTGAAGTTGGATATGCTGCTGTGGAAAAAGAGTGTTTGGCCTTAGTCTCGGCTTTAAAGAGATCGAAGCCCTATGTGTATGGACACTCTTTTGCCGTCATGACGGACCACAATCCCTTGATATGGCTAAATGGAATGGCGGGAGAGAACGGCCAATTACTAAGGTGGAGCCTGGCTTTGCAACCGTACAACTTCACCATACAACATCGGCCAGGGCCTCAAAACGGGAATGCAGATGGGTTATCCCTGCAGACAGACCTGGAACCTTAAGACTAATTTTCCAATATCCTCGAGTTGACTCGTTCGGGGTCCCACTGTTGCTGTTGGACTGTTTCCCAGGGGGGAGTATTGTCATGGACCTTGGAAGACTGAGGGGGTTCATAGGTTGGACTTGATGGACTGTCTTTTTTCAACCTCATCTACTATGACTGAAGTATTTTTCCTTGATTCTATTACACAGTGGTGGGTCTTCCGCCCTGTCTTATGTTTGGATCACCCTGTGTTTGTTTCATTGTTCACTGTTTGTCTTAGGGCTAACCCACTTCAGATGGCTCCGTGGTCTAGAAGGAAGGTATTGTTCTGTGTTTGACCGTTTGTTTATGTACCTTAATTATCTCCTGGGACTTCTCTGCATCATTACACATATCAGCCCTCCTATTCAAGCTATCGGACCAATCCCTGCTGATCCTGTTTCAAGTCCTCATTTGCATGGCCAAGAGGACATAAGTAAGGACTAGAGTGTACTTTACAATTGACCAATAGGAAAGTGGTTGTTTGGGCGGGGTGTTAAAACTGCTGTGTGTTGTGTGCATCCAATAAAGGTGAGATTCCTGTTTGAACTAACATACAGCCTGCCTGGTGTTTGTTCTGAACTATCACAAGTGGATTCGAACGGCACATAGCTGTACTTCGAATCCCGGAGCATTGGACAACCGAAATATCAGACGTTGTGATCTGCAATCTGATCCAATAGCAGCAGAGGAGTATTGGGAGAGTGGAACAGAGCAAGCAGGGGCTTTTTACACCTATCAAATAGGAGGTTGAAGGGAGTTCTCCTCGTTCTCCCTCTCCCTTTCTTAATTACCTTGGTCAAGCTAAATTAGCTAGTTAAAAAAAAAAGATACTTATATTTAAATTTCAACTACAATAAAGAAACCAGTAGTATGCAGGACACCCACTGCTACATCAGAGTGAGGGGTTGAATTCCAAAGAAGGTGGCCTTTTAAAACCTGAGAAGTTTCTTTTTAGGATAGGCACACTTTCTTTTGTCTCCCTTTTTAAGCTTACAGTCAACTAGACAAAACAGCATACATTTACATACTCACATACATATTTTCTCATACATTTTACAAGCACACATCTTTTATTTTATTTTGCTTAATCTTTTAAGCAGCATTTCTGTTTATTGTATTTTGGATCTTTGCTGTAATTTTGATACCTCTGTGTGATCAAATTAAGTCACATTTAATTTTATTTTGCTTGACATTTCATCAAATTTATTATTGACAATCACCTAAGACACTATTACAAGTGTCGAAAAATGTAACAGGGCTATAGAGGGAGGTCAAGTGATCTTTCAAAGCTCTGATCTTAATGTTTCACCTCAATCATCTAATCCTGAAATGTATCAATACCTTCATAAAAAAGGCTGACATCAGTTTGCAGGTGATACATGTTTTAGGTAAGCATAGTTTGGCAACTTGTAACCTCTTGTATAACAACAGCAAAGTTGGTCAGGTCCAGAAAGGCAGGGTCACACTCCTTGTCTGGGTCTCCATGTTGCTACACTCTGCCGGCTGCTTTCCCGTCTCAACCTGTGAGTCATTGCAGTCAGTAGTTCATGTACCTGGTAGGAGGTTCATCTGACGAGAGAGCTTCCCTTGCAGCTGAGCACCAAGCACCCCTGGAAGTGAGAACAAGAAGTGCTCAAAGAAGCACGGGTGCCATTTAGGTTGACGTGCTGGAAATTGCTTGCAGTGAAGACATGGACTGCCAGGATTGATGGCAGGAACATCCAAGGAAGAAGCAAGGTCAGGCTGGCAGGATCAGACTGAAGAAGCGTAGTCAAGGATGGAGCTGAGGTCTTACACAGGAATCCAGAGATGCAGTCACTAAGAAAAATTCTAAGCTTACAGTCCTGTTTACACATTTGTGTTTGCTTTGCTGCGCTTCAAAAATTATACCTCATGTCACTTTCTTGGCACTTCAAAGAATGTTTAAAGCCTCCATACAAGTCTATCACAAAGCTTGCTTTTAGCACCTGCAACTTTTGAGAGGATTTTATTCAGCTTTAGCCTAATGTACAAAAAACCTAAAACAGCTAAATGGGACTTTATATGAGAGTGCAAGGCATCTAACGCCAAGCGCCTCCATCCCCAATAATTTGTAGCTTATTGTGGTTTTGTAGGTATTGCAGGTATGATATATCCCAGGATGCACTAGTAAACTAACAAGCTAACCAGAAAGACATCATCAGCAGTCACTTCCAGTATGTGTGTATATATTCTGGGAGTGTCTGGTGCAGACATCATATCTAGTGCGTAGCATGGAGCAGCAGGAAGGTAAGGTTGGGTCCGGACTGGAGCAGAGCAACATGGGAACGCTAGAGTGGAAGGTAAGTGGGGACTGGAGAGAGAGGACTGAGTGGCAGAGGATGAGCAGAGCTGGGGGACTGGAGCAGGAGAAACTAGCAATGTCACATGTGGTACGCAGCGTGGGAGCAATATAGCGGGAGGTGAGCAGGGACCAGAGAGTGAGGAGAATCCAAAGGATTAGCAGAGCTGGGGCTTACTACTGAGTGTGAGATCAGCAGAGCTGGGGGGCTACTACTGAGCAGAAACAGAAAATGACTCCTGCGCACAAGTGGTCGACCAAATAGATGAAAGGAAGACACAGGCCTTGCTGCCCTCAAGGATGGGGAATCCTAGCAGACAAATAAATAAAAAGAGAAAAGGGCGCACCAGCCATGTGCATTATCTTTTGTAAAACATTTATTGAATAAAATGATAAAGGAAATTACTCACAAGCAGTAGTAAAATCATGTGCCGTAAACCTTGAACATCAACTAACAGCAAGTGGTTAAAATGATGAACGAAGCCTTCCAAAGGTCTTTAGAGGAATATATAGCACTGCCCGCTAACGCACTTCGAAGGGCTCGTCCCTTCTTCATCAGAGCTCAGCAGCTACTACTGAGCAGGGGGATCAGCAGAGTAGGGGGTTAGTCCTGAGTAGGGCATCAGCCGAGCTAGGGATACTACTAAGTAGGGGATCTGCTGAATGAGGGTAGTAATAAGCTGGGAATCTGCTGAACAAGGGTACCAATGAGCTTGAGATCTGCTGAACAGGGGTACCAATGAGCTGGGGATCTGCTGAATGGGGTTACTACTGAGCTGGGGTTCTACTGGGTCCTTTAAAAAAATCAAAAAGTAACACACACAGGGTATTTTCCAAGCTTTAATAAAGCTTCAAAAAAGCACCACTGAAGCATCATTGAAACAACACCGAAGCATCTTAAAAACATCACAGAAACACCACTGAAGCATCAAAAATACATAAAAAAAGCGTGTTGAAGTGGCAGGTGTTTTAATATGTGTTAAAGTCTAAGCAAGTGTAAATGACCCCTTAAAACACACAGTACAATGATCGTAGCTGTTCTTTGTTGCTGCCCCTGAGCTGGATTACAAGAACAGTTCCTTTTTACAAGTAAGGCATAGTAAAGCCCTTTTTTACAGAACCTAAAAGGGTTGATTTATTAAAGGCAAATAGGCTGTTCACTTTGCAAGTCATTTTGCACTTCACAAGGGATGTTTTCTTAGCTTAGTAAATGATGTAAATCTCTGCTGACTTCCATCCTCCAATCATGTGCATTTTTTTTCTTGCATGTGATTGGGTATTCTTTGCAAAGTGAATTTTCACCGCAATCACTGGGCTAAAAGAAAGTTCCCTTGCAAAGTTAAAATCCTTTGCACAACAAGCAGCTTGTTTGTTTTAGTAATTCAACAACTATGTTATACACTCACTGGCCACTTTATTATTTACACCTTAATTCTTCATGGCATAGATTCAACAAGGTGTTGGAAACATTCCTCAAAGATTTTGGTCCATATTGACATGATAGCACCATGCAGTTGTTTCAGATTTGTGGACTGCACATCCATGATGCGAATCTCCCATTCCACCACATCCCAAAGGTGCTCTATTGGATTAAGATCTGGTGACTGTGGAGACCACTGGAGTACAGTGAACTCATTGTCATGTTCAAGACACCTGTTTGAGATGATTTGAGTTTTGTGACATGGTGCATTATCCTACTGGAAGTAGCCATCAGAAGATGGGTACACTCTAGTTATAAAGGGATGGACATGGTTAACAACAATACTCAGGTAGGCCGTGGCATTTAAACTATGCTCAGTTGGTACTAAGGGTGCCAAAGTGTGCCAAGAAAATATCTCCCACACCATTACACCACCACTAGCCCGAACTGTTGAAACAAGACAGGATGGTCCATGCTTTCATGTTGTTTTCACCAAATTATGACCCTACCATCTGAATGTTGCAGCTGAAATTGAGGCTCATCAGACCAGGCAGCTCTTTTCCACTCTCTATTGTTTAATTTTGGTGAGCCTGTGCAAATTGTAGCCTCAGTTTCCTGTTCTTTGCTGACAGGAGTCATACCCGATGTGGTGGTGTGGACCATTCTCTGTAAACCCTAGAGATTGCATTGAGTTGCTGCCATGTGATTGACTGATTAGCAATTTGTGTTACCAAGCAATTGAACAGGTGTACCTAATAATGTGGCCGGTGAGTGTATATATTCATTATGGATAGACTTGGTTATTCTTAATTGGTTAATAATGTGTTTATACTTATTTGTTGGCATACATTTATAGTGAGTTGTAGCCTTGATCATAGACTGTTTTGTCTGAAACATGTAAGTTGTTACTGCCTTGCCATCCACAAATTTCTATGGTTTTCAAGCAGGCTACCTTTGACTGCTGCACTTAGAACAGTGTGCTGAAATATCCTGCACAGGCAGTAGTGTTTTCATCATCCTGTCCTCTCCAGCACATGTAAATTTTGAGTGTTGTTAAAAGCTTACGTATGAAAATCATGTAACCAGACTAGCTTCTAGACTCCTGTCTGATCCTTGTCTCTTTATTGCTGGTATTACAGTAAATGAAGCATTTCTATTCTTTCATCCATATGTGTTTGTGTCTGCATCACATCCTTTGCCTTTGACATTGTCCTTAGGCCACTGCTGCATCAATTCTACAGACACTCAGTATGTACCAGAGAAGTCACAATTTCTAGATGTTTTATAATTTACATACAGCAGTACTGTATAACCATTTTTCAGAAAACTCAGTTCTTGTACTTTGAAATATTAATTATGAGGTTGCCTTTTATTATATATATATTGATTTCTCTAGTGTTTAATGAAGGAAGACTTGCTTCATAATATCAAATTATATTTCTAAATTGTAAATTTGTGTTCCCAAGGAATGCCCACTCAGCTCTTTAATTTTCTTTCATCGATGCCTTATTAAGCACAGCCAGACAATTAATGGCTGTTTCATAATCCTTTTAAGAAAATGGATAAAGGAATGATTGACTAGCAGAATGTTGACAGGTTTATTTAAATGAATGATTCAATACTTTTTGATCAGAGAAAATTAGATCTGAATTACTTTCACGAAACAAAATGATTTTCTACTGAAATTGCAAAATACCTAATGAACCAGGGGTAAATGCTGACTTTAGTGATGAACAGGACAATGCACTGTGTGGAAAACAAAGCTATAGTGATTACAGTTACCTTTATTTGTAGAAAGGGCACATGCAAGATTTAGGCAGAGGGATTTCATCTCTATCGTTTACTCCAATGTTCATTATTAGGGATGAGCTTTCTGTTCGGGTCGAACATGAGTTCAACTCGAACATTGGCTGTTTGCTCGTTCGTCAAAAACCTAACATTATGGGCCATTCGTGCCAAATTTGAGTGGCGCGTAACGGCCCATAATGCACTGTGGGTGCACAGTGCATTGCTGTATGATGATTGGCCAAAGCATTCACCATGATCTGCATACCTTGGCCAATCCCAGTGCCCTCAGCTAAGAGAGCCATAATTGGCCAAAGGCAGGGTGCCTTTGGCCAATCATGGCTCAGGGAGACACGGCTCAGGGGAAGTCCACGCCCCACACTATATAAGGCTGCCCCGTGTAGTGTGTTGTTGGCATAGACGAAGAGAGAGTGTCATTTAGATTGAGCAGGCAGGCAGGTTATTCAGTTCGCTGCAGTGTATTTTATATACATGTGTATATATATATATATATATATATATATATATATATATATATATATATATACAGGCAGTCTCGTATATATATATATATATATACAGTATATATCCACTGTATCCAGTTTAGCTATATCTGACTGCAGGCCGTTCCTGGTGTACTTTTTCTAATATACTTCAGGCGGTGTACACAGTACTGTGCACCCATAGAGCAGTTGCTACTACTTTTCTGGTGGTGTACACAGTACACAATACATACAGTTCACCTATAGTTGTTATTACACTTCTATTGGTTTACACAGCACTGTGCACCCCTAGTGCAGTTGCTACTACTTTTCTGGTGGTGTACACAGTACACAATACATACAGTTCACCCATAGTTTTTATTACACTTCTGTTGGTGTACACAGTACCATGCACCTTTAGTGCAGTTGCTACTACTTTTCTGGGGGTGTACACAGTACACAATACAGTGTAGTGTGGTTTTGCTAAACAAAATTTACAGCATGTCCGGTAGGCCACCAAGGAGAGGCAGACGCTCACAGGCCACTAAAAGAGGGCAAGCAGGCTCTGTGTCTACAGTTGACAGTGCTGGTCATGGACAGGGTGCATCCTCAGCACGTGGCCATGGGGCATGCTTGTCCTTTTTTCTGCAGCTGGACATGTTAATGAGCCACAACATGCAGAAGAGTTGGTGGAATGGATAACAAAGCTGTCCTCTTCCTCCTCATTCTCTGTAACCCAGGCTCAGAGTAGTTTGCCTGCCAATGCAGCTGCCAAAGCGGCCTATTCCATCGGCTCCATGTCAACAGTCACTCTTTCCCTAGCCCCACCATCATGCACGGAGGAGTCCCCCGAACTATTCGACCACAGTGTCGGGTACATGCTGCAGGAGGATGCGCAGCGATTTGAAGGCTCTGATGATGGTACCCAGGTTGAAGAAGGGAGTAACGTGAGCCTAGAGAGAGAGGGTGCCCAAGAAGGTCAAGAAACTGGCAGTCATGCTCCCCCAGGTGCAGCATACTGCCAAGATTGCTCCAGTGATGAGGAGGGAGGGGATGATGAGGTCGCTGACTCTACTTGGGTGCCTGATAGAGGAGAGGAGGAGGAGGAACATCTCCAATAAGGCAGGATGCCCTCCAGGGGGCAGCTTAAGGGCAGCCACCCTATTGCATCACACTGCAGAGCTAAGCCGATGCAGGGCACTGCTGACTCCCTGATATTTTGAAAATTTCTTTGGTGTGGGCCTTTTTTGACATGTGTGCAGCAGATCGCACCGTTGCTGTTTGCAAGATATGTCTGAAGCGTATCAAGCGTGGCCAAAACAGCAGCCGCATGGGCACCACATGCTTGACCAGACATATGATGACCTCCCTTGCAGTCCGTTGGCAACAGCACTTAAAAGACCCACTTCAAAGAACAAGGCGGAGGACCTCTCCTTGCTCCTCATCAGCTGGGATCTCCAACCCCCAATATACCTCCAGTCCTCTCAGAAACCTGCACTGAGAGGAATGGAGGTATAGAAATAGGTGTCCCAAGTACTTGCAGCCAATTTGCTATCGGTACACCAACATCAGATTTTAGCAGGCAATTTTCCCTACCCCAGTTGCTAAACCGTCAAAAGAAATTAAATTGCTAGCACTGCAAATGCTGCCTTTTCAGCTGGAAGACTCTGCCCCCTTTCATGAATTTGTGGAATGTGCGGTACCTCAGTGGCAGGTTCCCAAACGCTATTTCTTTTCACAGAAGGCCATTCCGGGTCTCTCTACCAGCATGTGGAAGGCAATGTCTTGGCCTCGTTGGACAGGGCGGTCAGCAGTAAGGTGCATAATACTGCTGACTCATGGTCCAGCAGGCATGGACAGGGATGTTACTTTTCTTTCACAGTGCACTGGGTAACTCTGCTGGCACCTGGGAAGGATGCAGGACAGGGTTCAGTATTGTTGGAGCCTGTCAGGGAACAATTCGCAGAAGAACTGGCATCAAGGGCCAGGAGAATCGCGGATCAACAAACGCAAATTCCCCAATGCTGATGCGCATGTGCGCGCGCACACGGGTGAGAACGGTCAAGACATTATATTCTCCAGTGTCCATGCACGCGCACCACAGCGTACGCAATACATGAGAGACTCTAGGCACCCAGTGGCCTATTTATAGCCTGCTGCAGCAGTCATTAACTACTGCATTATCTTCAGCTTTCCTGTGTATTCCTGAGTTCTTGTTCCTGTTGTCTTGGATTACCTGTTATCTACCCAGCTTGCCTCGACTAGTCTGATCTGTGTATGACCCCGGCTTGACCCTTGGCTTGTTCCTTTTAACCCCGCTTCTGCCTGCTGCCCTGTGTATGATCCCTGGCTTGTTCTATTGACTCTGTTTCTGCTTGCTGTTCTGTGTATGACTTCCGGCCTGGCTCCCGACTCCGCTTCTGGTTCTCCCTGCTGCACGGTCTCATCTGGTATTTTCGATGTACTCCTGCCTAGCCGTCTACCCTACTTGTCAGCTGCCTTCCAGCAGACTTCTCTTCACCACCTCAGCCTGTCACAGCTGGCAACCCCTGCCTCTTTGAGTATAGCACTCCCTGTGCCACCTTCAGGGGGCGCTCTGCACTTAGTTGCAAGGGAAGCTCTGCCAGCACTTCAGCCTCCGGCCAGGTACGTGACAGTATCATGCAGCCAGTAATGTCAGAGGCTGACGGAGGTGCTTCCCCGCTCAAGGCTCTGTGCCAGCAAGTCGCAGCGCTTACCCAAGCAGTGACGAGCCTACAGGAGCATTATTTGCAATTGGAGGGTTGCCTTCAGAACCAGACCATGTCTCTTGTTGTGGAAACTTCTACTCCACCTGATGCAGTCACTACATCCGCTCCAATGATGGTTCCTCCCCCTAAACCAAGGGTACCTACTCCAGAATGCTTCTCAGGTGACCGAAGGAAGTTCCGAGCATTCAAGGATACCTGTCTACTTTACCTGGCTCTTCAGCCAAGAACTTTCTCTCTAGAGACTGTTAAGGTGGGATTCGTTATTTCCCTGCTGTCTAATGAACCCCAGTCTTGGGCCCATCAGTTGCTAATCCTGCTATTGACTCAGTGGACATGTTCTTTGAAGCCATGGCCAAATGATACGATGACCCGCAACGCATGGCTATCTGCTGAAGCTGCCCTTCATGCCTTGCGGCAGGGAAGGAACCTGTAGAGGACTATATTGTGGACTTTCGCAATTGGGCTGCAGACACAAGGTGGAATGAGGTTGCTCTGTTGCTCTCAGATATCACTTCTGGCTTGGCTTGTCTGAACCTATCAAAGATGAGCTAGCACGAGTGGAGTCCCCAACCACATTAGAACGGCTCATTTTTCTAGCCATCCAAATTAAAAGGCGCCTGCGGGAGCGACAGTCTAAACATGGACAATCCTTCCGGCCTACATGGAAGCTGTCTAAGGTTCCAGCCGCTCCTGCACCCTCCACTCCAGTCATGTCTAACAGAAGGCCTATGCAAATTGGCGTGGTTCGCTCTGCCCTGACCCCTAATGTGAGACTTTGTTGCCGGCAAGCCAACCTTTGTTTCTATTGTGAAGAAGCGGGACATATCCTTTGCAACTGTCCAATAAGGCCCAGTAGAACTTCTCTCTGCAATTCTACGTGCCTCCAAATCCCGAAACCTTCTCCAACTCACCTTGTTCTCCATGTCACATTACAGTTGGCAAGAGGAGAGGTCAGGCTTCCAGCAATAATCGATTCTGAGGCTTGCAGTTGCTTTTTGGACATTTCTCTTGCTAAAGACTTCAGGATTCCCCTTCGGAATAAAGAACATAAACTTAAAATTTATTTGGCTGATGGATCCACACCTTGGTCTTGGCCTGTTACTCAAGAGACTTTACCTACTCTTACCATAATTGACTCAGGGCATCAAGAATTCCTTTGTTTTGATGTTCTTTGTTCACCAATGTTTCCTGTAATTCTGGGGCTCCCCTGGCTGCAGGCACACAACCCACAGATAGACTTGAACACAGGGAATATTTCCTTCAAGTCAACCTACTGCCGTCAGCATTGCATAATACCTGAACCTATAGCACCTTCCAGTTGCCTTACCGTCCAGACAGTTTCCAATACCAGCTAAAACATCCCTCCAGTTTACCATGACTTCCTAGACGTTTTTGATAAAAGAAAAGCCGACACATTACCACCCCATCGTCCTTACGATTGTCCAATCGATTTGTTGCCTGGTGCGGAGATCCTCTTTGGGTGAATATTTCCACTTTCAGAGACTGAGCTTGAGACCTTACGTCAATATATTGATGAGAACCTAGAGAAGGGGTTCATCCACCCATCATCTTCCCTAGCTGGTGCCGGGATCTTCTTCGTGGAGAAGAAAGACCATACCCTCAGGCCCTGTGTGGACTACAGGGAACTTTTGGGCATTTTGAATACCTTGTTATGCTTTTCAGACTGTGTCATGCCCCAGCGACCTTTCAACATTTTGTGAACAACATCTTTAGAGAGTTCCTGGATCACTTCCTGATCGTATACTTGGATGACATTCTCATTTTCTCTGCCACCTTGGAGCTACATAGAACCCACGTCCGGAAGGTTCTATCCACATTAAGGGAACACGGGCTCTATGCAAAAGCAGAGAAGTGTGAATTTGAAAAGCCGTTCATACAATTCCTGGGTCTAATTATTTCCATATCTGGGGTAGCCATGGACCCTCAGAAAGTATCCGCTATTCTGGAGTGGTCATCCCTTACCGATAAGAAAGGCATCCAAAGGTTTGTGGGTTTTGCTAATTTTTATCAGAGATTTATTAAAGATTTTTCTCGTATTATTGCCCCCATTACTCAGCAGACTCGCCAGCATACCCGTTTCCAGGGGTGCCAGGAGGCCTAAGAAGCTTTTGATAAGCTAAAGGCTCTGTTCACCTCAGCCCCCATTCTGCAGCATCCAGATCCAGCCTTACCCTATCTCTTGGAGGTTGATGCATCGGAAGTCACCATAGTGGCTGTCCAGTCTCAACGTAAAGCTTTACTACACCCAGTGGCCTTTTTCTCCCGAAAACTAAGCCAGCCAGAAAGAAATTATGATGTGGGGATCGGGAATTACTGGCAATAAAAGCTGCTCTAGAAGAATGGCGTTACCTACTTGAAGGCGCAGCTTACCCCATCATGATATTCACAGACCATAAGAACCTTGAATATCTCAGATCAGCCAAATGACTAAAACCATGGCAAGCCATATGGGCCTTGTTCTTTTCGACATTTAACTTTCATCTCGCTTATCGCCCAGGGTCCAAGAATGGGAAGGCAGATGCTCTCTCATGCATGTTCCCAGAAACTCCGGAGACTGTCACCCCTAGCACCATCTTGTCCCCTCAGAATTTCCTTTCGATTCAGACCGATCTAAAATCGACCCTCGAACAAGCCTCTGCTCAATGCTCTGAGTCCGAAGGTTCTGTGTTCAGAAGACAGGAAGGACTCCTGTGGCACGAGCACAAGATCTTTGCTCAGCAGGGAGCCAGGCTTCAGGTCCTCAAGACCTTTCATGAACACCAGCTTGCCTGTCCATAAGACTTCTGAGCTGATTCGACAATCCTACTGGTGGCCTAACCTGAGGCAAGATTGCAGGGACTTTGTAGGTTGTATGGTTGTATGCGTCAATGGCACCAACCTCTTCTCCGCCCTCAAACAGGGACACTTGACCCATGTTCCCTGTTTGGCTCACGTCCTGAATTTGGTGGTGCAGCAGTTCTTGAGCAGGTACCCTGGCTTACAGGATCTCCTGAGACAGGCCAGGTCATTTCCGCCGGTCATATAATGCCAGTGCTCGGCTGGCTGACATTCAAAGAGAATGCAACCTGCCCAAGAACCGCCTCATTTGTGACATGCCCACCAGGTGGAACTCAACGTTGGCAATGCTGCAGTGCCTGCACATGCAGCAGAGGGCCATCAATGAGTACCTGTGTGAGTATGGCACCAGGACAGGGTCAGGGGAGCTTGGCTTTTTTTCACCACGCCAGTGGATACTGATTAAGGATGCATGCACTGTCCTGTCACCATTTGAGGAGGCCACAAGGATGGTGAGCAGTGACAGTGCATGCATCAGTGATACTGTCCCTCTTGTCTTCCTGTTGGAGCACACGCTTCATGGAATAATGGACAGGGCACTTGGGGCAGAACAGCGGGAGGAAGAGGAGGACTTCCTTACCTCTCAAGGCCCCCTTTATCCAGATACCAGTATTCCTGCAGGCCAGCTGATCACACAGGAAGAAGAAGAGGAGGAGGAGGATTGTGTCAGCATGGAGGTGGAAGATAACACTCAGCATTAGCAGCAGTCTTTAAGGGATAGTTTGCAGTCCCCAGGAACCCATGGAGTTGTACGTGGCTGGGAGGAAGTGGTTGAGGATCATGTGATCCTTAGTGACCCAGAGAACTCAGGATCAAATGCCTCTGCAAGCTTACGCTGCATTGCCTCCCTGATCCTGCAAAGCCTGCAAAAGGACCCTAGGATTCGTGGTATCAAGGAGAGGGATCATTACTGGCTGGCAACCCTTCTTGATCCACGTTACAAGGGTAAGGTTGCAGAACTTATCCAGCCTTCGCAGAGGGAGCAGAAGATGAAACATCTTCAGGAGGCCTTGCAGAAAGGTTTGTGCAATGCGTTTCCACAGCCTGGGAGGTTACAATTTCCTGGTGCCCAGGTCTGATTGGTTCCAGCAACCATCGCCAGCGTCTTAATTACATGGTGCAGGAATATCTAGGGGCAGGATCAGACTTGGAGACCTTTCCACCAGAACATCCACTGGGTTACTGGGTCTTGAGGATGGACCACTGGCCAGAGCTTGCTCAATGTGCAATTGAGCTACTGGCCTGTCCTGCATCCATTTCTGAACGCACATTCAGTGCTAATGGAAGCTTTGTAACCAATCACAGAGTGCGCCTGTCCACAGACTCTGATCGGCTCACATTCATAAGAATGAATCAGTCTTGGATCACCAGCTACCAAGCACCTGAAGCTGATGTACTGTAACCGATTGACTTTTCTATGAATGTGGGATACCTTGAAAACTGCATATGCTGAGTGACTATCCTATTATGCTGAGTGACTATCCTATTCCTCCTCAATCTTCATGATGATAGCTTCTAGGAATATTTTACAGTGTTGTAACACCACCACCATCACCACCACCAAGGCACCACCACCACTGCCTAAGGCCAATTTGTCTGCCCTTGTTTAATAGGGGTGTGTCATTACAATTTTTGATCTAATATTTCACAGCAGGGCCTGTTCCTGCACTCAACAAAAGTATCTGTGAGGCTTTACAGTGTTGTGCCACCACCAACACCTAAGGCCCAATTTTCCGCAGGGTGTATAGGGAAGGCCGTATAGTATATACAGACAGTCCCCTATTTTCAAACATCCGACTTACAAACGACTCCTACTTAGAAACGGAGGGAGACAACAGGAAGTGAGAGGAAATCTACCACTAGGAAGGAAAATTCTCTCCTGTAAGAGTTAATATGGGAAAAATTTGTCTTCACTGTTGCTTTATCACCAATCCTTGTTTCCCTAATAACCAGAAATGTTCTAAATCCAATTATCATTGGGACATAAAGTGAGGTGAAATCTTCCGAACAGGGGCACAGGGGCTGGAGCTACACTTACAAAATGTACCTGTTCCAAATTACAAACAGATTCAACTTAAGAACAAACCTACAGTCCCTATCTTGTTTGTAACCTGGGGACCGCCTTTATACTGCTGCTGTTCAGAGTATATAGGGCCTGGGGGCCCCATGCCTTTTTTTTTCTTAATTTGGGTGCGGGGTTCCCCTTAATATCCATACCAGACTCAAAGGGCCTGGTAATAGTCTGGGGGGGGGCAACATTACATTACAACTGCAAACTGCAAGCACTTTTAAATGACTTTTATTCCTTTAGAATTGTCATTTTGTGCAGGAACCGTTCTAAACACGGGAAAAATGCGCCACTTTACAGGCATACTATAGTCACCCCCCAGGCACGATATTTAAAGGAATATTTCACTTTTATTGTTTCACTTTAAGCATTATTAGAATCACTGCTCCTGGAAAAACTGCCATTTTTAAAACTTTTTTTGCATTGATACATGTCCCCTGGGGCAGGACTCGGGTCCCTAAACACTTTTTATGACGATAACTTGCCTATTAGCCTTTAAAATTAGCACTTTAGATTTTTCACGTTCAAGTCCTATACACTTTAACGGTGTTCGCACAAATTTTTTGCCTGTTCGCATGTTCTGCCGCGAACTGAACCGGGGGGTGTTCGGCTCATCCCTATTCATTATAATGTATGCATTGCCAGGTCACAAACTGATATTTATAAATGTAATATTTATAAATGCAGAGATGCAGCCTTCATCTTGTCAGTTACAGCCATATGGTGAAAAAGACATTGATTTTGGCTCATTAGGAAACAGACCTGCCTTTTAAAAAAGACCTTTGAAGAGGTACAATATCAATGTTAAAGCGGTTGTAAACCCTTACAGACCACTTTTTGCTACAGGTAAGGCTATAATAAGGCTTACCTGTAGCTACCCAGGATATCTCCTAAACCTGCACAGTTTAGGAGATATCCCCTATATTTGCATGTGCCAACGTCATCGGCACATGCACACTGACACAAACTGAAGCAATGCCACATATGTGCTGTTGCTTCAGTGAGCATGCCGTTACCCCATGCATGCAGGCGCAGGGGTGATGTCATCGCGGCTCCGGCCAATCACAGTGCCGGAGCCACGATACCTGGAAGTAACCCCTGGGAGTGATGTCGCCGGCCAGTGCTGTGTATGGGCATCGCTGCGAGGGCTTTGATCTCAGGTGAGTATTACATAATGAGCTAGTATGCTATGCATACTAGCTCATTATGCCTTTGTCTTGCAGGTGTTAGTTTTTTTTTTTAAAAGTGGGTTTTCAACCACTTTAACCTCAGGTGCTTATGTATGAAGATCGGAGGGAAATAAAATATCCAAATGACTGATGATTTTGTCAGTTAACCTGAGCAGGGACCTAGGCCACACTCAATGCATTTTAAACACATCTTTGCATGTATTCCCAAAAAGACCAAAACATACAAAATCATAGGGTATTTGTATTTTGACCAAAATATGTAAGCAGGGACCTAGGCCACACCCAAGTAACCCTTTCACTGCAAAAACCACATACTAAAAAAAACAAACAAAATGGATGCATAATGCTTGTAAACCTTACTTGTATTGCCTCTACCATTTATTTATTAGAACTACTGCAATGCATTTTAAACACATCTTTGCATGTGTTCCAAAAAAGGCCAAAACATACAAAATCATAGGGTATTTGTATTTTGGCCAAAATATGTAAGCTCATAGCCCTCATAGAGGGCCTGATACTAACAATTTTGTACAGAGTACAACAAATCTGGGTTTTTTATTTGTTACCTGACTTTTTCTCAAACCACACCTAGTTAACCCTTTTTTTTTATATCAGTCATATTTTATTCCATTTTTGAAGGGGCATAAATAAGTGCCATCAATACAACTTTACTACAAATAAGCAAAAACATAGATTTCAATCAGTGATATCCCTAGAAATGGTATCCAATCTTAGGTATTGGATATACTTTAACATTTTGACATAAAACGTAGATAATGACCCAAGGCTGTTCAGTAGGGATGGGCCGCTAAGTTTGACTCAAACATCGCATGTTCGCCAAACACCAAACATTATGGGGTGTTTGTGGGAAATTCGAGTGCCTGCGGACAGAGGCGGCTCTCCAATTAGGCAAATTAGGGGATCGCCTTAGGCCTCGCAATCACAGGGGCATCGTGGCCGCCTAATTTGCCTGATATGTGTAGAGGGTACGGCGGATCCCTATCCCACTTGCTCTCCCCCCGGTCGGCGGCAAATGACAGGTGCGGATCAGAGAAGGAGGCCTCCTTCAGCCCCCCTGCTCAAGCCGCCGCTGAAAGACTGGAAGGCTCTCTGTGCTTCCTGCCCATTCCCCCTCATTCCTCCTGTCAGAGGAGGAGAGCAGAGCAGCAGGAAATCAGAATGGCTGTGTCTCTGTGTGGAGATAGAGAGTAGCTGCGTGCTCTTCTCCCCCCCCCCCTCCTCCTCTCCTCCTCTCATCACTGTACTCGGGATCTGCGCTGACTATGTTTCTTCCACCTACTTCTTATTGGGAAGCGGAAAAAAAACACTTAAAATTAAGCAGAGAGGAGGATTGTGGGATATGTAGTCCAGAGGGCTGGACATTGCCACACTAAGGGAAGAAACTGCAGCCCCCGCATGCCCAGCTGAAGAGGAGGGAGCTTAGGAGAGCTTTTGGGGAAGTGCACCCAGGACTCCAGAGGGAGAGGATTGTGCTGATAGGACTCCATCAGAGAGAGAGAACCCCGCTATATTGCACCACCAGAGAGAAAGCCACACAGCCTAGAACCATCCCTTGTGAAAAAAGGCATGAAGTTATTTTCAGAATACAGATCTGAGCACTACCCAGCGGAGTCGCCACAGGCAACCCAGAATGAGCTAACTCCTGATCAGAGGAACCATTGTTGCTGTATCCCCGGCTCTATTAAGAGGGCCGGTCGGCCACTATTTACTGTCATCTATAGGAACTGCCCACCCTGTTACTCTTTGGCCCTAATACTGCCTGCAGGCCTTATTCACAGCTGCAACGTGCACGAATGATTAGAGATTAGGGATGAGCTTCGAATTCGAGTCAAACTCATGTTCGACTCGTACATAGGCTGTTCGCAAGTTCGCCGAACAGCGAACAATTTGGGGTGTTCGCGGAAAATTCGAAAGCCGCAGAACACCCTTTAAAAGTCTATGGGAGAAATCAAAAGTGCTAATTTTAAAGGCGTATATGCATGGTATTGTCGTAAAAAAGTGTTTGGGGAACTGGGTCCTGCCCCAGGGGACATGGATCAATGCAAAACAAAGTTTTAAAAACGGCCATTTTTTTGGGAGCAGTGAATTTAATAATGCTTAAAGTGAAACAATAAAAGTATAATATTCCTTTAAATTTTGTACCTGGGTGGTGTCTATAGTATGCCTGTAAAGGGGTGCATGTTTCCCGTGTTTAGAACAGTCTGACAGCAAAATGACATTTCAATGGAAAAAAGTCATTTAAAAGTACTTGCGGCTATATGAATTGTCGGTCCGACAATACACATAAAAGTTCATTGATAAAAATGGCATGGGATTTCCCCACAGGGGAACCCCGAACCAAAATTAAAAAAAAATGTTTTTTAAATGTTGAGGGCATGTGGCCTGGTACGGTTCATGAGGGGGGCGCTCTCTCGTCCTCCCTCTTTTCCTGCGGCCTGCCAGGTTGCGTGCTCGGATAAGGGTCTGGTATGGATTTTTGGGGGGACCCCACGCCATTTTTTTTTTAAAAATTGGCACGGGGTTCCCCTTAGAATGGGGGACCCCCACGGCCTTATTTTCTTTAAAATGGCGCAGGGTTCCCCTTAATATCCATACCAGACCTGAAGGGCCTGGTATGGAATTTAGGGGGACCCCCACGCCATTTTAAAAAAAATTTTGGTTCGGGGTTCCCCTGTGAGGAAATCCCATGCCGTTTTTATCAATGAACTTTTATGTGTATTGTCGGATCAACAATTCATATAGCCGCGAGTACTTTTAAATGACTTTTTTTCCCTTTGAAATGTCATTTTGCTGTCAGACTGTTCTAAACACGGGAAATATGTGCCCCTTTACAGGCATACTATAGACCCCCCAGGTATGAAATTTGAAGGAATATTGCACTTTTTTTGTTTCACTTTAAGCATTATTAAAATCACTGCTCCCGAAAAAAGGGCCGTTTTTAAAACTTTTTTTTGCATTGATCCATGTCCTCTGGGGCAGGACCCAGGTCCCCAAACACTTTTTATGACAATAACTTGCATATAAGCCTTTAAAATTAGCACTTTTGATTATTTATGTTCAAGTATCATAGACTTTAACGGTGTTCGCGTGTTCTAACACATTTTTTGCCTGTTCGCATGTTCTGGTGCGAACCGAACAGGGGGGTGTTCGGCTCATCCCTGTTAGAGATGAAGAATTAGGACTTAGTGCTGGTTCACACTGCAGCGATATCCGACATCGGATATGATTTGTACCACACTGCAGAGCAAATCACATGCCGACTCTGTGCGATGCGATTTCAGCCATACAGATAGTATGGCTGAATTTGCATTGCATTCAGACCAAACTCACACAGGACCCTTTTTCTGATCCGCAGCAGAATCAGATCGCATGGGTGTTCACACCCATGCAATCCTATTCCTGTCCAAATTTGCAGTTCACACTGCGATATGCGAACTGATTTTAAGGTGTCATTAACTTTTAATTGAAACTCTCAGCAGTTCGTATAGGGCAGTGTGAACTGCCACCGGGAGACATGTGATGCGGGAACCCGCAGTGGATTTGCAGGATTCCCACGTCGCTGAAGAGTGAACCAGCACTTAGGCTCTGTTCACACTGGTGCAATGAAAGAACCCTGCAAATCCACTGTGGGTTCCCGTATCGCACCTGACTCGCAGGCGGTTCACACTGCCTTATGCGAACCGCTGGGAGTGTCAATACAAAGTTAATGACACCCCTAGATCAGTTCACATATCGTAGTGTGAACTGTCAATTCAGACATGAATAAGATCGCATGGGTGTCAACACCTATGGGATCCGATTCTGGTGCGGACCAAAAAAGGGTCCTGTACGACTTTGGTCCAAATGCAATGCAAAATCAGCCATACTATCTGTATGGCTGAAATCGCATAGCATAGACTTCACATGTGATTTGCACTGCAGTGTGGTGCAAATCACATGTGAGGTCGCACAGTACACTGGTGTGAACCAAGCCTAAGGACTGCCATATATCTGTAGCGGCCCCAGGGCTATGGTAGGCACTACCATATGGCGGCTTAAGCAGCCACCTCAGGGCACCAGGATAGGGGGGCAGTAAAATCCTAATCCCCAGCCACTTGCTGGGGATTCTGATTTTTACAGTGCTGAATGTTTTTGTTTTTTGTTTTTTTTACACACTCCCAGCTGGGAGTGTGTGTGCTTTAGTAAAGCTGACTGTCGCCTTTCATGTGGAAGTGTTACAAGTGGCTGTGAAGTCGCCTATCACTTTCACCACTCACACATTGTGCAACCCCCTTCACCATGTTTACTGGGCACCATTGTCCCACCTGCGGGCCCGGTGCTGTCATGGTGGGTGGCACTGGGAAGGGCGGCGGGAGCTCAGCAGACCTTTGTTCACTCAGCCACCCTCCTGTACACAGCCTGGGAGGTGTCATGTATGACGTCAGGGGCGGGCTTGGCTAGGGGGCAGAGTGGAAATTGTCCCCTAGGCCACCCTAACCTATGTTGAAAACAGCCGGCAGCCGCTACCCACTGACTTTTTTTTTTTAATCCTGTAGAAAGTTGGGCCGTCGGCCCAGCCGGCCGCTGTTGCATTCCAGGAGTTGCGCTCCCGAGCAGTGCAGAGGAAACTACAACTACTGTATAGGGAGCCTGCAATTATGGACACTGGCGAGGCTGCATTGATGGGTAATGATGAGGCTGCATTGATGGGCACTGATGAGGCTGCATTAATGGGCACCGATGAGGAGGCACTGGTGAGGCTGGATTGAAAACCAGGTGGGCAAGGGGCGTGGCCTGACCGGGATCCGTATAGGACGTGTTGCACAGAGCTCCTGTAATCCCCCTGCAGAATCCTTGCCATCCTACCTCTGGTAAAGCAAATCCTGGTCCCCACAAGACATCCAGGGCTAAACAGACAGCCAGAGAGTCGCTCGTGCCTGTATCGCGGCTGTCTTCTGTGTTGGGGGCCGCCTGGAGGACAGGCCGCGGCTCCGGCCTACTCCCGGGAGCGGTGGCCATCTTGGTACACCAGACCGCGGTCCCGGCGCCGAATCCTGACCCCCCAGACCTCCCTTTAAGTGGCTCAGTTTCCATATAGAAACCGGAGACCACCCGCCACCCGTTGCACCCACTGATGCCCCTCCACGTCTGTTAGAAGGCAGATAAACAGCTCTGGCCCTGTGAACGACGGCCATCTTGCTGCACCCGGCCACGCTGCTGGAGCATAATCATGGCCTCCCAGACCTCCCTATCCACGGCTATTACTCTCCACGGCAACTAGAGACCACCCACCACCTGGGGCACACACTGACACCCCTCCAAGGCAGCCTGCAGGCGAAAGAACAGCTCCGGCCCTGTGAACAGCGGCCATCTTGCTCCACCCGGCGGCCATCTTGCTATACCCGGCAATCACTATTATGATTCCCCTGAGACCGGTAAGCCCCCCCTGGAAGCTGGATCACTCTGGCCGGCCGGGCTGTGACCCCCAGGGATGGACAGATTGATTTGACCCTGTAATTAAAGCTGAAAGCACAGCCCTAGGGGGGTGCATGCATGTGAACAGGGAAAATGGATGCCTGATTCCCCTGCTCCGCGCCAACGGAATGACAAACCTCGGCTAGCATAGCACAATCCGCAGCTCCGGAACACATAAAGCATCCGGCGGTTATGTACCGCTCAACGAAGAACCGTCACAAGTGTAACACACAACCCAAATCAGCTCTGGCCACAGGGAAGGGGAAAAGGGCAATGGCTCCAAACCCACCGGAGCCGGACGACTCCTCACAACACTCGGCAGCGGACCCTGCCTCCCCAGCCGATAGCCTGCACCAGTTCCCTACGGACCTGGTAAGTCCCCTGCATGCAGACTCAGATGCCTTGCTGAACAAATTTCGCTCCATTGTTAGAGATGAAATCACACAGGCCTCACGTAAGCTCTCCTCTGACCTTGTAAAAGGACTTAAAGAGATAGGCCACCGCACTAACCAGTTAGAGCAAAGAATGGACTTAGCAACCACTGTGCTTGAAGGCCATGAAGAAGAGGTGGATAAATTGTCTGCAGAGCTGGAGTCCCTGCGAGACAAACTAGAGGATGCTGAAAATAGGGCCCGCAGGGATAGTCTCCGCATCCGCGGAGTCCCGGAATTTGACCGTATACACAGATCCCTAGCACCCAAACCGTCAGAGGGCCCCCCAAGAGATGTCATCATCAAGTTCCATTTTTACCGCACCAAGGAGCGGCTCCTCCAAGCGGCACGGGAACAGCAAGACCTCTCTTTTCAGGGTAACCCCCTCCAGCTTTTTGCGGATCTCTCTCCAGTAACTATTGCAAGGAGAAGAGACCTGAAACCCTACCCTCCAGGTCCTGCAGACCCAGGGGATCAAATATAGATGGGGGTTCCCTTTTAAGCTCTCATTTTCGCATCTCGGTCGCCAGTTCCATGCATCCTCCCCCTCTGACCTGAAACGTCATTTTCAGGAACTGCAGCTGGAAATACCACCTTCCCAGGGAGATGCACCCTCTTCTTCCTCCAGGCCCAGATCCTTCCAGCCTCCTCGCCGGACCTCTCAGCCCCTCCAAAGGTCTCAACCCGGATCACAGGCCTTGCGAGACCTGCAGGCCCAAAGGTTCATAGCAGGCCCTAAAGGCTGATGGCATATAACCTCCCAAGTTGACGGTTCTTCACAGAAAAGTTCCAAATGACTCCATGAAACCCTAAGCCTGCCTCCGGTTGCTATCGGACTTACATTATATCTGGCATCCGCTGATACCCAGCATGTTGTTACTGAACTGGTAATAGGCAGAACTGACCTCACAGATGCTAGTTTTTTCCGTTCAATTGAACCTGATCTGACACTCAATTTCTTGCAAGAACTTCCCGGGACTGGGCCCCCCTGGGGCGCCACAACTGCGAGATGGTGCCTCCGGGACAAGTCGGCCTCACCCGGGCGAGACATTGAGCACTTAATAAGGCATGTCACTTTGACCCTCCTTACAGGGGTCATACATGGCAGCCGCGGAGTGTCCAGCTGACTGCATACTGCCGCCTCTGTAGCGGGGTGCACTCACACCCTGTTACACAGCGGGATAATAGAATTTTGACAGGTTCTACTTTGTTTTTTCCTGCTCTGTCGAGGTTTTTTTTTTTGTTTTGTTTTTTTTTTTTTCTCTGACGCAAACATGCTGGTTCCCTCAGCTCTCAGGCAGCCGTCAATATGCTGCGGACTGCTGACAGCAGTTTCCCGTCTCAAAATATGATGTTAGATTTTTTTCACCCTGTTAGTGTTGTGAGTTACCCTTTATTTTATTAGTTATTTATTTTTATTTTTTTCAGATTGATTGCCTCTCCCTCTCTATCTATTGGGTAGCCATGAGGGACTACCCCAATGACATTTTGGTCTCTCACTCGCCACGGGCCCCCTCGACAATGGAGGGGAGTCCGGGGCGACAGGGAGACCTAAAATAAAAGGCAACCACATATTTCAGGATGTTTGTGTTCTCCTTTAGTGCCTTAAGCGGTGCACCAAGTCTTGTGCTTAAAGATTTAAAGTTAATTTTACTATATAACAATGCCGAGCGGTTCCGTTGGATCACTGCTCCCCCCATGAGTTGGCTCTTGGTTCGGATGTTAGTCCCGACCAACATTCAACCCCCCTGTGGGCCTTTAGACCCACAACCAGTTGCACTCATACTTTTTCAGTACTATATGCTACACTTTACTGGCTATTATATGTACTACAGTATGCCTTTCTACCTTGTTCTTTTCTTTGTTTCTCCTCCTCTCTACCTCCCTTTTCCCCTTTGCAGATCCTCGCGGTGGGTGAGTAAAGTAGTTTTATGGCTAACTTCCCATGTACCATGACACTTAATTGGTTATCCCTGAATGTGCAGGGAATGAACTCGCCCCAGAAAAGGCTTAAAGTTTTTAAATATCTTAAGCAACAGAAAGTGAACATAGCATGCCTACAGGAGACCCACTTCTCATCTTGTTCTTGTCCTAAATACTTCGATGCCATGTACCCTCAAGTTTTTCTAGCTAATGGCCCGACTAAACAGAAGGGCGTTTTGATTGCCATACACAAGTCAGTTCCCTTCAGTTGCAGTAGAGAGATTGCTGACCCAGAGGGTAGGTACCTTTTACTACAAGGCACTATTCAGGACACGGAGGTCACCATCCTAACATATTATGCTCCAAATAATAACTCGGGACCCTTCCTCTCCCATGTCTGCTCCCTGTTGCAGTCCCACCAGAGAGGCACCCTCCTCTTAGCGGGAGACTCCAATGTTACGCTGAACCCTGCTCTGGATAAGTACCCCTCGGAACACAAAGCCCCATCATCCGATGCAAAACAATTCATGCATTCTTTACAAAGTCGTGACCTGGTAGATATCTGGAGGGAGCTACATCCTATTGGCAAGGATTACACCTACTACTCCCATCCTCACCATTCCCACTCCAGAATTGACCATATGTTTGTTCTGCGGAAACATCTCCCCCTGGTTGTGTCTGCTTCCATTTTAGCAGCTCCTTGGACAGACCATGACCCTGTTTTGGTTATATGCCACTCGCTGCTCAGCAAACCCCAATATTCCCCTTGGACTATGAATGACTCTCTCTTATCTTTTAAGGAAGTCCTCACCGATATTACTTAAGCCTCAGTGGAATATTTCAGGCTTAACGCTGGGTCAGTTTCCTCCGAGGTGACTCTCTGGGAAGCATACAAAGCGGTACTCAGGGGGCATATAATTCAGCTGGCAGCAAAACGCAAACGAGAGCGTATAGCAATGCGTAAATCTTTAGAAGCGCGCCTAGAATCCCTATCCACAATTTTTGCATTCAATGATTTTTATTAAGCTTTTCATTATTACATAAACGGTAGAAAATAAGGAGACAATAATATATATATTTTTTCCTTTACAACCACCTACATTAATCAGTCCATCAACACAATCTATACAAAAATACCTTACTATCTAATACTTATCTACCCCCCTCCCCCCCTCCCACCCGCTCCCTCCCATCCCTCCCCTATTAACGGGCTGTGTTAAAGGATTGCCTGCCCTCTAACTATTACTAATGTCACTTCAGCTATTAAGTCTTATGGCATTCAAACTTCGTTGCCTCGAAGCCGTCTTAGCGGATAGTCCCACCTTTTATGCACAATTCGAAGATTAATTCAGGTCAAGGGGTTATGCCCAGCCAAAGTAACCAGGGGCTCCAGATTTTTAAAAATTTTTCATAATTATGTCTCCTGGTATAAACTGTTTTTTCTGCCCAGACTAGCTTATCCACTGTCCTAATCCAGTCTTCTATAGTTGGGGGTATATTGGATAGCCAAGACTGTGCAATTAATTTCCTGGCTTGGTAAAAGCACCTTCCTAAGGCAATTTGCTTATTGTTACTCCCCCCATTTTCCCCTAGTAGTCCGAGAATGCATTCCCTGGCCTCCTGCTTCAACTTTGTTTTAAACCTAACTTCCACAGTTCTAATTATCTCTGACCAGTATCTCATCAACCTTGGGCATCTCCATACCATATGGATTAGATCACCAGTATCTAAACATCTAGGGCATTTATCGTCCAGTCTGCGACCAAATCTAAACAGTCTCTTGGGGGTATAGTAAACCCTATGTATGAGAAATAGGTGCGATACCTGTTGTGATGGGGATACCGATATCAATGGGCTGGCCTTCAAGATTTCCCTCCACTGGCTGTCCGTAATCTCTCCAACCTCCCCCGCCCATCTCTCCCTAACGTCCAGGGTCGTATGCAGGTCAAGTAACCTTTCGGAAACCTGAGTATTTATTAATGCTATCAGACCCTTGGTGGTGTTTGCTCTTAAGATTCTGTTTAAAAGGGGTACGTTGCACCACTCTAATGGGGATTTACTAAATTGGCAGTTAAGTGCGTGCCTGATCTGCAGGTAGGTATAAAAAGTGTTATTTGGAATCCCGTATTCACCCCTTAGTTCAGAAAAGGATTTCAAATTTTTACCCTCGTATAACTGTGCCAATCTACTTATTCCGTGGCGAACCCATGTCCAGTTTTTTTCCACTGTGATCAGCTCCCTCAATTCCCTATTATTCCATATAGGCGAGAATTCCGTGTGGCCTCCATATCCCATAATCCTCTTAGTAGCCCGCCAAACTTTAAAGATCAATTTGTGTGTTGGAGGTCCCTCCTGAAGTGTCCCCGCCTCTAATGCCTCTGCCAAGGACCCATGTGGGGAGTCATAGAGCATAACTTTCACGTTGGGGTTCAACAGAGCCTGACATTCGCAGCCTCCTAGCTGCTGTAGTTGTGCCACCAGGAAGTAGCTATAGGGATGTGGTACTGCCAATCCCCCTTCCCCAACCGGGCGCTGGAGTGTTTGCAATTTGATTCTTGCCTGCCCTTTCTTCCATATTAGTTCTCTGAATAAGGTTTCTATTTTTTTAAACCAGCTTCTCCCAATCCAAACTGGGGAATTGTGGAGTACATATAATAATTGTGGCATCTAGACCATCTTAATCAAATTGACTCTGCCTGCCAGGGATAATGGGAGTTTGCACCAGACCGCACTTTTTCTTCTGAATTTTTCCAGTAGAGGGACTAGGTTATCCACTATATATTGTGCCGGGTTAGTTGAAATAATTATGCCCAGATATCGCATCCTCTCCACTACCCTCAGCCTCGACATACCTCCCCTTTGGATATTATATGTTGAGTCTAATGGAAGCAACGTTGATTTCTCCCAATTGACCACCAGGCCTGAAGATTTCCCAAATCTTTCCACTAGTTGTATTGCCTTTTCAAGGGATGACCCCGTATCCCCAAGAAAAATCAGCACATCATCAGCGTAAAGTGCCACTTTTTCCCGCCTAGTTCTCTCCCCAAATCCCAGTATATCAGACGAGTGTCTTATCGCCTCTGCCAGCGGCTCCATTGCTAGAGCGAATAGCAGAGGCGAGACCCCTGCCTCGTCCCTCTCTCCAAACGAAACCACTCCGTGTATTCGCTGTTGATTTTTAACCTGGCTTTTGGATGGAAGTACAGGGTCTTGACCCATGCAATAAATTTCGGGCCAAACCCAAACTTCTCCAGTACCCACCAGAGGTATCCCCACTCCAGGCTATCGAACGCCTTGGCAATATTCAAAGCGAGGACCGCTCTGGAGCCTCCCACCACCGCCGGCGACTGGAGGTTCAGGTAAGCCCTCCTGATATTAATACTGGTAGCTCTGTTGGGGATAAACCCTGATTGGTCCGGGTGCACCAGTTCCGAAATATATTTTTTTAGCCTGGTAGCCATTACCTTTGCCAGTATTTTTATATCAGAGCATAGTAAAGATATGGGTCTATATGATGCTGCCTCAAGATGGTCTTTTCCCTCTTTCCTTATCAGGACTATATTGGTTTCAGTCATTGAAGAGGGCAAGATGCCATCCGTCATTGCCCAGTTCAATGTCTTCAAAAGTTCTGGGAGTAAAGCTTCTCCAAAATATTTAAAGATTTCCACAGGCAGTCCATCCGGGCCTGGGGCTTTCTGGTTCGGCATATCTGATACTGCTTGCTTTACTTCCTCAAGGGTTATAGGGGAGTCCAGACTAATCCTGTCGCTTTCAGAAAGACGTGGCAGGTTGATACCCTCCGAAAGGTTCTCTATCTCTTCTACTTCCAGTTGTTGTTGCGATTTATATAAATTACTATAATATTCAAAAAAAGCCTTTTTAACCGTGGAGGAGTCTGACGAGATTGCCCCACTAGGAGTCCGAATCGCTGCGATCGTTGAGGAGGGTGAATTAGTATCAGCTATTAATGCCAGTATACGGCCCACTCTTTCCCCCTCCCCAAAGTACCTCTGCCTCTGGAATAATCTCTTATTTTCCGCATTTTTAAGTGTGTCCATCTTATATTCCTGCTGCTTATTTACCCAGAGCTCCTGTTTTTCTGGACTTGGGTCCGCCACGTATTGTTTTTCTAAATTTACTAACTCTTTCCTAATCTGATTTCCCTTTTCTCTTGATTGTCGCTTAACCCGTGATATATACTGTAAAAGGATTCCTCTCAAGAACGCTTTTAGAGAGTCCCAGACCCACCCCTGCAACGCCGACCCTGAGTTAAGTACCACAAATTCTTTTATTTTTTCAGATATTTCTTCCTTTTTTCCTATAATCTCTAACCATATGGGGTTCAATGCCCATATTCTCTCCTTAGGTCCATTGCAGACGCTTATCGTCAGTGTCAGAGGAGAATGGTCTGACACTCCTCTCGGCCTATACTCTATTTTTCCTAGAAGGGGAAGCACCCCCCTGTTTCCCACTGCCATATCTATTCGGGAGAGAGTGTGGTGCGATTCCGAAAAGCAAGAGTACTGCCTCTCCTCTGGATTACGAATTCTCCAGAGGTCGCACCACCCGATCTCTTCAAACAGCTGGCTGAGCCGCCCCTCAGTTTCCCTTGCTCTTGGAGGGAATCTGTCAAGTTTACCGTTAAGAACCATATTGAAGTCGCCCACCACTATGAGTGGGACGTCCCCCTTGTCCTCAACATATTCCAGGAGATGATATAATATCCCCGTTTTAAAAGGGGGGGGATATACACATTGGCTATAACAAAGGATTTGCCCTCGATTGTGCAGAATAGGAAAACATAACAACCCAGCGGGTCTATCCTAGCATCCCTGCAGGAGAACACTACACCCTTTTTAACCAGTACACACACTCCTCTTGAGTAGGAGGTGTGCACTGAATGGTATTGTGCTTGGAATTTTTTTTCCCGAATTAAGGATTTAGACTCATTGGTGAGGTGTGTCTCCTGCAAGCATACCAGGTCCGTACCCGTAGATTCCAGCTCTGAGAATACCGTAGCTCTCTTGATGGGGTCTCTCATTCCCCGAATATTCCATGAGGTTATTCTTACCATCCTAACCTTCCTTTAAATTAGGAACATACATACTAGTAAATACTATCTGCATACAGATACATAATAAAAGGAAAAATAAGAAACACAAAAAAAAAAAAAAAAAAAGAAAAAACAAAAGAGACGGGGAAAAAAAAGAGAAACACCCTCAAAAACATAGACCCCCTATAATAATAAATATTGGAACTTCTATTACTTAACCCCACCAGTGTCAGGGAATTATATATATGTGTCTCGGAAAGAAAATTTCCCCTCTTTTCTAATCTGACTAAATTTTTCTTTACTAATTTGAATTGTGAATAAGTGTGTCAACAATCTATGTGACGACTTTATCTTTACCATATGTGTAATTAGTGTAAATACGTAACAGCCCCCTAAATTTAATTGTAACTTACCTCTTGCTCTACCCCTGTGCCCCTCCATCCCCCTCCCCCCCTGCCTTTCTTGGCCTACCCTGGGAGCCTTCCTTGTGACCCATTTCCCCCTCCCAACCATCTCATATCCCAACTCTATTCCCCTTATCCTCAGCAAAACAGGGGTGAGGGAAAAACCCCCTCCCCTGTTAAGCTTTACCCCCCCTCTCACACTACCCTCCCCCCCAGCCCCCACAATCACCAATGCCGCCATTAGCCATTGAACAATCACCCTCCACCTTTGACAAACTCTCATAGATATTTTCCTCTACCACCTCGATCACCCCCCCCCTCCCCCCCAATCCCCCCTGCTGCGAAAAAAAAAAAAGAGAACATCAGTCAGCTAGTAATACTCTAACCCTACAAGTCCTTTTTATTCTCTTCCAGCCATTTTACGGCCTTATCGGGTGAATCAAAAAATTGTGTCCCTCCTGGAGAATCAACTCGTAATCGTGCCGGATAAAGCAAAGCATATGATATTTTCATGTTCCTCAGGTTACGCTTAATTTCAACGAATCCTGCCCTTTTCTTTTGCAGATCTGGAGAGTAATCCGGGTATATTGAGATTCTAATATCTTTATAAAAGATATCCCCCTTTTCCCTAGCTTTCTGCATTATTATTGCTTTGTCCCTGTAACTAAACATCTTCATTATCAGCGGTCTAGGGCGGGAACTTGAAGTGTTTAACCTAGTGGGCACCCTATGAGCCCTCTCAATAGCAGAGATGGGAAAAAGTCTCTGCCCAAAAAATTTCCCTGAGCCATTTTTCCAGGAACATTTCTGGACAGGCCCCCTCACTTCCTTCTGGGAGGCCTAGGACCCTCACATTCTGTCTGCGGAGGCGATTCTCCATTTCATCCATTTTGCTTTTGTAAGTATCCAGCTGGGTCTGCATCAATCTGAATTCCTGCCTCATGGGCTGCAAAGTATCCTCCACTTGACTTAGCCTCTCTTCCAGATTGGAAGTCCTCACAATAATACTCTGTAGTTCTTGGCTCATAGAGCACAATTCCTCTTTAAGGCCCTTCAATTGATCGCATAGGTCACTCAGTGATCCCCTGCAAGCATTAACTGCGCTCAGGACTTCTTTCAATGTAGGTTCGGGATCACTGGGTGCTGCGGCATCAGGGTTAACTTCATTCATTTTTCCCGGGACATTCCTTTCAGGACTTTTTTTCTTTTTCCCCTCTTTCACATCTGTTGACAGTGCTGATGTATTTTTGCTTAAGCTTTTTCTATCCCCTGTGCTTCCCGTCTTATCCTGGGGCTGTTGGGTACCCTTGGCTGGAGAGTGCGAGGGGGTATGAGCGTATTTCTCCAATTTAGATGCCACGGCTGCTGCAGACGCAAGATTTCCCTTCTCTTTAGCAGCCCGGGTTGCCTGCGCAAGAGACCCCTCTTGAGATTGTTGAGAATGCTCCTCTCACTTTTTTTAGTCATTTTTACAAAGCGTAGCTATTTGCCAGTAACTATACCAGGGAAGGTATACACCAGGGAAGGTGACTGAAACCGGTACCCCAGCTGCTATTTCCCCTTATGCCTTAATGAGCCCCCAGGTGATGTTCATGAGCAATGCAGCTTTAATGGGTCCCCAGACAATGTTCATAAACCAATACAGGTTTTAGTTTAACAATTCATCCAAGAGCTCCTAGGCACAAATCCACAGCTTCTCATACTCCTGTGACTTAATATTAGGCTAGGACAGGGCACAGTTCTTAAATTGATTACCTCAGTTGTTGCATAAACAGTGCAAGATCCACTGCACCGCACCTCTCGTACCGTCCAGCTCAGCTCATCCGATGGGGCCCCTGGTTGTTTCAAGCTCCGTCCCACACTCTCGTGTCTTCCCGGACGGGTCGCACGCCGAGTGCGTCTCTCCACTAGCAGATCACACAGGTCTCCAAATCCCGCGAGAGCGCGGAGCATTGCCGGGCAACCACACAAGCTTGCTGCAATCAGGCAGACCAGTGAACGCCGCCACTGCCAGACACCTCCCCCTTCCCTCCGAGAGCTCGCAAGTCAGAGGTACTTCTCAGGACTGATCTTTGACAGTTTGAAGAAGGCTGGCGTAGGCTAGCAGGGTGGCCAGGAAGAGACCCGGAGATACGGGCATCTGTGCACTCTGAGTCGGGTCAGGCAATCTTAGGCATTGTAGGCAGCAGGGGGCTTGGAGTGTGGAGAGAGGACTCACACACCTCCGTTCACCTCCACATCCGGTCACTCCCCCTCCGCAAAAAAAATGAAAAAAATGCCTATCCACAATTTTTAAACAGTCCCCTACCCCGGCTAACCGTAAACTATTAGATGGGGCGCGTACAGAACTCGACCTATGCCTCACTGAAGAGGCAGAATGTACATTACGCTGGGCCCGCCAGAAATGGTACACCAAGGCCAACAGACCCAACTCAATGCTGGCCAATAGGCTGCGCACCTTTACCCCGAAACACAACCCTATCACTCTCCGCACGAGACATAATGTCCTCACAGGTAACCCATTGAAAGTGCTGGAAGAATTTAGGTACCGCCTCACCTCCCTCTACAAGGCCCCCACTCAGCCTCCTACTCAAGACCTGACATCCTTCCTGACAGGACTGACATTGCCTAAGCTGTCCGACACACGCGCATCGTTAATGGATCGAGATATTCAGTTAACGGAAGTATTACAGGGTATAAAAGAACTGAAAGTAGGCAAACGTCCAGGCCCGGATGGCTTCACGGCCCTTTACTATAGGAAGTTAGCAGACGTCTTAGCCCTCCATTTAACAACTATGTTCAATGCAGTAAAAGATGGCCATGCACTCACACCTAACCTTTTAACCGCCAATATTGTTATGATTCCAAAACCCGACCGTGACCACACGTCTTGGACCAATTTTAGGCCCATCTCACTTATTAATGTAGACATTAAAATACTGACCAAGATCCTGGCCAATCATTTAAACCCCCTTCTACCACGCCTGGTCAAAAAAGATCAGGTGGGGTTCGTTCCGGGGAGACAAGCAGGAGACGCTATTAGACGTATAATACAACTTCAGCACACAGCCCATAGCCGGTCTATAGCAACTATGTTACTTTCTCTTGACATGAACAAGGCCTTTGATACTTTGTCTTGGCCTTACCTGACAAAGGTACTCAGTCACTATGGCTTCAGATCGTCATTCTTGCAATGGGTAATGGCACTATATGATTCCCCCCAGGCTAGGGTCAAATACTATGGTTTCGAATCAGTTCCATTTTCCATCAGGAGGGGGACTCGGCAGGGATGCCCACTCTCCCCACTCCTATTTATTTTGGCCATGGAACCTTTGGCAGAGGCGATCTGATCCCACCCGGACATAACTGGTGTTGAGATAGCAGGGACACCCCATAAGATATCACTGTTCGCAGATGATATTCTCCTAACCCTAACAAACCCTAGAATCACCCTACCTAACCTGTTCTCTTTACTAGACTCTTTTGCCTCCCTTTCTGGCTTGTCCGTTAACCCCACCAAATCAAAAGCCATGTCAATTAATCTTCGGTCCTCAGACTTGATAACCTTAAAAAATACCTTCACGTTCCAATGGCTGACCTCATTACCCTACCTGGGGATCGGGCTCACCCCAACCTACGCGGGACTCTATAAGGCAAATTTTCCTCCTATACTTAAGAAGCTGACGGACATGTTGTCCTCTTGGACTCATCTCCCATTATCCTGGTTCGGCAGGATCGTGGCAATTCGTATGACATACCTGCCGAAATTACTCTACTTCTTTAGAGTCCTACCGGTCCCGATCCCGCCGCATATCCTACGAATACATCAGCGCAAAATCCTGAAATTTGTCTGGGGTTCTACCCGCCCCAGAATCAATAAGCAAATACTATATGCCCGTAGAATCAATGGTGGACTTTCAGTCCCTAACCTACAAGCCTACTATATAGCTGCAAACATAGCCCCGTTATCCCAACTCCATGCACAACACCAAATGCCGCTATGGGCCACTATGGACCTAGTGGACTCCCACCCAACACCAATCTCCTCATTGCCCTGGCTCCCTCCCACACATCGTCCTCTCATGACGGGGCCATGTCTGGCCCATTCCCTTCGCATGTGGGACTCGGTAAAGTATTCGGCCGGCCTGATTTCTCCTCATCTACCCCTACTTCAATTTCCCCAGTGCCCATTGTTCCCACCAGGCTGGGAAAATCCCCAGCAATTATCCTGGTGGAAGACACACGGATTCACGGACATTCACTCTTTTCTCACCCCCACCAGGATAATATCATTCGAGGCTCTACGCTCCTCTCACGATATTCCGTTACGTGAACACTATAGCTACCTGCAGATTCGTCACTTTCTCCAGGGGCTTATAAAATCTAAACCGAGCTTATATTTTGACCCCCTTTGAGAACTTCTGCAGAGCAAGACCCCAAACCTCGGGTTTAATATCACTGATCTATTCCTCTATTATTACCTCTAAAAAACCACCGACATGACTCTGTCACCTTCAATGGGAAAGGGAACTAGGAAAACAGCTCGATCCGGAGGATTGGCAGGTCATGACTTTAGCAATATCCAAATGCTCAAAGAATGTCATCTTTTTAGAAAATGCCTATAAGATACTTTACAGGTGGTACTACACGCCTGCTAGACTGGCCTGATTCATTCCAGCCTACTCTCCCTTGTGCTTCTGAGGGTGCTCCCAGGAGGGCACAATGTCGCACATCTGGTGGACCTGTCCGAGGGTACGCAGGTTATGGATTAGAGTTTACTCCCTCCCTTGAAGCATACTCCATGCTGACCTCAAAAAGGATCCGTTCGAGGCACTTCTCTGCAAACCAATTGCGGAGCTGCTTTGCCCGGAGCGCCAGCTGGCTCTGCATCTCTTTACTGCAACCAAACTAACGATAGCTAGGGCATGGAAGACACAGACACTAAGTTATGAGGCGGTTAAGAATCGCATGGATGATATAATGGTTAACGAAAAGCTGACCGCTGTCCTTTCGGACACTCATGATAAGTTCCTGAAGGTATGGAGGCCATGGGTCGAATATACTAAACCCACTAGATTTGATACCACCCTTCTTCGGATTTAATGCACTCTTGCTCCCCACCGCGGGGACCCACCCTCCCCCCTTTCTTCCTCTTTTCTCCTTTCCCCCTATTCTTTACTCCTCCCTTCTCAACTAATCTCTGCCCCTAGCTCTTCTTTAACCTCCCTTTCAAAAATGATTTCAGCCTCTGTTATATTCTTATTGTTTTGTTTTTCTCTGATTTACTAGCATACTTATTTTATTTATAAGATGCTAAACTTTTTGTTATGTTTATTCATGATGCATTATCTACACTGTTAAACTGTGAAATTGCTATGATTATCAATAAAACCCTTTGTAAAAGAAAAACCAGGTGGGCATGGATGAGCTGATTCGGTGGTTCAATGGGCCACTTGACTGGACAGGCTGCCAGCCCTCCCCTGTATGATGTCACTTCTTGGACCAGGGATAAGTAAACAAAAATCCTTGCACCAGCCCTGGAGTTTGTTGTTCCCATTTAAAGGGGAACCCCACCTTCTCTAATCTCTTTGAGTGTAGTAAAAAACCACTAGGAAACTGCTATTCCTTTAGACACGTTTAGAGTACAGTTCTGTTGCTAAATATTGATTTACCTATTCTCATATTGATTTTTCTGCTATTGATATAGAGCTGCTTTTATAGATATATTTGTTTACCTTTATTACCTGAGGGCAGTTCTACTCTGCTTTGTGAACTGCTCTTTTTGTCATTTATGCAAATTCCTAATTATAGACAAATAGTGTCTACCACTAAGCATGTGTGTAATTGTTTATTGCCTATATCCTACAGTAAGGTAAAAGGTACTATACGCTACGTGTGTCTTTAGTGATTCAATCAACCAGGTGTGTCAGAGGGGCTGAGGGGTGTTCTTGGAGTTAAGGCACAGAACAGGGAACCCAAAATTACCAAGCGGCTCCTTCAGGGGTAGTGCTACACACATTACCCCAGTTTTGAATTACAGGGAACCTTAACGCTGCTGTGCTCAGGCAGCGTTAAGAGCCCTGTCTCACTTAAAGTGGTTGTAAAACCTTACAGACCACTTTTTGCTACAGGTAAGCCTATAATTAGGCTTACCTGTAGCTACCCAGGATAGCTCCTAAACCTGCACGGTTTAGGACATATCCCCTGTATTTGCATGTGCTGACGTCATCGGCACATGTGCACTGAAGCAAACTGTACGTGCCGTTGCTTCATTGAGACTGTGCCATTACCGATGGCTCCTGTGTGCATGCGTGGGAGTGACGTCATCGTGGCTCCCATCAATCACCGGGCCGGAGCCGCGATACCCGGAAGTAACCCCCGGGAGTTATGTCGGCCGCCGGAGCAGTGTACGGGCACCGCAGCGAGGGCTTCGATCTCAGGTGAGTATTACATAATGAGCTAGTATGCAATGCATACTAGCTCATTATGCCTTTGTCTTGCAGGTGTTAGTTAAAAAAAAAAAAGTGGGTTTACAACCACTTTAAGCATGCCGAACATCTGATTTGCAGCACTTTATTTTAAAGGTGTCGGGACATCTTAATGCCGCTGTGTGCAGGCAACGTTAAGAGCCCTGTTACACTCACCTCTCGGGTAACCTAAGACTCCTGATGTTCTGCCTGCCAGCCACTGAGGAGTGATGTTGCATCCACGCACTTCACCCCTCCCATCCACCCCACAAGGATCTCAATCTGGGAAGGCCTGCTGCGTAGCTCAGGGGCATCAGTGGGGCCACATGTGTAAGTTTTGCTTAAGGCCTCACAAAGTCTAGAGCCGCCTCTGCCCACAAAACGCCCCATAATGAATGGCGAGACAGTCAATGCACTGCGAGATTGCAGTGCATTGATGGCTGTTGATTGGCCAAAGCATGCTCCTGACCTGCATGCTTTGGCCAATCACAGTGCACTCTGCTGAGAGCCATGATTGGCCAAAGGTAGGTTGCCTTTGGCTAATCATGGCTCAGGGGGCTGAGTCCAGGCCCCACACTAGGTAAGGCTGCTTACAGTCTATTACCAGGCCCTTTGGGTCTGGTATGGATATTAAGGGGAACCCTGCACCAAAATTGTAAAAAAAATTGCGTTGGGGTCCCCCCAAAATCCATACCAGGCCCTTCAGGTCTAGTATGGATTTTAAGGGGAACCCCGTGCCAAAATTAAAAAAACAATGGCATGGGGTCCCCCCCAAAATCCATACCAGGCCCTTCAGGTCTGGTATGGATTTTAAGGGGAACCCCGCGACAAAATTTTAAAAGAAAATGGTGTGGGGGGTCCCCCCAAAATCCATACCAGATCCTTATCCGAGCATGCAACCTGGCAGGCCGCAGGAAAAGGGGGGATGAGAGAGAGCCCCCCTCCTGAACTGTACCAGGCCACATGCCCTCAACATGGGGAGGGTGTTTTGGGGACACCCAAAACACCTTGTCCCCATGTTCGATGGGGACAAGGAACTCTTCCCCATAACCCTTGACCGGTGGTTGTGGGGGGTCTGCGGGTGGGGGCTTATCAGAATCCGGAAGCCCCCTTTAACAAGGGGACCCCCAGATACCCCTACACATTCACCAAAAATAGTGTTAAAATGGTAAAAATGACAGGAGACAGTTTGGGACAAGTCCTTTAATAAAAAAAAGTGTCCCACGATGTAACTCCATCTTCGATGACAGCGCTGACGACCCGAGAAAAAAAAGAAAGAAAAACTGCCTCGATGGGAGGCGTCCCTCAACTGCAGGCTTTTTGCAATGACAGCTGTTATTTAGCTGAGAGTGGGGTCATCCAGTGATGTAAATGGGTGACCTTGCCCCCTCTGACGTTACGTGATGTCACATGATGTCAAAAGGGGGTGGCCCCGTCCTCAGCTATATAACAGCTTTCATTGCAAAAAGCCAGCAGTTTTACTATTTTGACACTTTTATGGTACCCATTCACATAGGGGGGAGGGCTGGGATATGGGGGTCCCCTTGTTAAAGGGGGCTTCCAGATTCCGATAAGCCCCCCACCCGCAGACCCCCACAACCACCGGGCAAGGCCTCAGAAATAAAAAATCTTAAAGAGCAAGTGAGAAACATACAACTTGAACAAAGATACATGTTAAATAAGATAGAAGACCAGGAAAACTGAAGTAGAAGAAAAAACGTAAGAATTTGGGCACACCAGACACAGTGCAAGAAGATGATTTAAAGCATATATTGGAAAAAGTCATTAACCCATAATAGGAAGAACAATAATGGAACCACTGAAAATAGAAAGCGTGCATAGGATTAGAAGGATCCCAAAACATGACGAGGGAAACCCCAAGAGATGTGATCATGAGATTTCACTATTATGAAGAAAAGCTTGAATCTGGGAGAGATGAGGAACAATAGCCCTAGGGAAGTATGAAGGGACAATTCTCCAGATATTTGCTGACTTAGCACTAGAAACACTAGCAAGAAGAAGATTACTCAAACCATTATTGGAACAAATTCGCTCACATAACATCAGGTACTCATGGGGCTTAGATTACTATTCCCAGAAGAGACACAAGACTTTGTAAGAAATTGGACCTACCCATTATAGATATTCCCAGATGGACAGATAACATAAAAGAAGGGGCAGGCCTGGAAGAGAAAGGATGGCAACCAGTGCCCAAAAAGAGCATGCTATTCAACAGGAAAAAGATAAAGAAGAAAAGAAGAAGAGGAAGAAAAGAAAAAGACATTAAGTTTTAAATGGATAATGGAATAGTTGAGTAGGTAGAGAGAGAGAGAGAGAAATAGAAGAATTGAATAAAGATGGGATCCCTGGAGACCCGACGAACTCTGGACCTGCACTCCCATAAAAAGGGGTGTCGGACCTAGCTAATGTGCAGAGACAGAGAGCAACCTCAAGAAGAAGCAGTCAACAGGCTGGTAGGGACAAGATTAAGAAACCCGCACTTGATTTGAAGGCTAGAATAGCAAAAGAGGGATTTCACCATGTCAGAACAGTGTGTTGTCATCACATCCCTATTGTATAAGAAAAAAGAGGATCCCCCTTCGTTGTGACTTTGAATGAATGAATGAATGAATGATTTATAAAGCGCTGCAAATGCGAACTGAATCGCCTCAAGGCGCTGGATGCATTCTCTGATGTCAGCTTCTCAGAAAAGGAAGGTCTTTAGTTTTTTTCTGAAGGCCTGGTGGTTTTCTTCCATGCGGATGTTGGTAGGAAGAGAGTTCCATAGTTGAGGTCCTTGGACTGCGAATCTTCGTTCTCCCTTTGCTTTGTAGCGGTATTTGGGAATGGTAAGGAGGTTTTGGTTAGCTGATCGAAGACTGCGATTCGGTGTGTAGTGTTTTATTTTCTCGCGGAGATATGGTGGGGCGTTTCCTTGTACGCATTTGTGGGTGATGCAGAGGGTCTTGAATGTGATCCGTTTCTTCACGGTTAGCCAGTGTAGGCTCTTTAGGGAGGGGGAGATGGATTCCCAGGGTTTTTTTCCTGTTAACAGTCTTGCCGCCGTGTTTTGGATGAGTTGTAAGCGCGCAAGCTGATATTGGGGTAGTCCTACGTAGAGCGAATTTGCGTAGTCGAGTCGGGAATTGATGATTGTTCCCACAACTGCCGCTTTGTCCTCTTCTGGGATGAAGGGGATTAGTCTGCGTAGTTGGCGGAGGAGATGGTGGGATCCGCTCACCACTGTTCCTATTTGTGCATCCATTGTCATTCCTGAGTCAAAAATGACTCCAAGACTCTTGACTTTGGTGCTTGGGGAGATGGTCTGTCCAAGGATGGTGGGAGGTGTCCATGTAGTCTTTATTTTGGAATTTTTGTTAGCTTGTAGGAGAAGTAGTTCTGTTTTTGATCCATTGAGTTTGAGGGAGCTAGTGGTCATCCAGTCGTCTATTAAGGAGAGGCATTTCTGTAATTGCTGATGAGGGTCTTTTTGTCCATTGATACGAAGGTAGAGTTGGGTGTCGTCAGCGTATGAATGGAAACAAAGATCGGTTTTTCTGATGATATTGAGAAGTGGGCGGATGTAAATGTTGAATAGTACTGGTGACAAGGGTGATCCTTGAGGGACTCCGCAGGAGACTGCCCGGGTTTCCGAGGTGAATGTACCTAGTTTCACTGTCTGGGAGCGATTCTCTAGGAAGGATGTAAACCATTTTAGAGCAGAACCTGTAGCTCCTACTACTTCAGCGAGGCGGGCGAGTAAAGTATTGTGGTCTACTGTATCGAATGCTGCGCTGAGGTCTAACAGTACCAGGAGACTCTGTTCTCCGTCGTCTGCTGCTTCAAGGGCATCATCCCATATCTTCAGAAGTGCTGTTTCTGTGCCATGGCCTGGGCGGAAGCCTGATTGCAGAGGGTCCAGGAGTTGGTGTGTGTCCAGGTGGCGTTGTAGCTGTTGTACTACTGCTTTCTCCATAATCTTGGAGATGGTGTTGAGGCTTGTTATTGGTCTGCGGCAGTTAGGGTCCTTAGGGTCGAGATTGGCTTTCTTTAGGAGAGGTTTGACGATGCCTTGCTTGAGGGAGGTTGGCACAGTCCCTTCACTTTGTACGCAACAACCACACATGAATAGATTAGAGAAGATATTTATTATTTTTACATAAAATCGTTCGATCATTCAAGCATGAAATGATCATTAAAAGGACATATCAAAAAAACATATTTATCAAAAAAAGAAAAAAGGAAAAGACAAAGAACATGACAGATTACATAGTTAGCATGACGTATTATAAAAATACTCTCCGATATAAAAGTAATATCTCCGATACCCAACGCGTTTCTGGTTCAAGCACCTTCGTCAGAGGTATTGGCAAGAGTATGTGCAGTCATACATATGTCTTACTAAAACATAAATAGAAAAAACATAACATAGATACTGACAACCATAGGAGTCTTATGGATGACAATTGCTTTATGCGACACCTACCATGCAAAATGTTCTACTATGCAATTTGAAAAAATGAAGCACTACCAATGGTGGTGTCGACAGATGCCCACCAAGAACATCCAACATCGTAAGATGTTTTCAAATAAGGAAAGCTCTTTATTTTTGTTTGCCGGGTGATCACAGGGAATCGTATGCAATGAAAGAGTTGTGGTCTACTGTGTGAAAAAAGAAGAAGAGACAAAAAGTGAAAGGAAGAGGAAAACAAGACAGGGAGAAAAAAAGGGGAGGGGGAAAGAAAGGATCAAGAAAAGAAAAGAAGAGGATAAAAGGAGAAAAAAAGGGGGGGGGGGAAGGGAAAAGAGGAAGAGAGGAAGGTTAAGAGCCGGAAGAAAAGGAGATGGTGAAAAAATAGAGATAATATAGTATCCAAAATGAAAAAAATATATATAATATCAAAAGATGTCAAAAAATATTTTTAAAAAAGGGGAAAAAATTTAAAAATAATGTGGCTAAGTGGGAGCATTTGTATATTACTCCAATGTATCTTATCCATTTTTGAATTTAGATGAAGTATATTTAGAGAAAAAGAAAAAAAAAAGGGGTATTTACCAATATCTGTAGACTGAGGAATGAAGCTACCCGAAGCCTCAGTATGGCTTCTTGTCCATATATAGCACACTCTGAACCACTTGGCAATAGCTCTTCCTAAGAAAGACCATTATAGGGAATAACTTATATACTTACGTATATCTTCCACAGCAGCCACACATTGATAAATACATCTACAAAAAATTAGTTCAGGGGAAAAGAGATGCCGGAATGCTCACCGTGCTCAAAGGCCGCATTGCACGGGAATCTATTTAAGCATGCTGCGTGCTGTGTCACCGTAATCGCACATGCGCGGTACCACGGCGCGATCACGCATGCGCGGTAAGTGCCATCGGCCGTACTGAGTGGAATGCATAGTGCAGCCCCTGCATCTAAAGAGGGCGGCACCATGCCCTCCAAACCTAATAGGTCAGTGAGCACCGCTACATCCAACGGGAGAAGCAGCACAGGTAAAAAGAAGAAAAAAAGGAGAAAGAGAAAGAAAAAGAGGGAAAAACAGAAACCGAAAAAGGAGAAAATGACTCAGAAAAATATAAATTGTATCAATATATCCATGTGATCGGTAATTAAAACCTCGGAAAAAAATGTATAGCTCACGCAAACCGAGCTGAAGTTATTGGTAAGCAACATCGACAATCCCACGGCATGACCGCCATCTAGTGTAACAAAACAGAATAAAGTTGCAATATCAGAACATCATGAAAAAGGGGAAGCAAATAGCCTTAGAGGACAGAATGACAAAATAAACTCACATAAGTTCATATATCAAGGAACTAAGGAGGGAGAAACAGACAAGTGAACAAAAACAATGCCAATTTCAAAAGGAAGAATGAAATGAAAAAGTCGACGGACTCATTCCATACTTGTTTCTTTCCCCTCTACCATTCCCCAGGGCAGATCAAAAGCAGGGGGGGAGAGAGGGAAGAGAAGGACAAAATCCTCAACAACCTCAGACATGAAACCTATTTAAGGGAATGGAGAAGGAGAGGGAGGCCGAACAAAGAGCAAACTTACATCGATGGAAGGCTATCCCAGTCCCTCCTATCCTCCTGATGTAAAACCCTTGAGAAAGGGTCGATAACTTATAGAGTCGTTAAGACCTGGGGGGCGGTGGCCGTAGTTCCGCTATACATCTGGTTTCCCTCTGTATGAGGGTCTTATCCCAGTCCCCACCTCTAGTGCTAGGGTGGACACGATCCAGCACCAAAAATCTAATGCTGGGTAATTTGCCCTGGTGAACATCATGGGTATATCTACCTAGCAAGAGATCTGGATTACAAGTTCTCATGCTGTGCACATGTCTGTATACCTTCTTGTGAACTTCCAGTTTTGTTTTGCCGACATAAAAACAGCCACAGGGGCAGGTCAGCAAGTAGACCACCCCAGCTGTTCGACAATTTGCATAGTGTAAGGACCTATATTTTTATTGCCATAAAAAGTGTATGGGGACCCGGGGACTGCCCTAGGGGACATGTATCAATGCAAAATAAGTTTTTAAAACAATAGTTTTTTCAGGAACAGTTATTTTAATGATGCTTAAAGTGAAACAATAAAAATAAAATATTCCTTTAACCATATCCTATCCCGTGTATAGTCAAATGACGTCCGAAGATAGGATCTACCATCCTGGGCGGGCGTCATATGAGGTCCGCAGCTTCCCGCCGGTATAGGGGGCGCGCGTGCATCACTGAGGAGCCAATGCACATGCCCGGCAGCCGTAATGTTCGCCGGGCACCCGCGACCGCTCGTGACAGAGCAGGAACGTGGATCTGTGTGTGTAAACACACAGATCCACGTCCTGTCAGGGGAGAGGAGACAGATCGTGTGTTCTTAGTATATAGGAACAGCAATTGATCTCCTCCCCAGTCAGTCCTATCCCCCCACAGTTAGAACACACAGTCAGGGAACACATTTAACCCCCCGATCGCCCCCTAGTGTTAACCCCTTCCCAACCAGTGACATTTATACAGTAATCAATGTCTATTTATAGCTCTGATCACTGTATAAATGTCAATGATTTGAAAAAAGTGTCAAAAGTGTCTGATCTGTCCACCGCAATGTCGCAGTCCCAATAAAAATCGAACCATTACTAGTAAAAAAATAAAGAATAAAATTGCCACAAATCTATCTCCTATTTTGTAAACACTATAACTTTTGCGCAAACCAATCAATATACGCTTATTGCAATTTTTTTACCAAAAAAATGTAGAAGAATACATATCAGCCTAAACTGAGGAAAAAATTTGTTTTTGTTTTTTTTTAAATTGGGTATATTTATTATAGCAAAAAGTAAAAAATATTGTGTTTTTTTCTAAATTGTCACTCTTTTTTCTTATAGCGCAAAGAATAAAAACTGCAGAGGTGGTCAAATACCACCAAAAGAAAGCTCCATTTGTGGGGAAAAAAGGACGTCAATTCATCGCGCAATTGTCAGTTAAAGTGATGCAGTGCAGTATCACAAAAAATGGCCCGGTCAGGAAGGGGGTAAATTCTTCTGGGACTGAAGTGGTTAAATATTGTGCCTGGGGGTCCCCTTAGTCTGCCTATAGAGTGGCACATATGTGCAATCTGTAGGACTTGCCATAAGCAATAATGACATTTCTAAAGGAAAAAATGTAATTTAAATTTGCTTGCGGCTGTATTGTATTGCCGGCTCCCAGCAATATAGATGAAAAATCAATGAAAAAAATGGCTCGGGCCTCCCCCAGTCCATAACAGGCCCTTCGGGTCTGATATACATTGTAAGGGGAAATCCACGCCAAGTTTTTTTTAAAAAAATGGCATGGAGTCCTCCCAAATCCATACCAGACCCTTATCCGAGCATGCAGCCTTGCAGGTCAGGATAGGGGTGGATGGGGACAAGGCCCACTACCCGACAACCCTGGCCTGTGGTTGTCAGGGTCTGCGGGTGGGGGCTTATCGGAATCTGGAAGCCCCCCCAGATCCCAATCCCCCTATATGAATGGGTATCGGGTACATTGTACCCCTACCCATTCACCCAAAAAAAAGTCAAAAAGTATAAACCACAAGAAACAGTTTTTGACAATTCCTTTATTAAAAAAAAATAAGTGTCCCGTGATGTACATCCACCGTCAAATACGATATATATATATATACATATATATATATAGTGTAAAAGAAAATATATAAGACAAACAGAAGCAGAGAGTTCTGTACCTACTGAAGTGGGTCATTCTAGATGGTAGATGGTCTGGAAAAGGTGAAAACTTTTTGGGTCATTCTTGGATATATGTGAAAGGGTCAAGTGCAAGGATTAGGTGGATTTATACCAATGGAGACAATCAAGAGTAATTACACAATAGTGCATAGCAGATTACAACATTTTTCCAAAGCCTAGGTGTGCATTTTTCTAGGACATGAGTAGACTAATCTGAAAGACAGTAGTGAACTGTCTTTCAGATTAGTCTACTCGTGTCCTAGAAAAATGTTAATTCAATGTCTATTGTTCTTTATTATTTAAACCTATTTCCTGTAAATTATTTGTCAATATTTAATTTGCATTCACATCATTCAGTTCTCTAAATTGATATACACATTTTAGAATTAACAGATTTATACCAACATTTTTTGGCATTTAACTTCTCTAAGGATTTAATCACAAATTAGATTAAATTCACATAAACCCTTTCTAGATATTGCTGTTCAGGCGGCTGCACTGTCTCCCTTTAGTCAGCATTCACAGATGTTTGTAGAGAAAAGTAATTTTAGACTTAGTGGCTTTAGAAAAACAAATATAACTGCTATCTTTCTCTGCCTAACTTGCTGGTACTCTTGAGTTTTTAATGACACATCAATGCAATTAGTCTGTGTCCTTAATGAATTTGTTTTATTTTTTTTTTATCAAACAAGGTTTTATTGAATAATTGGTGCATACATAAAATGGTTACGTTAGCATGTTAACATTGTAACAGTATAACAATTATCATAACTTGAATAAAAATGACATTAAGTACAAACATATCTGAAGTGTAATGATATTCAAGGTGTATATATTTGACTTGTATAGACTATCCATCCATATTTATATCTATTAAATCACTCTGTGATCATATGGTTACATTAGACACAGGTAGAAGATTCTTGAAGCCATCTATCCCAGATCTTGTTGTACTTGGCTGGGCAACCTCTGTTAATATATATACATTTCTTGTACGGTAATGTATTATTTATCTCCACCTTCCATTCCACTACTTTAGGAGACTCCTGCCTCATCCATTTTTTGGCTATATCCTTTCTTGCTGCAAAGAGTGTTTCGTGTAGAAAGGTTTTTGTATATTTGTCAGTTGTGTCTGGAACTATACCCAGGAGGCACTGTTTAGGGTCCAAAGCTAGAGGCGAGCCCATTGTGTCGTGTAAAAATGCCACAATTTGTTCCCAGAAGCCTTTTATCTTAGGGCATGTCCAGAGTAGATGGAAAAAAGTGCCTGTCTCTCTCCTACACATATGACATGTGGTGGTTTGTGTGTGTTTATATCTTGCCACTCTGAGGGGTGTTAGATATGTCCTGTGAAGAATGTAGAGCTGCGTCAATCTATCTGAGAGTTTAGGAGATACAGTTTTGCAGGCCTCCAGTACCTCTCCCCACTCCTCGTCCTCCATCGGTCCCACCTCTCTCTCTCATCTTGGTTTAAGGCCATATGCTATTTTAGTAGCTACAGGGGTTAAAAGCAAGTTATAAAAAGCTGAAATCAATTTTTGAGAGTCTGTACTCTTAATTATAGCTATAAGAACATTAGGTGCAGGGCTAGGGCAAGAGTCAGGGAATTGTGATTGTAGCGCATGATGGATTTGTAAGAATCTGAAAAACATCTGGTCCTGGATTGTAAATTCTTCTTTAAGTAGGTCAAAGGTTTTAAGCTGTCCATCTTTTAATATATGGTGTAGGTAAAATACTCCCTGCATGGACCATATGAATGTGTCATGTATTTTAGTAAACTCCTGAAGATTTTTGTTATGCCACAACGGTGTGTAGTCGTTAAACTGTGAAATGTCAAGTCTAGAAGCTGCTAGGTTCCATATTTTCCTATAGTGGTATAGCATGGTGTGTCTTCTTTCTCCTAGTTCCATCCCACCCAAGTCCGCTGCTATTGCGTATATCGGGTCTTTGGTGTACTGCACCCACTTCGGACATAAGAGCGTGAGAAATCTCTCACTGTCAGTTTTGTCTAGATGAAAAAGCTGGGACAGCTGTGCTGCGATGTAGTATAGGTTAAAATCGGGTAGAGCAGTGCCACCCAGATCAGTCGGATTTTTGAGAGCTTGCCATGCTAATTTGTGCCTATTGTTACCCCACACAAATGACTTTAGGAGGGACTCTAGAGATTTAAAATGTTTCAAGGGTAAGTAAAGGGGGGTGTGCCATAGAACATAAAGTATTTTGGGCAGTAGGATAATTTTGATTAAATTTATACGACCCCAGACTCCTAATGGTAATTTAGACCAGACCCGTATTTTATTTTTAACTATGGAAATGAGAGGATCTATATTTAGGGACACATAATTGGCAGGGGATCTGGTTATGTGGATCCCCAAATATTTAATGACATCTACTCTCTGAAGCGGGAGCCTGGTTTGGGATTCTGGGGGTGAGAAGCTGTCAAGTGGTAGGATTTGGGATTTGTCCCAGTTAATTTTCAGTCCTGAAAATATTCCGAATTGTTCTATCGTGCGGAGTGCATTGCATAGTGATGGGCCCCAGTCTGCCAGGTATAATAGCGTGTCATCTGCATATATGCTAATTTTTTCAGTCAGGGAGCCCATTCCAAGTCCCCTGATGTCTGGGTTTGCTCGGATGGATATTGCCAGGGGTTCTGCCGCCAGGGCATACAACAGTGGGGATAGGGGGCAGTCCTGTCTCGTGCCTCTACTGAGGTCAAACAGCTGAGATGACCACCCATTAGCCACCACTCTGGCCCTAGGTGCCTGGTATAATAGTTGGACCCATTTAATAAACTTTGGGCCAAATCCATAACCCTCCAAGCATCTCCAGAGATACTTCCACTCTACCGAGTCGAAGGCTTTCGCTGTGTCTAAGGTCACAACAACCCGCGAACCAACTTCCTCATGTGTAGCCTGTAAGTTAATGTATAGTTTCCGAAGGTTAAACGAGGTGTTGCGTCCAGGCATGAAACCAGCCTGATCTGCGTGTATTAATGGTAATATTACCTGATTGAGCCTGATAGATAGTACTTTGGCTAGTATTTTGATATCGACCTGTAGGAGTGATATTGGACGATAAGATTCTGGGAATCCCAGATCTTTGCTGGGTTTAGGGATGAGGACTATTGTGGCCTCAGTCATAGATGGGGGTAGAGTCTGTCATGAGAGGGTTTACCCGTTGGTGGCGCTATCGGTCGCTTGGATCGCAGTACCAGTGTCCACCAGCGGGTGTCTTCCAACACCTGGGTCCTGCAGTAAGAAGTCTCTCCTGCTGGTGGCACTGTTGCATCCCTGGGCCGTAGTACCGGTGTCCACCAGCGGGTGCACTCCGGCAGTGTGGAGCAAACAGCACACACTGCGCTCAGCTGTGACATGAGTTCAATTACCACAGCCTTATAAATACCCAGCAAGCCCTCATAGGCTTGCCTTGGTATCTCTCTCCCTGCATTCTGACCTTGCTGCCTGTTATTTTGACCTTGAGCCTGCATTTGCCTTGTCCTGACCCGATCTGATCCAATCCCTATCCTGAGTCCCTTCTGTTCCTGGTTACCTTGGATCCCTGCCCTGTATCCCATCCATCCATCCTCTCCCTGTCCTGTTCGGTTTCCCGTCCTTGCCCATCTGCTGACCTCCCTGTGTATGACCTTGGCCTGGCTTGTTTACGATTCCGGTATCTCCATTTACTTGTATATATTGTTGTTTGTAGTGGGTTTGTTGTGTTGGTTTTGCACTGTTTATATTCCTTTTACTTGTCACTTATTTAATAAACACCATTATTTCACTTACATGTGTTTCTGTTCTCCTCTGTGCAGTCCACACGGTCTGGTCAATTAGATACCCTGACAGTATACCAAGGCCATCCCTACCAGACGTGACTGCACTGAGGAGCCTTTCTGAAAATGAAGGCAGAAATAGTGGTTTATCTTACCTCATTGGTAACTGAGGATAATTGTTATTGCCGTCTGGTATTGAAGGAGTGGACCAGGGATAAACTATTAGAGTGTATCCGTCTGGCCCATTCTCTGGTGGATGAGGGCGGTATGCTATTTGGAAATGTTCAGCCTCTGATCCAGCTGTGTGCAGAGCTAGCCTTGTCCAGTACCCCAGAGGGCAGGAATGATTTTTCTCCCCCCTTCAGTTTTGATCAGGTTGAGTCTCTGGTGTGGTTATTAGAGGATGATCCAGCCTTTTTCATGGAACGTTATGCCTCTTGTTCACAGCAGGTGTTGTCTGATTGCATCCATTCAGTGCAATCGCTGGTTAGTCAAGCTGTGTGTGAATCAATGTTTGTTCATCCTGTGCTACAGGCATGGTCAGATCTCCTTAATTTAGCCAAGCCACAACAACTCAGCCCTGCCATTAATCACCTTCCTTCCCAAGAATCTATTCCCCCATCGCTCATGGCAACCTCAGCTACAGCCCAATATACCCTGCTCCCCACCAAGTATCAATGCCCAGTTTCTACTTCCTGTACCTATCCTGCCTTTAACCCACCTGCCTCTTCTCTAATACCTGCAACTTCCCCACAAGAACTCCCTCTGGCTGCTGTTCCCCCTTCCTTGCCATATCCCAGCCCTTCCTTTCAGTATGCCTCACCTCCTGTCTACAGTCCTACAGCCACCTACAGATCTCCAGCAGTTAAGCCAAAGAAGAAACGGAAGTTCTTCCCCACTCATACAATCCTGCCAGTAACCCAACCTGCTCCCACTTCCCAGCCTGATGTGCCAGCTTCCCAGCCTGATGTGCCAGCTTCCCAGCCTGATGTGCTGGCTTCCCAGTCTGATGTGCCGGCTTCCCAGTCTGACATCTTGATGCCTGCCTATCAGTCTGATGTTCCAGCTTCCCAGTCTGATGTTCCAGCTTCCCAGTTTGATGTTCCAGCTACCCAGTCTGATGTTCCAGCTACCCAGTCTGATATTCCAGCTTCCCAGTCTGATGTGCCAGCTTCCCAGCCTGATGTCTCGATGCCTGCCTACCAGCCTGACGTGCCAGCTTCCCAGTTTGACGTGCCAGCTTCCCAGTTTGACGTGCCAGCTTCCCAGTTTGACGTGCCAGCTTCCCAGTTTGACATGCCAGCTGCCCAGTTTGATGTGCCAGCCTCCCAGCCTGATGTCTTGAAGCTTGCCTTCCAGCCTGATGTCTTGATGCCTACCTACCAGTCTGATGTGCCAGCTTCCCAGTCTGATGTGCCAGCTTCCCAGTCTGATGTGCCAGCTTCCCAGTCTGATGTGCCAGCTTCCCAGATTGATGTGCCAGCTTCCCAGATTGATGTGCCAGCTTCCCAGATTGATGTGCCAGCTTCCCAGATTGATGTGCCAGCTTCCCAGTTTGATGTGCCAGCTTCCCAGTTTGCTGTACCAGCTTCCCAGCCTGATGTCTCGCAGCTTGCCTTCCAGCCTGATGTCTCGAAGATTGCCTCCCAGTCTGATGTGCCAGCTTCCCAGTCGGATGTGCCAGCTTCCCAGTTTGATGTGCCAGCTTCCCAGTTTGATGTGCCAGCTTCCCAGTCTGATGGGCCAGCTTCCCAGTTTGATGTGCCAGCTTCCCAGTTTGATGTGCCAGCTTCCCAGTTTGATGTGCCAGCTTCCCAGTCTATTGTCCCAGTGCCTGCCTTCCAGCCTGATGTCTTAGTGCCAGCTTCCCAGACTGACGTGCCAGCTTCCCAGACTGACGTGCCAGCTTCCCAGACTGATGTGCCTGCTGCCCAGCTCAAAGTGCCCATGCCTGCTGCCCAGCCTGATGTGCCTGCTGCCCAGCTCGAAGTGCCCATGCCCGCTGCCCAGCCTGATGTGCCTGCTGCCCGGCTCGAAGTGCCCATGCCCGCTGCCCAGCCTGATGTGCCTGCTGCCCAGCTCGAAGTGCCCGTGCCCGCTGCCCAGCTCGACGTGCCTGCTGCCAAGCTCAAAGTGCTCGTGCCTGCTGCCCAGCCTGATGCCCAGCTCGAAGTGCCCGCTGCCCAGCTTGGTGTATTCCTGCCCGCTATCTTCTCGGATGTGCCCGATGTCTTCTCGGATGTGCCCGCTGTCTTCTCGAATGTGCCCGCTGTCTTCTCGGATGTGCCCGCTGTCTTCTCAGACGTGCCTGCTGTCTTCTCAGACATACCCACTGTCCAGTTTGATGTACCCGATGCCCGGCCTGATGTGCCCCCATCTGTTCGGTTGGAGGCCATGAACTTTGGACAATCGCACCTTGTTGGAGCGTCCGGAGGCCGCTCCTTTAGGGGGGGTACTGTCATGAGAGGGTTTACCCGTTGGTGGCGCTATCGGTCTCTTGGATCGCAGTACTAGTGTCCACCAGCGGGTGTCTTCCAACACCTGGGTCCTGCAGTAAGAAGTCTCTCCTGCTGGTGGCACTGTTGCATCCCTGGGCCGTAGTACCGGTGTCCACCAGCGGGTGCACTCCGGCAGTGTGGAGCAAACACACACTGCGCTCAGCTGTAACATGAGTTCAATTACCACAGCCTTATAAATACCCAGCAAGCCCTCATAGGCTTGCCTTGGTATCTCTCTCCCTGCATTCTGACCTTGCTGCCTGTTATTTTGACCTTGAGCCTGCATCTGCCTTGTCCTGACCCGATCTGATCCAATCCCTATCCTGAGTCCCTTCTGTTCCTGGTTACCTTGGATCCCTGCCCTGTATCCCATCCATCCATCCTCTCCCTGTCCTGTTCGGTTTCCCGTCCTTGCCCATCTGCTGACCTCCCTGTGTATGACTTTGGCCTGGCTTGTTTACGATTCCGGTATCTCCATTTACTTGTATATATTGTTGTTTGTAGTGGGTTTGTTGTGTTGGTTTTGCACTGTTTATATTCCTTTTACTTGTCACTTATTTAATAAACACCATTATTTCACTTACATGTGTTTCTGGTCTCCTCTGTGCAGTCCACACGGTCTGGTCAATTAGATACCCTGACAGAGTTCCAGTTTCAAAGAGATGATTATATAATTTTAATAGTTTTGGGGGTTAGTACTTCACTAAATTGGGAATAGAACTCAATTGGGAGTCCATCCGAACCGGGAGATTTGGACCTAGCAAAGCTAGCTATAGCAGTTGATATTTCGTCTATAGTAAGTGGTGCTTCTAGTAATTCTATCTGTTCTTCTGTTAGCTGTGGGAAAATCACCTTTTCAAGAAAAAGAGACATAGAGTGGGTCTCTGTGGGGGCTGTCATGTATAAGTCAGCAAAGAAATCCCTAAACATTGAGGTTACTGTAGATGGGTCTGTGACTTTTTGTCCTCCGAGACCATGTAATGTGATAAACACCGGGGGTCTATCCTCGCTATGTACCAAGTATGCCAGCAACTTGCCTGCCTTTTCCCCATGTTCAAACATTTTCTGTTTGGAGAAGAACATTTTTTGTCTAGCTTTCTGGTACTGTAGCTGGTTAACCACTCTAGTCTGTAGTTTAAGTTGATCTGCATTTACGGGTGTCGGGGTGTTGGCATACGCTCTTTCAGCAGAGGACAAGTCCTCCAGCGCCTTACCAAGGGCACCGGAAGAGTCCATCTTAATTTTATTAATAGCAGTTATCAATGTATGCCTAGCGAATAACTTGAAGGAATCCCATACTACGGATGGCGATGCTGACTTATCATTTTCCACAAAGTACATTCTCCATTTATCTATAAGCTCGCCATCTTCTGGTAAAAGAGAGAGCCAAAACGGGTTTAGACGCCATGTTCGTGGCGGATTTGCCACTGGAATACTTAATGTAATCCAATAAGGACTATGGTCCGAAAGTATTCTAGGGCAAAACATTACCTCCGATAGCCTTGGAGTCAACCTGCGGGAGATAAGTATAAAATCTATACGGGACATGGAACCACGAGAGGACGAGAAGCATGAATATGACCTAACCTGTGGGAACTTGTATCGCCATGTATCTATTAAATGGAAGGCGGAGATAAGTTTAAAGAATTTAGTTTCAGTGGGAGTATTATGAGCTGTTAAAGCCGGTTGTAGCCTGTCTAGGGTCGGATTTAAAGTGACATTGAAGTCTCCTAGCCAGACCGCTGCTATATTTGGATGACGGGTCATGAATGATATACCCTCCTTGACTATGGAAACATTAAATGGAGGTGGTATATAAAAAGCCATTATAAGCAAAGGTTCTCATATACTTATATAGACATGGATATAGACATAACGGCCTTGCGGGTCAGTGGCTAGTTTACACAATTCAAAAATGTACCGATTTGGCTATTAATACAGAAACTCCCCTGGAATGGGACATGTGGGTAGAATGATACGCCCACCCAACCCAAGGCCTGCAAAGCGCCATCTGAACACTTTCCTCTATATGTGTTTCTACTAGTGCTACTATATCAGCATGTTGCTTCTTCAGGAATGTGAAGACTGCCGCGCGCTTAAATTTCTCACGCAGGCCCCTCACTTTCCATGTAAAAAACTTCAAAGATGCCATAGGCAAAACTTTTTAATCATTAATAAAGCATTTATATAGAGTAATTTGCTCCCTATGCATAAGGCACACAAGTTTCTAACTTTCAGATATAGCTGCCACAATCGCGTATCACACGACACATATGTACGTTTCCATAAATCTGGCACATGTAACGTTACCTGTTTTCTATAATAAGTATGCACATTCAGGTTTAACCGAACCATAAACATTTGAACCCCCACCCCCCTACCTGCCCTACACTGACCCAAACTTGTGCGGGCATAATCCCTTAACTGGTTGTGAGCTGGGAAACATTCTAACTTCTTTATGGTCAATGGAATGTAGAACAATTGGTTAGGTCTCTGAATACTGAATGGAATGAGTGATATCAACCATATCACTTGCAAAAAGTGCAGTATGGTCTCCCAATCTTCTTGTTTCCATTTGACTGCAACGACTAAGTTCCAGATAAGGTTCCAATGTTCATGGTGCTGCTTCCCAGAACTGTGTGGGGTAAAGTCTCGCTGCACGATGCATGTTGACTGTAGGACTTTTTTCTCTCCGGAGCCCCGGAGGGTAATTTGACATTTGTACTGTGAGTAACCAGGATTTGTGCTTTGAACTTGCGCTGGTTAGGAACAGTTCTTGGTCGCAACTACGTAATTAGTGGGACTTAATCAATCAGCTTGTTGAGGATTGGCTCGTCGTTCCAACCAAGAGATCACCTCCTCTGGATCCTCGAAGAAGACCGCACGACCTCCATGCTCCACCCTAAGACGGGCTGGGAAGAGCATGGAGTACTTGTATTGCAGATTCCCTAGCTTGCACTTGGCCTCCGTAAAGCTCTGACGAGGACGTTGCACCTCTGCCGAGAAATCTGGGAAAATGCCCACTTTAACGTTCCCTACTGGGATATTGCCTTTCTCCCTTGCCATTCTTAAAGCAGTATCCCGATCTTTATAGTTAAGGAGTTTAGCTATAAACGTGCGAGGAGGAGCTCCCTGCGGGGGGGGTCTTGCTGGCATGCGATGTGCCCACTCCACCACAAACATAGGGGAGAAGGCTTCTCTCCCATAGGTAGTGATCAGGAGTTGTTCCAAAAATGTGGTAGTATCCTTACCCTCAGACCCCTCTGGCAGGCCTATCAGGCGTATATTACATCTTCTCAGCCTATTCTGCATATCATCTTGCTTTATAAGGAGTTGTTGTATTTGCCTTTGTACGCGGTCTGAGGATGTTTGTAGGGGTGGAATAGCATCCTCCACCTCGCCCAGTCTGGTCTCAGTTTCTTTCACTCTTTCTCTGAGCTTTTGAAAGTCCTGTCTGATAAGGGAAATATCCATCTTGACTTCCTCGATTTGTGCTATGAGAGAAGATCTACAAAAGGTGATTGCTTCAAGGAGTTTGTCGGTGTCACCCGAAGTTCGTTCTCCCCCCCCAGCCTTGTCAGTGGTTCCATCTTCCTCCATGTCCTCCTTTTCTTGTCGGCGGTACTGATCAAGTTTTGCTGCCGCTGCTTTTTGTGCTTTGGTTGGTGACATACTATGAAGGTCCTGGGGAACACCCCAATAGCCCCCAAGCTTAAGTTAGCAAACTGACTTGCCTGTTGGTTAGAGGAAAGTGCTGTCTAGGGTCTTGTAGTCACCAAAGTGCCCGGGGACAGAAGCTGTTCTTACAGAGCAGGTGTGTATGGTGTCACCCCACCTCCTGAGGTGTTGTCTATCTGAGGCTGTATCGTGCAGGGTAAAAGGGTCCCAGTAGAAGCTGTTTAGAGGAGGACAACAGGGCCACAGTCCATATACTCTGTACAGGCAGGAGTAGCTGGTGTGTCAAAATGGCCGCCGGTCACCACATGCAGGCCTAGGCCGCAATCTAGGCCGAGTATGAGCGTCGGTTTTCCCGGGTTACTGCTGGCCAGGCAGGCTATAGAAGGGAGGATTAGGGCAGTCAAGCTCCCCAGGAAGGTTGTTTAGTAGTAGGGTACCTGTGTTGTGTAGCTGTCTCAAGGCAGGGCTGGTGTAGAGAGGACCAAGATGGCCGCGGCCTCCGGTTGTAGGCCGAAGCTGCGGTCTTGCCTAGTTCTGGCCGCTGTGCGGGAGATCGCCGCTCCATTCGGGCCTCCGTGCGTCCAAACGCTCCAGAAATCAGACCCAGGTGACACAGGTATCCCAGGGAGGCGATCCAGCCAGCAGGGCAGTACAAGCAGTCCAGGATTAATGGAGAAGAAGGAGTAATGGACGGAGCTCTGGGTACACACGTCCTACTCCATGCTGTGTCAGGCCACGCCCCAAATTAGTTTTATTTTTAAACAGACTGCATTGCAGTTTAGGGAGACAAATAAACTATATCAGCGAACTGCAAAAAGATATAGTTTACATACACACCCCTATTACAAATGTTACAATTCAACAACCAACCCCTTGCCGCCAAGCATATGCAGATACTTTTGGGGGTTATACCAGGATGATACCCGCAGCTGCAGGCATCATCCTGGTACTGTTTTTTAGGGCGGGCGATCAGCTATCCAGGGATAACAACCGATGCGGCTAAAAGCTGCTCGTTTGTTATCCCGGAGGGGCGGGAGTGGACATCCACCCCTCCCGCCGCCTTCCGCCGCTCTTATCAGGCTTCCCCTCCCACCGGGAGTCCCGATCATCGATCTGCCTCTTCCAGTGGCTAGAGAGAGACTGACACAAAGCCGGAAACAGCTTTGTTCCAGTCTTCTCTCTGTAAATACGGAAGTGACGTCACAACGTCACTTCCTGTTTACTCGGCTGCCAATGGCGCCAGTTTTTAAAAAATATACAGTAATTAGAATCGTTGTTTTCTGCGATTTGAATACTTTGAAGTGCAAAGGAGGGGTTTGGGGTCTTTTAGACCCCCGATCCCTGCATAAAGAGTACCTGTCACCACCTATTACTGTCACAAGGGATGTTTACATTCCTTGTGACAGCAATAAAAGTGATAAAAAAAAAAACACAATGTAAAAAAATAAAAATAAATGAAATTAAAAAAAAATAAATTTTAAAGCGCTTCTGTCCCCGCGAGCTTGCGCAGCAAAGAAAACGCATACTGAAGTTGCGCCACCATATGTAAACGGTGTTCAAATCACACATGTGAGGCATTGCCGCTATCGTCAGGGTAAAAGCAATAATTCTAGCACTAGACCTCCTCTGTAACTCTAACCTGGTAACCGTTATGTTTTTTTAAAATGTCACGGAAATTTTTAGGTACCGTAGTTTGTCGCCATTCAACTAGTGTGCGCAATCTTAAAGTGTGACATGTTTGGTATCTATTTAATCGGCGTAACATCATCTTTACGTTATACAAAAAAATTGGGCTAACTTTGCTGTTTCTTTTTTTTTTAATTCATGAAAGTGTCTTTTTCCCCAAAAAGTTGCATTTAAAAGACCGCTGCACAAATATCGTGTGACATAAAATATTGCAACAATCACCATTTTATTCTTTAGATTCTCTGCTAAAAAATTATACATAATGTTTGGGGATTTGAAGTAATTTTCTAGCAAAAAATACAGATTTTAACTTGGAAACACCAAATGTCAGAAATAGGCTTATTCATGAAAGGGTTAATATGATCATGGCATGTTTTTACTGTCATTGTATCATTAACACTATAAAGTGCAATAAAAACTGCATTGTAGCCATGTAAACACCAAACTAAAAATTGTTTGGGTAAATACTTATTTACAAGTTTGTTAAAGCGGTTGTAAACCGCTGCACTTTTTTTTTTCTTACCTGCAAGGCAAAGGCATAATGTGCTAGTATGCATCACATACTAGCACATTATGTGAAACTTACCTCAAAACGAAGCCTTCCAGGATTGGAAAGTCATCGCTGGAGACAGCGTCCATCTTCACCTGGTCTTCCTTCTGGGTTTGTGGACTCCGGCTCTGTGACTGGCCTGAGCCGTGATGACGTCGGTAGTGGCATGGGCGGCCGTTTCTTCAGAGAGCATACACCAGTGATTTCACTGGCTGCATATACAGTAAATATCTCTTAATTATAGGCTTACCTATAGGTAAAACTCAAAGATGGAAGTTTACTTCCTCTTTAAATAGCACTTATACACAGATATCATATACTAACTGCCCCCCAACCCAACAACCTGAACAAAGCCTATAAGAGCAGTGCCAGACACCACAGCTGCTTTCTACACAAACAAGCTATAAAGTATTTTAAATCTCTAGTACCTGGAGACTGATATTTATATCAGATGAGCCACTCTCTACATTGAAATTATTGTTGTAGTTACCTGACAGATAAAAGTTTAGATAATTTATAAGCACCAGTAAAGGGAGGACTGAAAACTTTTGGCTTGGGGCAGAGGCGTAGCTAGAACTTTCAGGGCCCCGTGCAAGAAACCATGAAGGACCCCCCGGCTGGGACCCTTTCCTCTGAGCCCGGGGCTATTCCCACTGATCCCAGATCCCTTTACTCCTGTCACAAGGCCCTTTATTACAGTCTCACAGCGGATCCCACAGTGGATCCCTTTCACATGTTCTGCAGTGGGCCCCCTTCCTGCTGTCTAGAGGCCCCCCCCTTGGTGATGGAATGCCAGGGCCCAGTCACAAGAGTGACCCTGGTAGTTGCGCCACTAGTTGCAGTAGGACTGTAAATAGTGTCAGTCAGTAGAGCAGTGGACGGTGTCAATATAAGTGGGCTTTGTTAGTAATGCATTGAATGTGGTCAGTAGGGCAGTGGATGGAGTTAGTAGTTTTTAATTTTTGTTATTTTATTTTTAATTAATTTTTTATCATTTTATTTTATTTTTACGATTTTAATTTTTATTATTTTATACCATTTTATAGGAGCCCTGTGGGGGGCTTTGGTGAGATATCAGAGATACCTCTAACGTTTCACCTTTGAGACAGAGAAAGGAAATTGAGGACACAGCCCTTAATCTCCATCTCTGAACCTTTAGCAGAATGAATGGACAAGAATAATTTGGTACAGAGCTTCCCATTAAACACATTTTACGATGCTTCAGTTATGAAGCATTCCATTCCATTCAGAAAAGGAAGGGGTCGGTAAATGGCATATTTACCTTTACCGGCCTCTTCCCTGGCTCTCCATCCTGAAGACATCCCACTGCAGCAGCTGGCAGGAGAGGGAAGGGGGGAAGTCAGCAGTGCTACGGGGGGAAGGGGGTGACCAGGAGAGCACACAGGGGCCTGGGGGCAGCAGGAAGCAAGTAACCTGGCTACAGAGCTGGTTCAAAATGCAAGGTGCATTTTGACACCCACCCACCATCCTCCCGCCAAACCTGCTACACACAGTCACACACCTCCTATATTACTGTGACAGGAGGCGGGCAGTGGGATGAGGGGGACAGTATGAAAGGAGGGCAGCAGTGTGACAGGTGGGGGGCAGTGTGATCAGCAAGGGGCAGTGTGACAGGGAGGTGTTGTGACAAGAGGGGGGCAGTGTGATAAGAGGGGTCAATGTGACAATGGGGCCATTGTGACAGGAGGAGGGCAGTGTGACAGTAGGGGGGCTTTGGGACAGAAGAGGGGCAGTGTGACAGGTGGGGTGGCAGTGTGACAGGGGGGAATTGTGACAGGAGGGGTGCAGTCTAACAGGGTAAAAGGGGGAGTATGTTTGGGCAGTGTGAAGGGGCAGTGTAATGGGGACAGTAGGACAGGGGGCAGTATGACAGGGGTGGTGTGACAGGTGGGTTGGCAGTGTGATGGGGGCATTGTGACAGGAGGGGCGCAGTGTGACAGGGGGAGTTTGACGGGGCAGTGTGAAGGGGGTCAGTATGACTGGTGGCATTGTGACAGGTGGGGGTGGCAGTGTGAAGGGAGAGCAGTGTGACAGGTGGGGGAAGTATGACAGGGGAGAGCAGTGTTACAGGAAGGGGGCAGTATGACAGGTGGGGCCAGTGTGACAGGTGGGGTGGCAGTATGACAGAGGAGAGCAGTGTGACAGGAGGGAGGGCAGTATGACATGCGGGGGCAGTGTGACAGGTTGAGTGGCAGTGTGACAGGTGGGGGAAGTATGACAGGGGGGAGCAGTGTGACAGGAGGGAGGCAGTATGACAGGTGGGGGCAGCGTGACAGGTGGGGTGGAGAAGCAAAAGGTTAATGAGACAGTCTCTGGGGAAAAACAAGCAAACGTACACAGCAATGGTAATTGAATTTGGATAGCTACTGTAAAGGCAATACATGGATCAGAATTTGGCTGGTTCAGCAGGGCTCGGCTGAATTTCGATACATATATCAACAGACTGATTAAACACAGGGCCGGACTGGCTACCGGGATACTGGGAAATTTCCCTGTAGGCCGGCAAGGCCGTCTGCCCTGGGACCGCTTTGAGGGCAGCAGTGCCCGTAAAAAATATGGCTGAGGGCCCAGGCCGACATGTCAACTGCTCATGCGTTGCCGCCGCACATGAAAGCCAGTACATGCTCGGGCATTTTCGGGCAGGTGGGCGCGTGCGCAGTGATGTAATGGCGCTGGGCAGCACCATTTTTTAATGTTTAGCAGCAGTGGCACTCATCTCTGTGAGGTCTCGGTAGGGGCACGAACGTCATCACAGCCTGATAAGACCCCTCCGCAGCCTCTGACCACATTCTGCTATTGCTCTCCTGTACCATATCCACAGCCTCTGACATGTCCTCCTGTACCATATTCATAGCCTCTGCATCTCCTGTACCATGTCCGCAGCCTCTGCATCTCCTGTAACATGTTTGCAGCCTCTGCATCTCCTGTACCATGTCTGCAGCCTCTGCATCTCCTGTACCATGTCTGCAGCCTCTGCATCTCCTGTACCATGTCCGCAGCCTCTGCATCTCCTGTACCGTGTCCGCAGCCTCTGCATCTCCTGTACCGTGTCTGCAGCCTCTGCATCTCCTGTACCATGTCTGCAGCCTCTGCATCTCCTGTACCATGTCTGCAGCCTCTGCATCTCCTGTACCATGTCTACAGGCTCTGCATCTCCTGTACCATGTCTGCAGTCTCTGACATGTCCTCCTTTACCATGTCTGCAGCCTCTGACATGTCCTCCTGTACCATGTCCACAGCCTCTGACATGTCCTCCTGTACCATGTCTGCAGCCCCTGGCATGTCCTCCTGTACCATGTCCGCAGCCTCTGACATGTCCTCCTGTACCATGTCCACAGCCTCCGATATGTGCTCTTGTACCATATCCGCAATCTCTGACTTGTCCTCCTGTACCACGTTTGCAGCCTCTGATATGTCCTCCTGTACCATGTCTGCAGCCTCTGACATGTCCTCCTGTACCATGTCCGCAGCCTCTGACATGTCCTCCTGTACCATGTCCGCATCCTCTGACATGTCCTCCTGTACCTGTCACAGTCTGGAGTCAGGCTCAGAGGCCAGTAGCTATAGCAGCGGAGCAGATATTCACACGGGGCACCCCAGCTGATGACACGGGTTTACCTGAGGTGCGGGTCTAAGCACTAACTGGTATTCACCAGAGTTTCTGATGGTGGAGATGGGCTTTGCTGTGTGTTAGTACCAGGTCGCGGGCCTCAGGATAGCCCCACCAGAAGGTGAGCAAGCCAGGGTCCAATAGCAGATATAGCAGGTAGGGATCAAGCAGAGGCATAGTCGAGAAACAAGCCAAAAGTTGGTAACAAATAGTTGCAGGTTGGGATTCAGCAGAAGCGTAGTCGAGAAACAAGCCAAATGTATGGTAGTGAAGATACGGTCGGCAGCAAGAGAGACAGGAGCAAGATATTGGCTTGTGAAGGCACAATATTCAGGTGACCAGGAAGTGCAGAGACACGGCTTAAATCAGGAAGTTCATGGGGGGAGCAAAGGGTTCAAGGCAAACAAAATTCAAGACAAGATCATGCAAGGAATTGTCTAAGGAATTGTTTACAGTACTGCCCAGCATTTCAGGTGGCTCAGCAAGTAGGGTCACTGCTAGATACAGCAGAGGTCCCAGGTTCAAGCCCAGGTTCTAACAGGACTCCCCTCCTCCCAGGATGTCCCCTGTACGTCTTAGAGCCAGGTTTCTGAGGAAATCTCTGGTAGAATTCCCTTGTTAATCTAGGGGCATGAACATTCTCTTCAGGCTCCCAAGAATTTTCTGCTGGCCCATATCCTTCCCATTGAACCAGATATTGCAATTTGTTCCTAGAGATTCTGGAGTCAAGAATTTTTCCCACCACAAATTCTTTTCACCCTTTACCTTAACAGGTGGAGGAGGAGGATGAATTCGGAGTACATTTAGAGTTGCTTTCCTGGAAAGGCCCAGACAACATCCGTGATAGGGCATCAGCCTTACTATTCCTTGACCCAGGATGGTACGAGATAACAAAATTGAACCTGGACAAGAATAGGGTCTAACGTGCTTGTCTAGATGTCAACCTTAAAAGAACGAATAAATTCTAATTCAAGCCCAGGTCCTAACAGTACCATGTCTGCAGCCTCTAACATGTCCTCCTGTACCATATCCACAGCCTCTGACTTGTCCTCCTGTAACATGTCCACAGCCTCTGACATGTCTGAGGCTGTGGACATGTCTTTTTTTATTTGTTGCGCAAAAAATAAAAACCGCAGAGGTGATCAAATACCACCAAAAGAAAGTTCTATTTGTGGGAACAAAATGATAACAAAATTGTTTGGGTACAGTGTAGCATGACCGTGCAATTGTCCTTCAAATTGTTACAGCGCTGAAAGCTGAAAATTGGCCTGGGCGGGAAGGTGTCTAAGTGCCTGGTATTGAAAGTGGTTAAACAAGAGATCTAACAAGCTGGTAAGCGGCAGTATTATTACTGTTGGAGGAGCTTTCATGTCGCACTCTATCACATCTTCTTTGGTGCTGTGGTTGCGTGTCACTACTGAATAGAGGGTTGAGAAATATCACCTGGAATACTATTGAGAACTGTATACTCAGTGGAACTTCTTTTTAACAGCCCATCAGAGTGGATTGGATTTTTTTGGAGAACTTTTTCAATTTTTTTTTTTTCATTTTAATCATTTTTTGCACATTTCACTTGTGATTGTGTATAATTATTTATGTATTAGTAAGTTATATCACCTACATGTAATTTTATTTTTTGATCACTATAATCATACAGCGCAGCTTTCTTTTTTATGTTATTTTATTTTATATTTTTACATCACCACCTCTACTGGGGGCCTTCACTTTTTCAATGACCTGTACATGCATGGCTGAAACATTCCCATTGTGGCAAAAATTTAAATGTTTAGCCACATGTGTTGATAGCTTTTTGGCCACATTGTATATATGCTCATTAAAACGATCCCGTAGGTGTCTTGTCGTCCTACCTACATATTGCATATGGCATATGTCACAAGTAAGTAGGTACACAACATAATGGAAAGAACCAATGTCATATTCCTTCTGTGTAGCTGATGAGCAGAATTTATTGCCACCCTTAATGTGACCACAGCATTAACATCCTGTAGCTCCACACCTAAAGTTGCCCTTAAAGCGTATCCATGTAGCTGATTTCATGATGTTACTGGCAAAGAAACCTATGGAATAAAGAACGGCCTAAGGTGGGGGCCCTCCGGGATACTATATTGATACCTCCGTGCAATATATTTTAATATATCAGACATCGTCCGCAAACAAAACAAGGAGATGTCTGTTTATGATGTCCTTGCTGTTTCCAAACTCAATACTAAACAGGCTCGATAGGGTCATTTTGTTTTGATGAGGATTACCTTTGTCCTGTACCCTTCTACCTACGAGAGTTTTCCTGTCTTTGCTTTGAGCAATTGCCCAGGCTCTGTTAATCATCCACCTTGAATACCCTCTCTGTAGAAAGTGACTATATACGGCAGCTGCCTCACGCTCAAAATCTGCATAATCCCTACATATTCGCCTTACCCATAGGAACTGTCCCATGGGTATACCTTTGAAGGTATGCCTTGGATGTCCTGAATGTGTCAACAGTATGGAATTGACAGATAATGATTTACTGTATAGGGTGGTATTAATCCTCCGTTCGACACCTGTCAGGAGAACACCCAGAAAGTGGATATCTCTATCATTTACCTCACGAGTGAAAGTAAGATTCTTATTATTACAATTAAGATATTCCAAGAATGGAGTCAAATTAGATGTCCCATCCTCCATAATGAATATCAAGTGATCTATAAACCTGAAGAATAGTTTAATGGAGGACCTAAAGGGGTTCTCCACTCCAAAGACGCGGGCCCACTCCCACCAACCCATGTACAGATTGGCTAAAGAAAGCGAAAACTTAGCCCTCATAGCAGCCCGCACCTCTGGAGGTAGAACTCTCCATCAAAACAAAAATGCATACATATTTTGTGTTTCTCCCATTTGCGAATAATCAGACCAACTGTTGTCACCCTCTCACCAAGCTGCTTGGCGATGGTCTTACAGCCCATTCCAGCCTTGTGTAGGTCTACAAACTTGTCCCTGACATCCTTGGACAGCACTTTGATCTTGGCCACGGTGGAGAGATTGGAATCTGAATGATTGATTGCTTCTGTTGACAGGTGTCTTTTATACAAGTAACAAGCTGAGATTAGGAGCACTCCCTTTAAGAGAGTGCTCCTAATCTCAGCTCATTAACTGTATAGAGGACACCTGGGAGCCAGAAATATTGCTGATTGATAGGGGATCAAATATTTATTTCACTCATTAAAATGCAAATCAATTTATAACTTTTTTTTAAATGCGTTTTTCTGATATTTTTATTGTTATTCTGTCTCTCACTGTTAAAATAAACCTACCACTAAAATTATAGACTTATAATTTCTTTGTCAGTGGGCAAACGTACAAAATCAGCAGGGGATCAAATACTTTTTTCCTTCGCTGTATATCAAGCTCTATGTGCTTTCATATCTGTCTTATCTATATTAGGGATGAGCCGAACACCCCCAGTTCGGTTCGCACCAAAACCTGCGAACGGACCGAAAATTTGCACGAACGTGAGAACCCCATTGAGGTCTATGGGACTCGAACCTTCAAAATCAAAAGTGCTAATTTTAAAGGCTAATTTGCATGGTATAGTCCTAAAAAGGGTTTGGGTACCCGGGTCCTGCCCCAGGGGACATGTATCAATGCAAAAAAAAGTTTAAAAAACGGATGTTTTTTCGGGAGCAGTGATTTTAATTATGCTTAAAGTGAAAAAAAGTGAAATATTCCTTTAAATATTGTACCTGGGGGGTGTCTATAGTATGCCTGTAAAGTGGCACATGTTTCCCGTGCTTAGAACAGCCCCTGCACAAAATGACATTTTTAAAGCAATAAAAGTCATTTAAAACTGCTTACGGCTTTAATGTAATGTCCGGTCCCAGTAATATGGAAGAAAATCAGTGAGACAAATGGCATGGGTACGCCCCCAGTCCATTACCAGGCCCTTTGGGTCTTGTATGGATATTAAGGGGAACCCCACACCCAAATTAAAAAAAGAAAAGGCGTGGGGCCCCAGGCCCTCTGAACAGCTGTATACAGGCGGTGCAAACAAGACAGGGATGTAGGTTTGTTGTTAAGTAGAATCTGTTTGTAATTTTGAACTGGTACATTTTTAAAGTGTAGCTCCAGCCAAAAAAATCTATTTTTAAGCTTTTTGGAAAACATAGGGAAGGGTTATTACCCCTGTGACATTTGTTTTGCTGTCAGTGCACCTCTTCAGAAGATTTTACCTCACTTTCTGCCCCAATGACAAATGTTTTTTGACAATTTGGGATTTTTAGTGAAACAAGGATTTGTGATAAAGCATCAGTGGGAAGGAGACACGTTGTTCCCATATTAACTCTTACAGGAGAGAATTTGTCTTCCTAGGGGTAGATTTCATCCCACTTCCTGTTGTCTCCTTTCGTTTGCAAGTAGGAGTCGTTTGTAAGTTGGATGTTTGAAAGTAGGGGCCTGCCTAATATACTCTGCAGAAATTGGGGCCTTAGGTGTTGGTGTTGCCACAACACTGTAAGCCCTCACAGTTACTCTTGGTGGGGGCAGGAACGGGCTCTGCTGTGAAATATTAGATCAAGAATTGTAATTACATGCCCCTGTTGAACAGGGTCAGAAAAATTGGGTCTTTGGTGGTGGTGGTGCTGGTGCCACCACAATGTAAGTCCTCACAGTTACTCTTGGTGGGCGCAGAAACAGGCCCTGCTGTGAAATATTAGATCAAGAATTGTAATTACATGCACCTGTTGAACAGGGGCAGAAAAATTGGGCCTTTGGTGGCGGTGGTGGTGTTGCCACCACAATGTAAGTCCTCACAGTTACACTTGGTGGGAGCTGCAACGGGCCCTGCTGTGAAATATTAGATCAAAAATTGTAATTACACGCCACTGTTAAACATAGGCTGAAAAATTGGGCCTTAGGCATTGGTGCTGGTGCCACAACACTGCAACCCCTCACAGATACTCTAGTTCAGTGGTTCTCAACCTCTCCAGTGCTGTGACCCCTTGATAACATTTCCCAAGTTGTGGGGACCCCTAACAGAAAAATAATCTTCGTAGCGTGGGTTGTCTTCACCCAAGGAAAGACAAGTAATTAGCACCCCTAATTCACGGACATTTAGCGCTCTCCGAGTCCCTTCCACTCGTACAGTATTAAAACCCCTAATGGTACATTTTAGTATGTACCACTCTTTGTTCTCGTTTCTTTGCCTTTTATCTCTCTATCGTAATTTCCTGTTTTGTTTTTTTTTCCCTCTCTCTAGCCATCTTTCTTGTTCTTTCTCTCCCTTTTTCTTTGTTCCTCCCCCTCTTTTTCTCTCCCTTCCATGTATTCTTCATTTTTATTCCTTCTCTTACTCCTTGGTGGGGGGAATGGGATGAGTGGCAGTGCTGGTGGGGGGAGGGTGGGATCAGTGACAGTGCCGGGGGGAGTTCTGATCAGCCAACTTAAGTGCTATTGATCAAGGTCATCTGCTGATCCGAGAAATGTAGTGCAGACTTTTAATGGCAACTATAATCACAGGTAGTGTTACTCACCGTGTCTCCAACTTTGTCATGTCTCGCAGCAGTGACACCTATGCCGAAATTAGGAGTTAGGGTCTCCTCCAGCCCCTCCCACTTCACATTCCTGACCAGTCAGCTCGCCTCTAGTCTCTGCACCCCAGCCATACCGTGAACTGAATGAGCGGCTGCGAAAAGGCTGGAAGAGCGGTGCGGGCTTCAGGAACAGCCCAGGATTTGGTGACCCCCGGCAAATCGTCATTCGACCCCCGAGGGGGTCCCGACCCCCAGGTTGAGAACCACTGCTCTAGTTGGAGCGCAGGAACAAGCCCTGCTGCAAAGTATTGCATCAAAACTTGGAATTATACGCCCCCGTTAAACAGGGGCTGATAAATTGGGCCTTAGGCACTGGTGCTGGTGTCACAACACTGCAATCCCTCACAAATACTCTGATTGAGTGCAGCAACGATCCTTCCTTGCAAAATATTGCATCAAAAATTGTAATTACACGCCCCTGTTAAACAGGGTCTGAAAAAATGGGCCTTAGCCACTGGTGTCGGTGCCCAGAACCAAAAATATTCTTACAAGCTATCAGCATGATCATTGAGGAGGAAGAGGATAGTCACTCAGTATAACAGGATAGTCACTCAGCATCAGCATAGGCAGTCTTGAAGGGATCTGACATTTCAAAAAAAAATATTCGGTTACATCAGCATCAGGTGCTTGGTAGCTGGTGGTGATCCAAGACTGATTCATTTTTATGAAGGTCAGTCGATCAACCGAGTCAGTGGACAGGCGCACCCTGTGATCGGTTACAAAACCTCCAGCAGCACTGAATGTGCGTTCTGAAAGAACGCTGGATGCAGGACAGGCCAGTAGCTCAATTGCATACTGTGCAAGCTCTGGCCAGTGATCCATCCTCAAGACCCAGTAACCCAGAGGATTTTCGGTGGAAAAGTCAGATCTTGCCCCTAAGTATTCCTGCACCATGTAAAACAGATGCTGGCGGTGGTTGCTGGAACTGATCATACCTTGGGGCTGCGGACTAAAAAATTGTCTGAACACATCGGTCAGACGGCCACTTTCTCCACCGCTCCTTCTTTGACTGACCGAAGCCTCAGCAACACGTTGTCCAGGAACAGGAGTTTGTAACCTCCCAGTCTCTGGGAACGCGTTGCACAGACCTTTCTGCAAGGCCTCCCGAAGATGTTTCATCCTCTGCTCCCTCTGCGACGGCAAGATAAGGTTCGCAACCTTACCCTTGTAACGTGGATCAAGGAGGGTTGCCAGCCAGTATTGATCCCTCTCCTTGATACCACGAATACGAGGATCCTTCCACAGGCTTTGCAGGATCAGGGAGGCCATGCAGCGTAATTTTGCTGAAGCATTCGGTTCGGAGTCCTCTTGGTCACTAAGGACGACATGATCCGCAGCCACCTCCTCCCAGCCACGTACAAGTCCATGGGTTTCTTGGGATTGTAAATGATCCCTTAAAGGCTGCTGATGGTGCTGAGTGCCAGGCTCCACCTCCATGCTGACACAATCCTCCTGTCACGTGCCAATACTCACCGAGGCCGAGATGCCGAGAGCGGCTCGCCCTTACGACCACGCGCACCCAGACCCCCGAAATGGGTACAGGAGGCTGAGGGCACGCGGAGGCACGGGCTTCCGGAAGGGTAGTAGGTTCCGGAGCTGGAAGCGGGTGTCCTGGGATCCGTAGGAAGCAGGGCTGAAAGTATAAGCAGAAGTTAGGGTACAAGCAGGTGATAATCAGAGTATCACAGGATCCAGCAGTGCAGGGGTTAAGCTGACCAGGGTTTGGTACACAGATCAGGCAGCTAGAATCAAGATTGTCCAGCAGAGAAATGGTTAAACAAGCCAGGGGTTTGGTACACGGATCAGGCAGGTTATAGGTAGGATTGTCCAGCAGAGTAATGGTTAAACAGGCCAGGGGTTTGGTACACAGATCAAGCAGGTTATTGGTAGGATTGTCCAGCAGAGTAGTGGTTAAACAGGCCAGGGATTCGGTACACAGATCAGGCAGCAGTACAAAGGGATAATCCAGGAGAGTAGTAGTTAAACAAGCCAGCAGGGGGGGTTCGGTACACAGATCAGGCAGCAGCACAGAGGATGATCCAGGAGAGTAGTGATTAGACAAGCCAGAAGAGGGTTCGATACACTGATAGGCAAAGTACAGGGTGGACACAGGCTCAGGGAACAGGGAGAGCTGACGACAAACCAGCAACCCGACTGGGCGCTGGTGCCGTCAGATATAGTCCCCCTGCCCGGCGAGCGCGTCAGTGTGACGCGCTACCGGGCACCCGCACGGGCTACGGCGCGCACACGGGGACCGCCGTGCACCCGCGCGCGCCGCACCATCAGGCCGCGGACGGGTGTGCGGCGAAGTGCTCGTCCCGTGCGCATGCGCACCGGAGCCCGGCGAGCGGGGACGCTCGCTGGCTCCTGACAGTGCCCCCTTCCTAAGGGCGGACACTGGACGCCAAGGCTGGTCATCAGTTCTGGATGATCTTGATGGAACTTTCGAATTAACTGTGGAGCGTGCAGATTCCTGGCAGGCTCCCAAGAATTATCTTCGGGGGGGTACCCCTTCCATTGAATCAGGTACTGTAGCTGTCTGCCCCTCTTCCTGCAACCAAGAATGGATTCCACTTCGAATTCAGTCTCGCCATCGATTCTGACTGGCGGAGGAGGGGGTTCTCCTCTTCCCGGAAAAGGACTGGGCACCACAGGCTTCAACAGTGATACATGAAAAACGGGGTGAATCCGGTATGTCTTGGGAAGTGTCAATTCCACAGCCACAGGGTTAATAATCCTCCTGACTTGAAAAGGCCCTATGAATTTGGGCCCGAGCTTTCGAGAAGGCAGCAGTAATCTCAAATTAACGGTGGACAGCCAGACCTCGTCTCCTACATCAAATTTTGGGTTTGCCTTTCTGCCCCGATCGTACTGTCTCTTGTAGTCCTCCTGGGTTTTGCGTAGTGTGTCTTGTATTTTTTGGACGTTGGTTTGTAGTGAATTTATCCTATCTTGGACTGCAGGAACTGCCGTCTCGGGGATGTTGTTAGCGAAGGATGTGGGATGGAACCCACAATTGATCCAGAAAGGTGTCTGGTTGGTGGAGGCATGGATAGAATTGTTGTACGCAAATTCAGCGTAGGCGAGGAGGCTCGCCCAATCATCCTGGGATCCCGAGCAGAAGCAACGGAGGTATTGCTCTAGCGTCTGATTGGTCCTCTCTGTCTGGCCATTGCTCTGAGGATGATAAGCCGAAGAAAGACAAATGTTGATACCCAAGGCCTTGCATAGTTCCCTCCAGAATTTGGACGTGAACTGGACGCCTCTGTCCGACACGATGCTCCTTGGTATCCCGTGGAGCCTAACAACCTCCTTAAGAAAGATGTTGGCCGTGTCTACGGCAGAGGGAGTACCCCTCATGGGCAGGAAGTGAGCCATTTTGGAAAGGCGGTCGACAACAACAAGGATGGTGGAGAAACTCTCTGAGCTGGGTAGATCTACAATGAAGTCCATGGAGACATCAGCCCATGGTCGTTCCGGAATGGGCAAAGGTCTGAGCAGACCCCAGGATTTGGTATTTTGGCCCTTGTTTCTCTGACACAGGGAACAGGAAGCCACATATTCTTTACAATCCCTTCTCCATCCTGGCCACCAAAAAGAACGAGAAAGGAGTTCAGCCGTCTTCTTATTCCCAAAATGTCCTGCCATCTTATGATCATGACACATCTGAAGGGTTAGTGGCCGGGTCACTTGTGGTACGAATATTTTTCCCTTAATCCAGAAAAGATCTTCGTATCTTCTCAGGGAATGCACAGTTGGTTCTGTACAAGAGCCTGATGAGGTTTTGATGGAGGATATCAAGTCTGCTTGAGTTAATCCGAGGAAATTGTGAGGAGAGAGGATAGTGCTGGGTGTTGGTATTTGGGAGTCTGCGGAAAACATCCGTGAAAGGGCATCCGCCTTCCCGTTCTTCGCCCCCGGTCTGTACGCTATATGGAAATTAAAGCGGGAAAAGAAAAGGGCCCAACGGGCTTGGCGGGGTTTTAAGCGTCTGGCTGTTCTGAGGTACTCGAGATTCTTGTGATCCGTAAAGATCATCACCGGATGAACTGCCCCCTCCAGCAGGTACCTCCATTCCTCCAAAGCAAACTTTATAGCCAGCAGCTCTCTGTCACCCACGTCGTAATTGAGTTCCGGTGGGCTGAGTTTCCGAGAAGCGAAAGCTACAGGGTGTAGAATGGCCTTTGGTCCCTGTCTCTGGGAAAGAATTGCTCCGGTTGCGATTTCCAATGCATCTACCTCCAGTATGAAGGGTTGAGTCGGGTCAGGATGGCAGAGGATTGGAGCGGAACTGAAAAGTTCTTTTAACTTAAGAAAAGCCTCTTGAGCCGCTGTGGACCACTGAAAAGATTGATGCTGCCGAGTTAATTGGGTAATGGGTGCCACAATGGCCGAGAATCCTACGATAAATTTCCGATAGAAATTGGCAAATCCTATGAACCTCTGTACTCCTTTTTTATTAGACGGAGCTGGCCATTCTTGAATTGCCTGAATCTTCTGAGGGTCCATGGCAACCCCATTGGTAGAGAGTATGAATCCCAAGAACTGTACTGTTGATCTCTCAAATTCACATTTTTCGGCTTTCAGGTATAGCTTATGTTGTAGCAAAGTGGCAAGAACCGTTTTAACGTGCCTCCTGTGCATCTCTAGCGTAGGGGAAAAAATAAGGATATCATCCAGATATACCACGAGGAAGTCATCTAGATATTGTCGAAATATATCATTCACCAGATGTTGGAAAGTGGCTGGAGCGTTACAGAGACCGAATGGCATCACCAAATACTCAAAGTGACCGAATCTGGATCTAAAGGCCGTCTTCCATTCGTCTCCCGCCCTGATCCTGACGAGATTATAAGCCCCTCGGAGGTCGAGTTTAGAGAACACCTTGGCTGATCGGAACCTCTGGAACAATTCAGGGATGAGCGGTAACGGGTACCGGTTCTTAATTGTAATGTTGTTTAGTTGTCGGTAGTCTACGCAGGGTCTCAGGGTACCATCTTTTTTCCCGACGAAAAAGATACCCGCTCCGGCGGGTGAGGATGAAGGGCGGATGAAACCCTTCTCCAGATTTTCGTCTATGTACTGCTTCAGGACCTCCAACTCGGTTTCAGACAGAGGAAATATCCGGCCAAATGGAATCTCAGATCCAGGAAGGAGGTCAATTGGACAGTCGTAGGCCCTGTGAGGTGGTAGGCGGTCAGCCATTTGCTTGCTAAAAACTTCTTGAAACTCGAGGTACTCAGAGGGGACGTGTTGAAGATTGCCTGGTGGTACCGCTATTGTGGCACAGACTTTGGAATCCGGGAGCAGACAGTGCTGAGAGCAATACTGCGAAGAGAAGGATACAGACTTGGTGCTCCATTTGATTAGTGGATCGTGAGCTTGTAGCCATGGTAGGCCAAGTATGAAGGGGAAGATTGGTGAACGGATTAGGTCAAACCGTAAGAACTCTCGGTGACCAGAGTCTGTGACTACTGGAATAGGTTGAGTCTCCTGGGTGATGGGACCAGAGCAAGGAAGGGATCCGTCGGCCAAATGTATTTGTAAATTCCGTTCTTTGGTTTGTAGAGGGATCTTCAATCTGTGTGCCAAAGTGGAATCTATGAAACAGCTGCAGGCCCCGGAATCAACGATGGCCTGCAGGCGAGTCTCCCTTTCCGGAAGCTGTAGGGAAACAAACAACATCACATAAGCCTTGGGAATGTCATTGTTTGAAAAGTTCAATACGTTTGATTGAGGGAACTTACTAGGCCTGATCGGACAGCTGCGTAGGAAGTGTCCCGTTCCTCCGCAATAGAGGCAAAGATTAGACTGCCGCCTGCGTTGCCTCTCTTCGGAGGTTAACGGACCTCGAACCAGGCCAAGCTGCATTGGTTCGGCCTCAGGGACCGATGCAGTGGGAACTGAAGACGAATTTGAGGGTACAGTGGAATGCGGTCTTGGTGACGCCCAGGCTGGGCGAGGTAGCTGAAACCGTTCTGAGCGCCGCTCCCGAAGGCGCCGGTCGAGCTTGGTAGCTGCTTGAATGAGTTCCTCTAGGGAAGCAGGGGTCTCCATCCTGGCTAACTCATCTTTGAGCAATTCAGACAAGCCTTGACGGTATTGATAACGTAAGGCCGGCTCATTCCAGTTGGTGTCGGCCGCCCACTTACGGAACTCCACTGTATAGTCCTCAATAGGTCTTCTCCCTTGGGACAGATGGTGCAGGATAGCTTCGGCTGTGGCCATGCGTTGCGGATCATCGTAGAGTTGGGTCATGCTCTCAAAGAAGGCCTCGATAGTATTCAGGGCAGGATTGCTCTGTTCCATCAGGCTGTGTGCCCACGCCTGGGGTTCTTCGGAGAGCAGAGAAATCACAAACCCCACTTTGACGATTTCTGAGGAAAAGGTTCTCGGCTGTAGAACGAAATAGAGAGAACATGCGTTCTTAAAAGCCCTAAACCTCTTGCGGTCTCCCGAGAACCGTTCAGGTGTAGGAACCCTGGGCTCAGGAAGAGCCATGACCACAGTGGGGTTGGCCGGAGCTTGGGGAAGTGGACCCCCACTGCTGGGTGCAGGAGCTGCGGCTGCGGAAGGTAGTAGCCCGGTGATCTGTTGCAGACGGTTATCGATTTGTGTATAACCTTCTTGACACAGGATCTCCAGAGGAGAGCGCGCTCTGTCGGCCTCAGACATCTGGCTGGTTTGTACTGTCACGTGCCAATACTCACCGAGGCCGAGATGCCGAGAGCGGCTCGCCCTTACGACCACGCGCACCCAGACCCCCGAAATGGGTACAGGAGGCTGAGGGCACGCGGAGGCACGGGCTTCCGGAAGGGTAGTAGGTTCCGGAGCTGGAAGCGGGTGTCCTGGGATCCGTAGGAAGCAGGGCTGAAAGTATAAGCAGAAGTTAGGGTACAAGCAGGTGATAATCAGAGTATCACAGGATCCAGCAGTGCAGGGGTTAAGCTGACCAGGGTTTGGTACACAGATCAGGCAGCTAGAATCAAGATTGTCCAGCAGAGAAATGGTTAAACAAGCCAGGGGTTTGGTACACGGATCAGGCAGGTTATAGGTAGGATTGTCCAGCAGAGTAATGGTTAAACAGGCCAGGGGTTTGGTACACAGATCAAGCAGGTTATTGGTAGGATTGTCCAGCAGAGTAGTGGTTAAACAGGCCAGGGATTCGGTACACAGATCAGGCAGCAGTACAAAGGGATAATCCAGGAGAGTAGTAGTTAAACAAGCCAGCAGGGGGGGTTCGGTACACAGATCAGGCAGCAGCACAGAGGATGATCCAGGAGAGTAGTGATTAGACAAGCCAGAAGAGGGTTCGATACACTGATAGGCAAAGTACAGGGTGGACACAGGCTCAGGGAACAGGGAGAGCTGACGACAAACCAGCAACCCGACTGGGCGCTGGTGCCGTCAGATATAGTCCCCCTGCCCGGCGAGCGTGTCAGTGTGACGCGCTACCGAGCACCCGCACGGGCTACGGCGCGCACACGGGGACCGCCGTGCACCCGCGCGCGCCGCACCATCAGGCCGCGGACGGGTGTGCGGCGAAGTGCTCGTCCCGTGCGCATGCGCACCGGAGCCCGGCGAGCGGGGACGCTCGCTGGCTCCTGACACCTCCTCTTCCTCCTCCTCGTCCTCTTCCTGTGTGATCGGTGAGCACGCAGGAACACTGTCTGGATAAAGGGGGCCTTGAGAGCTAAGGAAGTCCTCCTCTTCCTGCCTCTGTTCTGCCTCAAGTGCCCTGTCCATTATTCCACGCAGCATGTGCTCCAACAGGTGGACAAGGAGGACAGTGTCGCTGATGCATGCACTGTCACTGCTCACCATCCTTGTGGCCTCCTCAAATCGTGACAGGACAGTGCATGCATCCCTGATCATGGCCCACTGGCGTGGGGAAAAAAAAAACAAGCTCCCCTGACCCTGTCCTGGTGCCATAGTCACACAGGTACTCATTGATGGCCCTCTGCTGCGTGTGCAGCCGCTGCAGCATGGCCAACGTTGAGTTCCACCTGGTGGGCATGTCACAGATTAGGTGGTTTTTGGGCAGGTTAAATTGCTTTTGGAGGTCAGCCAGCCGAGCACTGGCATTATATGACCTGCGGAAATGCCCACAGGCTTTCCTGGCCTGCCTCAGGACATCCTGTAAGCCCGGGTACCTGCCCAAGAACCAGTGCACCACCAAGTTAAGGACATGAGCCAAACAGGGCACATGGGTCAGTTGTCCCTGTCGGAGGGCGGAGAGGAGGTTGGTGCCATTGTCGTAAACCACCATACCTACCTTAAGCTGGCGTGGCGTCAACCTCCTCTGAACCTGCCCCTGCAGAGCTTACAGAATCTCTGCCCCAGTGTGGCTCCTGTCCCCCAAGTACACCAGCTCAAGCACCGCATGGCATATTTTGGCCTGCATACTTGCGTAGCCCCTTGAACGCCTACGGAGCACCACTGGTTCCGAAGTCAAATCAGCACAGGAAGAGGCCATGGAGGAAGAAGAAGAGGAGGGGGTGGAGGAGAGAGGTGTAGCCAAATCGACACTAGTAGTATTTTGGAGGCGTGATGGCAGAACAACCTCCAACATTACTGCACCCTGTCCTGCATCCTTCGCAGCTGCCAGAAGAGTCACCCAGTGCGTGGTGAAAGATAGGTAATGTCCCTGTCCATGCCTGCTGGACCATGAGTCAGCGGTAATATGCACCTTACCACTGACTGCCCTGTCCAGCAAGGCCAAGACTTTGCCTTCCACATGTCGGTAGAGAGCTGGAATCGCCTTCCGTGAGAAAAAGTGGTGTTTGGGAACCTGCCACTGAGGAACCGCGCATTCCACAAACTCACGGAAGGGGGCAGAGTCTACCAACTGAAAAGGCAGCAGTTGAAGTGCTAGCAATTTAGCCAAGCTAGCATTCAACCGCTGGGCATGTGGATGGCTGGGAGCAAACTTCTTTCGGTGGTGCAGCAGCTGGGGCAGGGAAATTTGCCTGGTACAATCTGACATTGGTGTACCGATAGCAGATTGCCCCCAAGTACTTGGCTGTGACACACCTAATTCTACACCTTCATTCCTTTCAGTGCAGGTCTCAGAGAGGACTGAAGGTATAGTGGGGTTAGAGATCCCAGCTGATGAGGAGCAAGGAGAGGTCCTCTTTGTTCTTTGGTGTGGGTCTTTTAGGTACGCTTGCCAACAAACTGCATGGCAGGTCAACATGTCTGGTCAATCATGTGATGCCCAAGCGGGAGATGTTTTGGCCACGAGAGATACGCTTGAGACATATGTTGCAAATAGCAGCGGTGGGATCTGATGCACTCGTTTCAAAAAAGGCCCACACCAAAGAACTTTTGGGAAAATGCGCAGAGACAGCAGCGCCCTGCACATGCGGAGCTCTGCGGTGTGATGCAGTCGGTGTGCTGCCCTTAAGCTGGCCCCTGGAGGGCATCCTGCTTCGTTAGTGATGTGCCTCCTCCTGCTCCTCTCTCCTATCAGGCACCCATGTGGAGTCAGTGACCTCATCATCCCCTTCCTCCTCATCACTGGAGCAAAGCTGGCAGTATGCTGCAGCTGGGGGAACATGACTGCCAGATTGCTGTCCTTCTTGGGCACCCCCTCTCTCTGGGCTCACGTTACTGCTTTCCTCTAGCTGGGTACCATCATCGGAGCCTTCATAAAGGTTTGGGCATCCTCCTGGAGCATGTACCCAACACTGTGGTAAAACAGTTCAGGGGACTCCTCAGGAGGACATGGTGGGGCTAGGGAAGCAGTGACTGATGACATTGAGCCGAGGGAAGAGGCCGCGTTGGCAGCTGCTTTGCCAGACAAAGTTCCCTGAGCCTGGGTGAGAGAGGATGAGGAGGATGAGGACGGCTTGGTCATCTACTCTACCAAGTCTTCCGCATGTTGCGGCTAAACACAGCCAACTGCCGAAAAAAAGGACAAGCGTGTCCCATGGCCATGTGCTGATGAGGATGCACCGTCTCCATGACCAGCACTGTTGCCTCTAGACACAGAGCCTGCTTGCCCTCTTTTATTGGCTTGTGACTGTCTGCCTCCTTGTCGGCCTTCCAGACATACTAATGACTTGCAGTGAGATGTAGCTACACAAAGCTGGGATGTATATATATATACACTGATACTGCACCTAGCAGAATCAACTGCCTGCCTGTAGTATTATTAGGGATGAGCCGAACACCCCCCGGTTCGGTTCGCACCAGAACCTGCGAACGGACCGAAAGTTCGTCTATGGGACTCGAACGTTCGAAATCAAAAGTGCTCATTTTAAAGGCTAATTTGCACGGTATTGTCCTAAAAAGGGTTTGGGGACCCGGGTCCTACCCCAGGGGACATGTATCAATGCAAAAAAAACTTTTAAAAACGGCTGTTTTTTCGGGAGCAGTGATTTTAATGATGCTTAAAGTAAAAAAAAAAAAAGTGAAATATTCCTTTAAATATCGTACCTGGGGGGTGTCTATAGTATGCCTGTAAAGTGACGCGTGTTTCCCGTGTTTAGAACAGTCCCTGCACCAAATGTCATTTTTAAAGGAAAAAATCTCATTTAAAACTGCTTGTGGGTTTAATGTAATGTCGGGTCATGGCAATATGGATGAAAATCAATGAGACAAACGGCATGGGTACCCCCCAGTCCATTACCAGGCCCTTTGGGTCTTGTATGGATATTAAGGGGAACCCCGCACCCAAATTAAAATAAGGAAAGGTGTGGGGCCACCAGGCCCTATATACTCTGAACAGCAGTATACAGGCAGTGCAAACAAGACAGGGACTGTAGGTTTGTTGTTAAGTAGAATCTCTTTGTAATTTTGAACGGGTACATTTTTAACGTGTTTAGCTCCAGCCAAAAAATCTTTTTTAAGCTTTTTGGAAAACATAGGGAAGGGTTATCACCCCTGTGACATTTGTTTTGCTGTCTTTCCTCCTCTTCAGAAGATTTCACCTCACTTTTTGTCCCAATGAAAAATGTTTTTTGAAAATTTGGGTTTTTTTGTGGAACAAGGATTGGAAAGCATCAGTGGAAAGGAGAATTTTTTTCCCATATTAACTCTTACAGGAGAGAATTTCCCTTCCTAGGGGTAGATTTCATCTCACTTCCTGTTGTCTCCTTCCGTTTGCAAGTAGGAGTCGTTTGTAAGTTAGATGTTTGAAAGTAGGGTCCTGCCCTATATACTCAGCAGAAATTTGGGCCTTAGGTGTTGCTGTGGCCACAACACTGTAAGCCCTCGCAGGGCCCTGCTGTGAAATATTAGATCAAGAATTGTAATTATATGCCCCTGTTGAACAGGAGCTGAAAAATTAGGCCTTAGGCACTGGTGCTGGTGCCACAACACTGCAACCCCTTACAGACACTCTAGTTGGAACGCAGGAACGAGCCCTGCTGCAAAGTATTGCATCAAAAATTGTAATTACACGCCCCTGTTAGACAGGAGCAGAAAAATTGGGCCTTGGGCACTGGTGCTGATGCCACAACACTGCAACCCCTCACAGACACTCTAGTTGGAATGCAGGAACGAGCCCTGCTGCAAAGTATTGCATCAAAAATTGTAATTACACGCCCCTGTTAGACAGGGGCAGAAAAATTGGGCCTTAGGCACTGGAGCTGGTGCCACAACACTGCAACCCCTCACAGACACTCTAGTTGGAACGCAGGAACGAGCCCTGCTGCAAAGTATTGCATCAAAAATTGTAATTACACACCCCTGTTAGACAGGAGCAGAAAAATTGGGCCTTGGGCACTGGTGCTGGTGCCACAACACTGCAACCCCTCACAGACACTCTAGTTGGAATGCAGGAACGAGCCCTGCTGCAAAGTATTACATCAAAAATTGTAATTACACGCCCCTTTTAGACAGGAGCAGAAAAATTGGGCCTTGGGCACTGGTGCTGGTGCCACAACACTACAACCCCTCACAGACACTCTAGTTGGAATGCAGGAACGAGCCCTGCTGCAAAGTATTACATCAAAAATTGTAATTACACGCCCCTGTTAAACAGGGGCTGAAAAATTGTGCCTTAGGCACTGGTGGTGGCGCCCAGAACCAAAAATGTTCTTACAAGCTATCAGCGTGATGATTGAGGAGGAAGAGGATAATTACTCAGGGATAGTCACTCAGCATCAGCATAGGCAGTCTTTGAAGGGATCTGAGATTTCAAAAAAAATTATTCGGTTACATCAGCATCAGGTGCTTGGTAGCTGGTGGTGATCCAAGACTGATTCATTTTTATGAAGGTCAGTCGATCGACCGAGTCGGTGGACAGACGCACCCTGTGATCGGTTACCACACCTCCAGCAGCACTGAATGTGCGTTCCGAAAGAACGCTGGATGCAGGACAGGCCAGTAGCTCAATTGCATACTGTGCAAGCTCTGGCCAGTGATCCATCCTCAAGACCCAGTAACCCAGAGGATTTTCGGTGGGAAAGGTGTCCAAGTCTGATCTTGCCCCTAGGTATTCCTGCACCATGTAAAACAGACGCTGGCGATGGTTGCTGGAACCGATCATACCTTGGGGCTGCGGACCAAAAAATTGTCTGAACGCATCGGTCAGATGGCCACCTTCTCCACTGCTCCTTCTTTGACTGACCGAAGCCTCAGCAACACGTTGTCCAGAAACAGGAGTTTGTAACCTCCCAGTCTCTGGGAACGCGTTGCACAGACCTTTCTGCAAGGCCTCCCGAAGATGTTTCATCCTCTGCTCCCTCTGCGATGGCAAGATAAGGTCCGCAACCTTACCCTTGTAACGTGGATCAAGGAGGGTTGCCAGCCAGTATTGGTCCTTCTCCTTGATACCACGAATACGAGGATCCTTCCGCAGGCTTTGCAGGATCAGGGAGGCCATGCAGCGTAGGTTTGCTGAGGCATTCGGTCCGGAGTCCTCTGGGTCACTAAGGACGACATGGTCCGCAGCCACCTCCTCCCAGCCACGTACAAGTCCATGTGTTTCTTGGGACTGATCCCTTAAAGACTGCTGCTGATGCTGAGTGCCAGGCTTCACCTCCATACTGAAACAATCTTCCTCCTCCTCCTCCTCCTCCTCCTCCTCTTCCTGTGTGATCGGCGGGCACGCAGGAACACTGTCTGGATAAAGGGGGCCTTGAGAGCTAAGGAAGTCCTCCTCTTCCTGCCTCTGTTCTGCCTCAAGTGCCCTGTCCATTATTCCACGCAGCGTGTGCTCCAACAGGTGGACAAGGGGGACAGTGTCACTGATGCATGCACTGTCACTGCTCACCATCCTCGTGGCCTCCTCAAATGGTGACAGGACAGTGCATGCATCCCTGATCATGGCCCACTGGCGTGGGGAAAAAAAACAAGCTCCCCTGATCCTGTCCTGGTGCCATAGTCGCACAGGTACTCATTGATGGCCCTCTGCTGCGTGTGCAGCCGCTGCAGCATGGCCAACGTTGAGTTCCACCTGGTGGGCATGTCACAGATTAGGCGGTTCTTGGGCAGGTTAAACTCCTTTTGGAGGTCCGTCAGCCGAGCACTGGCATTATATGACCGGCGGAAATGCACACAGACTTTCCTGGCCTGCCTCAGGACATCCTGTAAGCCCGGGTACCTGCCCAAGAACCGCTGCACCACCAAGTTAAGGACGTGAGCCAAACAGGGCACATGGGTCATTTGTCCCTGTCGGAGGGCAGAGAGGAGGTTGGTGCCATTGTCGCAAACCACCATTCCTGCCTTTAGTTGGCGTGGCGTCAACCACCTCTGAACCTGCACCTGCAGAGCTGACAGAACCTCTGCCCCAGTGTGGCTCCTGTCCCCCAAGCACACCAGCTCAAGCACCGCATGGCATCTTTTGGCCTGCGTACTTGCGTAGCCCCTTGAACGACTATGGAGCACCGCTGGTTCAGAGGAAGAGGCCATGGAGGAAGAAGAAGAGGAGGGGGTGGAGGAGAGAGGTGTGTCACAATCATTAGCATTTTGGAGGCGTGGTGGCGGAACAACCTCCAACACTACTGCACCTTGTCCTGCATCCTTCCCAACTGCCAGCAGAGTCACCCAATGCGCCGTGAAACTTAGGTAACGTCCCTGTCCATGCCTGCTGGACCATGAGTCAGCGGTAATATGCACCTTACCGCTGACCGCCCTGTCCAGCGAGGCATGGACATTGCCTTCCACATGCCGGTAGAGAGCCGTAATCGCCTTCCGTGAGAAAAAGTGGCGTTTGGGTACCTGCCACTGAGGAACCGCACATTCCACAAACTCACGGAAGGGGGCAGAGTCTACCAACTGAAAAGGCAGCAGTTGAAGTGCCAGCAATTTTGCCAAGCTAGCACTCAACCGCTGGGCATGTGGATGGCTGGGAGCAAACTTCTTTCGGCGGTGCAGCAGCTGGGGCAGGGAAATTTGCCTGGTACAATCTGACTTCGGTGTACCAAAAGCAGATTGCCCACAAGTACTTGGCTGTGACACACCTAATTCTACACCTTCATTCCTCTCAGTGCAGGTCTCAGAGAGGACTGAAGGTCTAGTGGGGTTGGAAATCTCAGCTGATGAGGAGCAAGGAGAGGTCCTCTTTGTTCTTTGGTGTGGGTCTTTTAGATGCGCTTGCCAAGGAACTGCATGGCAGGTCAACATATGTCTGATCAAGCATGTGGTACCCAAGCGGGAGATGTTTTGGCCACGTGAGATACGCTTGAGACATATGTTGCAAATAGCAGCGGTGCGATCTGATGCACTTGTCTCAAAAAAGGCCCACACCAAAGAACTTTTTGAATAACGCGCAGAGACTGCAGCGCCCTGCTCATGTGATGCAGTCAATGTGCTGCCCTTAGGCTGGCCCCTGGAGGGCATCCTGCCTCGTTGGTGATGTGCCGCCTCCTCCTCCTCCTCCTCCTCCTCTCTCCTATCAGGCACCCACGTTGAGTCAGTGACCTCATCATCCCCTCCCTCCTCATCACTGGAGCAAACCCGGCAGTATGCTGCAGCAGGGGGAGCATGACTGCCAGATTGCTGTCCTTCTTGGGCACCCCCTCTGTCCGTGCTCATGTTACTGCCTTCATCGAGCTCAGTATCATCATCAGAGCCTTCCAAACGCTGGGCATCCTCCTGGAGCATGTACCCAACACTGTGGTCAAACAGTTCGAGGGACTCCTCAGGAGGACATGGTGGAGCTAGGGAAGGAGTCACTGATGACATTGAGCCGAGGGAAGAGGCCGCTGCTTTGCCAGACAAAGCACCCTGGGCATGGGTGAGAGAGGATGAGGACGGCTTGGTCATCCACTCGACCAAGTCTTCCGCATGTTGCGGCTCAACACGGCCAGCTGCCGAAAAAAAGGCCAAGCGTGTCCCATGGCCACGTGCTGATGAGGATGCACCGTCTCCACGACCAGCACTAGACACAGAGCCTGCTTGCCCTCTCTTATTGGCTTGTGACTGTCTGCCTCTCCTTCTTGGCCTTCCAGACATACTAATGGCCTGTAGCTGCACTAAGCTGGGATATATAGATATATATATATATATATATACTGCAGCTAGCAAAATCAACTACCTGCCTGTAGTATGAGAACACCACCAACCTTCTACAGGTAGCTTTAGCTGAACACTGTGAGGTGGACGCACCCCACTAACTTGTAGGTTTAGCTGAACACTGTGAGCAGGACGCACTGCACTAACTGTAAATAGTCTAGCTGCCTGACCGTGGTACTAATAGGATCAAAAGAACACCAGGAATTTTCTTTAGGTAGCTGTAAATACTTTAACAAGACAAGCCTGCCTGTCAGTAGGAAGATAACAGGAACGGATCTAGCTGAACACTGTGAGCAGGACGCACTGTACTAAATGTAAATAGTCTAGCTGCCTGACCGTGGTACTAATAGGATCAAAAGAACACCAGTAATTTTCTTTAGGTAGCTTTATATACTGTAACAAGACAAGCCTGCCTGTCAGTAGGAAGATAACAGGAACGGATCTAGTTGAACACTGTGAGCAGGACGCACTGCACTAAATGTAAATAGTCTAGCTGCCTGACCGTGGTACTAATAGGATCAAAAGAACACCAGTAATTTTCTTCAGGTAGCTGTAAATACTGTAACAAGACAAGCCTGCCTGTCAGTAGGAAGATAACAGGAACGGATCTAGCTGAACACTGTGAGCAGGACGCACTGTACTAAATGTAAATAGTCTAGCTGCCTGACCGTGGTACTAAAAGGATCAAAAGAACACCAGTAATTTTCTTCAGGTAGCTTTATATACTGTAACAAGACAAGCCTGCCTGTCAGTAGGAAGATAACAGGTAGGAATGAGCCAAACACCCCCCGGTTCGGTTCGCACCAGAACCTGCGAACGGACCGAAAGTTCGCACAAACGTTAGAACCCCATTGACGTCTATGGGACTCGAACGTTCGAAATCAAAAGTGCTCATTTTAAAGGCTAATTTGCACGGTATTGTCCTAAAAAGGGTTTGGGGACCCGGGTCCTACCCCAGGGGACATGTATCAATGCAAAAAAAACTTTTAAAAACGGCCGTTTTTTCGGGAGCAGTGATTTTAATGATGCTTAAAGTAAAAAAAAAAAAAGTGAAATATTCCTTTAAATATCGTACCTGGGGGCTGTCTATAGTATGCCTGAAAAGTGACGTGTGTTTCCCGTGTTTAGAACAGTCCCTGCACCAAATGTCATTTTTAAAGGAAAAAATCTCATTTAAAACTGCTTGCGGGTTTAATGTAATGTCGGGTCATGGCAATATGGATGAAAATCAGTGAGACAAACGGCATGGGTACCCCCCAGTCCATTACCAGGCCCTTTGGGTCTTGTATGGATATTAAGGTGAACCCCGCACCCAAATTAAAATAAGGAAAGGTGTGGGGCCACCAGGCCCTATATACTCTGAACAGCAGTATACAGGCGGTGCAAACAAGACAGGGACTGTAGGTTTGTTGTTAAGTAGAATCTCTTTGTAATTTTGAACGGGTACATTTTTAACGTGTTTAGCTCCAGCCAAAAAATCTTTTTTAAGCTTTTTGGAAAACATAGGGAAGGGTTATCACCCCTGTGACATTTGTTTGGCTGTCTTTCCTCCTCTTCAGAAGATTTCACCTCACTTTTTGTCCCAATGAAAAATGTTTTTTGAAAATTTGGGTTTTTTTGTGGAACAAGGATTGGAAAGCATCAGTGGAAAGGAGAATTTTTTTTCCCATATTAACTCTTACAGGAGAGAATTTCCCTTCCTAGGGGTAGATTTCATCTCACTTCCTGTTGTCTCCTTCCGTTTGCAAGTAGGAGTCGTTTGTAAGTTAGATGTTTGAAAGTAGGGTCCTGCCCTATATACTCAGCAGAAATTTGGGTCTTAGGTGTTGCTGTGGCCACAACACTGTAAGCCCTTGCGGGGCCCTGCTGTGAAATATTAGATCAAGAATTGTAATTACATGCCCCTGTTGAACAGGAGCTGAAAAATTAGGCCTTAGGCACTGGTGCTGGTGCCACAACACTGCAACCCCTTACAGACACTCTAGTTGGAACGCAGGAACGAGCCCTGCTGCAAAGTATTGCGTCAAAAATTGTAATTACACACCCCTGTTAAACAGGAGCAGAAAAATTGGGCCTTGGGCACTGGTGCTGGTGCCAGAACACTGCAACCCCTCACAGACACTCTAGTTGGAATGCAGGAACGAGCCCTGCTGCAAAGTATTGCATCAAAAATTGTAATTACACGCCCCTGTTAGACAGGGGCAGAAAAATTGGGCCTTAGGCACTGGTGGTGGCGCCCAGAACGAAAAATGTTCTTACAAGCTATCAGCGTGATGATTGAGGAGGAAGAGGATAATTTCTCAGGGATAGTCACTCAGCATCAGCATAGGCAGTCTTTGAAGGGATCTGAGATTTCAAAAAAAATTATTCGGTTACATCAGCATCAGGTGCTTGGTAGCTGGTGGTGATCCAAGACTGATTCATTTTTATGAAGGTCAGTCGATCGACCGAGTCGGTGGACAGACGCACCCTGTGATCGGTTACCACGCCTCCAGCAGCACTGAATGTGCGTTCCGAAAGAACCCTGGATGCAGGACAGGCCAGTAGCTCAATTGCATACTATGCAAGCTCTGGCCAGTGATCCATCCTCAAGACCCAGTAACCCAGAGGATTTTCGGTGGGAAAGGTGTCCAAGTCTGATCTTGCCCCTAGGTATTCCTGCACCATGTAAAACAGACGCTGGCGATGGTTGCTGGAACCGATCATACCTTGGGGCTGCGGACCAAAAAATTGTCTGAACGCATCGGTCAGACGGCCACCTTCTCCACTGCTCCTTTTTTGACTGACCGAAGCCTCAGCAACACGTTGTCCAGAAACAGGAGTTTGTAACCTCCCAGTCTCTGTGAACGCGTTGCACAGACCTTTCTGCAAGGCCTCCCGAAGATGTTTCATCCTCTGCTCCCTCTGCGATGGCAAGATAAGGTCCGCAACCTTACCCTTGTAACGTGGATCAAGGAGGGTTGCCAGCCAGTATTGGTCCTTCTCCTTGATACCACGAATTTCCAGGCTTTGCAGGATCAGGGAGGCCATGCAGCGTAGGTTTGCTGAGGCATTCGGTCCGGAGTCCTCTGGGTCACTAAGGACGACATGGTCTGCAGCCACCTCCTCCCAGCCACGTACAAGTCCATGTGTTTCTTGGGACTGATCCCTTAAAGACTGCTGTTGATGCTGAGTGCCAGGCTCCACCTCCATACTGACACAATCTTCCTCCTCCTCCTCCTCCTCCTCGTCCTCTTCCTGTGTGATCGGCGGGCACGCAGGAACACTGTCTGGATAAAGGGGGCCTTGAGAGCTAAGGAAGTCCTCCTCTTCCTGCCTCTGTTCTGCCTCAAGTGCCCTGTCCATTATTCCACGCAGCGTGTGCTCCAACAGGTGGACAAGGGGGACAGTGTCACTGATGCATGCACTGTCACTGCTCACCATCCTCGTGGCCTCCTCAAATGGTGACAGGACAGTGCATGCATCCCTGATCATGGCCCACTGGCGTGGGGGAAAAAAAACAAATTCCCCTGATCCTGTCCTGGTGCCATAGTCGCACAGGTACTCATTGATGGCCCTCTGCTGCGTGTGCAGCCGCTGCAGCATGGCCAACGTTGAGTTCCACCTGGTGGGCATGTCACAGATTAGGCGGTTCTTGGGCAGGTTAAACTCCTTTTGGAGGTCCGTCAGCCGAGCACTGGCATTATATGACCGGCGGAAATGCACACAGACTTTCCTGGCCTGCCTCAGGACATCCTGTAAGCCCGGGTACCTGCCCAAGAACCGCTGCACCACCAAGTTAAGCACGTGAGCCAAACAGGGCACATGGGTCATTTGTCCCTGTCGGAGGGCAGAGAGGAGGTTGGTGCCATTGTCGCAAACCACCATTCCTGCCTTTAGTTGGCGTGGCGTCAACCACCTCTGAACCTGCCCCTGCAGAGCTGACAGAACCTCTGCCCCAGTGTGGCTCCTGTCCCCCAAGCACACCAGCTCAAGCACCGCATGGCATCTTTTGGCCTGCGTACTTGCGTAGCCCCTTGAACGACTACGGAGCACCGCTGGTTCCGAGGAAGAGGCCATGGAGGAAGAAGAAGAGGAGGGGGTGGAGGAGAGAGGTGTGTCACAATCATTAGCATTTTGGAGGCATGGTGGCGGAACAACCTCCAACACTACTGCACCTTGTCCTGCATCCTTCCCAACTGCCAGCAGAGTCACCCAATGCGCCGTGAAACTTAGGTAACGTCCCTGTCCATGCCTGCTGGACCATGAGTCAGCGGTAATATGCACCTTACCGCTGACCGCCCTGTCCAGCGAGGCATGGACATTGCCTTCCACATGCCGGTAGAGAGCCGTAATCGCCTTCCGTGAGAAAAAGTGGCGTTTGGGTACCTGCCACTGAGGAACCGCACATTCCACAAACTCACGGAAGGGGGCAGAGTCTACCAACTGAAAAGGCAGCAGTTGAAGTGCCAGCAATTTTGCCAAGCTAGCATTCAACCGCTGGGCATGTGGATGGCTGGGAGCAAACTTCTTTCGGCGGTGCAGCAGCCGGGGCAGGGAAATTTGCCTGGTTCAATCTGACGTCGGTGTACCAAAAGCAGATTGCCCACAAGTACTTGGCTGTGACACACCTAATTCTACACCTTCATTCCTCTCAGTGCAGGTCTCAGAGAGGACTGAAGGTCTAGTGGGGTTGGAAATCTCAGCTGATGAGGAGCAAGGAGAGGTCCTCTTTGTTCTTTGGTGTGGGTCTTTTAGATGCGCTTGCCAACGAACTGCATGGCAGGTCAACATATGTCTGGTCAAGCATGTGGTACCCAAGCGGGAGATGTTTTGGCCACGTGAGATACGCTTGAGACATATGTTGCAAATAGCAGCGGTGCGATCTGATGCACTCGTCTCAAAAAAGGCCCACACCAAAGAACTTTTTGAATAACGTGCAGAGACTGCAGCGCCCTGCACATGTGATGCAGTCAATGTGCTGCTCTTAGGCTGGCCCCTGGAGGGCATCCTGCCTCGCTGGTGATGTGCCGCCTCCTCCTCCTCCTCCTCCTCCTCCTCTCTCCTATCAGGCACCCACGTTGAGTCAGTGACCTCATCATCCCCTCCCTCCTCATCACTGGAGCAAACCCGGCAGTATGCTGCAGCAGGGGGAGCATGACTGCCAGATTGCTGTCCTTCTTGGGCACCCCCTCTGTCCGTGCTCATGTTACTGCCTTCATCGAGCTCAGTATCATCATCAGAGCCTTCCAAACGCTGGGCATCCTCCTGGAGCATGTACCCAACACTGTGGTCAAACAGTTCGAGGGACTCCTCAGGAGGACATGGTGGAGCCAGGGAAGGAGTCACTGATGACATTGAGCCGAGGGAAGAGGCCGCTGCTTTGCCAGACAAAGCACCCTGGGCATGGGTGAGAGAGGATGAGGAGGATTAGGACGGCTTGGTCATCCACTCGACCAAGTCTTCCGCATGTTGCGGCTCAACACGGCCAGCTGCCGAAAAAAAGGCCAAGCGTGTCCCATGGCCACGTGCTGATGAGGATGCACTGTCTCCACGACCAGCACTAGACACAGAGCCTGCTTGCCCTCTCTTATTGGCTTGTGACTGTCTGCCTCTCCTTCTTGGCCTTCCAGACATACTAATGGCCTGTAGCTGCACTAAGCTGGGATATATATATATATATATATATATATATATATATATATATATATATATATATATATATATATATATATATACTGCAGCTAGCAAAATCAACTACCTGCCTGTAGTATGAGAACACCACCAACCTTCTACAGGTAGCTTTAGCTGAACACTGTGAGGTGGACGCACCCCACTAACTTGTAGGTTTAGCTGAACACTGTGAGCAGGACGCACTGCACTAAATGTAAATAGTCTAGCTGCCTGACCGTGGTACTAATAGGATCAAAAGAACACCAGTAATTTTCTTCAGGTAGCTGTAAATACTGTAACAAGACAAGCCTGCCTGTCAGTAGGAAGATAACAGGAACGGATCTAGCTGAACACTGTGAGCAGGACGCAGTGCACTAAATGTAAATAGTCTAGAAGATAACAGGAACGGATCTAGCTGAACACTGTGAGCAGGACACACTGCACTAAATGTAAATAGTCTAGCTGCCTGACCGTGGTACTAATAGGATCAAAAGAACACCAGTAATTTTCTTTAGGTAGCTGTAAATACTGTAACAAGACAAGCCTGCCTGTCAGTAGGAAGATAACAGGAACGGATCTAGCTGAACACTGTGAGCAGGACGCACTGCACTAAATGTAAATAGTCTAGAAGATAACAGGAACGGATCTAGCTGAACACTGTGAGCAGGACGCACTGCACTAAATGTAAATAGTCTAGCTGCCTGACCGTGGTACTAATAGGATCAAAAGAACACCAGTAATTTTCTTTAGGTAGCTGTTAATACTGTAACAAGACAAGCCTGCCTGTCAGTAGGAAGATAACAGGAACGGATCTAGCTGAACACTGTGAGCAGGACGCACTGCACTAAATGTAAATAGTCTAGAATTTAACAGGAACGGATCTAGCTGAACACTGTGAGCAGGACGCACTTTACTAAATGTAAATAGTCTAGCTGCCTGACCGTGGTACTAATAGGATCAAAAGAACACCAGTAATTTTCTTCAGGTAGCTGTAAATACTGTAACAAGACAAGCCTGCCTGTCAGTAGGAAGATAACAGGAACGGATCTAGCTGAACACTGTGAGCAGGAATAACTGCACTAAATGTAAATAGTCTAGAAGATAACAGGAATGGATCTAGCTGAACACTGTGAGCAGGACGCACTTTACTAAATGTAAATAGTCTAGCTGCCTGACCGTGGTACTAATAGGATCAAAAGAACACCAGTAATTTTCTTCAGGTAGCTGTAAATACTGTAACAAGACAAGCCTGCCTGTCAGTAGGAAGATAACAGGAACGGATCTAGCTGAACACTGTGAGCAGGAATAACTGCACTAAATGTAAATAGTCTAGCTGCCTGACCTTGGTACTAATAGGATCAAAAGAACACCAGTAATTTTCTTCAGGTAGCTTTATATACTGTAACAAGACAAGCCTGCCTGTCAGCAGGAAGATAACAGGAACGGATCTAGCTGAACACTGTGAGCAGGACGCACTGTACTAAATGTAAATAGTCTAGCTGCCTGACCGTGGTACTAATAGGATCAAAATAACACCAGTAATTTTCTTCAGGTAGCTTTATATACTGTAACAAGACAAGCCTGCCTGTCAGTAGGAAGATAACAGGAACGGATCTAGCTGAACACTGTGAGCAGGACGCACTGCACTAAATGTAAATAGTCTAGCTGCCTGACCGTGGTACTAATAGGATCAAAAGAACACCAGTAATTTTCTTCAGGTAGCTGTAAATACTGTAACAAGACAAGCCTGCCTGTCAGTAGGAAGATAACAGGAACGGACCTAGCTGAACACTGTGAGCAGGACACACTGTACTAAATGTAAATAGTCTAGCTGCCTGACCGTGGTACTAATAGGATCAAAAGAACACCAGTAATTTTCTTTAGGTAGCTGTTAATACTGTAACAAGACAAGCCTGCCTGTCAGTAGGAAGATAACAGGAACGGATTTAGCTGAACACTGTGAGCAGGACGCACTGCACTAAATGTAAATAGTCTAGAAGATAACAGGAACGGATCTAGCTGAACACTGTGAGCAGGACGCACTGCACTAAATGTAAATAGTCTAGAAGATAACAGGAACGGATCTAGCTGAACACTGTGAGCAGGACGCACTGCACTAAATGTAAATAGTCTAGAAGATAACAGGAACGGATCTAGCTAAACTGAGTACAGTGTATATATATATATGCAACACCTGGGATGCATATATATACACAATACACTGTAAGTGCAGCTAACTGACTGACTGTTCTGCCTAATCTATCTAACTCAAATCAAACACTGTCTCTCTGTCTATCTCTTTCAACGCCGGAACACACACTACACAGGGCCGCCGTGCAGGCGGCCTTATATAGTGTGCGGCGTGTACTAAATTCCCTGAGCCATAATTGGCCAAAGCCTCCTTGGCTTTGGCCAATTACGGCTCTCTGTTCAGGCGGCGCTGTGATTGGCCAAGCATGCGGGTCATAGTGCATGCTTGGCCAATCATCAGCAAGCAATGCACTGCGATGCCGCAGTGAATTATGGGCCGTGACGCGCCACACGAATTTGGCGCGAACGGCCCATATCGTTCGCAATTCGGCGAGCGACCGAACAGCCGATGTTCGAGTCGAACATGGGTTCGACTCGAACACGAAGCTCATCCCTAAGTATTATTAGTATGAGAACACCAGCAATTGTTTTCATGTAGCTTTAGGTGCACATTGTGCAGAGGACACACTACACTAACTGTAAATACTGTAGCTGCCTGCCTGTGGTATTGATAGGATCAGAAGAACACCACTAATTTTCTTCAGGTACTGTAGCTGTAGGTGCACACTGTGCAGAGGACACAGTGCACTAACTGTCAATACTGTAGCTGCCTGCCTGTGGTATTAATAGGAGCAGAACAACAGCAATTGTCTCCAGGTAGCTTTAGATGCACACTGTGCAGAGGATGCACTACACTAACTGTAAATACTGTAGCTGCCTGCTTGTGGTATTAATAGGATCAGAAGAACACCACTAATTTTCTTCAGGTACTGTAGCTTTAGGTGCACACTGTGCAGAGGACACAGTGCACTAACTGTCAATACTGTAGCTGCCTGCCTGTGGTATTAATAGGATCAGAACAACAGCAATTGTCTCCAGGTAGCTTTAGGTGTACACTGTGCAAAGGACTCACTACACTAACTGTAAATGCTGTAGCTGCTTACCTGTGGTATTAATAGGATCAGAAGAACACTACTAATTTTTTTCAGGTAGATTTAGGTGCACACTGTGCAGAGGACACAGTACACTAACTGTAAATACTTGACACGTACCTCGTATGTGAGCCTGACGTGCAGAGGGAGACCTCTGGTATAGCCCTGGTTCCCAGATCACTGGAGTTGAGGATAGTGATCGTAGGAGCACAGTGGGGTATGAGTGCCTGGTGGATTCTCTGGAACTGGAGATGATGTCCACTGGGAGACACTGGAACTGGCTGGAGTGCCGGGTGCAGGTAAGCTGGATACAAGTCAGCAGGCTGCAGGTAAGCTGGATGCAGGTCAGCAGGATGCAGGTAAGCTGGATGCAGGTTGGCAGGGTGCAGGTGAGCTGGATGCAGGTCAGCAGGCTGCAGGTAAGCTGGATGCAGGTCAGCAGGGTGCACAGCAGGCAGAAGCAAGGTCAGACAAGCCGGGTCATACACAGTGGATCAGTTCAAAAGAATTGGCAGGCAAGGAATGGTCAAGTTCAGGCTGGTTTCTGGTAACAGGAGATCAGGCAGGCAGGTAAACAGGATCAGAGTCAGGGAAAGCCAAGGTTCAGGATTGGAGACAGCAGCGTGGTCAGAGAGCCAGGTCAGGTGATCGGATGCAGATTACAGGAACAGGTCACAGGTGAAGCTGCAGATCAAACAGCAAGAGCTGAATGGTGGAAGCCCCTCTTAAAGGCCACTGGGCGCCAAAGCCGCGTCACTGTGCGTGCGAGTTCCGCGATCGGCGCACGCGCATTGGCGCATGCCTGTTCGTTACTGGGAACCTGTTGGTGGGGATGCGCCTGAGCCCTGTTGCAGGTCTGGAAGTAATATGTCCATGACAATACTGTAGCTGCCTGCCTGTGGTATTAATAGAAGCAGAACAACAGCAATTGTCTCCAGGTAGCTTTAGGTGCACACTGTGCAGAGGACGCACTACACTAACTTGTAAATACTGCAGCTGCCTGTGGTACTGTACTAATAGGATCAGAAGAACACCACTAATTTTCTTCAGGTAGCTTTAGGTGCAGACTGTGCAGAGGACGCACTACACTAACTTGTAAATACTACAGCTGCCTGTGGTACTGTACTAATAGGATCAGAAGAACGCCACTAATTTTCTTCAGGTAGCTTTAGGTGCACACTGTGCAGAGGACGCACTACACTAACTTGTAAGTACTGCAGCTGGCTGCGGTACTGTACTAATAGGATCAGAAGAACACCACTAATTTTCTTCAGGTAGCTTTAGGTGCAGACTGTGCAGAGGACGCACTACACTAACTTGTAAATACTACAGCTGCCTGTGGTACTGTACTAATAGGATCAGAAGAACACCACTAATTTTGTTTAGGTAGCTTTAGGTGCACACTGTGCAGAGGACGCACTAAACTAACTTGTAAATCCTGCAGCTGCCTGCGGTACTGTACTAATAGAATCAGAAGAACACCACTAATTTTCTTCAGGTAGCTTCAGGTGCACACTGTGCAGAGGACGCACTACACTAACTTGTAAATACTACAGCTGCCTGTGGTATGGAACTAATAGGCTCAGAAGAACACCACTAATTTTCTTCAGGTAGCTTTAGGTGCACTCCGTGCAGAGGATGCACTACACTAACTTGTAAATACTGCAGGTGCCTGCGGTACCGTACTTATAGGATCAGAAGAACACTAATTTTCTTCAGGTAGCTTTAGGTGCAGACTGTGCAGAGGACGCACTACACTAACTGTAAATACTGTAGCTAATAGGACTAATAGGATCAGAAGAACACCAGCAATTTTCTTCAGGTAGCTGTAAATACTGTAAAAACACCTGCCTGCCTGTCAGTAGTAGGAAGAGAATAACAGGAACGGATCTAGCTAAGCTGAATACAGTATATATATATATATATATATATATATATATATATATATATATATAAAAAAAGGACGTGGATCGATGCTTGATGCAAAAGTATCTTTACTGAATTATTTCAATTAGTACAAGCAAGCCACTGTACAGTTCCGAGCGCACCTCGCTCTTCGTCAGGCTATTTTGGCTGTGTGTGAAAAGCCAAAGCACAGATTTCCTCTTATTCACACCCAGTCAACTCACACATGTGTATCAACTTAATTACTAATAAACAAAACAACACCACCTAGTGAGGTAATCAACCCTTATTATTACAACCTGAATCAAAATATTTCCTATCCCTCAATATACATGCTATTATATACATTGATCATCCCAATATGCACATTTCTCTCTCATCTTCCATCAACACAATACAATATTATGTGGCAATTAAGGTTTTTCAATTATACATCATATTCAATATATTATCATATTAGTAATGACATTCTTGGTCCTTTCTCAGATCTCATCAAAAATTTCAACTAGTATCCTTTTGTTTCAAATCCCAACAGGACTTCCTTCCAAACCGATCTACGTAAATATATATAGAGAAAGATATAAAACATGACTACAATCCCCATATGTCAATTACTATATCCTATACAAATAGATATAAATCATAGTCCTTGTTCATACCATCGGGATGTAAGGACTGTAATTTATTAATCCACCAAACCTCACGTCTCTTCAGTTTTAAGATCCTGTCCCCCCCTCTTTTATCACGAGGAATTTCCTCCAATATCATAAACCTTAAGTCCGTGTCTCTGTGTCCCATCTCAGCAAAATGACGCGATACAGGGAGACTCGACTGAGGATGTCGAATAGTACTGCGATGCTGTGCAATGCGATCTTTTATTTTTTGGGTAGTCTCACCTACATATATTAAGTTGCAAGGGCACATAAGAATGTAAATCACATAAGAGGACTGACATGTGTAGAAACCATTTATTGTTATCCTAGTCTTCGTTACAGGATGAAGGAGATGATCACCTTTGAGCATCAGCTTGCATTGGACGCAACCAAGACAAGGATAACAACCCTTCTTTTTGCTACCAAGAAAGGTGACTCTTCTCTCCTCCTGATTTTCAGGTTTAAATTCAGATCGCACCAAAAAATCACGCAGAGTTTTGTTACGCCGAAAAGCCTTCATGGGAATCTGTTGGAATTCTTCTATCTGCGGGTATGATCGTCTTAGGATCGCCCAATGCTTTCTTAATACATTAAATATTTTATCACTATAGCTATTAAATTGGAAGACAAATGGGATCCTAGGTCTGTCAGGATGATATTTTTTATTGTATTGGTGGTTATCAGATGGTTTCAAAATTCTATTTAGTTCCCGTCTAATCAGACCCTCCGGATAACCCCGCTCTTTAAATTTACAGCACATCTCATCCAATCTCTGATCTCTTATTGAGATATCACTCACAATACGTGTAACTCTAAGCAATTGGCTTCTAACGATAGACCCAAACACATGAGGGGGATGGTAGCTATCGTACCTAAGTAACTGATTCCTATCCGTAGGCTTAGTGTATATATCCGTTTCAATCATTCCCTGCTTGACATATACCCGTGTATCTAGGAATGGGACCGAGTCTCCACCGATATGTATCTGAAACTGAATATTAGATGAAAAACTATTAATGGTCTCATTAAAGGCTTCCAGAGATTCAATGTTGCCCCGCCATATAGCAAAAACGTCATCTATATATCGCCACCAGGTGGCGCAATGTTCCCGAAAACTCTCATTAGAAAAAATATTTCTCTGTTCAAAATCATGCATAAAAGAACATGCATATGGCGGAGCAACATTGGAGCCCATAGCAACCCCCGTGAGCTGTACATAGAACTTGTCCCCAAAAAGAAAATAATTGTTATACAAAATCAATTTGAACAATTTTTCAAAAAAAAGAATTTGTGCATCCGAGTACTCCCGACATTCCCTAATCAGGTTAATCGCTGCTTTGATACCAGCTTCATGTGGAATGGACGTGTACAAGCTAGTCACATCCCATGTAACAAGAATAAAGTCCTCATTGATGGATGGTAAGTCCCTAATTTTGGAGAGAAAATCACCAGAGTCCTTGATAAAGGATGGAGTATTTTTCACCAACGGTGATAACACTCTGTCCAATAGTTTGGCTATAGGTACAAAAATCGAATCGTTCCCTGATACAATCGGGCGTCCTGGTGGGGACTGTTTGTCCTTATGGATCTTGGGAAGTATATATAAAACCGGGACACGAGTATGTGATGGTAATAGGAACTCTTGAAGATCATGTGAAATAAGCCCTTCCTTAAATGCTGGCTTGACAATACTTTCTAGAGTCTTTTTGATACTCCATGTAGGATCAGAGTGTAAGGGCTTATATACTGTGTCATCATCCAGTTGGCGTTTGATTTCATTTTCATATGCCTGGGGATCCATAATGACCACCGAACCCCCTTTATCCGCGGGCTTACAAATGATATCTCTCCGCTTGGTTAACTCTCGTAAAGCTGATTTTTCATGAGGAGACAAATTATTAGGTACATGATCTTTAAAGTCCACCTGTTGAATCATACGTTTAATATCTCGAGTAACTTCTTGTATAAACATTTCAACCGGTACATAAGTAGTGGGGGGGACGGATTTAGATTTGGTTATCAGTCCCAAAGATTTATTATCCAACCTCCCTTCAGTTGTTTCATTCTGAATAAATGGTTTATGGAGAAAATGAACTTTCCATCTAATATTGCGAAAAAGGCGATACAGATCTTGGTCTAACTGAAAAGGGTCTAAATGGCTTTTAGGACAATATGATAAACCACGATTAAAAAGTCCTACCTCTTCTGATGACAAGACCCGCCTGGAGATGTTATGTACTAGGTCTCCCTTGATCGGCCACGGTTGCCTCGTGTGTAGCGATACCCGTCTTGACTTCCTTCTCTGTTGTACCGGGATCTGGTTTGCATCCGGGTAGTGGACACCTCTCTCCGATCTCCTTGCAAAAAATTAGATGAGGAATCGGTGTCGGTATTGGCTGAGGAGTTATCGGACATGTCTCTCCTGTGGTTACCATACTCGTTACGACCTCGTCGGTTGTAAGGACGGGGCCATCGGTATACCTGATTTCTTTCATAATCCTCAATGTCCCGATCAAATTTATTGCGTTTCCTAGTTTCGAGGTCGTAACGAGTATGGTAACCACAGGAGAGACATGTCCGATAACTCCTCAGCCAATACCGACACCGATTCCTCATCTAATTTTTTGCAAGGAGATCGGAGAGAGGTGTCCACTACCCGGATGCAAACCAGATCCCGGTACAACAGAGAAGGAAGTCAAGACGGGTATCGCTACACACGAGGCAACCGTGGCCGATCAAGGGAGACCTAGTACATAACATCTCCAGGCGGGTCTTGTCATCAGAAGAGGTAGGACTTTTTAATCGTGGTTTATCATATTGTCCTAAAAGCCATTTAGACCCTTTTCAGTTAGACCAAGATCTGTATCGCCTTTTTCGCAATATTAGATGGAAAGTTCATTTTCTCCATAAACCATTTATTCAGAATGAAACAACTGAAGGGAGGTTGGATAATAAATCTTTGGGACTGATAACCAAATCTAAATCCGTCCCCCCCACTACTTATGTACCGGTTGAAATGTTTATACAAGAAGTTACTCGAGATATTAAACGTATGATTCAACAGGTGGACTTTAAAGATCATGTACCTAATAATTTGTCTCCTCATGAAAAATCAGCTTTACGAGAGTTAACCAAGCGGAGAGATATCATTTGTAAGCCCGCGGATAAAGGGGGTTCGGTGGTCATTATGGATCCCCAGGCATATGAAAATGAAATCAAACGCCAACTGGATGATGACACAGTATATAAGCCCTTACACTCTGATCCTACATGGAGTATCAAAAAGACTCTAGAAAGTATTGTCAAGCCAGCATTTAAGGAAGGGCTTATTTCACATGATCTTCAAGAGTTCCTATTACCATCACATACTCGTGTCCCGGTTTTATATATACTTCCCAAGATCCATAAGGACAAACAGTCCCCACCAGGACGCCCGATTGTATCAGGGAACGATTCGATTTTTGTACCTATAGCCAAACTATTGGACAGAGTGTTATCACCGTTGGTGAAAAATACTCCATCCTTTATCAAGGACTCTGGTGATTTTCTCTCCAAAATTAGGGACTTACCATCCATCAATGAGGACTTTATTCTTGTTACATGGGATGTGACTAGCTTGTACACGTCCATTCCACATGAAGCTGGTATCAAAGCAGCGATTAACCTGATTAGGGAATGTCGGGAGTACTCGGATGCACAAATTCTTTTTTTTGAAAAAATGTTCAAATTGATTTTGTATAACAATTATTTTCTTTTTGGGGACAAGTTCTATGTACAGCTCACGGGGGTTGCTATGGGCTCCAATGTTGCTCCGCCATATGCATGTTCTTTTATGCATGATTTTGAACAGAGAAATATTTTTTCTAATGAGAGTTTTCGGGAACATTGCGCCACCTGGTGGCGATATATAGATGACGTTTTTGCTATATGGCGGGGCAACATTGAATCTCTGGAAGCCTTTAATGAGACCATTAATAGTTTTTCATCTAATATTCAGTTTCAGATACATATCGGTGGAGACTCGGTCCCATTCCTAGATACACGGGTATATGTCAAGCAGGGAATGATTGAAACGGATATATACACTAAGCCTACGGATAGGAATCAGTTACTTAGGTACGATAGCTACCATCCCCCTCATGTGTTTGGGTCTATCGTTAGAAGCCAATTGCTTAGAGTTACACGTATTGTGAGTGATATCTCAATAAGAGATCAGAGATTGGATGAGATGTGCTGTAAATTTAAAGAGCGGGGTTATCCGGAGGGTCTGATTAGACGGGAACTAAATAGAATTTTGAAACCATCTGATAACCACCAATACAATAAAAAATATCATCCTGACAGACCTAGGATCCCATTTGTCTTCCAATTTAATAGCTATAGTGATAAAATATTTAATGTATTAAGAAAGCATTGGGCGATCCTAAGACGATCATACCCGCAGATAGAAGAATTCCAACAGATTCCCATGAAGGCTTTTCGGCGTAACAAAACTCTGCGTGATTTTTTGGTGCGATCTGAATTTAAACCTGAAAATCAGGAGGAGAGAAGAGTCACCTTTCTTGGTAGCAAAAAGAAGGGTTGTTATCCTTGTCTTGGTTGCGTCCAATGCAAGCTGATGCTCAAGAGTGATCATCTCCTTCATCCTGTAACCAAGACTAGGATAACAATAAATGGTTTCTACACATGTCAGTCCTCTTATGTGATTTACATTCTTATGTGCCCTTGCAACTTAATATATGTAGGTGAGACTACCCAAAAAATAAAAGATCGCATTGCACAGCATCGCAGTACTATTCGACATCCTCAGTCGAGTCTCCCTGTATCGCGTCATTTTGCTGAGATGGGACACAGAGACACGGACTTAAGGTTTATGATATTGGAGGAAATTCCTCGTGATAAAAGAGGGGGGGACAGGATCTTAAAACTGAAGAGACGTGAGGTTTGGTGGATTAATAAATTACAGTCCTTACATCCCGATGGTATGAACAAGGACTATGATTTATATCTATTTGTATAGGATATAGTAATTGACATATGGGGATTGTAGTCATGTTTTATATCTTTCTCTATATATATTTACGTAGATCGGTTTGGAAGGAAGTCCTGTTGGGATTTGAAACAAAAGGATACTAGTTGAAATTTTTGATGAGATCTGAGAAAGGACCAAGAATGTCATTACTAATATGATAATATATTGAATATGATGTATAATTGAAAAACCTTAATTGCCACATAATATTGTATTGTGTTGATGGAAGATGAGAGAGAAATGTGCATATTGGGATGATCAATGTATATAATAGCATGTATATTGAGGGATAGGAAATATTTTGATTCAGGTTGTAAAAATAAGGGTTGATTACCTCACTAGGTGGTGTTGTTTTGTTTATTAGTAATTAAGTTGATACACATGTGTGAGTTGACTGGGTGTGAATAAGAGGAAATCTGTGCTTTGGCTTTTCACACACAGCCAAAATAGCCTGACGAAGAGCGAGGTGCGCTCGGAACTGTACAGTGGCTTGCTTGTACTAATTGAAATAATTCAGTAAAGATACTTTTGCATCAAGCATCGATCCACGTCCTTTTTTTTATCCATTTATGGTGGAAGTTTGGGAGTCCACCTTGACGGTGCCTTGATTGGACGGATCTAAGAAAAGAGGGTAACCCACCTGAAGTTCATTATATATATATATATATATATATAAAACACCTGGACAGTGCATGCATCCCTGATCATGGCCCACTGGTGTGGGGAAAAAAAAACAAGCTGCCCTGACCCTGTCCTGGTGCCATAATCGCACAGGTACTCATTGATGGCCTTCTGCTGCGTGTGCAGCCGCTGCAGCATGGCCAATGTTGAGTTCCACCTGGTGGGCATGTCACAGATTAGGCGGTTCTTGGGCAGGTTAAATTGCTTTTGGAGGTCAGCCAGCCGAGCATTGGCATTATATGACCTGCGGAAATGCCCACAGACTTTCCTGGCCTGCCTCAGGACATCCTGTAAGCCCGGGTACCTGCCCAAGAACCAGTGCACCACCAAGTTAAGGACATGAGCCAAACAGGGCACATGGGTCAGTTGTCCCTGTCAGAGGGCGGAGAGGAGGTTGGTGCCATTGTCGTAAACCACCATACCTGCCTTAAGCTGGCGTGGCCTCAACCACCTCTGAACCTGCCCCTGCAGAGCTTACAGAATCTCTGCCCCAGTGTGGCTCCTGTCCCCCAAGTACACCAGCTCAAGCACCCCATGGCATCTTTTGGCCTGCATGCTTGCGTAGCCCCTTGAACACCTACGGAGCACCGCTGGTTCCGAAGTCAAATTAGCACAGGAAGAGGCCATGGAGGAAGAAGAAGAGGAGGGGGTGGAGGAGAGAGGTGTGGCAGAATCAACACTAGTAGTATTTTGGAGGCGTGATGGCAGAACAACCTCCAACATTACTGCACCCTGTCCTGCATCCTTCGCAGCTGCCAGAAGAGTCACCCAGTGTGTGGTGAAAGATAGGTAATGTCCCTGTCCATGCCTGCTGGACCATGAGTCAGCGGTAATATGCACCTTACCGCTGACCGCCCTGTCCAGCGCGGCCAAGACTTTGCCTTCCACATGCCGGTAGAGAGCCGGAATCGCCTTCCGTGAGAAAAAGTGGTGTTTGGGAACCTGCCACCGAGGAACCGCGCATTCCACAAACTCACGGAAGGGGGCAGAGTCTACCAACTGAAAAGGCAGCAGTTGAAGTCCTAGCAGCTTAGCCAAGCTAGCATTCAAACACTGGGCATGTGGATGGCTGGGAGCGAACTTCTTTCGGTGGTGCAGCAGCTGGGGCAGGGAAATTTGCCTGGTACAATCTGACGTTGGTGTACCGATAGCAGATTGCCCCCAAGTACTTGGCTGTGACACACCTAATTCTACACCTTCATTCCTTTCAGTGCAGGTCTCAGAGAGAACTGAAGGTATAGTAGGGTTGGAGATCCCAGCTGATGAGGAGCAAGGAGAGGTCCTCTTTGTTCTTTGGTGTGGGTCTTTTAGGTACGCTTGCCAACGAACTGCATGGCAGGTCAACATGTCTGGTCAATCATGTGGTGCCCAAGCGGGAGATGTTTTGGCCACGAGAGATACGCTTGAGACATATGTTGCAAATAGCAGCGGTGGGATCTGATGCACTCGTCTCAAAAAAGGCCCACACTAAAGAACTTTTGGAAAAATGCGCAGAGACAGCAGCGCCCTGCACATGCGGAGCTCTGCGGTGTGATGCAGTCGGATCAGAAGAACACCACTAATTTTCTTCAGGTAGCTTTAGGTGCACTCCGTGCAGAGGATGCACTACACTAACTTGTAAATACTGCAGGTGCCTGCGGTACTGTACTATTAGGATCAGAAGAACACTAATTTTCTTCAGGTAGATTTAGGTGCACACTGTGCAGAGGACGCACTACACTAACTGTAAATACTGTAGCTAATAGGACTAATAGGATCAGAAGAACACCAGCAATTTTCTTCAGGTAGCTGTAAATACTGTAAAAACACCTGCCTGCCTGTCAGTAGTAGGAAAAGAATAACAGGAACGGATCTAGCTAAGCTGAATATGGTATATATATATATATATATATATATATATATATATATATATATATATATATATATATATATATATATATATATATATATATATATATTATGTGACAGCAGGCAGGTAAAAACACCTGGTTGCATCCAGGATGGAAAATATGTATGCCCTAGATTCAGGCTTTATGCTGACTTATACCACTAGGGGGAGTGCTGGGAGTCCTGCAGGGGAAGAGTTAATGAGCCCAGCTGAAGTAAGTGGGCTCATTAAGACCTATAGAAAACACCCCAGCATGCTTAGGGAGATGCTCCATCCTGGAACCAGTTCTGTGATTGTGTAGACTGGGGAGTGTGGTATCTGAGCTTTGCGGTGAGTTAACGCCTGTGTGGCAAAACTTCTCAAAGAGAGATAGGGACTGGGGCAGCACAAGGCTGCACCCAGTTGTTAGTTAGGGAATCTACGTGTGTAGTAAGCGGTCAAGCTGACCAGGATTTCTTTTCATGTCTCGTTTTTTTGTTTTTCTGTTATTTTTCAATGCATCTAGTCTAAATAAACCGCACCTTTTGTTTTTGTTTCACCTACAAAGCTGTCTGCTGTGCCTGATTTTGTGTGGTGAACCCATCCAGGGGGTCACACACACCCGCTGCCGAGCTAACCCCCTCACAGTTGGTGGAGAATGCGGGCAGTTTTTTTTTAAGGCCAGCATGGAGGAGATATTGAGACAGCTGGCTCTAGCAAATGCAAAGCAGCAGACAAATGCAGGTTTGCAAAAGAGCCTTGCAGCCCAGCAGCAGACAAACGCAACTTTGCAGCAGAGTCTGGAAGCTCAGCAGAAAGCTCAACTGCAGAGTCTGGACGCTCAGCAACAAGCCCAGCAGCAATCTGAGGCCCGCTTCATAGAGCTGTTACAAAAGCAAGAGCAGAGACTCCAACAACAAATCGAGACATTAATGCAGCAACGGCCGCAGACCAGTGAGGCAAGTGGTTCCACTAATACTGCATCCTTTGGTGTGAGCCGTTTACTGACAAAAATGACTGGAGAGGATGATCCGGAGGTGTTTTTGACCACATTTGAAAGGACTGCTGAAAGGGAAAAGTGGCCTAAGGAGCAGTGGGCTGGACTTGTGGCCCCTCTGTTAACGGGGGAATCGCAGAAAGCCTATTATGACCTAGAGCCGGACCAAGCAAAAGACTATGTGGTGCTAAAAACAGAAATATTGGCACGGCTGGGTGTCACCCTGGCCGTCCGGGCTCAGCGTGTACATAACTGGACTTTCCGGCTTGGAAAACCCCCCAGGTCTCAAATGTATGATCTCATTCACCTGAGCAGGAGGTGGCTGCAGCCAGAGACTTTGACCGCACCAAACATTGTGGAACGTGTTGTTATGGATCGTTTTCTGAGAGCTCTTCCTACTGCCATCCAAAAGTGGGTAAGCCATGGAGACCCAGAAACTGCAGATAAGCTTGTGGACCTGGTTGAGAGGTACTTGGCTACAGAGAACCTGACCACCTCTTCCAGGGACTCACGGACTTTCCACCCTAAGACCAGACCATCCCCAGTGGCGGGTAAGATGACTCCAAGGGGTGAGGGTGGAGAGAGTGAGAGGGTGGGGGTTCAACCTAATGTCTGGCGGGAGCAGCCCGGGAAGCCCAGGCCGCAAGAAGCAGCGAAAAAGATTATTTGCTACCGCTGCCGGCAAGAGGGACATATTTCAGCTAATTGCCCAGTTGTGGATGAACCTATGCAATGTGACTTTATAAGGGACAGACGTCAGTCGCTGTTTGCGACAGTCGCATGTACTGCCATTCGGGGACCTGAGAAACATTTATGTAAAATGTGTATTAATGGTAGAAATGTTGATGTGTTACTGGATTCAGGTAGCCTGGTGACATTGATAAAGGCTGAATTAGTTACTACAGTGGTCTCTGGGAATAACAAGGTGGCTGTTATTTGTGTGCATGGGGACACCCGAGAGTATCCTGTAACTTCAGTGTTTTTTGAGACCCACAAAGGTAACCTCTCTCATCAGGTGGGGTTAGTGTCTCACTTACCACATGATGCCATTGTGGGAAGGGATTTTCCAATGTTCTGGGAACTCTGGGATTGTCCTGAGCCCCCCACTGGTGCCCCTATAGACCAGAAAGATGATGACCAGAATTCCTCTGAGAGTGGTGAGGACTCTCCTGAATTTCCCTTGTCGGTATTGGCAGGGGAAACTCGAGAAAATGGGGAGGAGCCAACATCCTCAGATGAAAACATGCCGTCTGTGGAATTTTCGGATCTTGAGGTTCACAGGGAAAATTTTGCCACAGAACAGTTAAAAGACCCCACCCTAATAAAGGCACGGGAAAATGTGGTGAAAATAGATGGCGAGTTAGTGAACCCAGAAAAAACTTGCACTTACCCGTACTTCACTGTGGAAAGGGACCTACTGTATCGAGTGGCTCAAAGGGCAGAAGAAACCGTTGAGCAACTTGTGGTGCCCAAACCTTACAGGAAGTTGGTGTTGGAATTGACCCATGGGCACATTCTTGGAGGTCATCTGGGGACAGAGAAAACCAGAGAGAGAGTATTGCAGAGTTTCTATTGGCCTGGGGTCATGAAGGAAACAGAAAATTATTGTTCCTCCTGCCCTGTGTGTCAGAAGTCGGCACCTATGCCACATTTCCGTAACCCGCTGGTACCTCTTCCTATCATTGAGATCCCCTTTAAGAGGATCGCAATGGATTTGGTAGGTCCGATAATGAAGTCCGCTAGGGGGCATCAGTACATTTTGGTTATAATGGACTATGCCACCCGTTATCCGGAAGCGATTCCTCTTCGAAATACCTCGGCCAAAACCATAGCCAAAGAACTATCACTTGTTTTTAGCCGTGTGGGTATTTGTAAAGAACTGCTTACGGACCAAGGTACACCTTTTATGTCCCGGGTTATGAAAGAACTATGCAAGTTGTTCAAAGTGACACAATTACGTACGTCTGTGTATCACCCCCAAACAGATGGGTTGGTTGAAAGATTCAACAAAACACTAAAACAAATGTTAAAGAAGGTGGTGGATAGAGATGGAAAGAATTGGGACTGCCTAATACCCTATTTGATGTTTGCCATTAGGGAGGTACCCCAATCCTCTACGGGTTTCTCACCCTTCGATTTACTCTATGGGAGACACCCAAGAGGACTGCTGGATATCGCCAAGGAAACTTGGGAAAATGAGAGTTCTCCCCACAGGAGTGTGATTGAGCATGTCGCCCTGATGCAAGATAGAATTGCACAGGTAATGCCAATCGTAAAGGAACATTTGGCCCAATCGCAGTTAGCACAGCAGAGAGTGTACAACCGTGGGGCCAAGACCCGTACTTTTTCCCCAGGGGATAAGGTATTGGTGCTAGTCCCTACGGTTGAAAGCAAATTCATGGCTAAATGGCAAGGTCCATACGAAGTTCTTGAAAAAGTGAGTGAGGTGAACTATAGGGTCAGACAGCCAGGAAGGCGAAAGCCGGAACAGGTATATCACGTCAATCTGCTGAAAGCCTGGAGGGATAGGGAATCCCTAGTCGCAGAGACTTTGTCACCGGTCCAGTCTGATTGCTTTGTTCCTGAGGTTGGAATCGCAGTCACCTTATCGAAACCCCAAAAACAGGAGGTTAAAGAGTTTGTACTTCGCAACAAAGAGATTTTCTCTGAGCTGCCGGGAGAAACCTCTGGCGTAGAGCATGATATTATTACCCCGCCAGGAGAAAGGGTAAAACTAAAACCTTATAGAATACCAGAAGCCCGACGGGAGGCAATACGTGGGGAGGTTCAAAGGATGCTGGAATTGGGTGTGATAGAGGAGTCCCAGAGTGACTGGTCCAGTCCTATCGTACTAGTGCCCAAACCTGATGGGAGCTGGCGGTTTTGTAACGATTTTCGACAATTGAATAAAGTTACAAAATTTGACACCTACCCCATGCCGCGTATAGATGAGTTGATCGACCGGCTGGGAACAGCCCGATACATGACAACTCTCGATCTCACCAAAGGATATTGGCAAATTCCCCTGGCCGAGTCGGCCAAGGAGAAAACTACGTTTGTAACCCCAGATGGGGCGTTCCAATACAAGAGAATGCCATTTGGGTTACAGAATGCACCTGCAACATTCCAGCGGAAAATGGACAAGATTCTGAGGCCCCATCAGAAGTATGCTGCAGCTTACCTGGATGATGTGATTATCCATAGCACAGATTGGGTCTCACATCTGCCAAAAGTGCAAGCAGTCTTAGACTCCATCCGGGAAGCTGGGTTTACGGCCAATCCAAAGAAGTGTACCATTGGACAGGAGGAGGCCAAATATCTGGGGTACACTATTGGGAGGGGAGTGATAAAGCCTCAAGTCAATAAAGTCGAGGCCATACAGAGTTGGCCACGTCCCAACAGCAAGAAACAGGTACGAGCCTTTCTGGGAATCGCTGGCTATTATCGGCGATTCATCCCCCATTTTGCTTCTCAGGCTGTGCCCCTCACCAACCTGACAAAAGGGAAAGAGTCTGTCATGGTCAAATGGTCCCCAGAGGCTGAAGCAGCATTCCAGTCATTAAAAACCGCCTTATGTAGCCAGCCAGTGTTGTACTCACCAGACTTCTCTAAGGACTTTGTTGTACAAACTGATGCATCAGACGTTGGGTTGGGAGCAGTGTTGTCCCAGGTCTGGAACGGGGAAGAGCACCCAGTCATTTACCTCAGCAGGAAATTGAAGTCCCATGAGGTAAATTACGCCATAATTGAGAAGGAGTGTTTAGCTGTGAAGTGGGCTCTAGATTCCCTTCGGTACTATCTATTAGGTAGGCACTTTGACCTGGTAACTGATCACGCTCCTTTAAAGTGGATGGCTCAAAACAAGGAGACCAATAGAAGGATAAATAGGTGGTTCCTGGCCCTACAGGAATTCAACTTTACAGTAAAGCATCGCCCTGGCGTTAAAATGGGGAATGTGGATGCTTTGTCTCGAGTACATGCGTGCCTGACTGCGTGTGTTCCAACCCCAAGGTTGAAACAAGAGGGGGGGGGGGGTATGTGACAGCAGGCAGGTAAAAACACCTGGTTGCATCCAGGATGGAAAATATGTATGCCCTAGATTCAGGCTTTATGCTGACTTATACCACTAGGGGGAGTGCTGGGAGTCCTGCAGGGGAAGAGTTAATGAGCCCAGCTGAAGTAAGTGGGCTCATTAAGACCTATAGAAAACACCCCAGCATGCTTAGGGAGATGCTCCATCCTGGAACCAGTTCTGTGATTGTGTAGACTGGGGAGTGTGGTATCTGAGCTTTGCGGTGAGTTAACGCCTGTGTGGCAAAACTTCTCAAAGAGAGATAGGGACTGGGGCAGCACAAGGCTGCACCCAGTTGTTAGTTAGGGAATCTACGTGTGTAGTAAGCGGTCAAGCTGACCAGGATTTCTTTTCATGTCTCGTTTTTTTGTTTTTCTGTTATTTTTCAATGCATCTAGTCTAAATAAACCGCACCTTTTGTTTCACCTACAAAGCTGTCTGCTGTGCCTGATTTTGTGTGGTGAACCCATCCAGGGGGTCACACACACCCGCTGCCGAGCTAACCCCCTCACAGTATATATATATATATATCACCTAGGATGTATATATGGATGTATATATGGATGTATATATATATATATACACAATACACTGTAAGTGCAGCTAACTGACTCGCCTGCCTACTCTATCTAACTTAAATCAAATGACACTGTCTCTCTGTCTATCTATCTCTCTCTTAACGCCGGAACACACTACACAGGGCCACCGTGCAGGCAGCCTTATATAGTGTGGGGCGTGTACTAAACCCCCTGAGCCATAATTGGCCAAAGCCACCCTGGCTTTGGCCAATTACGGCTCTCTGTACAGACGGCGCTGTGATTGGCTTTTACTAATCGTACTCACCGAGGCCGAGATGGCGAGAGCGGTTTCGCCTTTGCGACTAAGCGCAGTCCGCCCCCTGGAGTTGGGACAGGGAGAGAACGGCACAAAGAGGCACAGGCTCCCCAATGTACCGTAGGAGACTTGCTTGTGGGTCTTGACAGAGAAGAGCCGCTGTGCAGGTTCTGGTAGGCGGGTGCAGCCAGAGACAACAGGCAGAAAGTCCAGAGCTAGGCAGGGGATCAAACACCGGGATGGTGCTATGGCACTGCAGGATCTGCAAGGTAGGATGACAAGACAAAGAGAGTCCAGGTACAAGCAGGAAGTCGGGCTAGGAGACAGGAGACAGTCCAGGTAACAGGCCGAGGGTCAAACACAGGAGATTGGTGGGAATCCGATAAACAGGCTGAGGTCAGGTCCAGGAGAGAGGCAAGAGAAGTCCAAAGGCAAATCCGGGTCACAACTGGTAGTCAGGCAGAGATACAGGATACAGGTTCAGATCATACAGGAAGCTGAGACAAACCAGCAACTTGTTTGATTCTCTGAGCGCCTTTTATAGGCTGCCCAGGGAATCACGTTGGGTGTGCACCAGTGCGCGTGTGCAAGCGCTGTAGCGCCGGGCCGCGAACGCGGATAAAGGAAAAATGCGACCAAAAGGGATCTCAGCACCCAGCAACAGGTCTATAGGGCAATCTTAAGACCGATGAGGTGGTAGACAGTCAGCCTGTTGTTTATCAAATACATCTTTGAATTCCAGGTAGCTTCTGGGTACATGTTGAAGACTATCGGACATGGTTGCAAGGGTAGAAACAGAGGCTGGGGCTGGAAGAAGGCAATGTCTGGAGCAATATTGGTATGAGAAGGAGACTTCTTTTTTGTTCCAGTTGATCTGTGGTTCATGGGCTTGAAGCCATGGGAGTCCCAAGATAATGGGGAAGATCGGGGAAGAGATGATATCAAAGCGCAGGTATTCTTGGTGGCCAGTATCAGTGGTGGTAAGGATGGGTCTGGTTTCCTGCGTGATAGGCCCAGAGTGGGGGAGAGACCCATCAGCTAGGTGGATCCGTAGACTTTGGTTCTTCGTGGTCAAAGGAACATGCAAGCTTGTGGCTAGTGAGGCATCCAAAAAACAGCTACACGCTCCGGAGTCAACTATAGCGGGTAGTTGAACCTCCTTTTCCGGAAGCTGTAAGGAGACAAAACGAGTAACATAAGGCTGAGAAGAACTGGAAACTTGTTGATTAATAGCAGACCGTAGGTAGGACTTACTGGGTCTCACGGGGCAAGAACGGAGGGAATGTCCAGAACCCCCACAATAAAGGCACAGATTGCCCTGGCGCCTACGTAGCCTCTCCTCTGAAGTGAGTGGGGCACGGACTAGACCAAGCTGCATTGGTTCAGCTTCAGGAGCGGCAGGAACTGGTGGAGCTGTGTAGGGTTGATGGATAGGAGTCGGTTTAGGCATCATCCAGGTAGGGCGAGGAGTCTGGAAGCGATCTGTATGTCGCTCACGCATGCGACGATCCAGTTTAGTGGTGATTTGGATGAGGTCTTCCAGGGAATCAGGGGTCTCAATCCTGGCCAGCTCATCCTTCAATGCTTCAGACAGCCCTTGACGGAACTGGTATCTGAGGGCAGGTTCATTCCAGCCAGTATCAGCTGAACACTTCCGAAACTCTGCGATATAGTCCTCTACTGGTCTTCGTCCTTGGCTTAGGTTATGCAATAAGGCTTCGGCCGTGGCCGTGCGCTGGGGGTCGTCGTAAAGTTGTGCCATACCTTCGAAGAAGGTGTCTACTGAATTTAGTATAGGGTTCTTCTGTTCCATGAGGCTATGAGCCCAAGCTTGCGGTTCATCAGCCAAGAGGGAAATGATGAAGCCAACTTTTACCACATCCGATGAAAAGGTCCTGGGTTGCAGAGCCAAATACAGGGAGCAAGCATTTTTAAAAGCCCTGAACTTTTTACAATTGCCGGAGAATCGCTCTGGTGTGGGTACCCTAGGTTCTGGAGCGGCCATGACCACGGTGGGGTTAGTTGGTATCTGAGAAGAGGAACCTCCGCTGGGAGGTACAGAAGCTGCGGCAGGAGCTGGAGATGGTCCGGAAAGCTGCTGAAGGCGGCCATCAATTTGGGCGTAGCCATCTTGCAATTTTTGGTCGGCCTCAGTGAGAGCCGAGACCTGCTGACACAGGATCTCCAATGGGGAACGCGCTCTGTCGGCCTCAGACATGGCTGGTTTGTACTGTCACTAATCGTACTCACCGAGGCCAAGATGCCGAGAGCGGTTTCACCTTTGCGACTAAGCGCAGTCCGCCCCCTGGAGTTGGGACAGGGAGAGAACGACACGAAGAGGCACAGGCTCCCCAATGGACTGTAGGAGACATGCTTGTGGGTCTTGACAGAGAAGAGCCGCTGTGCAGGTTCTGGTAGGCGGGTGCAGCCAGAGACAACAGGCAGAAAGTCCAGAGCTAGGCAGGGGATCAAACACCGGGATGGTGCTATGGCACTGCAGGATCTGCAAGGTAGGATAACAAGATAAAGAGAGTCCAGGTACAAGCAGGAAGTCAGGCTAGGAGACAGGAGACAGTCCAGGTAACAGGCCGAGGATCAAACACAGGAGATTGGTGGGAATCCGATAAACAGGCTGAGGTCAGGTCCAGGAGAGAGGCAAGAGAAGTCCAAAGGCAAATCCGGGTCACAATGGGTAGTCAGGCAGAGATACAGGATACAGGTTCAGATCATACAGGAAGCTGAGACAAACAATCAACTTTTTTGATTCTCTGAGCGCCTTTTATAGGCTGCCCAGGGAATCACGTTGGATGTGCACCAGTGCGCGTGTGCGAGCGCCGTAGCGCCGGGCTGCGAACGCGCATGCGCCGGAACGACGGAGCGCCGGGAATGCATGAAAAACGACCGGACCGGAATGAAGGCTTCTTCTGACATTGGCCAAGCATGCGGGTCATTGTAAAGGAGGGGGCATTTGGGACTTTGAGTGAGGCACAAAGAGGAACCGGATGTAGAAAAGATCATTATTGATCGACTGAAAACATGACATTATATGGCCAAACATTGATGTTACAGTCAGGTAATGTTTACAAAAACACAAAAAACATAAAATCATGAGGTAAAAATGGTGAATATAAAATAACATTCCCGTTATTGCTCCATGTGCAAATTCATGTACAACTTTAAAAGGAATGAATGTCCTCACAGATAACGTCATTAGGATGTGCATCTTTGTAGGCTCTACACGTTTCGGGGAATAGTACCACCTCATCAGGAGCTGATGCATATAATAATTCTGTGAAAGAAGTATATAGCATTGAACATATATTAACCCCAATAACAACACGAGATATGGGTGAAAAAAGGGGGCATGAGCGGGAAACCATCAAGAATCTCTACTCACTTTGCAAACTCATCATGACGGTGGAGATTACCAAGAGGCTAGGGAGCATCACAGATGCCTCCACCGGGAGCTGAGGAAGGAGGAACCCCTCAGGACAGGGCACGACCAAAAAATCCCCACCAGGACAGGGAGATCCCCGCAGCTGCAGCTGGTGATGTCGGAAGCAGACTCCAAACTGTCTCTATAAAAAATGTAACTGATATAAGTATGTGGTAAAATACCCATCTATGTGTTAGTAAATAGATAGCGGCAGATAGGAGCCAGTTATTAAAAAAGGTATGTGTGGGTAGTTGTAGGCAAAGGATGGAATGATGTGGCTAGAGGCAAGAAAAATTACAAAAAGAAAAAACGAAACAGGTAAAACTGCATATAGCACATCTTGAGTTCCACCTCTGGAGCTGGAGATCTCTTGAGGAACATGAGACAATGTGTTCTTCGAGGGTCTAAGGACCCGATAGGGACTGGGGGGTGGGGGGAGAGGAGGGGGTATTGGGGGGTGGGGGGGGTGAAGGGGGATGGAAATAGCAGGGTGGGTGGGGAGGGGGGGTTCCTCTGCTATACAAAAAAAACCAGCTATAATTTGCTATAGAGCAACAAAATAAGCTTTTGATAGAAATTTTGGATTAAAGAGATGACAATTAATTTTTCCGTTATGGTTTTATGGGGATACAGTTACTAAAAGAGCGAAGGGGGGTAGCAATTGGGTTCGCGAATGGAACCCGTTTTGCACTGGAAGATAGGTTAACCGATCCTGAGGGTAGATTCCTGTTCTTAAAAGGGAAATTAGGTGACGAGGAATATACACTGGTAAATATTTACGCCCCCAATAAAAATCCGATGAAATATCTTAAAAGTATTTTTGCTAAGCTGAGGGATTTCAGGAGAGGACATACGATTATGATGGGAGATTTGAATTTCTGTATGACACCCGGCCTGGATAGTAGGACCCGGGCGCGGGAGACTACTTTCGTTCAATTGAAAGAGGTTAAACAAAAACTGCATGCCAGTCAATTGGTTGACATTTGGAGGATTTAACACCCTAAAACACAAGACTTTACGTTTTATTCCCCCGTGCACGGGTCCTACTCTAGGATAGATTACATTTTTGTAGAACACAGGGACATAGATAGGGTGATGGAGTCTAAGATTGAAATCTCTACACTATTGGATCATGCCCCGGTGAGGATGAAAATGTTAGCATTAGGGAAACTAGGTCATCGGGTCGGATGGCGCTTGAAAGAAGAGCTGATTCGAGACAAGGAAGGCTCAGCATTGGTAGCAAGGGAACTTGAAAATTACTTCTCGGTAAACGACACAGGAGAAGTAACAGGGTCAACCTTGTGGGAGGCCCATAAGGCCTACATCAGGAGGATCCTGATCGAGTTAGGGTCACGTAAAAAAAAAAGGAGAGAACTGAGAAAATACGCATACTTATGGATGAGCTAGGCAAAGCTGAACAAGACCAAAAAAAACATCCGGCCTGTCAAGATTTATACCAAAAGGTAATAAATCAAAGAACAGAGCTAAAGGCTTTATTAGACCACGAAACTAAGATGGTCCTGAATAGGACTGCAAGGAAAAGATACAAGTGGGGAAATAAACCCAGTAAACATCTGGCAAAAATATTACAAAAGAAAAAAGCCACCAATTATATAGAGAAAATTCAAACTAAGGATGGTAACATGGTCTATTCTCCCAAAGAAATTGCAGATATATTTAGAACTTATTATCAAGAACTATATGCAGTACAGCAGCAGGAAGTCCGACCTGGTGAAAAGAACAGAAAAATAACCAATTTTCTTAGCAATGCAGGACTCCCGAAAATAGCCAAAGAGGCCGGGGAAGCAATGGAGGCCCCGCTCTCTGAGGAAGAAATAGGGAAGGTCCTGTCAGAATAGGCACCGGGGAAAAGTCTAGGGCCGGATGGATTCACAATATCTTATTATAAAAAATTTAAAACTATCCTGATCCCAAAGCTTTGCCGATATATGAACGGCCTGGGGGTAGAGCATATTTTCAGTAAAGATGCACTCTCAGCAGCTATCACCGTGATCCTAAAAGAAGGAAAGGAGGGGTCGTTGTGCTCTAGCTACAGGCCAATCTCATTACTTAACGCTGACATAAAACTTTTCGCTAAAGTCTTGGCTGGGAGGCTGAAGGGAGTAATGAACATACTAGTAAAGCTGGATCAGGCGGTTTTACCCCAAAAAGGGAAGGGAGGGGCAATGGGATAAAAACTGTATTTCTACTCCAAATGATAAAAGAGAGGGCCCCCCCAGGACTGCTACTGTCGATTGACGCCGAAAAGGCTTTCGACAGGGTAGACTGGGGGTTCATGATCCAGACCCTGGAGACTATGGGCTTCGGCCCAAGAATGATCGGCTGCTTTAAATCAATGTACCACAACCCAACTGCATCCATAAAAGTAAACGGTTTAGTGTCTCTCCCTTTTGAGATGAAAAATGGGACGAGGCAGGGGTGTCCCCTGTCCGCAATGCTATTCGTCCTCTCCTTGGAACCACTTCTGGCCACGATACGTAATGACTCTAGCATATCGGGTTTCAAGATGGGAAAGGAAGATTATAAACTCTCGGCTTTTGCAGACGACATATTGTTTTATGTCACGAACCCCCGGAAGACAATGCGCAATTTAACAAATACTCTGAAACAATGTGGGGAAATCTCCAACTTTAAAATAAATCTTGCAAAATCTGAGATATTAAATATCAACTTAAGCCATACAGAAGAAAGAATATTAAAAAACGAGTTTAAATTCCCTTTGACTAAAGAATTAAAATATCTGGGAATTAAATTAGCAAATACACGGGAGAAGATGTACAAATAAACTACATTCCCCTATTAGACGAAGTCAGGTCTGACTGTAAAAAAATTCTCGGAACATCACTATCCTGGCTGGGACGGATTAATATTATAAAAATGGTGATCCTCCCTAAGGTCATGTATAGATTTCAGATGGTGCCAATAGCCCTCCCTCAACAATACTTGAGAAAATTAAAAATGTTGCTAATGAATTTAATTTGGAAACATAAAAAAACGAGAGTCTCCTTTCAAACATTGAAACAGGGGAAAAGGAAGGGAGGATTAGTGGTCCCTGACACATCAATCTATTACAAAGCTGTTGTATTGTCCAGAGTGGTAGAATGGGGCAAGGAAGAAAACAAGAAAAAATGGGTTAGTATAGAGAAAACACTAAGTAAAGCACAATTGGGTAGTATTATTTGGAACCCCCCACAATATAGAAGATTAGATGAAAACACTGACACACTGACACATAATGTCTTTAAAATTTGGGATGGGATATATAAACGGCTTAATGGCAAATACAATTCACCTTTAATTACACTGTTAGATAATGAATACTTTCCACCAGGAATGGATAGTATAGGAGGAGTTTAAAAAAGGGTGTTACAAAATTAAGGGATATAATTAAAAAAGGAAAAATGATTCCTAAACAGGATTTGATGCACAACAATCTTGCACGGGGGATGGTTGAATGGCGGTCCCTCCAGCTGAACCATTTCATTAAAAATTTACCTCAACCTACTAGATCCGGAGAAGACCTCTCAATTTTTGAACAATTGTTCGTGGAAAAGGATCCGAGAAATACTATATCAAAAATGTACAAAGTATTATTGAGGGCAGATGAAGCCGAGATACCGCCATTCATTAGAAAATGGGAGAGGGAATTGGGGACAACGCAAAGCAAGAAGTTTATAGGAAAAATTCTGAACCTTGCCCATGCCTCGGCAGTGGATAGCAGAACAGCAGAGATGAACTATAAGTGCCTAGTAAGATGGTACTCAACCCCAGAAAAAATAAGCAAATTTAAGGATAATACATCGGCAGAATGCTGGAGAGGCTGTAAAGAGGTTGGTTCCATGACACATTTTTGGTGGGACTGCCCTAATATAAGGGAATACTGGAAAAAGATTCTGCAACTCATCAAGGAGATTACAAAAAAAGAAGTAGTGGAAGACCCTTGGGTGGTGCTGTTCCATGGTGGGGTGGGTGACATTAAGAAGTATAAAAGGTCCCTGACCCCTCATCTCTTAAACGCCGCTAAGAGACTTATACCCAAGAATTGGCAAAAGAAGGAAACCCCATTAATCTGGGAGTGGATAGATACGGTTGAGGAAACATATATAATGGAATGTTGGGGAAGCAATATAGATGAGGAGATTAACAGAACCATGGCAAAATGGGAGGGATGGACAGCTTTCAAAAAGACATGGAGTTACGCCCAGGAATTGAGACTGTAAGATCTATGGCAAGGAGTTGACCGGCATAGGTCTTAACTTAGTGATCGGTGGGATAGCAGAGGTGGGAAGGGTTAAGGGGGTAGGGTTAAGGGGTGTGTATTGGGTATTGTGTTCAGTTTGTCTTGGTCGAATAAATTATTGGTAAATTTTTGTAAAGATTTTCTATTACAATTCAACTACTCCCAAGATGCAAGTTGGTGCTGGTCTCGATCGGGTCTACTCTGGGGTTGCGATGCGCCCAGTTTATGACCCGTCACCCATCCTGTCACCTGACGTTCTCCACGCCCCGCATGCGGCGCCGTCTGCCGCCGCTTTGCGGGATTGAATAGTGGTTTACCACCCCTGGGCCTAAGCGCTGCAGGGATGGGAGGTAGCTGCAAAATGTGTCTTGGCTGCCCTCCCCCCCTGTTGCTTCATCACGCCCGCACATGACGTTGGCGTGAGCACGCCCCCGGCCTGCGGCATTTAACGGCGGTTTGTGGCCGGGTGCTTCGAGGTCTCGCTACGGTCATGGGGCATCTGGCCTGGCCCGGCACTTTCACCATACAGGTAACTCTCCTGCACACTTCCACTCTGGTCCATGGACAACAGCAGTGGCCTCTTAGCTGCACACACACTCTATCTCACTCATACTTCCAACACTCCTCATCTTTTTTCTGGCTTCTCTCCACACACAGACACTCATTCACCTCCTGGTGTTCCGCTTATGTCATTACCTTTCCTATTCACATACAGCCATTCACACCCTGTCCCAAGTTTACATACCATTTTTCATTTCTCTCCACAGTCCTACCAGTGTTTTGTGGCCTCGTTGTTTGTCCCCGCCTGGCGGTCCTTATGGGTACTTTGGTCAACTTGGCAGCTGTGGCCGACGGGTTCTTGGGGCGTGTTCTCTGCCTCAACCCCGGGGGAGACTTTGCAGACCCAGATCAATGTTGCATTCTAGTATATAGGTTGTTACCGACCAATGCACTGCTTGTGAGTATTATTGAAATTTAGATTTCCATTGTATCTATCCTCTACATACCTGTTCGCATACTAACAGTTGTTTCATTGTTTTAATGCAGCCAAACTGCATCGGACTCCTGATGATTGGTTATAAGCCAAGAAACGCGTTGAGTTAATAACTATTGATGCACATATCAACTTACTGTACAATGTATTCCCTTTTGCAACTGTACAATTAGGGTTTGAATTATGCCTTTTAATATACTGTCTATAACATGCTCAATTGTGCCCTATGATGTTTCCACTTATGATTGTATTAGGTTCTAGGATCTATGTTATTAAACCTTTATACCATTATTACCTTGCAAATTCTTTGTGAATATAATTATGTATAGGACTTACCTTAGACATCACATCACAGCATATACTACTGAGTTGACATATCCACCAACATGCCTCACGAAAAGTCCCGCTTCTATCCTTTAACTTTTCCTGTACCAATTGGGATAGAGGCATGTCGGTGCATTCCTTTAAAATTATGTGGACAGGTCACAACCCCACTTTCTATTGGTAAATTTTGTTACTTTTAAAACTGCTACGATGATGAGACAATGATAGGGATGGAAAAGACGAACTGCAAGGCTGAGTCAAGTCCCTTAATGCTGTCTTCTGAAGTGGCAAAATAAAATAAAAATAAAAAATTGCATATATCCTCCCATTAAAACTGGGAGAGAGAGATAATCTGAAGATGGCATGAATGAAAAAACTACATGCTGTAAAAACGTATCTATGTGAGTCCTATGTCAAGGTGTGAAAAACTGCAAAACCCCACAATCGACAGCCACGAGCAGCAGAGGCAGACTAGCCAAGCATGGATCTAAATAGGCTGCCCACCAGCCCGGGGGTCCTCCCACCAGGGTCACGCTGGCATGGTGTATGTGGAGGAGCATTCCCACCCCAGGAGCGTCCACCGCCCGCAGGGCGTACGAGAGGCGCCTCCCACACCAGGTGCCAGATGGTAAATAAGGGCCGATGCTGCGGCGCTAAAAGACAGCATCACAGCGGCGGCCCGATGCGCAATGGGACCAGCCCATCCCCCACCCAAACACACTCACACCATGGCCAAGTATGCGGGTCATAGTGCATGCTTGGCCAATCATCAGCCAGCAATGCACTGCGATGCCGCAGTGAATTATGGGCCGTGACGCGCCACTCGAATTTGGCGCGAACGGCCCATATTGTTCGGAATTCGGCGAATGACCGAACAGGCAATGTTCGAGTCGAACATGCATTCGATTCGAACACGAAGCTCATCCCTAATCTATATATAATACACTCTTCAAATGTGCTTTAAAATGCATAGTTTTCCCTTTAAAAAAAAAGAAAATAATGATGTTATGCTGTTGGGCTGGTATACTAATGCTATGGGGCTGGTATGAAATTATTTCCGGGACCCGGTTTTTATTCCCAGTCCAGCCGTGGTTAAACAGAATTTAATGTACTGATAGTCTTCTGTACAACCAACTTGTCAGGTTTTTCCCAAACAATCTGTGTTACCAGATACAGCTGGCAACATTGATCAGTGGGTTTTGATGGTGGGGGAAGTCTCTCCACCCATAAGAACACAATACCACAGTGGGAATGATTTCCCCATCCACTTTGAATGTGTGGAAGGGGGAATTGGGTCATTTTCTTTCCAATCAACTCCCTGGTTGAATGAAAAAAAAAAATGATTAATGTATGGCCAACTTACGGCAGAGAGAAGGCTATGGACTGGGGAGGGTGGAAGAATCACAGAGATGTGAGTGGTAAAAAAAGTGTTGGTTAGTAATTTAGAAAACTGAGGTCCACATTTAGTCAGTTATCATACTTAGTCCAAAAGTTTTATTTTCCTGAGTAGTTTTGAAGATCCCTTTAATGCAGCGTACACACGATCGAATTTTTGGCATACTTGGTCCGGCGTACCGGATTTCATTGGACAATTCGATCGTGTGTGGGCTCCAGCGGACTTTGTTTTCTCAAAAGTTTGATGGACTTAGATTTGAAACATGTTTCAAATCTATCCGACGGACTCGAGTCTGGTCGAAAAGTCCTCTCGTCTGTATGCTAGTCCGACGGACAAAAACCGACGCTAGGGCAGCTATTGGCTACTGGCTATGAACTTCCTCGTTTTAGTCCGGTTGTACGTCATCATGTACGAATCCGTCGGACTTTGGTTGATTGTGTGTAGCCAAGTCCGTTCATTTGTAAAGTCCGTCATAAAGTCAGTCGAAAAGTCCGCCAGGCAAAGTATGCCGTAAAGTTTGGTCGTGTGTACGCGGCATAAGAACCAAAACAGTCATGTCTTCCATAGTGTAGTCTGGTTGTGAGAAATGGTATCCCACAGGTGTGCAGAAATAGGGAGCGAAAGGGCAGGTAAAAAAAAACACCAAGAAGGGGGGTTGACACAATGAAAAGGACGGAGCAGAAAGAAAAAAGCAGAAGGGACAGAAAGAGTTTGCCTGGCTATGACAGGCTAAGAGATAGAGATGCACAGCTGGTGCAGTTTGGCACACTAAGGCTACATTCACATGGGGGCGAGAAGCCTTGTAGAATAGAATACCCACCCAGATGGAATCTTCCAGACCTTCAGGGGGTTGTGGCACTACGCAAGGCCCTAGGGGTGGATCTTCCAACTCTCAGGGCCCTAAAAACAGACCTCCTTACCCCCATACCCCAAATCATCCCCATTCAGGTAGGCATCCCTTTAATAATGGAGGTAGAGGCCCCAGAAATAGAGGCAGAGGCCAACATCGTGGACATCCAGTCAGGTGTTACTACAATGAGGGTTTTGGGGATCTCCGCGAGGTTGGCGTAATAACAATCAAGGGAATGATTACACCATAAGAAAACCTATCCATACACACAATCGTGTTTTACCCCTCCAAGAAAATGGCCCACGGGATGCCTACCGTGACTCATATTAGTATGATAACAGAGAGGAAGATCTATGTACTAGGTCTCCTTATAACTATAATCAGGGCTATTCTGATCCTTCTTACTACTCGGGTTTTCCAAGACCCATGCAAGAATACCCAAGAAGCCCAGAAGGAAATGAGGCTTCCGAGGGGGGTGGCAGATCCAAGGCAAAAAGAAAAAGAACTTAACGGGTACAGGTATTTTCCATTTGAGTTCAGTAGCCTTGACAGATGTAGAGAAATCAGTGCTATATAAGGGATAAGGGACTGAAGTAGGTTCCTCCTAAACAATTAACAGATAGTCAATGTTTATAGACATCCAGAAGTTCACTTGTAGACTCAGTATCCAAAGACATTTCCTCACACAAACTCCCAGATCAGCCGCACTTTTAGCTTGAGATGACCATGTCCATTCGGGCTTATCTAACCCTTCCTTGTTCAACCCTCCCCGGACTATGGCAACCTCAATTAACGTTTTTCGTAACCTTGTTCTACAAGACAGAGAAATTACCTAACAAGGAAGTTCACATCAATCAAGCCATTAAGGCAGGATTGAAACAACTCCGTGAATTAAAAACTTGGTCATCCGCCCCGCAGATAAAGGCGGGGGATCGTCATACTTGGTAAAAACGACTATGTAAAAGAGACGAATAAGATTGTTGGAGATCATAGTACATATAGTCGCATCCCTATGGACCCTACATCTAACTACAAAAATGCCCTTGTTGACCTCATCAATAAGGGTTCTTCATTGGGCATTCTGGACAAGAAGGAGAAAAATGTCCTTGTACCTCTGGCCCCTCACATCCCTTCAATATATTACCTTCAAAAGGTGCATAAAGACCCAGTTAATCCCCCCAGACGTCCCATAGTCAATGGGATTGACTCTGTCACATGCAGAATAGGAAGGTATGTAGACTTCCACCTTCAACCAGTAGTCCGATTCTCTCTTACCTTAAGGACACTCAAGACACCATTAGAGTCCTGAAATCCAATGACTATTGGGAAGGCTTGATTTTGGTGACAGCAGATGTTGCTGCCCTATATACATGCATCCCCTATGATTTAGTTTTTCTGCCGTTGAACACTATCTTTCTAAAAACACAATTCTTCCTTTGATTTAAGCAGAATTTTATTATGGAAATTCTCAGGTTTGCTACCCAACACAATTATTTTTGGTTCCAGAATCAATTTTATTTGCAGAAGAGGGGTGTGTCCATGGGGGTCAAGTTTGCCCCCAGTTTGGTGACCTTTTTTATGGCCCAGTGGGAGGAGGATGTTGTCTATGCATTAAAAAGTGGCGCTACTCCCCTGGTCGTAGGAGTGAAATAAACAATAAATACACCCTAATGTTAATAAGTGAGTTGCATGTGCTCAAGCTGACCCTAAAAGATCCTAAACACACATGAAAAAATAAATAAAAATAAACAATATATATATATATATATAATATAAATGAAAGCATCAATTAATGATGCAATCAACCATTCCTACAAAATAAATATGAAATCAATCCCCTGGTGTGATATGACACTGTACCAAGGTGACTGGGTGAACATAAACTCTAAATCTTAGTATATAAAGTGACAATATATAAATGATACACTTAGTGATAATTAAATTGAATTGAAATCGTGATCATATTTTAACTGCCTTAACGACTGGGCTGCAAAAAATAATGATAATGTAAAACAGTTCTTTGAGTGAAAAGCCAGATGAAGTGAGTATAACAGTGAATAGTCCACATAAACTGTGCAATCGTGCCAAAAAGAAGACGACGTTCCAGAAAGTAAGTGTCTCCAATTCACAATGCTGTGCCGAACTGTCCACCACACCTTAGTGATGTGAATCCACTCCCTTGCGAATGGCAAACTCACCAGCTGTTGCGGCCCTACACTCTCGTGTTTGGCCGGACAAGGCTTTAACCCACTATCATGGGGGTTACCATGCGAGCATAGATATCCACTGCTCAGTGCACTGGACACTGTTCTTGGGGTAGTGGTTCCACATAAAGGATGAAACAAAAATGCTCCAGATAGTGTATTACCATTTAAAACGTTTAATAACAAACTGAAACCAAAACCAATGCACTCACATGATCCATAAAAACAATGGGCATGACACTTCACAGCACTTCACAGCAGTCAGGATAAAATACAGCAAACGCATGCAGCAAAAAAGGTCAAACATCAGATGGTCACGGCGGACCCAGGGAGTGTGGAGTGTGGATGCCTGACGATCACCTCACCGGTTCACTGCTGGCGCTTCCTCTCTGTTCCCCGCTACACCCCGCTCAGTCAGCTGTCTCTCCTTCCTCTAGCACTAGTATGGGATTGCCGCGTAGCCATGCCCTGACATGTTTCGTCATACGGACTTAGTCATGTTTCGTCATACGGACCCCATGACTAAGTCCGTATGACGAAACATGTTGGGGCGTGGCTAGAGTTATCTTGTTTCACTTCTACTTCTCAAATGAGGTATGTCATTTTTATCTTTGGGGCTTGAGCCACATTTGGTCACCAATTTTATGGTGTGGCTGTGCTCCTGTCTGCAAAGTTCTTGGTTACATTTCCGTGAACTGTGAAACCGATGTCATGCGACCCATTGGTCGCTGAATGAGGCATCTGCCCTGTGGTGTTACCACTTCCGGGTTGACACCTCACGCCGGGTCATGTCTCCATGGCAGTGTAGTTGCAGGCATGTGACTTAGCGGCTGCGAGGTTTCGACTGACCGCTGTTAGTCACATGACCAGCGTCACCTGTTTTGTGGGCTTTTCAAGTGAGGTGTTTACCTCGTGTTGGCCGCGTCATTTCTGAGTTGACGATGTGGGTGCAGTCACTCCCCCATGACGTCATCTTCAGTGTCATGGGATCCGATCTGCTCTCTTCATTGGTTCCCTGACTGAGGTTTGGAGCTCATGCCATCACGTGATTGACTCTACTCCTATTACTTGTCTTAGGGTTTTAGGCGTGGTACTCTTGCTGGCCGCACCTCTTCCAGGTTGATGCCACATACCATGTTTTTACTGATTGGTTCTTTAAACTTATGTGTACTTATAAATGTGTGCAATGTGGGGGAGCCGATATTTGCCCCAGTTAAAGTCCATTGGGATGAAACGCATCGGACTTGGCTTTCAGCTCCCCACATTGGTTTTTTTCTGTGATCACAGTTTTATTTGTATGGATGTATGTTGTTTTTTTCAGTAAAACCCACCTTTTTAACCTACACCGCATTTTTTTATTTCTATATCCCTTCGGATGAGAGTTTTTGGCTTTCCAACCTGGCTGCTTAACATCTGAGTTCCAGCCTTATGGTTACCTGCACAATTTCCTGGATTCTGTCCTGGATTTAGCTGGCTTCCCTGGATCGTTTCTGGAAGTCTGCCAATCGGGCTATCTTCGCATAATTGACTCGTTGTCGCTGAAATTCGAGTCCACTACTTCCGGTAAAAGTGCATACCCCTCACCTTGGGTGGAGGGCACATTATCCCTGATGTTCTACATGCCTGCCAAGGCCATTGTACCCCGCTTCTAAGCAACAACTTTTCTTGTGGTGGACTCTATACATTAGTTTACCTTAGGATTCTTTACAACTTTGGCACTTCCCACTTCTGTCTCTACCCATTATATACATGTATTTTCACATATTTATTACATTGGAGATTGTTTCTCATCATATGTTTTCACTATTTGTATGCAATATTTGGTATACTGATATTGTTTATTGCTTTTCATTCTTTAGCGCTACATTTTTTACCAATCTCTCTTGTAGAATACATGGCAACTGGTGAGAGAATTGTCTGAGGGAATATGGGGTTATGTATTTGTTGTTATATAGTATTATAAGACTAGCAGGGAACGTAAGGCATTAGAAACCGTCCTTCAGGTCATCTTTGGTCTTGAAGGGAACCAAGAGTGATATGCCCCGTACACACGGTCGGACATTGATCGGACATTCCGACAACAAAATCCATGGATTTTTTCAGACGGATGTTGGCTCAAACTTGTTTTGCATACACACGGTCCTATAAAGTTGTCAGAATTTCTGAACGCCAAGAACGCGTTAATGTACATCACGTATGACGAGACTATAAAAGGGCGGTTCAGTACCAAGCACGCCAACCTTTGGGCTCCTTTTGCTAATCTCATGTTAGTAAAAGTTTGGTGAGAAACGATTCACACTTTTTCAGACTTGTGGTTTTCAGATCGTATTTCTGGTGTTCAGTTTGTGCTTATGGGTTTGTATCTGGTCTTCAGTGCGTGCAGCGGGTTACCATTGACTTTGTCATTGTGTTCTTGTTCGTTCGTTCGTTACTGATTTTCAGGTCGCTCTTCACAGGCCTTGCTGTTCTTCAGTGCGTTCTGTTAATTCGTTCTGAGCAGCCGACTGTTTTCTAGCCATGTTGCGTGTACGTACTCATCGTAGAGTTCATGCTGTGTGGGGGCTTGGTGTTGGGGTCCTTACTTTGACACAAGCCCAGTCCATGAACAGGGCGAGGAGGAGTTCATGGACCAAGAATTGGTTGCTCTGTCCTGTTTCACCAACATAAGATCCTGGATTGCTGCACCTTTTGCATTGGATGAGGTACACAACATTACTGGAGGTATAGAACCATTATAACAGGTATGAATACACTTACCGAACATATCTCAGGCCTTGTAGAAAACATGTTAAAACCTTTAGTAATGAACACTGCGAGTTTCCTGCAAGACACCACTGATTTTCTGAACAAGCTTAACAATATACAACAATTACCACCAAATACACTTTTAGTCACTATGGATGTACAATCTCTGTACAGTAACATTCCTCACAAGGATGGGTTGGCAGCATGTCACAGATTCTTATCATCCTCACCAAACCACAAATACACAGCTGAGGATGTGACACAGCTCACCGAATTCATTCTTACACACAACTACTTCACTTTCAATAATGACATCTATCTCCAGTGTATGGGTACTGCTATGGGAAGCAAAATGGTACCCCAATATGCAAACTTATTTATGGCTGACCTTGAGGACAAATTCCTGAACAGCATACAACAAAAGCCATACAGATATTATTGCTATATTGATGATATCTTCATGATATGGACTGAAGGTTAAGAAAATCTAAACCAATTCTTCTCATTGATCAACACTTTTCACCCATCTATCAAACTAAAAATGGACTATTCGAACACACATGTCAACTTCCTGGACACTACAGTATACATCAGGGATGACAAGCTTCACACATCGATATATAGAAAACCGACTGACCGATGCAGCTATCTTCATAGTTCCAGTTTTCACCCCCAACACACTAAACAGACCATTATACACAGCCAGGCCATCAGATACCACCGAATTTGTTCAGACCCAGAAGACAGAGATAAACATCTCAGAACACTGGCAGACTCCTTCCATAAGAAAGGTTACAAAGACAAAACCATCACCAACAGCATAAACACAGCCTTGAAAACCCAAAGAGAAAATCTCCTCCAATACACAGAGAAAAAAACAAATAACCGAGTACCTCTAGTCACCACATACAACCCAAGACTTGAAGGGATCAAAAGGTTAATCAAAGATTTGCAACCCATTATAACAGAGGATGAAACTCTGAAAGCAATATTCCAACAACCCCATTATTGGCTTTCAGACAGCCACCCAACCTCATACACAATCTAATCAGCAGAAAACTTCACTCTGATTATGAAGTCACAAATAATGGAAGCAAACCCTGCAATAAAAAACGCTGCAAACTATGCAACCAGATCAATCCATCCAAAAGTGTTACACACACAAATGGGACCTTCAATATCATGGGATCTTACAACTGTACCTCCAGTAATGTTGTGTACCTCATCCAATGCAAAAGGTGCAGCAAAGGATCTTATGTTGGTGAAACAGGACAGAAGTTGCAAGCGAGGATGAATTTGCACAGACATACCTTTAAAGAACGTAAAGAAGACAGTTTATGCACACCTGTGGGACATCATTTCTCACAACTGGACCACACTATAGAAGACCTCAATGTTTTAGTTCTTAAAGGGAACTTCAGAAATATCCAGGAAAAGAAAAGGTTTGAACTAAGAATGATACTTCTTTTTGACACGAAAAATAATGGCCTGAATTTAGATATTGGTTTCCTTACACATTATGCTAAAGTTTTACGACCCCTCTGTGACTAGTATTGTATGTGACTGCATTCTATAGCTCTCCCTCTGTCTTATCTCACTAACTCTGCTGCTATCTTTATTACCATTGATTTGTATGTGTTTGGTTTTCTCTTTTTTTTTTTTCTTCTTTAACATTCTGCTTAAAAATTTGTGAATCAGTACTTCTTGGACCTTGAAGAAGGGGACATACCCCGAAAGCTTGTCCTTAAAAATTGTATGTTAGTGCAAATAAAAAAAGTATCACGGACAGTACTCAATTTTCTCTGTCACAATTGCACTAATACGGCTACAATCAAATCAAGCATTGAAAGAAGAAGCCACACATTGTTGATTCTTAATCTTTTTAATCAAAGCACAATCACATGTGCATTTATAAAAGGTTTTTAAAACAAACCAACATGTTTGTTGTATAACAAATTTTTAGGTCACATTGAAAGTAGAAATTTCCTTTTAAGGTAAAACAGGCATATTTAAAACCAACAAGTAATTGAAGGCAATATCAGACATGAGTATTTATAAACTGTGTTTGATATTGCGTTCAGCAGATGGGGTAAAGTCACCCCTGGAAAAGCCAAATTTTGAAGATGCACACAAATTGCCGAATGTCAACATGTGCTAGCTGCCATCATGGGGGATCAATGGACGTGTTTTGTGGGTGCAACCCCTTCCTCTCAGCTACTTTATTATTGAGGAAGCGGTTGCAGCACCCCCAAAACGCATACATTGATCTCCTGTGATGGCAGATAGCACATATTGACACACTGTGTACATCTTCAAATTTGGCTTTTCGAGAATATGTCAAAAAATGTGCAAAAAATTTTCAGGAAAAAAAAGCAGAAGTAATTAGGGATTTTGAGGGGTTTTAAACTCTCCCTAAAACATCAATGATGTTCTTCATTTCAGGATCAGGATCTGGGCACTTTCACTGGTAAAATGACCTTCATCCACAACATCACGATCACCTAAAAATAATTTTAAGAGAAATAGGCCAGAAAAAATGTATTGAAATGCATCTGGACAAAACATGGTGTTTTATTGGCCAAACAAACAATGTTTCCTACGAACGAATAATGTGTTCATGAACATGAAAGTTGCCATTTTAAACTGTACAACAGTAATGAAAAGCACATGGAGCAGCACAAACGTAATAAAAAGAAAGAATAGGAACACAGGACAACTATTACTTTTTTGCAGCACTCTCCTGATCCTTCTATACTGATCGTGCTCCTTTAATTTGAGGCCCGACCACCGTTTCCTGAGTTGATCCTTGGATCGCCGTACCCCAAAATTACGGTGCAGATTCTTCACAACTTTCGCCCTGATCTTGGCCTTTCTGACATTGGGGTTGGGTTAAGGTCCATACTTCCCGTCATAGTCGTCCCTCTTCAGTATGTCGACCATCTCCACCATCTCCACAAAGGACATATTTGAAGCCTTAAATCGTCTCCTCCGGGATCATGGCGTTTCTGGCTCCGGCCTCTCCTCCTCCTCGTTGCTGTAATTAGCACGTACCGGCTGTCATGGTTATGCAATAGAGTTTTCTGTCAGCTTACTTGTCTCCATGTGTTCATCTCTAAAGACCAGCTGCCTCTCACCTGACTGGTTTTATAACCTCTCCTCTAGCATGGCCCCACCCCAGACCCTATCAGGGAACCCTATATTAACCTGTGCACTGCAAGCCAGCAGTGCTGATCAACCATTGTGTGTTAGCCTCCGTGTGTACTTGCTGTGTTTCCTACGTCTGATTCCTGTTACCGACTTCGGCCTGTTCTCGACCCTCCCTGTCTGCTTGTTACCCTGACCTTTGGCGTGTTATGTTTATCCTTGTCTGCTAGTCGCCCTGACCTTTGGCTTACCCCTTACTTCCCTGTCGTTCAAGCCTGCTGCCTCCTTCCTCTTCTCCTGTAGTCTACGGTGAGCGTGAGCTATGAGACCCTGGGGGCCGCGACCTGGAGCCAGACTGCAGCGCAGTCCATTCTCACCACTAGAGGCTCTTGTGAACACCCGCTGGCTCTTAGACTCCATGCCCTGGGGAATCTATGCTCTAGCTCCCACTGGGATCCATGTTAGATATCCTGTAGATCTGCTTCCTGAACCTTCCATGGTTCAATCCACAGCAGTCAGTCCTGGGGTCCTCTACCTTAGCGGTCCACTTCCGACTCCTACAGAGTGCATCTGTCACCTGGTCCCAGGTGACCTGACACCTGCTTTGTCTCCGCCATGTGCTCTTGCCCACTGCGCCAAATGAGAAGGGGCAGGGAATAGACTAGAAAGAACATCAGGGGTGGGCGGAGTTTCACGCATGCGCAGTGTATATAAAGCGTAACACGCGTGCGTAGTGCGTATGATCTGTGAGCGGAGGAAGGAGAATCGGAAGCACCTATCGTGATAACGAAGGTAACATTTAAACTTGGGCCTATACTACTTAGAGATTGAGGCCTATATTGGGACAAGATTAGGAGACTTTAGCCTGACATTAGGGTTTGTCTTGTGTATTGCAGATAAAATGGATGGCTTGAATGACCACAACTTCCTCCCCCTGTTCATAGCCAAATACAGGGAGTTGCCCTGTCTGTGGCAGGTGAAACACCCGCATTATAACCATAAACAAAAGAGGCAGGCAGCGCTGGAGAAAATGCTGGAGTTGGTGAAGCCGGTAGTCCCCACGGCAACCATCCCCTATTTAAAAGCCAAAATTGGTGGCCTGAGGAGCACTTATCTCAGGGAGATAAGTTTCCCAGAAACCTGGAGCTGCAGCAGATGATGTTTATGTCCCCAGGCTCTGGTACTGTGAGAGACTGCGATTTCTGTCAGACCAGACTGAAGTCAGGGAATCCCTCTCAACCCTTCCTTCCACTCTTTCTTCCACCCTATCTTCCACCTCAGCTGAGGCTTCCGATGTCCAACCTGGGACCTTCAGCCAGGAAGAAGTGGAGGAGCCCAGCTTGAGCCAGGTATAGCATTGTTCTACAGATTTCTTGTCAATAAATATATGATGTTTACTAGATGTTTTTATTGATCACTAATTGCTGATTTAATAAAGTGTTTTACATATCAATAGACAGTAGTGGGCAAAAATAATTGGGACAATAATGAAAAATGCTGGGCTCAGAATGATAGTCTGTTATATTTGTTAACATTCAATTTGCAACAGTCATGAGATGAAAATTGTGTGTGATTGATGAAGAAAAAACTAAAACTACCGGTATGTCCCTTTTTCATACACAGGAAAACCTTAGCCAGGAGGAAGCTGTGGAATGTGGCACACAGGAGGAGGCTGTGGAATGTGGCAGCCAGGAGGAGGCGGGGGTTAATGGCAGCCAGGAGGAGGCAGGGGTAAGTGGCAGCCAGGAGAAGGCCGGGCCCAGTAGGAGCCTCACAGAATCATAAGTCCCTCCCCTCCAACTTCCAAACAAAAGACCCAGGAAGGGGAGTAACGTGGAGGATTCAGCACTCAGGCTCATTCAGGAGGCTTCTGCGTCCCTCAGAGCCACCCCCACTCGTGAAGAGGCCTTTGCCTCCATGGCTGCCACAAAACTGCAGGACTCATGTGTGAGGAAATCCTTTAAAAAAAACTAACTGAGGGGGTGAAGGGTGAAATCACACCCAAAACCCACCTGTGTGAGTTGGACCATCCTCCTGCCACAACTCCACCACCACAGACACAGTGTGGAAGGAAGCATGGAAGGAAGACAAGAGAGTGATGACCTGAGTTCAGTCTGGTCTGACAAAAGATGCAGGCTCTTGTATGACCACAGCCTGGGGACATAGATGTCATCTGCTGCTGTTCATGTTCTCTTGGACTTCTGGACCAGATTGTACTCCCTTATATATGGACTCCTCAGGCCACCGATTTTGCAGTAAAATAATTGATGTGTGGCCTGGGGGCCAAAGGCTTTGCCAATATTTGCTGTTTCTCCAGCGTTGCCTCCCTCTTTCTTTGGTTAGGACCCCTTAATAAACTTTTGGTTTGATTTATTATACTCGCCTATGTGTGTTTTCTTTCAAAAGGACAGTTTGTTTCTGAGGAGGCAGGTACATTTCAAAAATACAGGCATAGTCCACTTTTAAGTACACAATAGAGTTTATTTACTAAAGCTCTAAAGTGCAAAATCAGGCTCACTTCTGCACAGAAACCAATGAGCTTCTAACCTCAGCTTGTTCAATTAAACTTTGGTAATAAAACCTGGAAGCCATAGGCGTGCGCAGGGGGTGTGCCAGGTGTGCCTGGGCACACCCTAATCACTGCGTGCAGTGCCAATTTCCCCTATTGCCTGGGCTTCCCCCCGTGTTGTGCCCCCCACAGTGCTGCTGGCTTCCCTTCTTTCCCCCTTGGCTCCTGCGGGGGATGTTTCAGAATGGAGAGTGGGGGAAGGGGCTGGTAAATATGTAATTTACTAACCCCTTCCTTTTCTAAAAGAACACAGTGAACACGCTCACTCACTGTGTTAGTTCATAACTGAAGCCAGTGCTGTGTCTTAGCCTAGGCCGACAAGGCCCAGCCCTAGGGCGGCACTTTGCAGGGGGTGGAAAAAAGCCACCCCCCACATGATAAAAAGCTCCCCCCTCCACCCGGCTCCCACTGCAAAATAGTCCGCAGCGGCCGGTGGCTTTTGTGTAGCCGCTACACTGTATGGAGCCAGTATCATTATGGCATGGGATGGATTGTGCATGGGGGGGCAGGGACTGGTGCCCCTATAAAGCGGCCAGTGTTTGTGCAGACTGGCCGCACTCAGTACAACTGCCGGAGGTGGAGCCTAATGCTCCGCCTACCTTCCTCCACGGCATTCTTCCGGCCCAAGCTCTGTCGACTCAATGAGAGAGAAGAGGACGAGGGAAACTCCCAGGCAGGCCAGCCAGCACTGTAGTTGTTGGCTCCTGTCTCTGCCCACCTCCTGTCAGTCAGACCTGTGTAGCTAACACAGAGCTGAGGAGGATTTTAAGAGCAATTCCTATGGCACCAATCAATGCTGCATAGGTCTGTCCCCAGCAAACCCATGGCTCCAGCAATGTCCCTGGTGGTGTAGACCTGCTGCTTGTCAGACCTGGACCAAAGCTGCAACTAAATGCCACATGGGTCTGTTAGGTTGCGGGCAGAGACAGACGCTATCTGTTTGATGATAGAAAACCCCATTTCTCTTCCTTCTGTGCTCAACAAGAGCAGTTGCATTTCGTTTACAACTGCTTTCTATCTTAAGAGCAATAAGATCAATCAAATACAAAGTCATCAATATGTATTAAATTACTGTAAAGATACTGCAATAAAGTGCTCTGTGTTACAAATTCATTAAACAGTCCGCATTCAGTGAAAATTTGTATGCTCCAAAGTGCTCTGTTCTATAATCAATACATAATTTATATACAATAATAGGCTGTGATATGAAAGTGCTCAGTGCCTCTGTATGCAGAATTCCAGTGCTCCAGGTGTCACACTCTGTGCTCTCCTCCTATGTGTCCTCACTTACCGAAACAATAAAATATATATGCCTTGTGAAAGATAGGAGATCGAGTCAGCCTCATATTTACTTCTCTACTCCATGTACATGTTGAAAGAGTAAAGACCGGGCATGGTCACCCATAGTGTAAATCCAGATTATTTGAATAAAAATACATTGCAAGTAGCTGATACTCACATATAAAACTGGTCATTCCCGAACTACAAGCGCCTCCTACACTATGAATTTACACTATGGATGCCCGGTCTTTATTCTTTCATGTACATGGTGGGACTGCGCCATTGCGTCGGACAAATCAGACACTAAGTATCACTTTTTTTGGGACCAGTGACACTAATACAGTGATCGGTGCTAAAAATATGCACTCTCACTGTACTAATTTATTATTCATTTGTTTATTTCAGGTACTTATATAGTGCCATCAAGGTGTAGCCTAGGGATGAGCTTCGTGTTCGAGTCGAACCCATGTTCGACTAGAACATCGTCTGTTCGCCCGTTCGCCGAATTGCGAACGATATGGGCCGCTTGCGCCAAATTCGTGTGGCGCGTCACGGCCCATAATTCACTGCGGCATCGCAGTGCATTGCTGGCTGATGATTGGCCAAGCATGCACTATGACCCGCATGCTTGGCCAATCACAGCGCCGTCAGTAGAGAGAGCTGTAATTGGCCAAAGCCAGGGTGGCTTTGGCCAATTATGGCTCAGGGGGTTTAGAACACGCCCCACACTATATAAGGTCGCCTGCACGGCGGCCCTGTGTAGTGTGTGTTCCGGCGTTGAAAGAGAGATAGATAGACAGAGAGACAGTATCATTTCATTTGAGTTAGCTAGATTAGGCAGGACAATCAGTGAGTTAGCTGCACTTACAGTGTATTGTGTATATATATATGCATCCCAGGTGTTTCATATATATATATATATATATATACACTGTATTCAGTTTAGCTAGATGCGTTCCTGTTATCTTCTTACTGACAGGCAGGCTTTTCTTGTTACAGTATTTACAGCTACCTGAAGAAAATTACTGGTGTTCTTTTGATCCTATTAGTACCACAGTCAGGCAGCTAGACTATTTACAGTTAGTGCAGTGCGTCCTGCTCACAGTGTTCAGCTAAAACTACAAGTTAGTGCGGTGCGTCCTGCTCACAGTGTTCAGCTAAAACTACAAGTTAGTGGGGTGCGATCTGCTCAGTGTTCAGCTAAAACTACAAGTTAGTGCGGTGCATCCTGCTCACAGTGTTCGGCTAAAACTACAAGTTAGATTAGTGAGACCTCTGCACAGTGTTCATCTAAAGCTACAAGTTAGTGCAGTGCGTCCTGCTCACAGTGTTCAGCTAAAACTACAAGTTAGTGCGGTGCGTCCTGCTCACAGTGTTCATCTAAAGCTACAAGTTAGTGCAGTGCGTCCTCCTCACAGTGTTCAGCTAAAACTACAAGTTAGTGTAGTGATACCTCTGCACAGTGTTCATCTAAAGCTACAAGTTAGTGCAGTGCGTCCTGCTCACAGTGTTCAGCTAAAACTACAAGTTGGTGCGGTGCGTCCTGCTCACAGTGTTCAGCTAAAACTACAAGTTAGTGCAGTGTGTCCTGCTCACAGTGTTCAGCTAAAACTACAAGTTAGTGGGGTGTGTCCTGCTCACAGTGTTCAGCTAAAACTACAAGTTAGTGGGGTGCGATCTGCTCAGTGTTCAGGTAAAACTACAAGTTAGTGCAGTGCGTCCTGCTCACAGTGTTTGGCTAAAACTACAAGTTAGTGTAGTGAGATCTCTGCACAGTGTTCTTCTAAAGCTACAAGTTAGTGCAGTGCATCCTGCTCACAGTGTTCAGCTAAAACTACAAGTTAGTGGGGTGCGTCCTGCTCACAGTGTTCAGCTAAAACTACAAGTTAGTGCGGTGCGTCCTGCTCACAGTGTTCAGCTAAAACTACAAGTTAGTGCGGTGCGTCCTGCTCACAGTGTTCAGCTAAAACTACAAGTTAGTGTAGTGAGACCTCCGCACAGTGTTCATCTAAAGCTACAAGTTAGTGCGGTGCGTCCTGCTCACAGTGTTCAGCTAAAACTACAAGTTAGTGTAGTGAGACCTCTGCGCAGTGTTCATCTAAAGCTGCAAGTTAGTGCAGTGCGTCCTGCTCACAGTGTTCAGCTAAAACTACAAGTTAGTGCAGTGCGTCCTGCTCACAGTGTTCAGCTAAAACTACAAGTTAGTGTAGTGAGACCTCTGCGCAGTGTTCATCTAAAGCTGCAAGTTAGTGCAGTGCGTCCTGCTCACAGTGTTCAGCTAAAACTACAAGTTAGTGTAGTGAGACCTCTGCACAGTGTTCATCTAAAGCTACAAGTTAGTGCAGTGCGTCCTGCTCACAGTGTTCAGCTAAAACTACAAGTTAGTGGGGTACGTCCTGCTCACAGTGTTCAGCTAAAACTACAAGTTAGTGGGGTACGTCCTGCTCACAGTGTTCAGCTAAAACTACAAGTTAGTGTGGTGCGTCCTGCTTACAGTGTTCAGCTAAAACTACAAGTTAGTGCGGTGCGTCCTGCTCACAGTGTTCAGCTAAAACTACAAGTTAGTGTAGTGAGACCTCTGCACAGTGTTCATCTAAAGCTACAAGTTAGTGCAGTGCTTCCTGCTTACAGTGTTCAGCTAAAACTACAAGTTAGTGGGGTGCGTCCTGCTCACAGTGTTCAGCTAAAACTACAAGTTAGTGCAGGGCGTCCTGCTCATGGTGTTAAGCTAAAACTACAAGTTAGTGTGGTGCGTCCTGCTCACAGTGTTCAGCTAAAACTACAAGTTAGTGCGGTGCGTCCTGCTCACAGTGTTCAGCTAAAACTACAAGTTAGTGTAGTGAGACCTCTGCACAGTGTTCATCTAAAGCTACAAGTTAGTGTAGTGCGTCCTGCTCACAGTGTTCAGCTAAAACTACAAGTTAGTGTGGTGCGTCCTCCTCACAGTGTTCAGCTAAACCTACAAGTTATTTTTTTGCGACCCCTGCACAGTGTTCAGCTAAAGCTACCTGTAGAAGGTTGGTGGTGTTTTCCTGTTCCTATAACTACCGCAGGCAGCTAAAAAAGCTACAAGTTAGTTTTTTGCGAGCTCTGCACGGTGTTCAGCTAAAGCTACCTGTAGAAGGTTGGTGGTGTACTCATACTACAGGCAGGCAGCTGATTTTGCTAGCTGCAGTATCAGTATATATATATATATATATATATATATATCCCAGCTTAGTGCAGCTACAGGCCATTAGTATGTCTGGAAGGCCAAGAAGGAGAGGCAGAGGCATTTGAGTTAGCTAGATTAGGCAGGACAATCAGTGAGTTAGCTGCACTTACAGTGTATTGTGTATATATATATGCATCCCAGGTGTTGCATATATATACATATATATATATACACTGTATTCAGTTTAGCTAGATGCGTTCCTGTTATCTTCTTACTGACAGGCAGGCTTTTCTTGTTACAGTATTTACAGCTACCTGAAGAAAATTACTGGTGTTCTTTTGATCCTATTAGTACCACAGTCAGGCAGCTAGACTATTTACAGTTAGTGCAGTGCGTCCTGCTCACAGTGTTCAGCTAAAACTACAAGTTAGTGCGGTGCGTCCTGCTCACAGTGTTCAGCTAAAACTACAAGTTAGTGGGGTGCGATCTGCTCAGTGTTCAGCTAAAACTACAAGTTAGTGCGGTGCATCCTGCTCACAGTGTTCGGCTAAAACTACAAGTTAGATTAGTGAGACCTCTGCACAGTGTTCATGTAAAGCTACAAGTTAGTGCAGTGCGTCCTGCTCACAGTGTTCAGCTAAAACTACAAGTTAGTGCGGTGCGTCCTGCTCACAGTGTTCATCTAAAGCTACAAGTTAGTGCAGTGCGTCCTCCTCACAGTGTTCAGCTAAAACTACAAGTTAGTGTAGTGATACCTCTGCACAGTGTTCATCTAAAGCTACAAGTTAGTGCAGTGCATCCTGCTCACAGTGTTCAGCTAAAACTACAAGTTGGTGCGGTGCGTCCTGCTCACAGTGTTCAGCTAAAACTACAAGTTAGTGCAGTGTGTCCTGCTCACAGTGTTCAGCTAAAACTACAAGTTAGTGGGGTGTGTCCTGCTCACAGTGTTCAGCTAAAACTACAAGTTAGTGTGGTGCGTCCTGCTTACAGTGTTCAGCTAAAACTACAAGTTAGTGCGGTGCGTCCTGCTCACAGTGTTCAGCTAAAACTACAAGTTAGTGTAGTGAGACCTCTGCACAGTGTTCATCTAAAGCTACAAGTTAGTGCAGTGCTTCCTGCTTACAGTGTTCAGCTAAAACTACAAGTTAGTGGGGTGCGTCCTGCTCACAGTGTTCAGCTAAAACTACAAGTTAGTGCAGGGCGTCCTGCTCATGGTGTTAAGCTAAAACTACAAGTTAGTGTGGTGCGTCCTGCTCACAGTGTTCAGCTAAAACTACAAGTTAGTGCGGTGCGTCCTGCTCACAGTGTTCAGCTAAAACTACAAGTTAGTGTAGTGAGACCTCTGCACAGTGTTCATCTAAAGCTACAAGTTAGTGTAGTGCGTCCTGCTCACAGTGTTCAGCTAAAACTACAAGTTAGTGTGGTGCGTCCTCCTCACAGTGTTCAGCTAAACCTACAAGTTATTTTTTTGCGACCCCTGCACAGTGTTCAGCTAAAGCTACCTGTAGAAGGTTGGTGGTGTTTTCCTGTTCCTATCACTACCGCAGGCAGCTAAAAAAGCTACAAGTTAGTTTTTTGCGAGCTCTGCACGGTGTTCAGCTAAAGCTACCTGTAGAAGGTTGGTGGTGTACTCATACTACAGGCAGGCAGCTGATTTTGCTAGCTGCAGTATCAGTATATATATATATATATATATATATATATATATATATATATATCCCAGCTTAGTGCAGCTACAGGCCATTAGTATGTCTGGAAGGCCAAGAAGGAGAGGCAGAGGCATTTGAGTTAGCTAGATTAGGCAGGACAATCAGTGAGTTAGCTGCACTTACAGTGTATTGTGTATATATATATGCATCCCAGGTGTTGCATATATATATATATATATATATATACACTGTATTCAGTTTAGCTAGATGCGTTCCTGTTATCTTCTTACTGACAGGCAGGCTTTTCTTGTTACAGTATTTACAGCTACCTGAAGAAAATTACTGGTGTTCTTTTGATCCTATTAGTACCACAGTCAGGCAGCTAGACTATTTACAGTTAGTGCAGTGCGTCCTGCTCACAGTGTTCAGCTAAAACTACAAGTTAGTGCGGTGCGTCCTGCTCACAGTGTTCAGCTAAAACTACAAGTTAGTGGGGTGCGATCTGCTCAGTGTTCAGCTAAAACTACAAGTTAGTGCGGTGCATCCTGCTCACAGTGTTCGGCTAAAACTACAAGTTAGATTAGTGAGACCTCTGCACAGTGTTCATGTAAAGCTACAAGTTAGTGCAGTGCGTCCTGCTCACAGTGTTCAGCTAAAACTACAAGTTAGTGCGGTGCGTCCTGCTCACAGTGTTCATCTAAAGCTACAAGTTAGTGCAGTGCGTCCTCCTCACAGTGTTCAGCTAAAACTACAAGTTAGTGTAGTGATACCTCTGCACAGTGTTCATCTAAAGCTACAAGTTAGTGCAGTGCGTCCTGCTCACAGTGTTCAGCTAAAACTACAAGTTGGTGCGGTGCGTCCTGCTCACAGTGTTCAGCTAAAACTACAAGTTAGTGCAGTGTGTCCTGCTCACAGTGTTCAGCTAAAACTACAAGTTAGTGGGGTGTGTCCTGCTCACAGTGTTCAGCTAAAACTACAAGTTAGTGGGGTGCGATCTGCTCAGTGTTCAGCTAAAACTACAAGTTAGTGCAGTGCGTCCTGCTCACAGTGTTCGGCTAAAACTACAAGTTAGTGTAGTGAGATCTCTGCACAGTGTTCTTCTAAAGCTACAAGTTAGTGCAGTGCGTCCTGCTCACAGTGTTCAGCTAAAACTACAAGTTAGTGGGGTGCGTCCTGCTCACAGTGTTCAGCTAAAACTACAAGTTAGTGCGGTGCGTCCTGCTCACAGTGTTCAGCTAAAACTACAAGTTAGTGCGGTGCGTCCTGCTCACAGTGTTCAGCTAAAACTACAAGTTAGTGTAGTGAGACCTCTGCGCAGTGTTCATCTAAAGCTGCAAGTTAGTGCAGTGCGTCCTGCTCACAGTGTTCAGCTAAAACTACAAGTTAGTGCAGTGCGTCCTGCTCACAGTGTTTAGCTAAAACTACAAGTTAGTGTAGTGAGACCTCTGCGCAGTGTTCATCTAAAGCTGCAAGTTAGTGCAGTGCGTCCTGCTCACAGTGTTCATCTAAAGCTACAAGTTAGTGCAGTGCATCCTGCTCACAGTGTTCAGCTAAAACTACAAGTTAGTGTAGTGAGACCTCTGCACAGTGTTCATCTAAAGCTACAAGTTAGTGCAGTGCGTCCTGCTCACAGTGTTCAGCTAAAACTACAAGTTAGTGGGGTACGTCCTGCTCACAGTGTTCAGCTAAAACTACAAGTTAGTGGGGTACGTCCTGCTCACAGTGTTCAGCTAAAACTACAAGTTAGTGTGGTGCGTCCTGCTTACAGTGTTCAGCTAAAACTACAAGTTAGTGCGGTGCGTCCTGCTCACAGTGTTCAGCTAAAACTACAAGTTAGTGTAGTGAGACCTCTGCACAGTGTTCATCTAAAGCTACAAGTTAGTGCAGTGCGTCCTGCTTACAGTGTTCAGCTAAAACTACAAGTTAGTGGGGTGCGTCCTGCTCACAGTGTTCAGCTAAAACTACAAGTTAGTGCAGGGCATCCTGCTCATGGTGTTAAGCTAAAACTACAAGTTAGTGTGGTGCGTCCTGCTCACAGTGTTCAGCTAAAACTACAAGTTAGTGCGGTGCGTCCTGCTCACAGTGTTCAGCTAAAACTACAAGTTAGTGTAGTGAGACCTCTGCACAGTGTTCATCTAAAGCTACAAGTTAGTGTAGTGCGTCCTGCTCACAGTGTTCAGCTAAAACTACAAGTTAGTGTGGTGCGTCCTCCTCACAGTGTTCAGCTAAACCTACAAGTTATTTTTTTGCGACCCCTGCACAGTGTTCAGCTAAAGCTACCTGTAGAAGGTTGGTGGTGTTTTCCTGTTCCTATCACTACCGCAGGCAGCTAAAAAAGCTACAAGTTAGTTTTTTGCGAGCTCTGCACAGTGTTCAGCTAAAGCTACCTGTAGAAGGTTGGTGGTGTACTCATACTACAGGCAGGCAGCTGATTTTGCTAGCTGCAGTATCAGTATATATATATATATATATATATATATATATATATATATATATACATATATATATCCCAGCTTAGTGCAGCTACAGGCCATTAGTATGTCTGGAAGGCCAAGAAGGAGAGGCAGACAGTCACAAGCCAATAAGAGAGGGCAAGTAGGCTCTGTGTCTAGTGCTGGTCATGGAGACGGTGCATCCTCATCAGCACGTGGCCGTGGGACACACTTGGCCTTTTTTTCTGCAGCTGGCTGTGTTAAGCCGCAACATGCGGAAGACTTGGTCGAGTGGATGACCAAGCCGTCCTCATCCTCCTCATTCTCTCTCACCCATGCCCAGGGTACTTTGGCAAAGCAGCGGCCTCTTCCCTCGGCTCAATGTCATCAGTGACTCCTTCCCTAGCCCCACCATGTCCACCTGAGGAGTCCCTCGAACTGTTTGACCACAGTGTTGGGTACATGCTCCAGGAGGATGCCCAGCATTTGGAAGGCTCTGATGATTATACTGAGCTCGATAAAGGCAGTAACATGAGCACGGACAGAGGGGGTGCCCAAGAAGGACAGCAATCTGGCAGTCATGCTCCCCCTGCTGCAGCATACTGCCAGGTTTGCTCCAGTGATGAGGAGGGAGGGGATGATGAGGTCACTGACTCAACGTGGGTGCCTGATAGGAGAGAGGAGGAGGAGGAGGTGGCACATCACCAATAAGGGAAGGATGCCCTCCAGGGGCCAGCCTAAGGGCAGCACACTGCATCACACCCCAAAGCTCCACATGTGCACCTGTGCAGGGCGCTGCAGTCTCTGCGCCTTATTCAAAAAGTTCTTTGGTGTGGGCCTTTTTTGAGACGAGTGCATCAGATCGCACCGCTGCTATTTGCAACATATGTCTCAAGCGTATCTCGCGTGGCCAAAACATCTCCCGCTTGGGTACCACATGCTTGACCAGACATATGTTGACCTGCCATGCAGTTTGTTTGCAAGCGTATCTAAAAGACCCACACCAAAGAACAAAGAGGACCTCTCCTTGCTCCACATCAGCTGAGATCTCCAACCCCACTATACCTTCAGTCCTCTCTGAGACCTGCACTGAGAGGAATGAAGGTGTAGAATTAGGTGTGTCACAGCCAAGTACTTGGGGGCAATCTGCTTTTGGTACACCAACGTCAGATTGTACCAGGCAAATTTCCCTGCCCCAGCTGCTGCAACGCCGAAAGAAGTTTGCTCCCAGCCATCCACATGCCCAGCGGTTGAATGCTAGCTTGGCAAAATTGCTAGCACTTCAACTGCTGCCTTTTCAGTTGGTAGACTCTGCCCCCTTCCGTGAGTTTGTGAAATGTGCAGTTCCTCAGTGGCAGGTACCCAAACGCCACTTTTTCTCACGGAAGGCGATTCCGGCTCTCTTATGCCATGTGGAAGACAATGTCCATGCCTCGCTGGACAGGGCGGTCAGTGGTAAGGTGTATATTACCGCTGACTCGTGGTCCAGCAGGCATGGACAGGGACGTTACCTAAGTTTCACGGTGCATTGGGTGAGTCTGCTGGCAGCTGGGAAGGATGCAGGACAAGGTTCAGTAGTGTTGGAGGTTGTTCCGCCACCACGCCTCCAAAATGCTAATGATTGTGACACACCTCTCTCCTCCACCCCCTCCTCTTCTTCTTCCTCCATGGCCTCTTCCTGTGCTTTGTCCTCGGAACCAGCGGTGCTCCGTAGCCGTTCAAGGGGCTACGCAAGTACGCAGGCCAAAAGATGCCATGCGGTGCTTGAGCTGGTGTGCTTGGGGGACAGGAGCCACACTGGGGCAGAGGTTCTGTCAGCTCTGCAGTGGCAGGTTCAGAGGTGGTTGACACCACGCCAACTTAAGGCAGGAATGGTGGTTTGCGACAATGGCGCCAACCTCCTCTCTGCCCTCCGACAGGGACAAATGACCCATGTGCCCTGTTTGGCTCATGTCCTTAACTTGGTGGTGCAGCGGTTCTTGGGCAGGTACCCGGGCTTACAGGATGTCCTGAGGCAGGCCAGGAACGTCTGTGTGCATTTCCGCCAGTCATATAATGCCATTGCTCGGCTGGCGGACCTCCAAAAGGAGTTTAACCTGCCCAAGAATTGCCTAATCTGTGACATGCCCACCAGGTGGAACTCAACGTTGGCCATGCTGCAGCGGCTGCACACGCAGCAGAGGGCCATCAATGAGTACCTGTGCGACTATGGCACCAGGACAGGGTCAGGGGAGCTTGGTTTTTTTTCCCCATGCCAGTGGGCCATGATCAGGGATGCATGCACTGTCCTGTCACCATTTGAGGAGGCCACAAGGATGGTGAGCAGTGACAGTGCATGCATCAGTGATACTGTCCCCCTTGTCCACCTGTTGGAGCACACGCTGCGTGGAGTAATGGACAGGGCACTTGAGGCAGAACAGAGGCAGGAAGAGGAGGACTTCCTTAGCTCTCAAGGCCCCCTTTATCCAGACAGTGTTCCTGCGTGCCCACCGATCACACAGGAAGAGGAGGAGGAGGAGGAGGAGGAAGATTGTGTCAGTATGGAGGTGGAGCCTGGCACTCAGCATCAGCAGCAGTCTTTAAGGGAATAGTCCCAAGAAACACATGGACTTGTATGTGGCTGGGAGGAGGTGGCTGCGTACCATGTCGTCCTTAGTGACCCAGAGGCCTCTGGACCGAATGCCTCAGCAAACCTATGCTGCATGGCCTCCCTGATCCTACAAAGCCTGCGTAAGGATCCTCGTATTCGTGGTATCAAGGAGAGGGACCAATATTGTCTGGCAACCCTCCTTGATCCACGTTACAAGGGTAAGGTTGCGGACCTTATCTTGCCATCACAGAGGGAGCAGAGGATGAAACATCTTCGTGAGGCCTTGCAGAAAGGTCTGTGCAACGCATTCCCAGAGACTGGGAGGTTACAAACTCCTGTTTCTGGACAACGTGTTGCTCAGGCTTCGGTCAGTCAAAGAAGCAGTGGTGGAGAAGGTGGCTGTCTGACCGATGCGTTCAGACAATTTTTTGGTCCGCAGCCCCAAGGTATGATCGGTTCCAGCAACCATCGCCAGCATCTGTTTTACATGGTGCAGGAATACCTAGGGGCAAGATCTGACTTGGACACCTTTCCCACCGAAAATCCTCTGGGTTACTGGGTCTTGAGGATGGATCACTGGCCAGAGCTTGCACGGTATGCAATTGAGCTACTGGCCTGTCCTGCATCCAGCGTTCTTTTTCGGAACGCACATTCAGTGATGCTGGAGGCTTTGTAACCGATCACAGGGTGCGTCTGTCCACCGACTCGGTCGATCGACTGACCTTCATAAAAATGAATCAGTCTTGGATCACCACCAGCTACCAAGCACCTGATGCTGATGTAACCGAATAATTTTTTTTGAAATCTCGGATCCCTTCAAAGACTGCCTATGCTGATGCTGAGTGACTATCCCTGAGTAATTATCCTCTTCCTCCTCAATGATCACGCTGATAGTTTTTAAGAACATTTTTGGTTCTGGGCGCCACCACCAATGCCTAAGGCCCAATTTTTCAGCCCCTGTTTAACAGGGGCGTGTAATTACAATTTTTGATGCAATACTTTGCAGCAGGGCTTGTTTCTGCATTACAACTAGAGTATCTGTGAGGGGTTGCAGTGTTGTGGCACCAGCACCAGTGCCTAAGGCCTAATTTTTCAGCCACTGTTCAACAGGGGCATGTAATTACAATTCTTGATCTAATATTTCACAGCAGGGCCCATTTCTGCACCCACCAAGAGTGAGTGAGGACTTACAGTGTTGTGGCACCAGCACCACCACCACCACCACCAAAGGCCCAATTTTTCTGCCCTTGTTCAACAGGGGCATGTAATTACAATTCTTGATCTAATATTTCACAGCAGGGCCCATTTCTGCGCCCACCAAGAGTGAGTGAGGACTTACAGTGTTGTGGCACCAGCACCACCACCACCACCAAAGGCCCAATTTTTCTGTCCCTGTTCAACAGGGGCATGTAATTACAATTCTTGATCTAATATTTCACAGCAGGGCCCTGTGAGGGCTTACAGTGTTGTGGCCACAACAACACCTAAGGCCCAAATTTCTGCTGAGTATATAGGGCAGGCCCCTACTTTCAAACATCTAACTTACAAACGACTCCTACTTGCAAACAGAAGGAGACAACAGGAAGTGAGATGAAATCTACCCCTAGGAAGGGGAATTCTCTCCTGTAAGAGTTAATATGAGAAAAACATTTCTCCTTTCCACTGATGCTTTCCAATCCTTGTTCCACAAAAAAACCCAAATTTTCAAAAAACATTTGTCATTGGGACAAAACGTGAGGTGAAATCTTCTGAAGAGTAGGACAGACAGCAAAACAAATGTCACAGGGGTGATAACCCTTCCCTATGTTCTCTAAAAAGCTTAAAAAAGATTTTTTGGCTGGAGCTAAACACGTTAAAAATGTACCCGTTCAAAATTACAAACAGATTCTACTTAACAACAAACCTACAGTCTCTGTCTTGTTTGCACCGCCTGTATACTGCTGTTCAGAGTATATAGGGCCTGGTGGCCCCACACCTTTCCTTATTTTAATTTGGGTGCGGGGTTCCCCTTAATATCCATGCAAGACCCAAAGGGCCTGGTAATGGACTGGGGGGTACCCATGCCGTTTGTCTCACTGATTTTCATCCATATTGCCAGGACCCGACATTACATTAAACCCGCAAGCAGTTTTAAATGAGATTTTTTCCTTCAAAAATGACATTTTGTGCAGGGACTGTTCTAAACACGGGAAACACGTGCCACTTTACAGGCATACTATAGACACACCCCAGGTACGATATTTAAAGGAATATTTCACTTTTTTTTTTACTTTAAGCATCATTAAAATCACTGCTCCCGAAAAAATGGCCGTTTTTAAAAGTTTTTTTGCATTGATACATGTCCCCTGGGGCAGGACCCAGGTCCCCAAACCCTTTTTAGGACAATACCATGCAAATTAGCCTTTAAAATGAGCACTTTTGATTTTGAACGTTCGAGTCCCATAGACGTCAATGGGGTTCTAACATTCGTGCGAATTTTCTGTCCGTTCGCAGGTTCTGGTGCGAACCGAACCGGGGGGTGTTCGGCTCATCCCTAGTGTAGCCTAAAGAGGAAGGGGTGTGGTTTACAGATGATAGGGTGGGTATTAAACATGAAGGCGCGTTGCCTTGACAGAAAGGGGTGGGTCATATTTAAATAAGGGGGGTGCACAAGTTCAGTAAGGCCTAGGGCAGCACAAAACCTAAATATACCACTAACTGAAGCATAATAAACTATGTGAATGAACAGGAAGCTACTCAGCACAGAGTACTATCTGCTCAGCACAGAGTACTATCTGCTCAGCACAGAGTACTATCCTGGTAATTCACTGTCCAGTGGAGCTGAGGCTGCAGACAAAGGCATATGTGTTTGAGCTTTGGGGTGCACACCCTAATGCAATAGGCTGCGCACACCTATGCTGGAAGCTCATTGGTTTCTATACAGAAATGAGCCTGATTTTGCACTTTCTTGCTTTAGTAAATAAACCCCATTGTGTACTTAAAAGTGGGGTATGCCTGTACAATGTGAAATTAACAAGAGACACCAACATCAAGCAACCTCCTTGAGATTAAATAATACAAGATAATAATCGTGTTGTGGTAACTTGACACACAAAACACACCCAAAACTATTCTGGAGTTAAAAAAAAGAAAAAGAAAACACAAGATCAGGCTTAAAAAAAAAAATGTAATCTAAAAACATCAAAAAAATAATATTTTTTTCGGTAGATGTGACAAATGAAAATATTATATTGATGAAATCATGATAAATAATAAAGAAAGAAGTTTGTGAGAACTCGGTGTGAATATGAGCAGCAAAACTACTTCATTCTTCTAGCATTATAAAGAAGAAGAGAGTGCGCTGCATTAAACAATTTAAAACATTGCAGCGTGACGAAAATGCTATATCCATTCCGAAGGCTAATTTTAACAGACCGAGCAGTTCCGTCTCGGAATTTTTTCAGAGCATGCGTGGCACTTTGTGCGTCGGAATTGTCCACACACGGTCGGAATTGATGCGATCGGATTTTGTCTTCGGAAAATTTTATAGCCTGCTCTCAAACTTTGTGTGTCGGAAAATCCGATGGAAAAAGTCCGATGGAGCCCACTCATGGTCGGAATTTCCGACAACGAGCTCCAATCGCATATTTTCTGTCGGAAAATCCGACCATGTGTACAGGGCAATACAGTCATAGTCCAATAACAAAGAATAGGGCAAAGGAAACCTATCCAGGTTGTGATTAAGGGCACTGTAGATTTGAGGAATCCTCTATTCAGGCTTCTTGCCATGTATAGTAGAGAAGGTACAAAGCTTTATCCTCTGCTGTTGGCCCTTAAAGATTCATACTCGGACAATGTAAAAACTGTGTTGTGCAACTAAATACTATTATGAGAAATAGAAAAAGTTGGCCTAGAAATCCATAAGATCTGACTATAGTTTTCTGCAAATATGTCCTATTAAAAAAAAAAAACACTACAGTTTATTGGTTATGATTAATACCAAACCAAAACTTAACCTCCATGGTTAACAAAGGACAGAATTAAAATTAGACTTGGGAAACTTTCCATTAATAAATTACTGGGAACAGATGGCTTGCACCCGAGGGTACTTAGGGAACTTAGTCAAGTAATTGCCAGACCATTGTTCCTAATTTTTACTAACAGTTAGGGATGAGCTTTGAGGAATTTGGGGTGTTTGCGGCAAATTCGAATGCCGCGGAACACCCTTTAAAAGTCTATGGGAGAAATCAAAAGTGCTAATTTTAAAGGCTTATATTCATGGTATTGTCATAAAAAGTGTTTGGGGACCTGGGTCCTGCCCCAGGGGACATGGATCAATGCAAAAAAAAGTTTTAAAAATGGCCGTTTTTTCAGGAGCAGTGATTTTAATAATGCTTAAAATGAAACAATAAAAGTGTATTATCCCTTTAAATTGTGTACCTGGGGGGTGTCTATAGCAGTGTTTCTCAACTCCAGTCCTCAAGGCGCCCCAACAGGTCATGTTTTCAGGATTTCCCTCAGATGAAGTGGCTGTGGTAATTACTAAGGCGGTGAAACTGATCCAATCACCTGTGCAAAATAATGGAAAGCCTGAAAACATGACCTGTTAGGGTGCCTTGAGGACTGGAGTTGAGAAACATTGGTCTATATTATGCCTGTAAAGGGCGCATGTTTCCCGTGTTTAGAACAGTCTGACAGCAAAATGACATTTCAAAGGAAAAAAAGTCATTTAAACTACTCGCGGCTATTAATGAATTGCCGGTCCGACAATACACATAAAAGTTACATATAGTTACATAGTAGGTGAGGTTGAAAAAAGACACAAGTCCATCAAGTCCAACCTATGTGTGTGATTATGTGTCAGTATTACATTACATATCGATGTATGTTGCGGTCATTCAGGTGATTATCTAATAGTTTCTTGAAGCTATCAATGCTCCCCGCTGAGACCACCGCCTGTGGAAGGGAATTCCACATCCTTGCCGCTCTTACAGTAAAGAACCCTCTACGTAGTTTAAGGTTAAACGTCTTTTCTTCTAATTGTAATGAGTGGCCACGAGTCTTATTAAACTCTCTCTCTCTGCGAAAAAGTTTTATCCCTATTGTGGGGTCACCAGTACAGTATTTGTAAATTAAAATCATATCCCCTCTCAAGCGTCTCTTCTCCAGAGAGAATAAGTTCAGTGCTCACAACCTTTCCTCATAACTAAGATCCTCCAGACCCTTTATTAGCTTTGTTGCCCTTCTTTGTACTCGCTCCATTTCCAGTACATCCCTCCTGAGGACTGGTGCCCAGAACTGGACAGCATACTCCAGGTGCGGCCGGACCAAAATCTTGTAGAGCGGGAGAATTATCGTTTTATCTCTGGAGTTGATCCCCCTTTTAATGCATGCCAATATTCTGTTTGCTTTATTGGCAGCAGCTTGGCATTGCATGCCATTGCTGAGCCTATCATCTACTAGGACCCCCAGGTCCTTTTGCATCCTAGATTCCCCCAGAGGTTCTCCCCCCAGTGTATAGATTGCATTCATATTTTTGCCACCCAAATGCATTATTTTACATTTTTCTACATTGAACATCAATTGCCATGTGGTCGCCCACCCCATTAATTTGTTCAGGTCTTTTTGCAAGATTTCCACATCCTGTGGAGAAGTTATTGCCCTGCTTAGCTTAGTATCGTCTGCAAGTACAGAGATTGAACTGTTTATCCCATCCTCCAGATCGTTTATGAACAAATTAAATAGGATTGGTCCCAGCACAGAACCCTGGGGAACCCCACTACCCACCCCTGACCATTCTGAGTACTCCCCATTTATCACCACCCTCTGAACACGCCCTTGTAGCCAGTTTTCAATCCATGTACTCACCCTATGGTCCATGCCAACGCACCTTATTTTGTACAGTAAACGTTTATGGGGAACTGTGTCAAATGCTTTTGCAAAATCCATATACACCACGTCTACGGGCCTTCCTTTATCTAGATGGCAACTCACCTCCTCATAGAAGGTTAATAGATTGGTTTGGCAAGAACGATTCTTCATGAATCCATGCTGATTACTGCTGATGATATCATTCTTATTACTAAAATCTTGTATATAGTCCCTTATCATCCCCTCCAAGAGTTTACATACTATTGATGTTAGGCTAACTGGTCTGTAATTCCCAGGGATGTTTTTTGGGCCCTTTTTAAATATTGGTGCTACATTGGCTTTTCTCCAATCAGCCGGTACCATTCCAGTCAATAGACTGTCTGTAAAAATTAGGAACAACGGTCTGGCAATCACCTGACTGAGTTCCCTAAGTACCCTCGGATGTAAGCCATCTGGTCCCGGTGATTTATTAATGTTAAGTTTCTCAAGTCTAATTTTAATTTCGTCCTCTGTTAACCATGTAGGTGCTTCCTGTGTTGTCTCATGAGGATAAACACTGCAGTTTTGGTTACTGAAGCCCCCGATTCACTCGTGAAGACTGAGGAGAAGAATAAATTCAATACCTTTGCCATCTCCCCATCCTTTGTAACCAGATGTCCTTCCTCATTCTTTATGGGGCCAATATGGTCTGTCCTCCCTTTTATACTGTTTACATACTTAAAGAATTTCTTGGGATTTTTTTTGCTCTCCTCCGCTATGTGTCTTTCATGTTCTATCTTAGCCGTCCTAATTGCACCCTTACATTTCTTATTGCATTCTTTATAAAGTCTGAATGCTGAGGATGATCCCTCAACCTTGTATTTTTTGAAGGCCTTCTCCTTTGCTTTTATATGCATTTTTACATTGGAGTTAAGCCATCCAGGATTTTTGTTCGCTTTTTTAAATTTATTACCCAATGGGATACATTGGCTAATGCCCTTATTTAATATGCTCTTAAAGCAAACCCATCTCTCCTCCGTATTCTTTGTTCCTAATATTTTCTCCCATATTATGCCTTTTAGCAAGGTTTGTAGTTTAGGGAAGTTGGCTCTTTTGAAATTCAGTGTCTTTGTGTTCTCTTCATGTTTCCTATTTGTGTGATTTATACTGAAACTAATTGACCTGTGATCGCTGTTACCTAAATTGCCCCGTAGTTCCACATCTGTGATCAGGTCTGTATTGTTGGTAATCAGTAGATCCAATAATGTTTTATTTCTAGTTGGTGCGTCTACCATCTGACCCATAAAATTGTCCTGCAAGACATTAAGGAACTGGCAAACCTTACATGAATGCGTGGTTCCCTCCGCCCAGTCTATGTCTGGATAATTAAAATCCCCCATTATGATAACACTTCCCATCCTTGCTGCTAATCCAATTTGTGATAGGAGATCCGTCTCCACTTCCTCCCTCAGGTTAGGGGGCCTATAGCATACTCCCAGTATTATTTTCCCCTTAGCTTCATCCCTTTGAAGCTCTACCCATAAAGATTCCACCTCCTCCCTAGCTCCCTCAGTGATGTCATCTCTCACATTCACTTGTACATTATTCTTGATATATAGACATACCCCTCCCCCTTTTTTACCCTCTCTATCCTTGCGGTATAGGGTATACCCTTGAATGTTTGCCAGCCAATCATGAGAGCTGTTGAACCAGGTCTCTGAAATTCCCACAAAATCCAAATCCTCCTTGTACAACAGTATCTCTAGTTCACCCATCTTGTCCGCCATGCTCCTGGCATTAGTGAACATGCCACATAGTTTAGACCGGTCGCATATTGTCCTCGTATTGGGTGTTTCAAGATTGCAACTAGGACTTGCTACTATACTCACCTTGTGTTTTTGTGCTTTGGTTAACCTACCACTAATGCCCCCAATACTACCCTCTGGAATATCTTCAGCGCTGGCTATCACTGTCTCTGGACCCTCCCCCCCATCGCCTAGTTTAAAAACCCCTCTAACTTTTTGGCCATCTTCATTCCCAGCAGATCTGCACCCTCCTCATTTAGGTGCAGTCCGTCCCTTCTATAGTACCGGTTACCGACTGAGAAGTCGGCCCAGTCCTCCAGGAACCCAAACCCCTCCTTACTACACCAGCTCTTCAGCCACTTGTTTACTTCCCTAATCTCCCTCTGCCTTTCTGGTGTGGCTCGATGTACCGGTAGTATTCCTGAGAACACTACCTTGGAGGTCCTTTTCCTCAATTTAGCACCTAAATCCCTAAAATCGTTCTTTAGGACACTCCATCTGCCTCTGACTTTGTCATTGGTGCCAACGTGCACCATGACAGCCGGGTCTTCCCCAGCCCCTCCCAGTAATCTGTCCACAAGATCCGTGATGTGCCGAACCCGAGCGCCCAGTAGACAACATACTGTTTGGCGCTTCAGGTCTTGGTTACAGATTGCCCTCTCTGTCCTTCTAAGAATTAAGTCCCCTACCACCAGAATCTGTCTTTCCTTTCCCTTTGCTGCCCCCCCACTCTCATTGGAGGAGTTCTTCCCCCGGCAGCTAGGAGAGTCCCTCATCTCCAGCAGTGCTGGTCCCTGACTGGTTTCACCAATGTCACTCAATGGAGCGTACTTATTGGGATGCTCCAGTCCTGGATCTGGCACTTCCCCCTCTACCCCTCCTGACTGTCACCCATCTACTCTTTGCTAGTGCCTGCACCTCTTTGTCTCCACCCGCCTCTGTGCTGGCCCCTGCCATTGATAAAAACGGCATGGGAATTCCCCACAGGGGAACCCCGAACCAAAATTTAAAAAAAAAATGGCGTGGGGTCCCCCTCAAAATCTATACCAGACCCTTCAGGTCTGGTATGGATTTTAAGGGAAACCCCGCACCAAAATAAAAAAAAAATGGTGTGGGGTCCCCCCAATAATCCATACCAGACCCTTATCCGAGCACGCAACCTGGCAGGCCACAGGAAAAGAGGGGGGGAACAAGAGAGCGCCCCCCCTCCTGAACTGTACCAGGCCACATGCCCTCAACATTGGGAGGGTGCTTTGGGGTAGCCCCCAAAACACCTTGTCCCCATTTTGATGAAGACAACGGCCTCATCCCCACAACCCTGGCCGGTGGTTGTGGGGGTCTGCGGGCGGTGGACTTATCAGAATCTGGAAGCCCCCTTTAACAAGGGGACCCCCAGATCCTGGCCCTCCCCCCTGTGTGAAATGGTAAGGGGGTACTTGTACCCCTACCATTTCACTAAAAAAGTGTCAAAAATGTTAAAAATGACAAGAGACAGTTTTTGAAAATTCCTTTATTTATTTATTCCCGCCCGCAGACCCCCACAACCAGCGGCCAGGGTTGTGGGAATGAGGCCCTTGTCCTCATCAACATGGGGACAAGGTGTTTTGGGGGCTACCCCAAAGCACCCTCCCAATGTTGAGGGCATGTGGCCTGGTACGGTTCAGGAGGGGGGGCGCTCTCTCGTCCCCCCCTCTTTTCCTGCGGCCTGCCAGGTTGGGTGCTCAGATAAGAGTCTGGTATGGATCCTTGGGGGGACCCCACGCCGTTTTTGTTTTTTAATTTTGGTGTGGGGTTCCCCTTAAAATCCATACCAGACCTGAAGGGTCTGGTATAGATTTTAAGGGGGACCCCACGCCATTTTTAAAAAAAAAATTTGCCGGGGTTCCTCTTAATATCCATACTAGACCTGAAGGGCCTGGTATGGAATTTAGGGGGACCCCCACGTCATTTTTTTTAATTTTGGTTCGGGGTTCCCCTGTGGGGAATTCCCATGCCGTTTTTATCAATGAACTTTTATGTGTATTGTCGGACCGGCAATTCATTAATAGCCGCGAGTAGTTTAAATGACTTTTTTTCCTTTGAAATGTCATTTTGCTGTCAGACTGTTCTAAACACGGGAAACATGCACCCCTTTACAGGCATACTATAGACACCCCCCAGGTACAAAATTTAAAGGGATGTTGCACTTTTATTGTTTCACTTTAAGCATTATTAAAATCACTGCTCCCAAAAAAACGGCCGTTTTTAAAACTTTTCTTTTGCATTGATCCATGTCCCCTGGGGCAGGACCCAGGTCCCCAAACACTTTTTATGACAATAACTTGCATAAAAGCCTTTAAAATTAGCACTTTTGATTATTCATATTTGTGTCCCATAGACTTTAAGGGTGTTTGCTTGTTTGAACACATTTTTTGACTGTTCGCAAGTTCTGGTGCGAACCGAACAAGGTGGTGTTCGGCTCATCCCTACTGACAGTCTACTGACTGGAATGGTACCAGCCGATTGGAGAAAAGCCAATGTAACACCAATATTTAAAAAGGGACCAAAATACATCCCTGGGAATTACAGACCAGTAAGCCTAACATCAATAGTATGTGAACTCTTGGAGGAGACGATAAGAGACTATATACAAGATTTTAGTAATGAGAACGGTATCATTAGCAGTAATCAGCATGGATTCATGAAGAATCATTCTTGCCAAACCAATAAATGAATCATCTATGAGGAGATGTGCTGCCGTCTAGATAAAGGAAGGCCCGTAGACGTGGTGTATCTGATTTTGCAAAATCATTTGACACAGTTCCCCATAAACGTTTACTGTACAAAATAAGGTCCGTTGGCATGGACCATAGAGTGAGTACATGGATTGAAAACTGGCTACAAGGGCGAGTTCAGAGGGTGGTGATAAATGGGGAGTACTCGGAATGGTCAGGGGTGGGTAGTGGGGTCCCCCAGGGTTGTGTGCTGGGACCCATCCTATTTAATTTGTTCATAAACGACCTGGAGGATAGGGTAAACAGTTCAATCCCTGTATTTGCATACAGTACTAAGCTAAGCTCCGCAGGATGTGGAAACCTTGCAAAAAGATCTGAACAAATTAATGGGGTGGGCAACTACATGGCAAATGAGGTTCAAAGTAGAAAAATGTAAAATAATGCATTTGGGTGGCAAAAATATGAATGCAATCTATGCACTGGGGGGAGAACCTCTGGGGGAATCTAGGATGCAAAAGGACCTGGGGGTCCTAGTAGATGATAGGCTCAGCAATGGCATGCAATGCCAAGCTGCTGCTAACAAAGCAAACAGAATATTGGCATGCATTAAAAAGGGGATTAACTCCAGAGATAAAATGATAATTCTCCCACTCTACAAGACTCTGGTCCGGCCGCACCTAGAGTATGCTGTCCAGTTCTGGGCACCAGTCGTCAGGAAGGATGTACTGGAAATGGAGCGAGTACAAAGAAGGGCAACAAAGCTAATAAGGGGTCTGGAGGATATTAGTTATGAGGAAAGGTTGCGAGCACTGAACTTATTCTCTCTGGAGAAGAGACGCTTGAGAGGGGATATGATTTCAATATACAAATACCATACTGATGACCACACAATAGGGATAAAACTTTTTCGCAGAATGGAGTTTAACAAGACTCGTGGCCACTCATTAAAATTAAAAGAAAAGAGGTTTAACCTTAAACTACGTAGAGGGTTTTTTACTGTAATGCCCCGTACACACGATCGGATTTTCCGATGGAAAATGTCCGATCGGAGCGTGTTGTCGGAAATTCCGACCGTGTGTGGGTGCCATCGGACATTTTCCATCGGATTTTCCGACACACAAAGTTGGACAGCAGGAGATAAAATTTTCCGACAACAAAATCCGATTGCGTCAATTCCGACCGTGTGTGGCCTGTTCCGACGCACAAAGTGCCACGCATGCTCAGAAGAAATTCCGAGACGGGACAGCTCGTTCTGGTAAACTTAGCGTTCGCAATGGATACAGCACTTTCGTCACACTGCAATGTTCAAAATGGTTTAATACAGCGCACTCTCTTCTTCTTTATAATGTGACAAGAATTAAGTAGTTTTGCTGCTCATATTCACACACACTTCTCACAAAGTTTTATTTTTGTTTTTTTAGTGGGATTCCCTGAATATATTGTTATTAGTTGTCACATCTGACAGTTTTATATTTTTTTTTTTTTGGATTTTCAGCCTTTTTTTTTCTTTAATGTTTGGATTTTTCCAAGGCTGATCTTTGTTCAATGTTATTTTTTATTTTTACTCCTGAATATTTTTGGGTGTGTTTTGTGTGTCAAGTTACCCCAACACCATTGATATCTTATATTATTTAATCTCCAGGAGATTGTTTGTTGTTGGTGTCCCTTGTTCATTTCACATTGTATATTTGAAATGTACCTGAACCCTCACAAACCAACTGTCCTTTTTGAAGTAAAACACATAGGAGAGTATAATTCAAAACAAAAATCCTTTATTAAGGGATCAGAACCAAACAAAGAGGAAGGCAACACTGGATCAACAGGAGAAATTAGCGAAGCCTGGGACCCCCACGGCAGACATCAATTCTTCAACATCAAAATTGGTGGCCTGAGGAGTCCATATGTAAGGGAGGGCAGTCTGGTCCAGAATTCACAGAGATCCGGATAGCAGCAGATGACATCTGTGTCCCCAGGCTGTGGTACCACAAGAGGCTGCATTTTTTGGCCGACCAGACTGAACCCAGGGCAATCACTATCTGGTCTTCCTTTCACGCTTCCTTCCCGGCTGTGGCTGTGCAGTTGGAGATGTGGCAGGAGGAGGAGTAGGACCTGGAGGAGGAGGAGGACCTGCAGGAGGAGGAGGACTGGGAGGACCTGGAGGAGGACTGGGAGGACCTGGAGGAGAGGGAGGAGGAGGACCTGCAGGAGGAGCAGGAGGACCATCGCGAAGGTGTGTCTGAGGTGTAATTTGGCCCCTCATACCTTTCTCCAGAGCCTCCGATATGAGGGCCTCACACATGACTTTTTGACCCTTCTCCATCCTCTGCATTTTATATGCAATGAAGGCAGCAATGTTCTCCTCCATGGTGTAGGGTGCTCCCAGGACCTCTGCAGCCCTCCAAAAGAATCCTATAGCAGCCTCCTCTAGGGCACTCCTCCTACTGCCACTTTCTCTTTTCAGGGGGGGTGGAGGGACCTGCAGATCAGCCAGCCGGCTCGGCCCGGCCACCTCCTGGCTGAGACTTCCCTGTGTATGAAAAAAGGACATGGTTTTAGTTGTTGCTTCATCAATCACAATCCTAAATTAGTACTCCCAACTAACATCTAGTTAACATCATTGATTGGACAAGCAGCAATATTTAGCGGAATGCTATACCTGGCTCAATCTGGGCTCCTCCACATGTGGCCTGGAAGGCCCAGGTTGGGCGTCAGAAGCCTCAGCCGGGGGGGAAGGAAGCGTGGAAGGAAGACTGGAGAGGGATGACCTGGGTTCAGTCTGGCCTGCCAGAAAGTGCAGCCTGTCGTAGTACAACATCCTGGGGACATAGATGTCGTCTGCTGCTCCGGATCTCTGTGAATCCAGGACTTTCTTGCGCTCCCTTAGATATGTACTCCTCAGGCAACCAATTAATATCTTTAAATAGGTGATGTCTGCCGTGGGGATCACCTACTTCACAATTTCACACAATTGCACCAGTGCTGCCTTCCTCTTTGCTTGGTTCTTGAAATGGGGGTGGTTAATCTCCCACAGACATGGCAGCTCCCTTAGCATCTCTATGAATACTGACATGAAGTCATTATCTTTGAGTACCATATCCATGTTCACTGCAAGACACAACACAAGACAAAGCCTAATGTCAGACAAAACTCTCCTAATCTTGTTACAATATAGGCCTCAATCTAGAAGCAGTATAGGCACAAGTTTGTCTCTTACCTTCGTTCTTACGATCGGCGCGTCCAATGCTCCTTCTGCCGCTCACAGATCGTACGTAATACGCACGCGTGTTACGCTTTATACACACTGTGCATGCGTGTAACTCCGCCCGCCCCTGACGTTCTTTCTAGTCTATTCCGCGCCCTTTTCGTTCGGCGCAGTGGGTGAACAGCATGATGGCGGAGTTAGAGCAGGTGTGTGCTAATTATAGCAACGAGGAGGAGGAGGAGGAAAGCCCGGATCCGGACACGTCCCGATCCAGAAGGAGACGTTTTAAGGCCACAAATATGTCCTTTGGGGAGATGTTGGAGATGGTCGACATCATGAGTAAGTCCAACTATGACGGAAAATATGGGCCTTACCCCCACCCCAACATCCGAAAGGCCAAAATCATTGCTAAAGTTGTCAAAAGCCTTCACAGGAATTTTGGGGTACGAAGATCTAAAGATCAGCTCAGGATGCGGTGGTCGGACCTGAAGTTGAGAGAGCCAGAGCAGTACCGAAAGATCCGGAGAGTACTGCAAAAAAGTAAGTAGTTGTGCTGTGTTCCTATTCTTTCTGTCTTTATTCCGTTCGTTCTGCTCCATATGCTTTTATTAATTGTAACGTTTAAAAGGGCAACTTTAATGTTCATGGGCCCATTATTCGTTCGTATCAAACATTTTTCTTTCGGCCTCTAGAACACCATTGTTTAGGCCATATGCATTTTCACACATTTTTTTTGGGCCTACTTGGATGCCAAATACTTGTTTGTGTAGATGGGTTTGTTACTAGAATGAAATGCCAACTAGATTGTGTGTAAGGAGAGGACACTGAGCAGCTGTTTTCACATCTGGACACTGGAGCACTAGTGTGGGACCCCAGAACACCATTTTTATTAGGGGGCCACACAGGTGCTCCAGTGTATACTATAGGGGGGCTACATCTGTGAAGCTTGTACCAAACAGGTAAAGTATTGCAGCTTGACAAAGGCCAATAAAAAATATACATCTTGGAACTCTGCTAAAATAGACAATTGTACCTCACTTCCAAGCAATGTTTCCTATTTCTAGTTCTGCCATCAAATATCTGTGTGCTAATTATACCATTTTTGTTTTACATAGGGGAGAAAAGACTCGGAGGACACCCCTCATCCGAGGAGACCACAGACCCCCCACCTATGGAAGAAGGTGAAATACCCCCAAACGAAGCTGAGCAGGAGGAAGAAGAAGATGTGGTGGAGATTGGCACCACAACAGGTGAGTGTCTGCGACCACAGACTCAGGTAAACGAGATGGATGGTGGCAGATTTTTGAGACCTTTTTTTTTTTCTCTCTTTTTAGGTGATCGTGATGTGAGGGATAGAGAACGCTTTACTTCTGAAAGTGCCCAGATCCTGATCGGGGAGATCATGGGGTGTAATGCCGAACTGCAAAACATCCAGCAAAAAATCCATGATGTTATTAAAAAAAATAATTAACATCGTTGATGTTTTGGGGCGAATTTAAACCCCACAAAATCACTTTTTGTATTGTGGTTCAATCTTTTAAATTTTTTTGCAATGTTTAGAAAAGCCAAATTTGGAGGATGCACACAGTGTGCCAACATGTGCTATCTGCCATCATGGGAGATCAATGGACACGTTTTGGGGGTGCAACCCCTTCATCAATTATAAAGTAGCATTGAGGAAGGGCTTGCTCACCCAAAACACGTCCCTTGATCCCCCCTGATGGCAGATAGCACATGTTGACATTCATAAATTGGTGTGCATCTTCCAAATTTGGCTTTTCCAGGGGTGATTTCCCCCCATCTGAACGCTATATCAAACCCAGTTCCTAAATACTGATGTCTGATATAGCCTTCAGGTTTTACCTAACGTGAACTTTGTAAGTTCTAGTTTTTTGGCTTTCTTGTTGGTTTTACACAGGCCTGTTTTATCTGAAATGGATATTTCGATTTTTTATAATGCTACTGCAAAAATTCTTATACAGCAAACATGTTGGTTTGTTTTAAAAACCTTTGGTAAATGCACATGTGATTGTGCAGGTATAAAAAAGTGGCTTACTCAAGAATGTGTGGATTATTGTCTCAACACTACAACACTTTTGGGGTGATGTAATAGCTGTTTTATGCAAAAATGGGGGTTATTTCCTAAGGGCAAATCCACTTTGCACTACAAGTGCAGGTTCAGTGCAGTTGCAAGTGCACTTGTAGTGAAATGTGTTTTAGCATTTAGGAAATACCAGCCAACAGTGCTTTGTATAAGGTTACCCAATCACGAAATTTTCTGCACTCAAAACATTTCTGTCAGGGTCAGCTAAAACAAACACAAGCAGTAAATGTCCACAAAGAATTTCTTTTTTTTTTATTTGAAAAAGGCTTCACATATTGTCTGGCATATTGATAGCCCCCCTACCCGCAAAGAACTCCAGGTATCGTAACCGAACATCGCGGGCACTCAGGGAGGGCAAGCCAGGACGGCCACTTTCAAGCGCCGTCAGTGTTGTTGGATGTAGGATTCCGGCCTCAGGCCCAACTGAGCCAGCATAGTTGGCAGAATGTGTTCTTAAAAAATTATGGAGAACACAGCACGCCAGTATTATATGGTTCAGTTTATACTCCGCCATATGGATGGGTGTCAGAAATAGTCGGAACCGGCTGGCCAGGATTCCAAATGTGTTCTCCACCACTCTTTGGGCTCTGGCCAGCCGGTAATTAAAAACCCTCTGTTCCGGGGTGAGGGTCCTCATCGGGAATGGCCGCATCAGGTGGTCCCCCAGCGCAAACGCTTCATCAGCAACGAACACAAATGGGAGACCTTCCACATTGTCCTCTGGAGCTGGCAAGTCCAAGCTGCCATTCTGGAGACGCCTGTAGAACTCCATCTGTGCGATGACTCCACCATCAGACATCCGGCCATTCTTCCCCACGTCCACATACAAGAAGTCGTAATTAGCCGACACCATCACTATACTATTAAACCCCTTGTAATTATAATAGTACGACCCCGAGTTAGGTGGTGGGACGATGTGGATGTGTTTCCCATCAATTGCCCCTCTGCAGTTAGGAAAGTCCCACCGCTGGGCAAAGTGGGAGGCAACAGTCTGCCATTCCTGTGGCGTGGAAGGAAACTGTTGAGGAAAAAACAATAAACATTACTATTTTTTCACAGAAATATGGCAAGCAGATTAGACACAAACATTCTGGGGCAACCTCCAGATAGCATTTATTAAGGGGAATTTAACAAGGCCAAAGTATAAGGTACACCTATCATATTCCCCCTCCCCCCTCTCATGGGCCATTTCTAACATTATAGGGGGGGAACTCTTGGACAGGTAACCCTCTTCACTTCATTGAGAGATGAATGCCTAAATAATGGGTATTACTTGGAACAGCCCCTCCTTAGTTACACTATTGGCAGCCCACTGGACAGGTAAGAAGTGTCATAATACAAAGATATAAATACACACTGTACACATTTGGACATTCTGCTATTACCTATCAAGATAATAATAGGATACAAAAACTTTAAACAGTACCATTGGAAAGTATACAGGCAGGCCCTTGCACTACATGCTTTGGGGAATTCATCCATAAATCTGAGCACTAAAGAGATGGGTATAGTGTGTATGGGTTTGGCAAAGTCAGCAGATAGATGATTGAGGATAGAGAATTGGGATCAGCTGACTTAGCAGTTGGGGGAGGGAGGGTTACTAAAAATTATTTGGGGACACCACAAAAAAAGCCTCTGCCACTCTGCCTGAATTTAAATCAAAAATAACATTTACAAACATTTTAGGGGGTGTTTGGGGTAATGCACTACTATGGAGCTGATAAAATACATTGTTAAGTGACTACATGAGGTGAATATAGGGCAGGAGACACCATGCTGGGGAGGTTATTGAAGGGCAAATATGTATGAAGGACCTAAAATAATAATTACATAAAAATCCAGCATGCATGAGGACAAAGGGGACATTCACAGCATATTACAAGCATGGTAATTAGGGAATGAGGAAAGAAATACAATATATTAGCAAACATTAAATACACTAAAATGTGATATTAAAGGATAAAAATCCTACCTTCATATACTCCTTCTGCAGGACCTGGATGATGGCAGAACAGGTCTCTGGGATAATGATGCCCAGAGCCTGGGGGGAGATGCCTGTCGAGAACTTCAAGTCCTGCAGACTTCTCCCTGTGACCAAATACCGCAAGGTAGCGACCAACCTCTGCTCCGGAGTGATGGCTTGCCTCATGCAGGTATCCTGCCTGCTGATATAGGGGGTCAGCGAAGCCAACAAATGGTGAAACACGGTGTCCGTCATCCTGAGAAAATTCCTGAAATCATCAGGATTATTCTCACGGATCTCACGGTGCAAAGGCATATGACAGAACTGGTCACGCTAAAGCAACCAATTCTTGGTCCATGAACTCCTCCTCACCCTGTTCATGGACTGGACTTGTGTCAAGGTCAGGACCCCAACACCAAGCCCCCGCACAGCACGAACTCTACAAGGAGTACACATACGAAACATGGCTAGAAAACGGTCGGCTGCTCAGAACGAAGTAACAGAACGCACTGAAGAACAGCAAGGCCTGTGAAGAGCGACCTGAAACACAGCAACGAGCAGGCAAGATCACACAGAAAACTCTGATACGAACTGACTGCACGCACTGAAGAGCAGATACAAACCCACAAGCACAAACTGAACGGCAGAAAACGATCTGAAAGCCACGAGTCTGAAAAAGCGCGAATCGTCTCTCACCAAACTTTTACTAACACGAGATTAGCAAAAGGAGCCCAAAGGGTGCCGCGCTTGGTTCTGAACCGGCCTTTTCTAGTCTCGTCGTACGTGGTGTACGTGACCGCGTGGTTGCCGATCGGAAATTCCGACAACTTTGTGCGACCGTGTGTAGGCAAAACAAGTTTGGGCCAACATCCGTCGGAAAAAATCCTAGGATTTTGTTGTCGGAATGTCCGAACAAAGTCCGACCGTGTGTGTACGCCCTATAAGAGCGGCAAGGATGTGGAATTCCCTTCCACAGGCGGTGATTTCAAGAAACTATTAGATAAGCACCTGAATGACCGCAACATACAGTTATATACAATGTAATACTGACATATAATCACACACATGGGTTGGACTTGATGGACTTGTGTTTTTTTTCAACCTCACCTACTATGTAACTATGTAGCTATGCATATGCTCAGACTTGGATGATTTAGAAGGCCATACTACTTACAGAAATATATATAATACTATGCAGAGATAACTGTGTAGCAGTAACACTACTTGCCATTTTTCAAAATTGGTTTATTTGTATCAAAATTCACTATCCCTCAAAGCTGCGACAATCTAAAAATATTCCTTTTTTTATGTTTCCTGTTATGCCACGCTAATTGCCAGCTGTAATTATTCAGGATTAGTCTGAGGTACAGGTATTATAGAAAATTAAAAAGCCTTTGGCTGTAACATTGTTAAGTCACTCATTCTTCCCTATTAGATTTCAAGTGCTTGAGGTGCACATATCACTATCTGGCTTTTAAAAATAAATCTGTCAGAATAGATGTAGGGGAGCTGTCATTGCTGTCTTTTTATAAAGATGCAAGTACCAAGTTTGTCATTGTCATCCTTCATTCATTCCTTGGTGAGTCACTAACATGGCTTATGCATGTTAATGTGGCTTATTCTAAAAGTCCTTAGACCGATCATAAAAGATTAGTTGCAGGTTAGCAGTTTTAAAAAGTACTGTATGCCTTTATATGCAAGGGAAGCAGCTGTTAGATTCTTACAACTCAGAACTCAAAGTTATAATAAATAATCTGCAGAAAAAAAGGTTTGGACATAAAGAACATTCAATAAGATATGGTGGCTGCACTAGGGAGGAAAGTCCCTTCAGATAGTACAGTAAATTGAAAGACAATATAAGCAATGAGGTATGATTTTTTTCTTTTACAAGAACTTTATTGGAAATATAAAGTAAGAAACAAAAAATCGCTATTACAATTATATAATAAAATTTCGGAGAGTCATAGGAGGAGAAAATTCATTTTATAGAAACATAAGAACACATCACATAAGGTATTAGACACAAATGATCACCAATTATCCTAGTAGCTTACAAACTAAAGGTGAGAATGAGGCCACAAAGTCAATAAACAGTTAAAAATAGCACATGGGGGTTGAGACGTTGTTCAATAAGTGGGTGCAACATACATACATAATCGTCATTTTTTTTAAATTATACTCTCTCTTTATTGAACTCAAACAGTTGTATATAAGTATAATAGTACATATACAGTATGTACACAATTATACTAATCATATAAAAAAAAATGAGTACAAATATGTTTCATAAATTAAAGAGATGGTGCGGTTATGCCTCGTACACACGATCGGACATTCTGACAACAAAATCCATGTCGGATGTTGGCTAAAACGGATGTTGGCTCAAACTTGTCTTGCATACACACGGTCACACAAAGTTGGTCGGAAATTCCGAACGTCAAGAATGCGGTGACGTACAACACGTACGACGAGCCAAGAAAAATGAAGTTCAATAGCCAGCGCTGCTGTTCTGCTTGATTCACAGCATGCGTGGAACTTTGTGCGTCGGAATTGTGTACACACAATCGAAATTTCCGACAACGGATTTTGTTGTCGGAAAATTTGAGAACCAGATTTCACATTTTGTGTGACGGAAATTCCGATGGAAAATGTCCGATGGAGCCTACACACAGTCGGAATTTCCGACAAAAGGCTCCCATTGAACATTTTCCGTTGGAAAATCCGACCGTGTGTACAAGGCATTACAGTCTCTTGTGATTTTGTTACTTACATAAATAAATTCTAAAACATGTTGTTCACATATATTGAGCGAGGTAGTTATAACTTTTAAACCTCATTCAGCCTGTCACTGTCAAACCTGAGTTTATATGCATTTAGAGGACATTTCTAAATCATGTAATAATTTTTCAATGGTGCTATTCACACTGAGCATTTACCTGCATTAAGGTGCAGTTAGTTTAACTGTGTTTAGAGAAAATAATTCTGTGCATCCAGGATCAGATTATGCATTGCAGATTGCATGAAGTTCCTTTGCCTTGAAGTGTCATGGGAGTGAGTGGACTTTTATGTTTCTTTATGGTCATCTACTTAATGGGCTCCTAGAAATATGGGTGACATCCAAGCCATACATATATGGTATCGGTGGTCCCCGTAGAAACCTGTGTGGAAATGAACATTTCTCTGTATAGTCTATACTATACTAATAATACTAATATACTGTATAGATTAAAGGCTAAATCCATCTGGAGATCCGAGAATACTGTGTAAGTCATATATATGCAGTCTTCATGTTCCCTGTAGAAATCTATGTGTGGACATTGCCTTTCTACTGCATATTACAGGCTAAATCCACCTTGTGATTTATTCCATATTTGGAGTGCCCAGGGCTCTTGGATAAAATGTACACAGTGTACACAGATTGGCTACATTGCCCCAATGTGCTGGCTCCAGTATAAGGATAAAACCACTATTCTTGGAAGTTTTTAAAGGCTAAGAGTCCTTCTTGTTATACGCTGAGTTTGTCTTTGAGGATTGTTCTGTCTATGAAGACATTGATGAGTCTTTCCTAAGTGTGATCTGGAGGATCTTATAATTGTAGTGCTTCTATGGATGAAGTTTATGACCTAGTGTATATATGATTTATTACTCTACGGCTATTTGTATTTAATCCAATATTAACCTATTGTCCTGTAACTTTGAGAGAGCACCACCACTATTCCTATGTGATTATTACAACCTACATCTTTATTGTTTTTCTTGATGTTTCATATGTCTAATGCCGTGTACACACGGTCGGATTTTCTGACGGGAAATGTTCGTTGTGAGCTTGTTGTCGGAAAGTCCGACCGTGTGTATGCTACATCAAACATTTGCTGTCGGAATTTCCGCACACAAATGTTTGAGAGCAGGTTCTCAAATTTTCCGACAACAAAACTTGTTGTCGGAAAGTCCGATCGTGTGTACACAAGTCCGTCGTACAAAAGTTCACGCATGCTCGGAATCAAGCAGAAGGAGCCACACTGGTTATTGAACTTCCTTTTTCTCTGCTCTTCGTACATGTTGTACTTCACCGCGTTCTCATGTTCGGAATTTTGGGCCAACATTTGTGTGACCGTGTGTATGCAAGACAAGTTTGAGCCAACATCCTTCGGAAAACACGGTTTTGTTGTCGGAAAATCCGATCGTGTGTACGGGGCATAACACGTTCATTGTAAGGGTGTCCCTATATATATTGTATTTTTATGTTTAAGAATGTATTTATGCAAATTCTTCATTAAAAGGATTGTTTTGGGTAGTTTGTATTGAATTGTATTGTAACTGTACTGTCTCCTTTTTAAAGATTGCACAAACTGGTTGGCTCCATATAAATTCTGTATAATAATAAGAAGAATAATGTGTGAATCTTAGGTAAAAGTTGTTTAGATCTGTATGAATACAAAACCCCTAAATGTTTTCATTAACATTTTATCCCTCAAAAGTATATACAATTTGGGAGACTAAAAAGTTTTATGCTTATTACAATAGAAAATGTAAGAGCTGTCACTCTCATATATATTCACTCAGTGGGCAACCACAAAATGATGCAATCTTTGCAAAGATAGAATCCCACCTACAGATGGGTTTGCTCTGTCAAATGCACCACTCACTATGGTATGTTACAGTAGTGTGACAGCTGCTTTTTTTGTTTGATAGGTTGATAGGCTAGTCCAATTAGTCTTATACTAGAACATCTATGACATGCTGTAGAATAATATTCCCCGGAAAAGTTTCAAATAACATCTTTATGGATTGTCCATTTTTTTATGTAAAGTGACAGTTCATCTCATAAATCTCTACATAGCAACCCAGGGGGTGACAAACTGTACTTGCTAAACCTGTGATACTATTTAAAATGGAACTCCAGAAAAAAAAAACTTTTTAAAAATTTGGATAGAATTGAAAAGAGTTACAACCTCTGGTTTCTGCTGCACCTTTTTTTCACTAAGGAGACTCCCCCTTTTTTCTTTGCCAAAGTTAAACTATCAACATTGCCTTCTCCTTAGTCAGTGACAGGATTACTTTTGCCTTGGACCTATTTAAAGGGGGTAAAAGTTTTTTGTAGTGCAGCTCCCCCCACAGCATCCCCTAAATACTCACCCGATCTCGGTCCAGAGCTGTGCACATGCGCAGTAGCTCTTCTCCCATTTTCCCTGTCTCAAAGACTTGGCTGAGAGCAGTGGGAACCATTGGCTCCTGCTTTTGTCAGTCAAAGCCTGTGAGCAGAGAGTGGGGGGCAGGGCTGAGCTGGGCTGTGTATCTGAATAGACCCAAACAGCCTGAGTCGGAAGTGATCCCATACGAGTGCCCCCATATGAAGAGGCTTCCCATGGGGACACTCGGGGGGGGGGGGGCAGGAGTGCCAGCAGGGGAACCAAGAAAAGGAAAATCAGGGCTGCTGTGCAAAACCATGACATGTTTATTATTTTAATGGAAAAAGGAAGCTTTATAATCACTTTAAGGAATAATGATAATGAACACCATTGAAATATATGAATCTTGGAGGAATCACACAAGAGACTCTTAAGGCACTGTGCATGAGTTGTATTGAGTCCTCTCCTCTAATTTAGATTGAGGCATATACAAACTTCTTACATTTGGCCAACAATTTTATTTTGAAGTCATACTAATGTTTTTAAGTAAAAAGAGTAATTGTAGATGATATCCCATTTTAGGAGCTGTGTTTTATATGATAAGATTACAGTATATGACACATTTTTTGAGTTACAGTAAACTTTCAACTATTAGTCCTTCAACACCAAATCTTTCTTGCTGTCCATCTCCTCTTTGAAGAAATTTCCCATCACTTACTGTGCTGGTGACTACTGTCACAGGGAAATAAGAGGAAATGTCGCCTAAGGTAACACAATAATAATCTAGAAGAAATTCTAAACCTTCTCCACTCTATCTACTCTAGCTAAACTGTATATACCTTAAGGTTTTGGCTGCAGCTTATTTTAAAATAGTAATTCTCAAAAATCCATTAATGGTCCTGACTGACTAGAATTAGAGGGATTATCTGCACATGGGGGATGGGAAAATAAATCATCTGCTCATCCTCAAACCTGTTGCAGCCCTTTCAGGAACCACCACAATGTATTCTTTGATTTAGAGGGAAAAATAGACAGCCTGCAGCCTCTAAGTGATTTTTTCCCTATCTTCTCAATCAAGTTTAACCCCTCGTGTGCATCTAGATATAACTGGGAACAGACTGCACCTGGCACCTTGAGCATGGAAGCCTTCTCTACTCTCTCCAATGCCACATATAGAGAGAAAGCACTCCAATCTAAGTGGTAGCCATAACATTCCTCTTTTCCTACATGGCCTTACATTATACAATCAATCAGATGACCCAATTCAATATTCTGAATCAAATATAATAATTTATATGCTAATTAAAGGTTTATAGATTGTCATAATAGATTACACTCTCTGGGACAGAAAAGCATACAACATAAAAATAACATCATGTGGGGGTTGTTGTCTCAGCATGGAGGAGTGAAGCTGCATTTTTGCTGGGCTCCTGGGCTTTTCTACTTCCTACGGCCTTACCGTGGTCATTTGCCGATCTCCAACTGCCTACCAGGGGGCTAACCAATACGTGGAAGCATCCACAGTCTCTGACTGCTGCTGTCATGGAACACTTTCTTAACCGCATGACCTCCTTGTACCCCCTTTATGCCTTTCATTCATCACAGCTTTCTACTGTTGTGATCTATGGTTGGCTACAGTTAATAACATGGTACAGGGTGCTGTGATTGGCCCAGGTACCATGTGATAGCTGTGGGCCAATCACAGTCTCACAATAGTAACCAAAATAGTCATCAATGGCTAATTCATGACTGTTTGCTTGACAATGTAATCATGTGAAATATCCTAAGATAGACTTCTGCGCTACTAAAGTGAAACCGTATAAAATTATGTGTGTAATGCTGCAAAATCAAAAAAACACCACTCACTACCTATGAACTGAAAATTGCACAATAAAGATCAATTGTGTATGTGATTTCGCGCAAAACCTCTAAATGAGCTTACTAATTAATAGACAATGAGAGAATAAATAAACTTGGTGATAAAATTCCATAATTATAAATCCACAATTAATAAAAATAACCATATGTATGATTGTCCATAAGTGAATGAAACATGACTTCAGTGCTGATCAATCAAGTTAAGTAAATAAATAAATATATAAATAAAATGTGACTTTAAAGGTGCAAGTGCGTTGATAGGAGATCTGGTGACTTTCGTGGTGTTGGATACCCACTAGGGGCTCCCAGAACTCTCACCTTGTTGACACAATAAAAGTGCCTTTATGAATCCGTTAAGAACTGTGCTCATTCTGGTCCGATCGGTGCTGACGTTCTGATGCATCTAGGGATGATCTTTACATTGGCTGTGCGCCCGTTCGTCAAAAACCGAACATTATGGGGCGTTCGTGCCAAATTTGAGCATCGCGTAATGTCCCATAATGCACTGCAGGAGTTTGGCCAAAGCATGCAGGTCATGGTGCATGCTTTGTCTAATCATCATACAGCAATGCACTGCAGGAGTGCAGTGCATTGCTGTATGATGATTAGACAAAGCATGCACCATGACCTGCATGCTTTGGCCAATCCCAGCACCCTCAGCTAAGAGAGCCATAATTGGCCAAAGGCAGGGTGCCTTTGGCCAGTCATGGCTCAGGGGGACTAAGTCCCCGCCCCACACTATATAAGGCTGCCTGCACGTCGGCCCCATGTAGTGTGTTGTTGGCGTGGACGGAGAGAGAGTATCATTTAGATTGAGTAGGCAGGCAGGTTATTCAGTTAGCTGCAGTGTACTTAATATATACATACAGACAGTCTAGTATATATATATATATATATATATATATATATATATATATATATATATATATATATATATATATCCACTGCATCCAGTTTACTTCAGGCAGGCAGGTTATTCAGTTAGCTGCAGTGTATTTAATATATAAATATATATATATATATATACTGCATCCAGTTTAGCCAAGCCTATATCTGACTACAGGCCATTCCTGGTATACTTTTTCTAATATACTTCAGGCGGTGTGCACAGTGCACAGTACCGTGAACCCATAGTGCAGTTGCTACTACTTTTCTGGTGGTGTACACAGTACACAATACATACAGTGCACCCATAGTTGTTATTACACTTCTGTTGGCGTACACAGTACCGTGCACCCCTAGTGCAGTTGCTACTACTTTTCTGGTGGTGTACACAGTACACAATACATACAGTGCACCCATAGATGCTATTAGACTTCTGGTGGTGTGCACAATACCGTTCACCCGTAGTGCAGTTGCTACTACTTTTCTGGTGGTGTACGCAATACATACAGTGCACCCATAGTTGTTATTACACTTCTGTTGGTGTACACAGTACCGTGCACCCATAGTGTAGTTGCTACTACTTTTCTGGTGGTGTACACAGTACACAATGCATACAGTACACCCATAGTTGTTATTATTCTTCTGTTAGTGTACACAGTACCGTGCACCCCTAGTGCAGTTGCTACTAGTTTTCTGGTGGTGTACACAGTACACAATACAGTGTAGTGTGGTTTTGCTAAACAAAATTTACAGCATGTCCGGAAGGCCACCAAGGAGAGGCAGACGCTCACAGGCCACTAAAATAGGGCATGCAGGCTCTGTGTCTACAGTCAACAGTGCTGGTCATGGACACAGTGCATCCTCAGCACGTGGCCGTGGGGCACGCTTGTCCTTTTTTTTGCAGATGGCCGTGTTATTGAGCCACAACATGTAGAAGAGTTGGTGGAATAGATAACAAAGCTGTTCTCATCCTCCTCATCCTCTGTCACCCAGGCTGAGAGTAGTTTGCCTGCCAATGCAGCTGCCAAAGCGGCCTATTCCATCGGCTCCATGTCAACAGTCACTCCTTCCCTAGCCCCACCATCATGCAAGGAGGAGTCCCCCGAACTATTCGACCACAGTGTCGGGTACATGCTGCAGGAGGATGCTCAGCAATTTAAAGGCTCCAATGATGGTACCCAGGTTGAGGAAGGGAGTAACATGAGCCTAGAGAGAGGGGGTGCCCAAGAAGGTCAAGAAACTGGCAGTCATGTTCCCCCAGCTGCAGCATACTACCAAGTTTGCTCCAGTGACGAGGAGGGAGGGGATGATGTCACTGACTCTACTTGGGTGCTTGATCTCCAACGAGGCAGGATGCCCTCCAGGGGGCAGCTTAAGGGCAGCCACCCTATTGCATCACACCGCAGAGCTAAGCAGGTGCAGGGCGCTGCTGACTCCCTGCAAATTTTGAAAAGTTCTTTGGCGTGGGCCTTTTTTGACACGTGTGCAGCAGATCGTGCCGTTGCTGTTTGCAACATATGTCTGAAGCGTATTGTCAGGTCACCTTGAGGCTAGGTGACAGATGCACACCATTGGGATCAGGAGTGCACCGCAAGGTAGTGGACCCTATGGCTGACTGCTGCGGATGGGAGTCAGGGTGGTAAGGAAGGCAGGGCAGCTGGAACACCAACTCGGATCCCACCGAGGTTAGAGCGTAAGATTACCTAGGGTGCGGAGTCTAAGAGCCAGCAGGTGTTCACCAGAGCCTCTAGTGGTTAGGATGGACTGGGCTGCAACTGGCTCCAGGTCGCGACCCCCAGTGTCCCCCAGCTCACACCCATAGTAGGCAACAGGAGGATAGGGATGGTAAGGGAATAAGCCAAGGTCGGGGCCACAAGCAGACAAGGACAACAGAGTTCACACCAAAGGCTCAGGGTCACAGGCAAACAGGGATACTCGGGAACACGCCAAAGGTCAGGGTCACGAGCAGACAGGAATAGTTGAGAACACGCCAAGGTTGGTAACAGAAACAAACGTAGAGCACACGGCAGGCGGGAAACAGGAAGCCAAACACACAAAGGTTGATCAGCAGGGCTGGCCTGCAGTGCAGAGGTTAATATAGAGTTCTCTGATAGGAGCTGGGGTGGAGCCATGCTAGAGGAGAGATTATAAAAGCAGTCAGGTGAGAGTCAGCTGGACTCTAGAGATGAACACATGGAGACAGGTAAGCTGACAGACAAAACTCTATTGCATAACCATGACACATATCAAGCGTGGCCAAAACAGCAGCCGCTTGTGCACCACATGCTTAACCAGACATATGACGACCTCCCATGCAGTCCGTTGGCAACAGCACTTAAAAGACCCACATCAAAGAACAAGGCGGACCTCTCCTTGCTTCTCATCAGCTGGGATCTCCAGGAGGAATGGAGGTATATAAATATGTGTCCCAGGTACTTGCGGCCAATCTGCTAGCGGTACACCAACATCGGATTTTAGCAGGCAATTTCCCTACCCCAGTTGCTAAACCGTCGAAAGAAATTCTGTCCCATCCATCCACATGCTCAGTGTCTGAATGCTAGCTTGGCCAAATTGCTAGTACTGCAACTGCTGCCTTTTCAGCTGGTAGACTCTGCCCCCTTTCGTGAATTTGTGGAATGTGCGGTACCTCAGTGGCAGGTTCCCAAATGACATTTCTTTTCACGGAAGGCCATTCTGGCTCTCTACCAGCATGTGGAAGGCAATGTCTTGGCCTCGTTGGACAGGGCGGTCAGCAGTAAGGTGCATATTACTGCTGACATGGTCCAGCAGGCATGGACAGGGAGGTTACCTTTTTTTCACGGCGCACTGGGTAACTCTGCTGGCAGCTGGGAAGGATGCAGGACAGGGTTCAGTATTGTTGGAGCTTGTTCTGCCACCATGCCTCCAAAATGCTAGTAGTGGTGATTCTGCCACAGCTCTCTCCTCCACCCCCTCCTCTTCTTCTTCCTCTATGGCCTCTTCCTCTGCAGATTTGTCCTCTGAACCAGTGGTGCTCCGTAGGCATTCAAGGAGCTACACAAGCACTCAGGCAAAAAGATGCCATGTGGTGCTTGAGTTGGTCTGGTTAGGGGACAGGAGCCACACTGGGGCAGAGATTCTGGCAGCTCTGTAGTGGCAGGCTCAGAGGTGGTTGACGCCATGCCAGCTTCATCCAGGAATGGTTGTATGCGACAATGGCACCAACCTCCTCTCCGCTCTCCGACAGGGACACTCGACCCATGTTCCCTGTTTGGTTCACGTCCTGAATTTGGTGGTGCAGCCGTTCTTGAGCAGGTACCTTGGTTTACAGGATCTCCTGAGGCAGGCCAGGAAAGTCTGTGGTCATTTCCGTTGGTCATATAATGCCAGTGCTCGGCTGGCTGACATTCAAAGAGAATGCAACCTGCCCAAGCACCGCCTCATTTGTGACATGCCCACCAGGTGGAACTCAATGTTGGCAATGCTGCAGCGGCTGCACATGCAGCAGAGGGCCATCAATGAGTACCTGTGTGAGTATGGCACCATGACAGGGTCAGGGGAGCTTGGCTTTTTTTTGCCACGCCAGTGGCTACTGATCAAGGATGCATGCACTGTCCTGTTACCATTTGAGGAGGCCACGAGGATGGTGAGCAGTAAAAGTGCATGCATCAGTGATACTGTCCCTCTTGTCTTGGAGGACACGCTTCGTGGAATAATGGACAGGGCACTTGAGGCAGAACAGCAGGAGGAAGAGGAGTACTTCCTTACCTCTCAAGGCCCCCTTATCCAGATAGTATTCCTGCGGGCCCGCCAATCACACAGGAAGAAGAAGAGGAGGAGGAGGAGGATTGTGTCAGCATGGAGGTGGAGGATAACACTCAGCATCAGCAGCAGTCTTCAAGAGATTGTTTTCAGTCCCCAGAAACCCATGGAGCTGTACGTGGCTGGGAGGAGGTGGTTGAGGATCATGTGATCCTTAGTGACCCAGAGGACTCATGATTGAATGCCTCTGCAAACTTACGCTGCATGGCCTCCCTGATCCTGCAAAGCCTGTGAAAGGACCCTCGGATTCATGGTATCAAGGAGAGGACTCATTACTAGCTGGCAACCCTTCTTGATGCAGGTTACAAGGGTAAGGTTGCAGAACTTACCCAGCAACCTTACCCAGCAGAGGATGAAACATCTTTCAGGCCTTGCAAAAAGGTTTGTGCAATGCGTTTCCAGAGCATGGGAGGTGACAATTTCCTGGTGCTGGACAACGTGTTGCTGAGGCTTCGTTCAGTCACAGAAAGAGCGGCGGAGAAGGTGTCAGGCTGACCGATGCCTTCAGACAATTCTTCAGTCCTCAGCGCCAAGGTCTGATTGGTTCCAGCAACCATCACCAGCGTCTGAATTACATGGAGACCTTTCCACTAGAACATCCATTGGGTTACTGGGTCTTGGGGATGGACCACTGACCAGAGCTTGCTCAATATGCAATTGAGCTACTGGCCTGTCCTGCATCCAGCGTTCTTTCTGAACGCACATTCAGTGCTGCTGGAGGCTTTGTAACTGATCACAGAGTGTGCCTGTCCACAGACTCTGTTGATCGGCTCACATTCATAAAAATGAATCAGTCTTGGATCACCAGATACCAAGCACCTGATGCTTATGTAACCAATTGATTTTTCTACGGATGTGAGATCCCTTGAGAACTGCATATGCTGAGTGACTATCTTATCATGTTGAGTGATTATCCTAGTCCTCCTCAATCTTCATGATGATAGCTTCTAAGAATATTTTTGGTTCAGGGCACCACCACCAATGCCTAAGGCCCAATTTTTCTGCCCCTGTTTAACAGGGGCATGCAATTACAATTTTTGATCAAATATTTAACAGCAGGGCTTTTTCCTGCTCTCAAAAAGAGTATCTGTAAGGGGCTGCAGTGTTGTGGCACCACCACTGCCTAAGGCCCAATTTTTCTGCCCCTGTTTAACAGGGGCACGCAATTACAATTTTTGCTCTAATATTTCACAGCAGGGCCCGTTCCTGTGCTCAACAAGAGAATCTGTGAGGAGTTACAGTTTTGTGGCACCACCACCACTGCCTAAGGTCCAATTTTTCTGCCCCTGTTTAACAGGGGAACGTAATTACAATTTTTGATCTAATATTTCACAGCAGGGCCCGTTCCTGCACTCAACAAAAGTTTCTGTGAGGCTTTACAGTGTTGTGCCACCACCACCACCACCTAAGGCCCAATTTTTCTGCCCCTGTTTAACAGGGGCGCATAATTACAATTTTTGATCTAATATTTCACAGCAGGGCCTGTTCCTGCACTCAACAAGAGTATCTGTGAGGCTTTACAGTGTTGTGCCATCACCATCACCACCACTGCCTAAGGCCCAATTTTTCTACCCCTGTTTAACAGGGGAACGTAATTACAATTTTTGATCTAATATTTCACAGCAGGGTCCGTTCCTGCACTCAACAAAAGTTTCTGTGAGGCTTTACAGTGTTGTGCCACCACCACCACCACCACCTAAGGCCCAATTTTTCTGCCCCTGTTTAACAGGGGTATGTAATTACAATTTTTGCTCAAATATTTCACAGCAGGGCCCGTTCCTGCGGTCAGCAAGAGTATCTGTGAGGCTTTACAGTGTTGTGCCATCACCACCACCACCACCACCACCACCGCCTAAGGCCCAATTTTTGTGCCCCTGTTTAACAGGGGCATGTAATTATAATTCTTGATATAATATTTCACAGCAGGGCCCGTTCCAGTGCCCACCAAGAGTAACTGTGAGGGCTTACAGTGTTCTGGTACCACCAACACCTAGGACCCAATCTTCAGCAGAGTGTATAGGGCAGGCCGTATAGTATATACAGGTGGTCCCCTATTTTCAAACATCCGACTTACAAACGACTCCTATTTACAAACGGAGGGAGACAACAGGAAGTGAGAGGAAATCTACCCCTAGGAAGGGAAAATTTTCTCCTGTAAGAGTTAATATGGGAAAAAAGGTGTTTCCACTGATGCTTTATCACCAATCCTAGTTTCCCTAATAATCCAAAATTTTCAAAATCCAATTGTCATTGGGACAGAAAGTGAGGTGAAATCTTCTGAACAGGGGCACAGACAGCAAAACAAATGTTACAGAGGTTATAACCCTTCCCTATGTTATCCAAAAAACTTAAAAATAGATTTTTTTTGGCTGGAGCTACACTTTAAAAATGTACCTGTTCCAAATTACAAACAGATTCAACTTAGGAACAAACCTACAGTCCCTATATCTTGTTTGTAACCCGGGGACCGCCTGTATACTGCTGTTCAGAGTATATAGGGCCTGGGGGCCCCACGCCTTTTTTTTTGTAATTTGGGTGCGGGGTTCCCCTTAATATCCATACCAGACCCAAAGGGCCTGGTAATGAGCTGGGGGGGAGGTACCCAATGCTGTTTTTCTCAATGTTTTTCATCTATATTGCCGGGACCCGACATTACAGCCGCAAGCAGTTTTAAATGACTTTTTTTCCTTTAGAAATGTCATTTTGTGCAGGGACTGTTCTAAACACAGGAAGAATGTGCCACTTTACAGGCATACTATAGTCACCCCCCGGGCATGATATTTAAAGGAATATTTCACTCTTATTGTTTCACTTTAAGCGTTATTAAAATCACTGCTCCCGTAAAAACGGCCGTTTTTAAAACCTTTTTTTGCATTAAAACATGTCCCCTGGGGCAGGACCCGGGTCCCCAAACACTTTTTATGTCAATAACTTGCATATTAGCCTTTAAAATTAGCACTTTTGATTTTTCACATTCGAGTCCCATAGACTTTAACGGTGTTCGAGTGTTCGCACAAATTTTTTGCCTGTTCGCATGTTCTGCCACTAACCGAACCGGGGGGTGTTCGGCTCATCCCTAATTGTGACTGATGATTGTTTTTTACTGTTCTGGTAAAAAATCTCAATTAAATTAATAATGTTTATAAAAGAATATGACAAAGATGACAGTCTGTGTTCCAGTTGGAAACAATTTCCACCACTATTTGTCCTGTCAGGAAATGAGGGGGGATTCCTCCACAGGGTCCCCAGACCACAGCAAAGGCATGGCAAGGTTTCTAGCCCTCTCTGAACAACAAAAAAAGGTTTTTGCTTGAATTGGATTTCAACATGTTGGAAAATCTCTGTGTGTGATACTGAGTTGTTCTGACAGTTGGAAGTACCAGTTCTCTGCTCCTGGGAAAGCCCTTTGGAATTCAAAAGTTTCAATGCTCAAAGTGAGGAAAGTGATATACTTATATGGGAAATGCAGCTGTATTTGTGTATTCATATGTTATCTGTTTACTTGTCTTGGTTATGCTGCCATCTTGTACTTCTATCCCTGACCAGGCTGAAAGAAAAGTTTGCACCCTTTTTACAAACTGACAAAGTTAATGTTTATACAATCGAAAAGTGTTTATAAAACTTTATATATTGTAGTGAGTCAGCCTGGGGCAGGGTTAGGAGAGCATTAACTGAAGAGAGCAGGTACTTTTCTGAGTGTTTGAGTGGGGCTATTTTGCTAGCAGTAAGGAAAACACCTGCATGCTGTCTGGAAGGCTTCACAAGTAGACTGTGACCTGCTGGGTAAGCTGGCTTGTAAAAGAGGCTTTAGCTCTAGCTAGAGCATTGCAAGTTAACCCTATAAGCCTGTGTGCTGCTGAACTGAAGTTTACCTGTGTGTGGGAACTGTATTTAAAGTGGAGTTCCACCCTAAAGTGGAACTTTCGCTCATCGGATTTCTCCCCCGCTCCGGTGTCACAATTGGCACCTTTCAGGGGGGAGGGGGGTGCAGACACCTGTATAATACAGGTATCTGCACCCACTTCCGGGTATAGCTAGCCGCAGCTAGCCACAGACTCCCCGCCCACCCCCCTTGTGTTGTGGGAAATACACAGTTCCCACAACACAACGGGGACCAGTGTAGACGTGCAGCCAGACTCGCGCATGCGCAGTGGGTAACCGGGCAGTGAAGCCGCACCGCTTACTTCCCGATTCCCTCAGTGAGAATGGCGGCGGCAGCACCCGAGGTTCGAGGGACGGTTCGGTCTCGGATGCCGACATCGCTGGACCCCGGGACAGGTGAGTGTCCTTATTTTAAAAGTCAGCAGCTGCAGTATTTGCAGCTGCTGACATCTAAAAAAATTTTTTTTGCGAAACTCCACTTTAAAAGGAAACCTGTCTTTTTTTGTTTGTTTTTGGTTTCATGCTGAATAAAGCACATTTTACTTTGATTAAACTGTCTCCCAGCCAGCTGTTCACCCCTCTGATCCCAACAATTGGTGGAGAATTTTGGATGATGTTACTGCTGTAATGCTACAATAAAATTTTCTATGGGGAAGCTGTCGAGTTGCTGATTTGTACATGTTATGGATTCTCTGTGACTTCAATTAGCCAGAGCACCGACCACACTTTACACTAACTACATCATACAACGGTAGAGCTTGGGTGAGTTTTCATTTGCTAATTGGTGGAGAATGCATTGGGCAGTTTGAGGGGTGCAGGCCAGTCCCATGTCCTGGGTTAAAGCTACACAGGCTGTGAAGACATCAATCAGCCATAACAATCACAGCCCCCCTTTATTATTATATTACAGCACCTTTGTAAAGAGGGGGTTCTCACCAAAACAGAGGCTGCCTTTTTCCACAAAGTTTATTTAAAAACTGCTGTACATCTACCACCTTCCACAAGTACATAAAGAGCTACAGTAATCCCCAGTATGCCCCATAGTAGCTTCTATGAAGAGTATTACCACCAGTTACTCCCTTTACATTGACCATTTTCTGCAGCCGTTATCACAGGCATTACCATTTTACATCTGTAATGGATTCCATCTTTTGGAGTTGCTTCGCCCCTACTCCTGGGAGCCCTCATATCTGTGGGTTTCCCCTGATGTATTTTCACTCAATACGCACAAACCAGGCAAGGTAGGCCTCCAAGCAGTTTTACATTTCCTTCCCAGTGCTCCCTATCTTAACCACTTGCCGACCGCCCTATAGCAGTTTTACTGCTACAAGGTAGCCATTCTGCGCAGGATCTAATAAAAGCACATCCCACACTGTTTAAAAACACTGGCTAACAGTTAATTCTTTGAGCATCCCTGATGTTTAACCCCTTCCCAGCCAGTGTCATTAGTACAGCGACAGTGCATGTTTTTAGCACTGATCACTGTATTAGTGTCACTGGTCCCCAAAACAAAAAGTGTCAGTTAATATCCAGACTGTCCACCACAATATCGCAGTCCCGCTATAAGTCGATGATGGCCGCCATAACTAGTAAAATAAATAAATTTACAAAAATTACAAACTGCAGTTTTGATCAAATATCACCAAAAGAAAGCTCTATTTGAGGGAAAAAAAGGACATATATTTTGTTTGGGTACAGCGTTGCATGACCGTGCAATTGTCAGTTAAAGTAATGCAGTGCTGTATCGCAAAAAATGGCCTGGTCATTTAATGGGGTAAATCTTCCGGGGGGATAATTGTTAACACCAAACAGTTTAACTTCATCCTGGCAGCCACAAAATTCTGCTTTGATCATAACTACTTTCAATTTGAGGGAGACTACTTCCTCCAGAAGATAGGTACAGCCATGGGGGCGGATTTTGCCCCTAGTTATGCAAACCTGACCATGGGGCTGTGGGAGACCAGGTGTATCTTGAACAATAATCCCTATGCAGTACACTTGGTCTTCTATGGATGCTATATTGATGAGATTATCATAATTTGGGATTGCCCAGCTGCGTTAGCATATTTCATATTGCAATTCTAATATTTTGGGGCTTTCCTTCACTTTTGCTGCCAATACCACTACCCTTTGTTTTCTGGATTCAGAATTTAGTCACCAGGACTTACTCACTGTAGCTAAACCCACCGCGGGGAACTGTTTTTTACATTTTACTAGTTGCCACCACCCCAAATGGGTAAAGAATGTCCCCAAGAGCCAATTTTGCAGTTTGAGGTATATTTGTATGAGAGTATAATATTTTAAACAACAAAGTGTAGCATTAAACAACAAAATCCTGGACAAGGGGTACCCTCCAGATGTGATCGAGGAAGCTTATTCCCTTTTTTGTCACATGATATTAATATCACTAAAGCTCAGAATACTGATGATACCCAGATGAGATTTATTACACAATATCATGCCTAGTATTGGAGGATAGAAGGTATCTTTCAAAAGCATTGGTCAATCCTACACAAGGATCCACACTTAAAACAGTCCATTTCCCAGGTACCTAAATTTGCCTACAGAAAAGAATCCAACATCAAGAGCCAACTTACAAATTCCCCAGCAAAATTAAATCTATCACAAAACGTGCCATAGGAAGGCAACTTACCTTAATTCCACTTCTAGGCGTGTTTAGTTGCAAAAAGCCACTATAATCTAGATATTCATAATTGTACACACAATTTTTAAACAATGTATCATGTGTTCAAATAATCCAGATATGCATAATTGTACACACAATTTTTAAACAATAAGTGAAGTCCAAACAATGATAATGAAGTGCTTAATCCCCAATGTTTTGTTTAATATCCAGCATATAAAGTTCTCTCAGACTCAAACACTTTTGCTGTGTGTTTCCCACAGTGACTGGCCAATTGCTCGGTGTGCTCCCAAAAACACCATGTGAAAGGTGAAGTGAATATCCCCACTCACCAGATGTTGTTGACCCTCTTTGTCTTATAACAAAAAAGGTCAAATAAGGCTTAAGAGGTCTCTGTGACAAAGATGCATCCACCGGCCAGTTCCCCACGTCCCCTCCTCACAGCAGTCAGTGGTTCCAAATAGAATTTCTTAGCAGGCAGGATGAAAAGAAAAAAACAGAGAATGAACTTCTCATAGGATGCATACTGGGCGTGCACTTTGCCCCCATAGCATCATCCTGGCAAATGTTCATGTAGAGCGACTTCACATCAACAGTAATCAGTATGGTGTGGTCCTCTGTATGAAAATCCTCCAGCATGTTAATTAATTGTTTGCTGTCCAGCAAATATGCTGGATACTGTTGTACTAGGGATTGCAAATATTCATCCAAATATTCCCAGGTCTAGAAAAAAGGGAATTTATTCAGCTGATTATGGGTCTGCCAGGTAGTGTAATTTGGTTCTTATGAACTTTAGGGATTTGGTAAATTACTGGTATTTTGGGGCCCTCTGGCATGAGGTATCTATATTCCTTCTTGTTTAAAATTCCTTTTTTATGCACTTTTTTTAGTAACTTTTTACATCTAGATCTATATTTTGCTATGGGTTTTGTTTTAGTTTTTCATATGTAGTTGTGAAACCTGGGATGCACGGTGTGTAACGCATGCTGACACCTAGGCGTCTTTGTTATCATCGCTAGCGTGGGTGCCTGTACAGAACATAATTTTCTATGTTTTTTGTATGCCAAACCTCACACAAGGGTTTTGATAAACTACCAATACTTTTTTACACTATGAGGAGTTCGTTCTCCATTTTTTCCTTTCATCCTGCCTGCTAAGAAATTCTATTTGGAACCACTGACTGCCATGAGGAGGGGACGTTGGGAACTGGCCGGTGGATGCATCTTTGTCACGGAGACCTTTTAAGCCTTATTTGACCTTTTTTGTTATAAGACAAAGAGGGTCAACAGCATCTGGTGAGTGGGGATCTTCACTTCACCTTTCACATGGTGTTTTTGGGAGCACACCAAGCAATTGGCCAGTCACTGTGGGAAACACACAGCAAAAGTTTTTGAGTCTTCTATTTATAGAAGCAAGTGCTGTTTTTTCACAGAGATCACCACTCTTGTGGATTATACATCACTGCTTAACCAATAGGTTTGAAACAGCAGCTGCACAATCACAGTAGTGTTATAGATATATACGTTTTTTCACAATTGGAGCAAGTGTATATAATTTTCAAAAAGCCCCCATGCCTGACATGGCCAGAAGTCCTTTATGGCAAATAGGAGAACTTTCCCCGAAGTTCCTTCTTCAACTGTTCATCCATGTATGTGGTCCATTGCCTCTCCTGTCCATGTGGGTTGCTATTTGTAGGTCAAACCATCAGGACCTTACACAAAAGGTTCAGGGAACATTGTGGGTTTATGAAAGAGGACAATACAAAACATAGCACACCACATCATTTCTCAGAGTACCACAAAAAATCCTTGCAAGATCTTAAAGTATGGGTCATTAAGTCCATAACAGATACATTTTCACCAGCCAAACATTTCCAACAATTATGTCAACAGGAAACATTTTGGATTTTTACCCTAGATACTCTTGCTTCAAAAGGCCTGAATGAAGAGATTGAAATTAATACCATTATCTGATTTATAACTGACATGAAATCTATTACCAACAATCCAGGTTCTAAATACCGTATGTCTATTATCTATATACTTTTACATTCAGTTTTTAGGTATGTTTGAAATATCTAATTACACTCATTGTGGACCTCCTTCCCTGGGTCACTTATTCATTCAGATTTTGTTTACATAGTTTAGGTTGTCCCTAATATTTGCTTGATTTTTTACCTGCACAACCTATTGTCTGTTTTACCACTTGAAGGTAAGTAGTGACATATGATAAACGCTACTATATATACAGGCTACAGTCCAGTACATAGGGTATTATATGGGGTAGGTGTATGATATCCCCTTGTATTATGTATAAACCTTTTCTCTGTTGGTAGATTATCTTTTTCTTGCCCACTGTGTGATGGGCGTCCACCTCATTTTTGGTTGCCTATATTCATACAACAGTAGGAACACTAGAACCTATATACTTCCTTTGCTAAACACACGTTTCCCATCTAGTAACCAAGGGTTTTTTCTATCCCCTCTACCTTTGGTTTCATTATTCATCTTGAATCTGAATTCATCTGAATGTGCTTGTAAGTGTGTCATATCTGCTGCAATTTTTTTTAGCAATTCACAAGTATATAGTTTTTAGCTTGTTACCTTTTATAGATATTATGTACATTAACTTACTTAATATCTTTTTTTTTACCTTTTTCTATATATTTTATATGTTTCTTTCATAAATAGTTTTTATGCACATGCAGTCCCCTTTAAGATAGGCTCTCTGTTGATGTGAATAGGACTAAACCACAGTAACAGTCTTTTTTCAGGTCCCACCTCCCCTGTGACCTATAATTGATTTCTCTGTATGGCGTCCAGGTTTGAAAAAGAAGCGGATGCTTTGAAAAATGTTACTGCCCATCCACGGCTCCGTGCTGATGTCACCTCTGGCTCAACTTTCCCCTGCATTCCACGCTGGTTCCTGCTGCTTCCAGCTACGACCTTTGGCAATCCCAGAGGCACGCTGTCAGTGCGGGGGCACTGTGCTACACCAGTAGAGTTTTGGAGGCTGTGTTGATTCACCATCCTACTGCAGTACTAGAGAAATGTCTGGCACCCCCTTGTGTTCCCCTTTTTCATGCAAATACAGGCATGCCCTTCCTCCAGATTGGCATCCACCCAGCAATGCATTTTGATATTTGCAGAACTTCTTCCAAGATCCGGCCCAGTGTTTGCATCAGGATTTAAGGGGTATATTGAGGCAGGGTGCTGTGATGTTTTCTGGAAGTTATGTACACCACCAAATTTACCCCTCGCACCACCCATGATCGGGCTGTATTGCATCAAGTAGCACAGTAACCCACTGATGGTAACTGTGTCCAAAATAAGGTATGCAATGAAAATGGACATTTTTTTTTCTTTAATTCATTAGAGTTTTAATGAGGAGGGAAAGGCAAATATAAACAGATTAAACTTTATCTTTAAATGATACTGTATGCACAGAAGTTTGAGTTTTTTTGAAAAAATATCCATTTTATAGTAGCACAAAAGCAGTACAGAGTAAAAACTTCAGTATGTACAGTATATGGGAATGTTTAGAGCCTAACCAGTTCTCATTCAAGCCAGGATTATGTACCTAAACATTGATCCATGCCTCCTCAGAGATGAATCACAAAGAAGATGTTTGTATGATAGTGTGCAATGAGATTTCATCTTTAAATCAAATAACGTGATTTCAGACACTTAAATGCAGTGTATATTCCAAAGTCAAACTTTTGCACAATCTAAAAGATTCTGGCAGAATAGTGCAACACTCTGAATAAGTATAGGAAAGAGGTTTGGGTGACAATGATAAAACTGGCACCATGCATGCTGTTCATAAGATGATTAGGAGCCCTCATAAATGCATAGAATCCCTACTGGATTTTACTGCAATACTCACTACAGGTGAAACACAACTTATAGCACAAGAAAATAAATTTCAAAGATATATAGTGAAGGAGGGATACATAAAATACTATGTATAATCAGAAAAATAGGTTGTCCACCATGCAAGGGAAGCTTCACTTTGCAAGGAATTTTTTCCCAGAGCTTAACGAATGCAGCGAAGTTTCACTCTCCAAAGAATACCCAATCACGTGCAAGGAAAATTTAAAAAAAAAAGATTTTTTGCTGGCAAACGATTGGATGACGGAAGTCAGCAGAGCTTCATCTCATTTACTAAGCCCTGGGGAAAATTCCCTTGCACAGTTAACAACCTATTTGTTGTAGTAAATCAACTCCACTATGTCTAATGTATTTTACCCAGGCTTAGGAACAAATGCATATAAAAAGAAAACAAGGTAATAAAAATGTAATGCAGTTTACTTGAATATTTATTAAACCTGCACAGCATACATTTTATCTTAACCAGACATATAAAAATTGAACATCCCCAAGGTCAATTTTCTCTATAAATTTCCATTGCCTTGTTTTGGGAACAGCTAAAAATCAAAATAAAATATATATTCATCATACATGAAATCATGAATGTTTTAATTCACCTTCCTTATTTAATGAACCCTTGTAAGCATACAAATATTTATATTCGGGTTCTAAAAATAAGTAGTAACTGAATTTATAAACCGTTTAATAAATAGACTGGTAATGAGTCAATCATGGTTTTTAATTAAAGATCATATTTTATTTTAAAGTCACCACTGTTTTGACTGAGCATGACCTATATATGTTGAATAAGCTTGCTTTCAAAATATAATTTCAGACAGTGCTCATCTCATCACACTGGAGGATTATGCAGTGAAATCTGATTTATTAAAATAGCACAGTAAGGTTAGAAAGAAATATGAACACTTAAAACAAGTCATGCTTTTCATTTTACATGAAGAATAATAAATTGCTGAGTACATATTATAGATTTTTTAAACATCTATGCTATGCAATGGTCCATAAAGCTCAAGTGCAGAGATTTCAAGATTTATGGCATCATAATAGTTATAGGTCATAAGCAGAAGAACAAACCAATATCATTTTGTGCTGGTATAATTATTTGATGTAAATCCTGGCAGGATATCTACAAGAAAGCAATGGAATAAATAACATAATGTTATAATAAAAAAGGGAAAACATATTTTCATTTTATTTTGACAATAAATATAACATAGTTAGTCTAAAAAAAATGTAAAGTTGGGCAATGGCCTTTATTAAGGTATAGTGAGCTGCCAGGAAAAGCAGGTATATGGTCTAATTTGTTGCACTGCTGTGCTGCTCTTGTGGCATATTAAGAATTTTGCTGTCTCAGAGTGAAAGGACATAGTTTGGGCTATGTTGTATAATCTTAGAAAAGGATTGCAGTTTCAGTGTCTTATGCTCTTATATACTAGTATCCACACATGCAATAATCTGCAGTATAATTAATGGTGTAAATGAACAACAAATTGATTGTCCTCAAAAAGATGGTGTGAGCCTTCATAGTGATCAGAAACTTTTTAAATCAAGATCCTATCATAGTCATCAAGGAACAGAAACTGTGTCTCACAAAAATTATATTAGGCTTGAAAGAAAAATATCAAGGCAACAACATACCAAAAAATAGATTAAAAGGAAAAACGAAATTCCAACTCAAAATTGTTTATACAATAATGGCAAAAAAATATATTGGCAACACAAATATATTAAAAACCATTACAATAATTCCTCTGGGGAGTGCAATAGATAAAATGTCATAAAATAATGTCATAAAAGAATAGATACAAATAACCAGCTGGCTGATAATAGAGAGGGAAATATATAGTAATTCAGTTAGACATGAACAGCATATGCTCCAATCAATAATTATATCCTGGTCATAAATCCCTATAAATCATCTAAATGAAAAGAAATTTCATGAAGAAAAAACATTTCTGTTGAATTGGCTTGGTTCTTTATATATAACAGCGTATTCTTCATTGAATCATATTATTTAATTATCCTGGTATCCTGGTATCCTGGACTAAAATTGCAGCCAAAATGGGCTGGTTATACACTTCTACATTTTCAAATGAATAAATTTTCTTGTTACTGTGGTCGAAAACCAATGTTAATTTGATCCCACTAATAATTAGAAAATGGAACCAACGTTCTTAAACCAAAAAATTTCGAACAAAATTCTACTAATGTATAGCCAGCTTTAGTGATCAGGTTTGCTCATAATCAGCAGGCGTTACAATAAGTAGCTTTTTACCAGAGGTAAAAATGTGTATGTATTTAAAGGTTTAAACTGTAGCCTAGTTAATAGTATCTACAGTACAGTAGATGCCTCAATGGTATGTTTACAATTAGTGGCTTTATATTGTTCGTAAAAATAATAGGTATTTATTTGCTTGAAGGCAAAAAATGTGCATATACTGTAAATCACACTATAGCTATGTTTGCAGTACTGTCATCTTTCCATCATTGATTAACACCTTGTGATTAATAATGTTTTTACTGTTGATAACTGACAAAATGCACACTAATTTAATGTGTGTAAGCACAGTCACTGGGATGGGTCACAAAACTTGCAGTTTAAATAATGATGTTGATCTAGTTAAAGTTTGAAATAATAATTTAGCAAAGCAAAAGTGTTGATACAATTGATAATGTTGTTGCTGTTGTTGGTAACTAGTTGGTGTAAAACAACTGCATACATGTGTATGCAATTGTTGGGGCAGTTCACATTGATTGCGTTCCTCAAACAATGTTGGCTGCATAAAGTCGATGAAAAGGAAACAAACAAAATTTTAAACATAAATAAGCAGCATAAAGCAGATTCAATACATATCACCTTGCATGCAAGGATGCTCATTGTTCACATATGGATTGCTTCAGATATGGATTGCTGCTTTTAATTTTGCTGTTGCATAAAGAACACCCACCCCAACAATGTCCATGGTATTCAGGCAGTCTTCCTGATCAAAAAAGGGCCCTATGCAGGAGAAGACTCATATAACCCCTACCCCAGTTACCCATACAGTATACTGTACTGGTATTGCCAAATTAATACAGGTTCATAGAGTTCATAGAGATGTGGAGGGGTACAGCAATCGGACGTGGCAGTTCACAGAATTGCAAAGAAGTGCAAAAAAGTAAAAAAAAAATAAAAAGGACTTTGAGGTGCCACGCATAACTCCAGAAAAATGAATAAAGAAACAAGCCATAGGTAACAGCAAGAGATCAGCGCTAACTGCACAGTGTAGGAGGCCATACAACAATTAAAAATTATAATTCTTTATTTATACAATGTAAAAACACATAAAATAAAGTGCACAACTTACAGCCTATCCCCACATGCCCAGGTTCTAGGTGTAATCCTGGACTCTGATCTATCCTTTAGGCCCCACGTGCAATCACTGACCAAATCTTCAAAATATGCCCCTTCCTAACCAATGACACCACAAAGCTAATAGTTCACTCCCTGGTCATCTTTAACCTTCACTACTGCAACTCCCTCCTCATTGGCTTATCTTTACATAGGCCAACCCCCCCTTCAGTCCATGATGAATGCTACTGCCAGGCTCATCCACCTTACCAACCGCTCCGTGTCTGCTACTCCTCTCTGTCAATCCCTCCATTGGCCAACAAATTAAATTCAAAATACTAACAACGTACAAAGCCATCCACAACTCAGCCCCCAGCCACACACTAGCCTAGTCTCAAAATACCAACCTAATCGTTCTCTTTGTTCCTCCCAAGACCTCTTGCTCTCTAGCTCCCTCATCACCTCCTCCCTGCTCACCTCCAAGACTTTTCCAGAGTCTCTACCATCCTATGAAACTCCCTACACCAATCTGTGCGATTGTATCCTACTCGGTTTGCTTTTAGACAATCCCTGAAAACCCTTCTCTTCAGAGAAGCCTATCTGGCCCCCACCTAACAACTGTACTTTTATTTTCTCCATCAGCTCATCCCCCACAGTTATTACCTTTTGTATCACTTGACCCTCCCTCCTAGATTGTAAGCTCTAACGAGCAGGGCCCTCTGATTCCTCCTGTATTGAATTGTATTGTAACTGTACTGTCTGCCCTCATGTTGTAAAGTGCTGCACAAACTTTTGGTACTATATAAATCCTGTATAATAATAATAATTCAGTAACAATAGTCAAACATATCCCTAGGATTATCCTAGGGATATGTTTGACTATTGTTACTGGATTTTATGTGTTTTTACATTGTATAAATAAAAATTTATATTTTTAAAGTGTTGTATGGCCTCCTACACTGTGCCGTTATAGTCCATTTTTATAGGCAACTGGAGCTGATTTTCTGCTGTTACCTATAGTTTGTTTCTAGATTACAAGAACGAGGCATTCCTAGTCTCCTCTATATCCAGAAAAATGAATACTCGACTGATTAAAATCCAAAACAAATTTTATTGACAGCATATTGCATTAAAATGTTCTACATTAATAAAAACACATTTTGCCCAATACAGGGTCAGATGTACTATGTGAATCTCCCTGAAATAGTGATAATCCTTCTAGGCCACAAAGCTCATACATATATATACTACAAAAGTATTAGGGCGCCTGCCTTTACACACACATGAATTTTAATAGCATCCCATTATTATTCCATAGGGTTCAATAATAAGTTGACCCACACTTTGCAGCTATAACAGCATCAACTCTTCTGGGAAGGCTGTCCACAATGTTTAGGAGTGTGTCTATGGGAATGTTTTACCATTCTTCCAGAAGTGCATTTGTGAGGTCAGGCACTGATGTGGACGAGCAGGCCTGGCACGCAGTCTCTGCTCTCATTCATCCCAAAGGTGTTCTATCTGGTTAAGGTCAGAACTCTGTCCAGGCCAGTCAAGTTACTCCACCCCAAACTCACTCATCCATGTCTTTATAAACCTTGCTTTGTACAAAGATGTCCACTGCCCAGCAGTATCTCTATGGGAGAGGAAGGGTGCGGGCGATGTTCTCTGCTGTCCCAGAAGAATCTCCTTCTAAAGCCCAGGATGGGCACCCTCTGTTAGTTGTAGCTGCTTTTTGGCAGCAGCCCCTCTGTCCTCTCTTCTGTCTTGTAAATTATGCAGTACTTTACTTTGCACCCTGTACATAGAGAACTTTTGAGCCTTGCACCCTGTATTTTGCGAGTTTTTGAACCCTACCCCCTATACACAGCAAACTTTTGAACTCTGTACCCTGGATGTAACGCCCTCCTGAGCCTTGCGCCCTGTATACAGAGCACTTCTGTATCATGACTCCTGTACATAGCACAATCATAAGTCCTGCACCCTGTAGGTAGAACACCCCTGAGTCCTGCCCCCTGTTCATAGCGCAATACTGAGTCCTGCACCCTGGACATAGCACAATACTGAGTCCTGCCTCCGGTAAGTAGCGCAATCTCGAGTCCTGCCCCCTGTACATAGCACACTCCAGAGTCCTGCCCCCTGTACATAGCACACTCCAGAGTCCTGCCCCCTGTACATAGCACACTCCAGAGTCCTGCACCCTGTATGTAGCAAACAATTTGGCTGCACCTACTCTTTCATGTGGTGTGCCCCCCCCTGTGGGGGGGGTTGTGGTGGGGGCATGGTTGAGCCCTGGGTGACACCATTAAGTGCACTGTAGCAGGCTAGACAGGAATGCCTGATGTTCTATCCTTCCAAGTGTCTACTGCTTTGTCCTGCTCATGCTGTCACTCCGCAGCAGCAGGACAGAGCACTGTGGCAGGCTAGGGGGAGAGAGCTGCTCCGATGCAGCGGTGCAGTAAAACATAGGCTGGGGGGGTGACACCATGTTTTACCACACCAGGGGATACCAACCTTAGTGACGCCACGGAGAAGAAGCCATGGTGGTTGCCCAGGCTGGGCTTCAAACATGTCTTTATCTATATCACATGGAGTTGAGAATATTAGTAGTTTGCAAAAGGAAGATCAAATTGTTTGTGCTTCCTTTAAGCTCACAGAAAGTGACAAGGACACTGCATTTCTAAGTAGATCAAAAAAAAATTTCTGTACTTGCTGAGAATGTTCCTAAAAAATGAAAACCAATGAAGCCACCATATCTAAGGACTGGTAAGCTACAGTACATTTCTGCTCTTGTGTTTAGATATTTCTTTTACTGAAGTAGATAGGTCTGCAGACTGGCCTTGCTGACATCTGTGTAAAATATCAGAAATATTTTTTTTTCTGGTAAAACAGTCCAAATATACTATATACAGTACATACAGTATATTATCTGTGTGTTTAGCTGCTTTCCTGGAATTCAGCTTTAATAAAGAAAGTTATTTGAATCACTTTATTAACCATTTAAAATGTTTAGCTAATTTCCTTGCATAATATAGTCCAATATAGTCCTGTTTCATACAAGTACAAACCACAAGCTTTTTTTTTTTTCTTTAAAATTCTCAAAACTCAGATATTCCATGCTGTAAATGAGGAGTGGTCACAGACAGGGAATAAAAGTCCAATCGCTGAAATATGTACTGTGCAAGTAAATAAACACACAGCTAGAATATGTATATGTGATTTATTTTTACCCGACAAAGGATTTGCAATTCCTTGCAGGCAGTCCATTGATCCAGGCACTGATGCCAGACCATTATCCAGCCACTCTGCCTCTAATGCAGGTGCATAACAGCTAAGGTTTTGGGTGCAAAAGCAGAAGATCCACATAATTTAAATGATTGGGGGGTTAATGTGTGTGCTACAGTTCCAGGGCTTTTTGGATCCAGCCTACAGTACCTACCAGTGGTATAAATATGGGGGAAGGCCTGGGTTCAGCACAGTTCGGATGGGCCACATCAGCAAGGACATACCACAGCTGCTGTAGAGAAGGACTGCTACGCCTTGCAGTTTGTCTGAGGCACTGGGGTTCAGGAGAACAACCAAAACCTGGAGAACGTCAAATTGGCCTAATACATTTCTAAGGTACGCCTGGGCAGCCAGCTAGGGGTAGTTGGGGACATTATGATATTACTGTTCATGTTGGACTGTACCATGAAACATTTCAGTAAAGTTGCATCAACTGTTTTGAGCCTGGTCTGAAGTTATTTAAAGGGGTGTACTGGGTCAGTAAGGCAATATGTAGGGTATGAAGCTTTGCTGCTACAAAAGGTCTATTTGGCAAGTCAAGCAAGAAGAGCAGTGTAGTTACTATGGGTAACCAAGCATGTGCAGGAAAAGTTGATCCCACCCGCATACTTCTTCTTTTTTATCAGACCTGCATTATGTTTAACTATTTGTTGCTTCCTGCATCACAGGTACAATGAGCAATATGGATAATAGAAAATGCTGCTAAAATACCTTGATGGACTGCAGAGAGTCTAAAATTTTAAAAGAATCTAAATAACCTTATTACTTACTGCTACTAATATTTTAGTGGTAGTTTCAGCAATAGTAGCAGTAGTAGTAGTAAGATTAATATAATAATAACAGTAGATGCTGCAATAATTGCTCACAAAACATAACTTTATTAAATGCATGACAGTTTGTATTATTGTATTCCTCTTTTCTTTACTACATTTTCTCCTTAAAACTAAAAAGTATTGGCTCTGGTAGTTTCATAGTTTATACTTTATGTAGTTTAGTATCCAAAATTATGCTCTTTTTCCCAATCTAACCAACTCTAAACCAGTTAGGTGAAACATCAGATGCTCCAATTCTATTAAACTGAAGTGTGAATATAAATTAAAGAAAATATAAAAAGTGACAAGCAAGGTTCAATCATTTCAAGCATATCATTTCACTATGCGTACTCATATAGCATCCTTAACCTTAACTAGAGAAGGTCACCCTGACCTTCTATTATACAGGCTTGAATGCTATTAGCCACAGCTTTTAATATCTTTTAAAAAATGTATTACTGCTTAAATTATTCCATTTTAGTATTTTTATTTTTGCTTGTAGAATGACAAATTACATTAAGTAGCACATTGCATACATGTATTCATACATGGATAAATCCATGTATGTGGAATTGTATGAAAGCTCTAACGGCACAATATAAATTAAATTGATTAATTTAATGTTTTTTTTAAAAAAAGTTAAAATAGTAAATTCACTACATTTTTTGAATTATGAATGCAGTTCCTAACTTAACCAGTTGAGCCCTAGACCATGCTGTTTACCCCCCTTCATGACCAGGCCATTTTTTGCGTTACTTTAACTGACAACATACATAGGCAGAGCTCCGTTCTGTATCTCTGCTCAGCGATCTGCGGGTACCAGCGGACATCCAGTGCCCGAAACATGCAGATTGGCTTCTGCTGTGAGTAATCACAGCAAAAGTGGTGCTCCCGTGGGTGCCCCTGTAAGAAGAAGTGCAGAACACACATATATATACGTAATTCTGCACTGGAGGGCCATCCTAAAGCAGTATATGTGCTATGGGGCGGTCAGCAAGTGGTTAAAATGTGACCATTGTTATCATTTCTGTCTGCGCAAACCCTACTTGATATTATCATTGGATTACAATAACAATTTATGCAAACTGATTATTTTTTTACACATGTAACATTAACAAATAAAAAGAGCTAGAATAAAGGAAGAGTTTCTTGCTATTACATAAACGTTGCATAAATCTCCTTTTATTCAAAATACTTTGGTTATACTATTTTAGGGTAAATACTAAGGACTGCATAAATCATGTAAAAGTTTTGTTTTTGATTTTTTATTTAAAGTGTCCTACCAATTGGTGTGCACAGCCTAGTACAGTGGATTTTCAGTGCTTCCCGCCGGTTATGGCAATTAATAAATAACTTAATAAATATGAATTTTGTTCAGACGATCAGTAGTATACAACAATAATTCCCTGAGTTATTTAATCTATGGGGAATTCTTACCAATGTATAAATATCTCCCAATTAAATTAATAAGTTAATAGAATTTATTAAAATACAAGTATAATTATACAACCTCATACAAACCCCGAATTGCTGGTGAATAATATTTCATACACATAATCATTAAATCATAATTTAACATCATAAAATCATTTTTTTTTAATTTCAAAGTAACCCCAGGATAGCCCCAACCAATTATAAAAGGGGTGTTTAACCGTGCCTCTAACTATTAAAAATAATATCTCTTGTTGCTCATAAGACGACTTTCTGACTTTCTCTGTCTGGAAGAAAGACGGAAATATATCTTGAGGAGCCAACAGATAGATATTACCAAATTTGAAATAAGTTCCAACTTCAAAGGAGCTGCCAAATTAGAGTGGACAATAGACCATTTTCCTGGGACCACAATAGCCAAATTACTTGCAATACATGTTTATACTTAAATAGCTGCTGACTTTTAATAATCGAACACTTACCTGTCCCATGGTCCAGCGATGCGGGGGATCAAAGCCCCGCTCATCCTGCCCTCCATTTGCCGGCATTTTAACTGTGGGCGCCTGGCTGTGGCTTCACAGCCGGGCACCCACTGCGCATGTGCGAGTCGCACGCTGTCACTGGCCACGCAATCATCTGGGACCGGTCACATGTCCCAGATGATTGACAATAGGGAGGGGGGAGAGGCAATCTCCCTTCCTGCACCGAGGAAAGTGACATCAGGAGCCCAGGTGCCGAAGGAGGCAGACTACAAGGGACCCCCTAGCAACAGGCATTTAGAGATGAGTAAAAAAAAAATTTTTCTCCAAATGTTTTTTTTTTTTTTTTTTTTTTTTAACACATTAATATATTTTTTTTGGGGGGGTGGAAATCCACTTTAATTTCACCCAGACACGGCTTCAACACACAGCATAGACAAATAATGTGGGAACATTATTAATTACTAAACTACCCTACACAGTGTACATGATAAGGTTAAACATAAATGGTAACATGCAATTCCTACAATTTTTGGAGGAAAAAGTTGATTAGTATTTGTATGGTCTGTATCTCACCACTACTTAAAAGGGGAAGATGTCCAAAGGGCAACCAGTATATTTGATTTGTCCTAGCAGCAAAGTCCAACGAGATGGGGAGTGGAGTCAAATATAACCAAGCTTTGGGTTCGTCCAGAGAGTGTATCAGCGTGTGGGTGTGTGGTCCTCGATCTCGAATCATGTGTGTTTTTATGGGGTACTATCCTATTGTTGAATTGTTACCTTCCCACCTCATGTTTACCATCTCATGATTGGTTGGTTCCAAATATGAGCGGTAACTGTCCAATTCTCACTCGCCCATTAGTGATCACTGTAGTTGTGTAATCAAAATAATGGTGTCTTGTACTATTAAGAAATGTATTTTAATATGTTTTATGATACTGTGATATGGTTATTGCTTGCCTTCGTGACCCTTTTATTCACTGTCCCCATCTCGTATACTTTGCTGGCTATAAGAAATTTAGACCTAAACAATTATCTTGAGACTGTCAGGTATTCATCGGATAAAACAAACAGAACCTTTCAACCATATAATACTGGTGCCAAGTCCTTGTCTAATATGTGGATGACTCCAGTATTATTGATCTTTTTATATATCCAGTATACTACATTTAATATATATAGATTTTGTAGTTATGTTTAAAACTTGTAACTGGGGTCCTACTGGTGTAAAATTACCCGGGCGTCTCTGCCATTCTCTGGGGTCAGTTAAATCCACACCAGGTTTCTATTGAGGAGGCAACCTTGTTCTTAAAACAATGGGGCTGTTTAACATGGACTTTCCTTGATCAAAGACTTTTGATATCCAGACTTCAAATCATCAGTTCACCATTGTCAGCTGGGGTTGAGTTAAGTGGGGACCATGACAATACCGAGCATCAGAATGTGAAAAAGAGGGGATTTAAGTAACTTTAAATGTGGCATGGTTTTTGGTGCGAGACAGACTGGTCTGAGTATTTTAAAAACTGCTGATCTACTGGGATTTTCATGCACAACCATCTCTAGGGTTTACAGAGAATGGTCCAAAAAAGAGAAAAAAGAGTGGTCTGATGAGACCAAGATAAACTTACTTGGTTCAGATGGTCTCAAGCATGTGTGGCCGCAACCAGATGAGTAGTACAAAGACAAGTGTGTCTTGCCTACGGTCAAGCATGGTGATGGGAGTGTCATGGTCTAGGGCTGCATGAGTGCTGCCAGCACTGGGGAGCTACAGTTCATTGAGGGACCCATGAATGCCAACATGTACTATGACATACTGAAGCAGAACATGATCCCCTCCCTTCAGGGACTGGGCCGCAGGGCAGTATTCCAACATGATAACAACCCCAAACACACCTCCAGGACAACCACTACCTTGCATCTGTGGGACATCTTCAAATGGAAGGTGGAGCCTAACATCCACCAGCTCTGTGATGTCATCATGGAGGAGTGTAAGAGGACTCCAGTGACAGCCTGTGAAGCTCTGGTGAACTACATGCCCAAGAGGGTTAAGGCAGTGCTGTAAAATAATGGCGGCCACACAAAATATTGACACTTTGGGCCCAATTTGGACATTTTCACTTAGGGGTGTACTCACTTTTGTTGCCAGGGGTTTAGACATTAATGGCTGTATGTTGAGTTATTTTGAGGGGACAGCAAATTTACACTGTTATACAAGCAGTACACTCACTACTTTACATTATAGCAAAGTGCAATTTCTTCAGTGTTGAAAAGATATTATAAAATATTTACAAAAATGTGAGGGGTGTACTCACTTTTTTTACTTATTTTTTACTATTTCGGCCTGTTTTCCTTTAATAATAATAAAAAAAAACACAGGAGATATATGTTACCATTTACCACCAAATGAAATCCCAATTTGTCCTGAAAATAAAAAGGTATACACAAAGCAGTTGCAATAATATGTACAATTTTACTAACACATGTCAAAGTTGCAAAATTGTGTTCAGGCATTAAGATTTGTGTTACTCTGAATCACAAGGGAGTAAACATATGTACAAGGCTACATTCACACCGGCGATTTGGGCTGGTGCGAATTGAAGCAGCATGCAGTGGCTCTCAGTGGCTAGGTTCAGCTGCCAGTCCTGTTAACTGTGATGACAGATCACCCGTGGACGCAGGTATTTGCAGCTGTCCGCACAGCCAGTGATTAACTGTGGTGATCACTGCTGAACGCACCTTGTGTGCATCCAGCAGCCATCACTGCAGGCAATCGCTGGCTGTGCAGAGAGCCTCGAATAGCTGCAGCCATTGATAGCCTGCCATTATAGTGAACAGGCAGGTAGTGGCAGTGGCGTAGCGTGGGCTGTCAGCACCCGGGGCAAGGCAAGTAATTTGCGCCCCCCCAACCTGTGGACTTTTATCACTCCCCGAGTCCCTTCAAATACAATAGTACTGACCTACCTGATTCCTATACTAACCATTACACACTACACTGACCACTATACTATACTGTCCACTACACTAAGAACTACACTGACCACTATACTGTCCACTACACTACACTGACCACTATACTGACCACTGCACTACACTGACCACTATACTGTCCACTACACTGACCACTATACTACACTGACCACTATACTGTCCACTACACTACACTGTCCACTACACTGACCCCTATACTACACTGACCACTATACTGTCCACTACACTACACTGTCCACTACACTGACCACTATACTGACCACTACACTGAGAACTACACTGTCCACTACACTATACTATACTGACCACTATACTACACTGAGAACTACACTACAGTGACCATTACACTGTCCACTACACTACACTGACCACTATACTATACACTCCACTACACTGTCCACTATACTACACTGACCACTATACTATACTGTCCACTACACTATACTGACCACTACACTAACCACTATACTGTGCACTATACTGACCACTACACTATACTGTCCACTATATTGACCACTACACTGAGAACTACACTACACTGACCACTATACTGTCCACTACACTACACTGACCACTATACTACACTGTCCACTACACTACACTGACCACTATACTGACCACTACACTATACAGACCACAATACTACACTGTCCACTACACTACACTGACCACTACACTACACTGTTCACTATACTACACTGACCACTACACTATACTGACCACTACACTATACTGACCACTACACTATACTGACCACAATACTACACTGTCTTCTACACTACACTAACCACTACACTGTCCACTACACTACACTGACCACTACACTATATTGACCACTACACTACACTGATCACTACACTACACTGACCACTACACTACACTGACCACTACACTATACTGACCACAATACTACACTGACCACTACACTGTCCACTAGACTACACTGACCACTACACTATACAGACTACAGTACTACACTGTCCACTATACTACACTGTCCACTACACTACACTGACCACTACACTATACAGACTACAATAATACACTGTCCACTATACTACACTGTCCACTATACTACACTGACCACAATACTACACTGACCACTATATTACACTGTCCACTACACTACACTGACCACTACACTATACTGACCACTACACTATACTGACCACTATACTACACTGTCCACTACACTATACTGTCCACTACACTATACTGTCCACTACACTACACTGACTACAATACTACACTGACCACTATACTACACTGTCCACTACACTATACTGACCACTACACTATACTGACCACTATACTACACTGTACACTATGCTGTCCTTCCTAGTCTTCCTATACTGACACTACACATATGGCGCCTGTCTCTTCTCTCCCCCTGTGTTTATCCATTCCTCACCTTCTTGTCTTGCATCGTCTGGAGGATAGAAGGAGGAGGAGGAGAAGACAGCTGCCCCGGCGGCTCACACTCTCCAGTGTTCGTCTCCCCCGCGCTCCGGCCAGCATGTTCATTGTTTCCCGGCGGACTGTGACTGGGTGTATGGGGGTCATGTGCGGAGGCGGGACTTCAGGAGCAACTGTGATAGGCCAGCCCCATGCCGCACATGACCCCCATACGCCCAATCCCAGGGCGCCAAATACTGGACATGGCGGCGGAGCGCGGAGGACACAGGAAATTAAATTAGGAGGAGGCAGCCAGTAGTGACACTACTGGCACGAAATTGCGCCCCCTAAATGTCGCGCCCGGGGCCACGGCACCCCCCGCCGCCCCCACGCTACGCCACTGGGTAGTGGCACCTAGCTGCTGAGAAGTGGGAAAAAAGTGGCATGTACCATGTATTGAACACAGAGCTGGAAAATACTATCTACATGATAAGATTACCACCCCAGTGATGCTTCATTTTTAGAGGCAAATTGAATTTTATTGTTTTAAAGTTTACAGAAGAATAAAAAACAAAACACAGAACAGAGGCATAAGCCGTACAATAAAACAAAATCAGGTAAACACACATATGTATAAGGCCTCAAAAAGGACAAATACACTAGGTCGGCTTAAACAATTTTCAACATAATAGCATTATCAAAAATATAAAAGGAAAAAGGAGATGTGAGGAAATGTTTAATCCACTGGTAATATCTGTCCTTTGGCGTGCAGTACTGAGCTCCACCAGCAGGTGTCTCCTGGCAGTTTGGAACTGTCAGGAGAGCTTTTCCCTGCTGATGTTATGTCATCTTTAGGCCGCAGTACTGGTGTCCACCAGCAGATGGATCCTGGCAGTGTGAAGCAGACAGCACCTCCTACAATCAGGTGTCACTTGAGGCCAATCACAGGCCTATAAATACCCGAAAAGCACTCACATGTTTGCCTTGGTTTCGTCCTTGCGCTGTCAGGAGAGCTTTTCCCTGCTGATGTTATGTCATCTTTAGGCCGCAGTACTGGCGTCCACCAGCGGATGGATCCTGGCAGTGTGGAGCAGACAGCACCTCCTACAATCAGGTGTCACTTGAGGCCAATCACAAGCCTATAAATACCCGGAAAGCACTCACGTGTTTGCCTTGGTTTCGTCCTTGCGCTCTGACCCACTAGCTTGTGATCTGATCCTGATTCTGAACCTGTTCCTGTTCCCTGAACCTGTGACCCATGTATCTGATACTGTCTCCCTGTCCTGATCCCTATCCAGTCCCACCTGTTACCTTGCATCCCTGCCCTGCAGTCTGTTCCAGCTATCCTCTCCCTGTCCTGTGTTCCTTACCCCATCTGCTGATCTCCCTGTGTATGACCTTGGCCTGGCTTACATTTATGTTTCTGTAACATCCCCTGTCCATCTGCTGATCTGCTGTGTATGACCTTGGCCTGGCTATTGTTTATGATCCTGTTATTTCCCATTTATTGTACTTATCTAACCATTGTTATTTGTGGGTCTCTGTCTGTTGGTTGGTTATTGCACATAGTGTCATATTGGAGGTGGTTGTACTTATATTATTCACTTACTTTAATAAATCATCTATATTTCACTTATACACATCTGGGTTTCCTCTGTTGCAGTCCACACAGTTCTGGTCTTATCTGGTACATGACAGGAGAATACAGCAAACTGAACCCAAACACTAGATCTCTAGATATTACAAACGGTAGTGCAAATGAGCTACAGTACTATAGTAGGTGTAAAGCCCAAGGTATCAAAATAGAAGATAATATTCTGAGACATCTTATATCCCTAAGGGGAAGATAAAAAAAGAAAAAAAACAGCAAGGGGGAGGGGAAAGGATCCTTGAGGACAGAACCCAAATGCCAATGCAATGTTAGACTTTACGATGGGGTGATACTAGAAAGATCATATGTAGAAAAAAAACTCATAATGGGACTTTAGCGGCACTGGTTTCTTATATAGGTAAAATAGAGGAAGGTCGAAAAGATTTTTGGAAAAAGTTTACAATTTCTTTATTATTATAAAAATATACAAAGAAATTACAATAAATATTAAAATTGGGTTGGTTAGTCTATCTAGATACAATGTACTCAAGAGGGGAATTACCAAATAGAAAATGATGATGGAAGACACCCAACGCGTTTCAAAATAGATCTTTCTTCTTTCGGGGTGCAAAATACATTAAAAGAAATAGATTACATTCTTTAGAGTGGTAGGTGCATCTAGAAATAATACCCAAAATTAAAAATAAGCTTCACAATGTACTCTGAGCATCACCGGGGGGGGGGGGGATTGGGCGTCAATGCCAATGCCCAGTTAGTGATCCGCTGGGGTCGGATAATTCAACACATGATGGTGTATATACTAAATCTGGAGTGTCCATACAGAGCGTACAAAGAAATAAGGACAACACAAAAAACAAAACTGGGAACCCGATAAGTATATAGTATGAGGGTAACTCCATCAATAATTGTAGGGTGTGTATACAGATGGCAAAACTGTCACACAAAAAAGAAAATAAAATACCTGCACACCCATGGGTTATCTCCTCAAAATGTTTTTTATTATAAAAAATTGCATCAAAAACAGCTCTGAATCACAATCCTCCTCCCCCACATATAATCCCACATCCCCCACAAAGCCTTACCATATATACTGTAACCCTCCAATTAATCAATACTTTGTAAAAACATTCCTATCCCCATATTCCCCTCAGTGCAAAAATGAGGGACCTCAGTAGATCCCCTCTAGGTGGTGCTGGAACCATGGACTGTGCTACCCCCCCCCCCCCCCACTAGATGGTCCCCCTGAAATTAGCGCCTGTATCCATAACTAGCCAATATATTACCAAACTACTGCAATAGTTTACCAGCCTGAGTATAGGGTTCTGTACCTTAAAACCACAATGGATGAATACAGTAAGCCAATACCAGGTCAGGAGATGCTTAATTAAACTGGTATCGCTGAATGGTGAGCTTCTCTATATAGAGGAATGAAATATACACCAATTCTGATCCCACCTCGATATATATCAAAAAGAAAAAATAATTCTGGTTGTAAATGTGTGTACCGAGGGGTCAGACCGTGAGAGCTGTTTGAATAGTATAGGAGTTATTCATCCACTGAAAATGTAACTAATAGTTCAGTGCAATGTCACATATAAATATGGATCCTGTTGGAAGATCCCTCAGATAAATTCCTGTCAAACACTATTAGAAGGGAGGATTTATACATACATCCAATCCGGCCAGTGAGTGTATCAATCCCGCCGATCCAGGTATGCCACTAAGACTGCCAATATGATCGGTATGTGTATGAGTGCACTCAAAGATCAGAGCCCTCATGTGCTTGCTGGCGTGTTGAAAATATAGAGAACATCCAAATAGTTACAATCAGTGACATAAAGATGATGACGAGGTTGTTATTCCATGGATCAGATAAAAAGTGCAGGGAAGCCAGATAATACTGGCTAAAAAGCAATGCTGCCAAATAGGTTCTTGCCACTTCATCTGTGGAGTCTGTGCAATCTGTGCAATCTGTTGCCAGCACAGGTAATCCTATAACCTCCAAACAACCATCATTCCGGTAATAGCAATGATAGCAGTTCATGCAATATCCTTGAATATTATAATGGGTAGTTTGTGGAGTTCCATTTAATATGCTAGGGATGCAGTACTTCAGGGGATTGGAGGGGGGGAGGTGTCAGTTCCTGTGTAGAAGCTGTCTACATATGTTTCGTTCCTCACGGAACTTCTTCAGGATAAACTTTTTGTGGTAATAACCCATGGGTGTGCAGGTATTTTCTTTTCTTTTTTGTGTGTCCATACAGAGCCAGCAGCATTTTAGATCATTTTGTTTATGGTCATCAGGGATAGAGGGGTGTTGGGTTGGATAACATTTAAGTTTATTGAATAATCTGTGTGACATCATGAAAAAATTATGGTCTATTTGTCCATGGTCTATTTGAAGGATGGAAGGATCCCAGGGTCATATTTTCAAAGACTGTGATCTTAGACTGCATCCATACAGATGGTTGTGTGGTCTGAGGGCAGCTGATAGAAGGTTCATAAAACCCCATGGGGGAATATTAAGACTTGGAAAGATGTCCTTGTCTCAACTATCTCAGGGGTGGTGGGGATTGCGATTTTGCACGGTATAAATTCATGAATGGCGTCTGAGGAGGAAAAGTGGATCCAAATATACCAAAGAGTCTTGTACTTATCAAAAGAGTCAGATTCTATGGCTATCATCTCTTCCATCCTCTTGATGTCATTAACAGTAGATACCTAGAGGGTAATGGGGGAGTTGTGGGGGATTTCCAAAATTGAGGGATAATTTGTCTGGCCATCGATAGAAAAAAACGTAGAAGGCTCTTCTTTTGGGAAATTATAGAGCCCAGTAGGGTTGCAGAGATTCATCATAGATCCTGTTATAGCTTGCAAAGACCGTGGACCAAAAAGGTTTAATGAGTGGACAGTTCCACGAAATATGAAGATAAGAGCCTCTTGCATGACCACAACACCAGCATGTGGAAAGTGTAGTGGGAAAAATTTGGTTGAGAATTAGATGCTTCATTTTTAACCTATCATACTTTGGTTAAGGGATGCTTCAGCATCCAAAGTCAATCAATGCTGTCATCACTTATGCACATTAAAGTTTTCCCAAGCAATGTTGGGACTCACAAGTTCTGATGCTTTGGGGTCAGCACAGCGTTGCTAGTCTATTGGTCTTTAAATTTTCAGAGAATCCACAAAAATACACAGGTTATGTGCCCCTACATGATATACTGTATGCATCTAAATTCCATGTGTCCATAAGAGCAGTTCACTGTTTTATAACTGACACTCCATATGCATAGCATTGAGACCTAGCTGAGGCTGTCATGCACTGTAAAAGATTAGCTATGGTATAATTTCCAAACTATTTTGCATTAGCTGCCTGATGGTGCATAGGGTAGGAAGATAGGGTCGGCTTGTGTGATGCAAGTGTGAGCTGTTTAACAGAGGAATTTCAAAGTTTAGAAATGTGTAAGTTATGTTGGGAAACTGACAATTGATGGTAAAAAAGGAAGTGGGCCTATGCTGCTGATTCTCGTGGAAGCACAGATCAACACTGGCACAAATCATACAAGGTGACCATATACACCTATCAACCATAACCATCTATCTAATATTGAGTAGGTCCCCTTTATCTGCCAAAACAGCCCTGACTCATTGAGGTATGGATGTCATTAGACCTCTGAAGGTATGCTGTGGTTTCTGGCAACAAGCCTTCTGTAGTGGATCCGTTAAGTCCTGTGAGTTGTGAGGTGGGGCCTCTATGGATCGGTGTATGTATGCATGTGTGTGTGCATATGTATGTATGTGTGTGTGTGCATGTATGTATGCATGTGAGTGTGAATGTATGTGTATGTGCATGTGTTTATCAGTGGTGGTGCGTCCATAAGGGCGCACGTGCGCCGCCCCCTCTCTCCAGCCACCCCCTCTATGATCAATGGATAGATTCATGCATAGCACCACCGCTGCCACCCCCATATTTAGGTGTCCGGTCCCTTTTCCGGCGCCGGGCGCCTGAATTACTTCGATGGGGTGTTTTTGAAGCACCCTAATAGGCTTCAAAATAGGTGAACTGCGAGTGCCATGCTTGACGTTCACAGTCCACCCAGGGGTGTTAGAAAAGCGAATTTTTTTATTCACTTTCCTAACACTGAACTGCCTTTCCGCCAATCAGGTGTGCGGGTCTTTTACCCATCACCTGATTTGCTGAAACGATAGGCGCGGATATTGGATGCCTATCAGGAGGAGAGGACGAGAGATGAGGACTGCAGGACACGCATGGAGGGCCCCGCTTGTGGCTGTCTCCTGCTGCCCCACTGAGACAGGGCAAGTGCCGGGCAGTGCGAGGGGGGGACGGCAAATTTGCGGGGTGGGATTTACAGTGGCGGCATTCGATGGCACAGTTGCAGCACTTGATGGCACACCGGCAGCATTTGATGGGCACACTGGCGGCATTTTATGGGCAAAGTGGCAGCATTTGATGGCACAGTGGCAGACTTTGATGGGCACAGTGGCAGCGTTTGATGGGCACAGTGGCAATGAATGATGGGCACAGTGGCAGCATTTGATGGCACACTGGCAGCATTTAATGGGCACACTGGCGGCATTTGATGGCATAGTGGCAGAGTTTGATGGACACAGTGGCGGCATTTGATGGGCACAGTGGCAGCATTTGATGGCACAGTGGTGGCATTTGATGGCACAGTGATGGCATTTGATGGGCACAGTGGTGGTGTTTGATGGCACAGTGGCGGCTTTTGATGGGCACAGTGGCAGCTTTTGATGGGCACAGTGGCAGCGTTTGATGGGCATGGTGCTGCAATTGATGGGCACAGTGGCTGCAATTGATGAACACAGTGGCTGCAAGTGATGTTTTTTTTTTTAAGAATTTTTCAGTTTGCTTGCGCCCCCCTAAAAATTTAAAACACCAGCCGCCACTGGTTTATATTTGCATTTATATATATATATATATATATATATATATATATATATATATATATGTGTGTGTGTGTGTGTGTGTGTGTGTATATATATATATATATATGCAGTATATGTGTGTGTATTATGTGTGTGTATTTGATGGCACAGTGGTGGCATTTGATGGCACAGTGGTGGCATTTGATGGGCACAGTGGTGGTGTTTGATGGTACAGTGGTGGCTTTTGATGGGCACAGTGGCAGCATTTGATCGGCACGGTGGCTGCAATTGATGGGCACAGTGACTGCAATTGATGAGCACAGTGGCTGCAATTGATGTTTTTTTTCAGAATTTTTCAGTTTGCCCGCGCCCCCCTAAAAATGTAAAACACCAGCCGCCACTGGTTTATATGTGCATTTATATATATGCGTGTGTGTGTGTGTGTGTATGTATATATATATACAATATATGTGTGTGTATTATGTGTGTGTGTTTACATGTATGTATGCACATTTTATGTATGCGCTTTATATCCTGACCCCCTATAGATGTACAATCAGAACCTATTTTTTAATTTTTTTTGCTTGTTCATAGTACCAGCAAAAAAATACTGTTCCTCCGAAAAGCGACCCATGCTCAGATCACTTTTCAGAGGCATTTGACAGCCGGTAAAGAGGCAATATGTTGCCTACTGACCACCAGTTTTAACTCCTTAAATGCATCATCACTATGCTGCAACTGCATGCAATGCACACAGTTGCAGGGTGGTTGCAGTGTAGCCCCATTCACCTAGGGGTATACTTCAAGGGTGCCCTGACTGGAAAAAGATTGAAAAACACCGACATAGAGGAACCCATCTCTTCATTTTCCTCCTGCAGCCGCTGAATGCCTGTGGGAGGGAGAGGAGGAAAAGTGGGGGAAATGGAGAAATTGATTCCTTTATATGCAGCCACCCACTTGCGACTGGGCCCTGTTGTTCCGCCACCGGGCTCGGAGAAAAGAGCCCTGTCCGGGGGTCAGGGTGGCCCTTGATGGTTTCTTGCATCGGGCCCTGAAGATTCTAGTTAGGCCACTGGGTGAGGTTTGGGTTCACCGAATGAGTTTCACATTTCCAGCGAATGTATGTGCAGATTGGAAATATTTTAAACCGTAATGCACTGCATGGCCTTAGAACAGTATGGCCAGCAGGCTTAGAAATTAAAATAAAGAGTATGTGGTTAGGCCAGCCCTTTACAATATAAGGTGGGCCACAGAGCAGCCACAGTGTCAATGAATTGGAACCTGACACTGTTCATAGGGAGAGATTGGGGTAAATTTGCAAGCTGTACTTTAATATTGCTAGCTAACTTTCTTTTTGTTTTTAGGGCCTTTCTTTTAAGCTTAGGGTACTTAAAGGTGTTGTAAAGTAAGAAGGCTTTTTATCTTAATACAAGCGTTCTGTGTGCAGCAGGCCCCCTCAGCCCCCTAATAGTTACCTGACCCCCCTCTCTGTCCAGGGATTGAAGTGGGGAGTTTGGGACTTTAAATGAGGCCATGGACAACGTGGAGGTGGATAAGATTAAGGTACAAATTTATTGATCAGATGAAGTGCATAAAACATATCAAGACAAAACCACATAAAGAAAGACAAAAACACATGTGTATGCGCATATGCGATATAGGCATCAAGAATACTTCAAACTTGGCGCCACATACTGGTCTCATTAGATAATATATACATTTCAAAGATTTCATATATGTACATGTGACCATACAACAGCACAATGGAGGGAATAAAAGTACGTATAATAGACAGGAAAACCATAATAAAAAGATGTTCTAGGTGGGCGTTATACTATAAACATGTGTCTGTATCCCAAAGCCTGACGCGTTTCGTGTAGATAACACTCATCAGAGGCCAGATGGTCGGGGATTTCTAGAAAATATGATAAAATATATTGTAAATCTTCTGATAACTAATGCTGACAAAGAGAGGCGGGTGGGCCACCCTAAGTACTTACATACAGTCAGTAACCTAAGGTGTGGCGGGGACAGAGCCAAGGCCAACAGGCATCTGTCCTGGGAGCTGAGGTATTATGGGGTGTGTGCTGGTGGGCCGGATACACTGAACCCCCCCCCGAGATGTGGGGGCCCACGTGCTGGTATAGGTGATGGAGGCAAGCACAGAAAAGGAGCGCCAGTGTTGGCTACCTAAGAAAAGGTAAATGAAACAGTATATCAAAAATGTGCTAATATGATAGACAAACGGAGTAGTGTCTATCTGATGGGAATGGTGAAACCCGGAAGTCTGTGCAAGGGAAAAATGTAATTGAAAAAATAAAAATAAATAAATTGGGTATAACCACATCCAGAACCCGGTGGAGTGTGGTATGTAAGAAAATAAAACAAGACAAACAGCAGAGACATTACCAATTTCACCAGACCAATCAAAATGGAAAGAACTAGCTAGCAAAAGAGTGGGTAGAATAACCTTGTGGTAGCTTGCATGCGTCTCAAGGAGGGAGAGAAGGCGCTGTAATGTGCTGTAGCATCTCCAGTCAGGGGCACCCAAAATGTGTCAGGGGAGGCCAGATATACCCGACGCTCACACGTGCAAGCTGGCCCCTAACTAGCGTCACCCGAGCATGGCAGGAAAAGGGGAGGGGCTCTGACGCAGATGGTGAGCTCCGTCTGTCAGCAATGCCCATGTTCCCCACCTGACTGGCTTGATGGGAGGACTCATGCTCCACGCCGTGATGTCAAAGCTTGGCGTCCCACGTGGGGCAGGGAGAGTGACGCCAATGCGCTGTGGGCGCCCGCTAAACCCCCATTAGCAACAATGTGCACTCCCCCCGCACACCAGATGGGGCGGAAGGGAGGGGGCGCACAGAGCGCCTCGCAGCTCCCGGGTATCAGGTACATGAATGGCCCTGAATGTGACCAAACCACATCTTGGTCCCAGAGGGGGGTGACATGCCACAACTGTGCTTGTTCACTTTGGGCAATTTGTAACTTTATCTTATCCACCTCCATGTTGTCCATGGCCTCATTTAAAGTCTCAAACTCCCCACTTCAATTTCTGATTCAGGGATGGAGGAACATCAATATGTGCCTCATTCAAAGTCCCAAATCCCCCCTCTCTCTCTTTTGCATAGGGATGGAGGTCCATGGACAGGTTAAGCAGTGTTCCCCTGCCATCCATGTGTTAGGTTTCCATGACCTGGATGGCTATATACCATGTCCAGGTCTTGTTCACTTTGGACACAGTTTCTGGTGTCCATGAAACTATGCAGCACAGTTGTGGCATGTCATCCCCCTCTGGGACCAAGATGTGGCTTGGTCACATCCAGGGCCATCCATGTACCTGATACCCGGGAGCTGCGAGGCGCTCTATGCGCCCCCTCTCCGTCCCCCTCCCTTCCGCCCCGTCTGGTGTGCGGTGGGGAGTGCACTTTGTTGCTAAGGGGGGTTGAGTGGGTGCCCACAGCGTATCGGCATCACTCTCCCTGCCTCATGTGGGACGCCAAGCTTTGACGTCGCGGCGTGGAGCATGAGTCCTCCCATCAAGCCAGTCAGGTGGGCAACATGGGCGTTCCTGACAGACGGGGCTCACCGTCTGCATCAGAGCCCCTCCCCTTTTCCTGCCACGCTCGGGTGACGCTGGTTAGGGGCTAGCTTGCATGTGTGCGTGTCGGGTATATCTGGCCTCCCCTGACACATTTTGGGAGCCCCTGACTGGAGATGCTACAGCACATTACAGCGCCTTCTCTCCCTCCTTGAGACGCATGCAAGCTACCACAAGGTTATTCTACCCACTGTTTTGCTAGCTAGTTCTTTCCATTTTGATTGGTCTGGTGAAATCAGTAATGTCTCTGCCGTTTGTTTTGTTTTATTTTCTTACATACCACACTCCACCGGGTTCTGGATTTGGTTATACCCAATTTATTTATTTTTATTTTTTCAATTATATTTTTTCCTTGCACAGACTTCCGGGTTTCACCATTCCCATCAGATAGACACTACTCCGTTTGTCTATCATATTAGCACATTTTTGATAAACTGTTTCATTTACCTTTTCTTAGGTAGCCAACACTGGCGCTCCTTTTCTCTGCTTGCCTCCATCACCTATACTAGCACGTGGGCCCCCACGTCTCGGGGGGTTCAGTGTATCCGGCCCGCCAGCACGCACCCCATAATACCTCAGCTCTTTGGACAGATACCTGTTGGCCTTGGCTCTGTACCTGCCACACCTTAGGGTACTGACTGTATGTAAGTACTTAGGGTGGCCCACCCGCCTCTCTTTGTCAGCATTAGTTATCAGCAGATTTACCATATATTTTATCATATTTTCTAGAAATCCTCGACCATCTGGACCCTGATGAGTGTTATCTACACGAAACGCATCGGGCTTTGGGATACAGACACATGTTTATAGTATAACGCCCACCTAGAACATTTTTCATCTTTTTATTATGGTTTTACTGTCTGTTATGCCGCGTACATACAAGTGGACTTTACGGCAGACTTTGCTCGGCGGACTTTTCGCCGGACTTTGTCCGCTAGGTGCGCCGGACTTAAAAACGGACGGACTTGGACACACACGATCACTCCAAAAGTCCGCTGGTTTTGAACGCGGTGACATACAGCACGTACGACGGGACTATAAAAAGGAAGTTCAAGCCCCACTACGGCACCCTTTGGGCTCCTTCTGCTAAATCTCATGTTTATCTCGTGTTAGTAGAAGTTTGGTTAGAGACTATTTGCGCTTTTCACACTTCAGCTTATTTCAATCGTTTTCTGCAGTTCAGTTTGTGCTTGTGAGGTTTATATCTGCTTTTCAGTGCGTGTGCTCAGTTCGTAACCTGCCTAGCAGGCCGTTCTGGTCCGCTCATTCCTGACTTTCAGGTCGTTCTTCATAGGCCTTGCTGTTCTTTAGTGCCTTTGTTAAAAGTTTGTTTGTTTGACCAGCCGACCGTTTTGAAGCCATGTCACGTGGACGTACTCGTTTTCGAGTTCGTGCTGCGTGGGGACTTGGTGTTGGGGTTAATACTTTGACCCGAGTCCAGTCCATGAACAGGGCGAGGAGGAGTTCATGGATGAAGAATTGGTTGCGCCAGCGTGACCAATTCTCGCATATGCCTTTGCTCCGTGAGATCCGTGAGAATAATCCTGAGGATTTCAGGAATTATCTCCAGATGACGGACCCCGTTTTTGAACGTCTGCTGGCTGTGCTGACCCCCTATATCAGCAGGCAGGATACCTGCATGAGGCAAGCCATCAGTCCGGAGCAGAGGCTAGTTGCCACTTTACGTTACTTGGCGACTGGGAGAAGTCTTCAGGACTTGAAGTTCTCGACAGGCATCTCCTCCCAGGCTCTGGGGATTATAATCCCAGAGACCTGTTCTGCCATCATTCAGGTCCTGCAGAAGGACTATATGAAGGTAAGTTTTAGCCTTTAAAGTGGAGTTCCACCCACTTTTACAACTCTTCAGCATCCCTCACTAAACTCTGCACTGTAAACAAATTGGATATTTTTTTATTTTTTTTCTCAGCACCTACTGTATATCTGCTGTATTGATTTTTCACTTCCTCTTCCCTGGCCGCAGCCCATTGCATCATTTCCTGTTTGCAATGCCTTCTGGGAAGGGGCAGCAACTTCCTCTGAAACTGCCGTTGCTATGGAAACCTGACCTGAAACCTATTACACTGCTTGTGCTGCACTGAGCACGTGGGGCGGCAACTTCCTCTGAAACTGCCGTTGCTGTGGAAACCTGACCTGAAACCTATTACACTGCTTGTGCTGCACTGAGCATGTGCGAGATCTGCAAGGATGAGATCCAGGAAGAAATACAGTCTGGCTTCAGATGCCCACACTTAAGATGGCCACGGCCTGCTGTAAGTTTATAAAATAACAAACTACTGCTATAAACTAACAAAACAGACCTTAGTTTACAGACTAACTTTACTAGAATACATTAAGCTTGTGTATTATAGGGGTATTTTTATTTAAAAAGTGTAATTTCGGCCGGAACACCACTTTAACATTACATGATATGTATTAAATGTTTGATAATGTATTGTCTAAATGTCCTTGTTACCTAATTACCATGCTTGGAATATGCTGTGAATGTCCCCTTTATCTTCATGCATGTCTGTTTTTTTACATGAATCCTTTTTTGCCCTACATGCATATTTACCTTCAATAACCTCCCCAACATGCAATCCTGGGTCCATTTATATCTCTAGCCTATAGTCCCTTGAACAATGTATATTGTCAGCTTCATTGTACTGTTTGACCCTCCCCCACCCCCTCAAATGTTTGAAAATGTCAGGTGTGTTTTTCCCCTAATTAGTACCCCTCCCCCACCCCGTCAAATGTTTGAAACTGTCAGGTGTGTTTTTTACCCAGATTAGAACCCCTCCCCCACCCTCACCTCTCAAATGTTTGAAACTGTCAGGTGTGTTTTTTACCCAAATTAGAACCCCTTCCCCACCCTCTCAAATGTTTGAAACTGTCAGGTGTGTTTTTTACCCAAATTAGAACCCCTCCCCCACCCCCTCAAATGTTTGAAACTGTCAGGTGTGTTTTTTACCCTAATTAGTACCCCTCCCCCACCCCCTCAAATGTTTGAAACTGTTAGGTGTGTTTTTTACCCAAATTAGAACCCCTCCCCCACCCCCTCAAATGTTTGAAACTGTCAGGTGTATTTTTTACCCAAATTAGAATCCCTCCCCCACCCCCTCAAATGTTTGAAACTGTCAGGTGTGTTTTTTACCCAAATTAGTACCCCTCCTCCACCCCCTCAAATGTTTGAAACTGTCAGGTGTGTTTTTTACCCAAATTAGAACCCCCCCCCACCTCCTCAAATGTTTGAAACTATCAGGTGTGTTTTTACCCAAATTAGTACCCCTCCCCCACCCCCTCAAATGTTTGAAACTGTCAGGTGTGTTTTTTACCCAAATTAGAACCCCTCCCCCCACATTAAAATTGATCAATGGGCCATCAGAGGAGGTGAGTAATCTTATAAGTGGGCCTTATGTTTTTTATAATTAAACTAACAAAAAAGCATATTAACCTCCCTGGCGGTATGATTCTTTCTGATTTTAGGTGCTGAAAGCGGTACAATTATTTTGCATGGAAATTTGGCGTTTTATAATGTAGGCCTGTAATTCTTAAAAATAACACACTTAAATCTGTCCAAACAAGAGTCTAGTAGATATCCCGGGTATGATAAAGTTTGAAACACAAAAAAATAAATTATAATATAATAAAAAAAAAATAATAATTAAAAAAAATAAAAATAAATAGTAATAAAATAAATTTCCACGCGATTCACTATCGCTCAATTCTGCAAGTGTTCTAATTTACTATCGCTGTTTTCTAGCTGGTCTAAAGCCATTTTTGACGTAAAGGGACACTTTTTGGTTGCTATGGACAATCTCCAGTTTCCAGGCAGAAAGAACAGTATATGCAATATAAAACTGCATGCAGGGCATGGGCCAGAGCACTGGGGACAAATGGGATGTGAAATGATTTCATACAGTACTGTAATCTGTAAGATTACAGTACTGTATGTGTTATGCTTTTTACATTTTTTTGAATTTGCCGCCAGGCTCCGCCCCCGTGCGTCGCAACGCTCGCAGGGAACGGAGCCTGGCACAGAGAGGCTTCGGAGGAGGACGGAGCCCTCGGATACTACGGGGGACATCGCAGGATCCCGGGGACAAGGTAAGTAAGGAGGCACCAGGATCCTGCGATGCAATCCCGAGTGTGACTCGGGGTTACCGCTAATGGTCCTGAATTTTAACCCCGAGCCACACTCGGGAAAACCGCCAGGGAGGTTAATAATGTTCGACTGCTGTTGTTCAAGAATGTTTTTGTGTAATCTGATATCCAAGTTATGTTTAAAAGTACTTATGCTTTTTTTTTTTCACTCCACAGTTTCCTTCCAGTACACAGGAATGGCAGACTGTGGCCTCCCAGTTCGCTGACAATTGGGACTTTCCCAACTGTGTCGGGGCGATTGATGGGAGGCATGTCCACATTGTGCCACCACCCCATTCTGGGTCTTTTTTCTATAACTATAAGGGGTTCCGTAGTGTAGTTTTGATGGCGGTGGTCTCGGAACATTTGGACTTTCTGTTTGTGGACGTGGGGAAGAACGGCCAGATGTCTGACAGAGGAGTCTTTGCACAGACCGAGCTGTGCCAGCGTCTCCAGACTGGTGGCCTGGGATTGCCACCTGATGACCAGAATGTGGATGGACTCCCATCGGTTTTTATCGCTGATGAAGCGTTTGCTCTCTGCGAGCACTTAATGAGGCCGTCCCCCCAAAGGACACTCACCCCCGAGAGGAGGGTATTTAATTACCAGCTGGCCAGAGCAAGAAGAGTTGTGGAGAATGCCTTTGGGATTCTGGCCAGCCAGTTCCATTTGTTCCTCTCGGAACATAAATCTGGCGGACTATAAAATAAATCATGTCATACTGGCTTGCTGCATACTCCATAATTTTTTAAGAAGACATTCCGCTACATATATGACCTCTGTTGGGCCTGAGGCCGGACTTGGAGTTGACCAAACTCTCACAGGCCTGGAAATTGGCCGTATTGGCTTGGCCCCCCAAACCGCACATCAAGTAAATTTATATTTACTATGTAAATTATTTTAATGGTCGGGGGGTCATTGCTATTCAAGAAGAGCTCTAATTTCTTTAAAAAATAAAGAAAATAAATTTTGGCTCAAATATCTTGTTTTTATTTTTGTTTGCATTTAGTTTTGTCTGTCTCCTAGTGCACTTGTAGTAGTGGCAAGTGCATTTCCCTTTATTTAATAAGGCCCTTTGTCACTGTAACCACACAAAAATTAGCAAAACATCTTATTGATAAATAATCAGCCACACACATTGTAGTAGTTAAAACATTTTACTGTGTGCACATTGAAAGGTGCATTTTTTTGGAAAAGTTTTTTTTTTTTTTTTTGAAAAAAAAATTTTTTTTTTGGTTATTTAAGGCATATTTAAAAAAAATAGACCTTGTTTACAAAATTACAATTAACAACAGTGTTTTTAAAAAACATACATAAAAAAAGAACTTACAAAGTTCAACATGTGTGAATAACGGTGCTGGTGATGTCACTCTTGTAAAGGCTAAAATTTGCAGATGCTCAAAATTGGGTATTAAAAAAGGTTCACGTCAACATGTGCTATCTCCCATCATGGAAGTGTAATGTACGTGTTTTGTGTGTGCAATCCCTTTGTTCCTCTCACAAAATAACATTTTTAGGATGAAGGGGTTGCAAACACAAAACAAGTACATTGATATCCCCTGATGGAAGATAGCACATGATGACACACCGTGTGCATCTGCAAATTGTTTTATTTTTAATGCTAAAACTTCAAAATTGTAACATAAAAACAAACTTGACAATGAAATGAAGAACATGATTGATGTTTTTAGGCAAAACGTTATTATATTCTGCCCAAAACATCAATCATGTTCTTCATTTCCTGTTGCATGGTGTCCAGCCGAATTTTCATGTTGTCAATTTGGTCACGCATTCGATCTATTTGGCCATTCCACAACATTATCTGGCCAATAAGTCTTTGTGCACTGTCTGTGATGAATGGCTCTGCTGCTTGGCCTTCCACAACCAGAACCTCACCTAAAATGTGGGGATAAAAAAATGGGTTAAAATATGCACGCCTAAATAGATTACCTTAAGCTGGGGTGTCAGTCACCCACTTGGTGGGGTTGAAAACTCGAACACTTCCTCCTCCTCTCCTTCCTCCAGCTTGTCGGGTGGGCGTGGTCTTGGGCTGGGGCTTGGGGTATCTTCAGCTTCAGGCTGGTGACTTGGGGGGGTCCTGGGATCCTTGGACTGTTGTCTGAGTCTTTTCTCCCCTATGATAATTAAACAAAATGTATAGTTAAAACTCAGTGATATTTTTTATTTTTAAAATTAATATGAAACGTTGGTTATGAGTTGTGGACAATTGCCTTTTTTTGTCCACAAAAATTTAGAAGACAGGATGAAAATTCCCTCTGAACAACAATTATAAACAGTACACATTTTCATGCAAGTTTCACAGATGCAGACACTTCAATGGTCTCCTATGTGTATTACCCCTCAAAAATTTCTTTATGGTCACATAGTACACTAGTGCTCGTGAGTCCAGATGTGGAAACAGCTGCTGTGTCCTGTCCTTACATTACACTGAATCATTTTTGAAGAAGCATTATATTTTCAAACACATTTAGACCACATCACCAAATTTTGAGAATACAACAAATATCAAGACCTAAATGTATGTCCAACCCTGTAACATCGTATTTGGCAAAAAAATAACGTCATTTTCTTAGTATCATATGTATTTTACAAAGAATGGTCTTTACGAACGATGCTGTATAAACGAAAAAAATATGGATCAGCATGCAAGTTAAGTATCTTACTAGGAACACACAACAAGTACTTACTTTTTTTAAGCAGCTTCTTTATTCGCCAATATTGTTCTGGCTCCCTACTTTTGATGTCAGACCACCGCTTCCTCAATTGTTCTTTAGACCATTTAGTGCCAAATTTAGCTTCTAGAGCGGTGACAACTGAGGACATTATTTTGTCCTTACGCATATTCGGTCGTGTGTACGGTCCTTTTTTCCCATCTTAGTCCTCCCTTCTCAGTATGGACACCATCTCCACCGTCTCTTCAAAAGCCATGTTGGTGGCCTTATATCTCCTCCTGGATGTGGATGGTTGTGGCTCCAGGCTTTCCTCCGTGCTACTTCCAGTTAATCTCTCCACCATCTTTCTCTATATACTCCCACTCAACGAAGAGTAAAGGGGCGGGGACAAATCCTACTAAAGAATGTCAGGGGCGGGCGACGCAGGCGGAGCATGACACATGCGCAGTGTATATAAAGCTATTACGATGGCCTACGTATGTCCGTGCGGAAGTAGCGAGCGTCAGAAACGAAGGTCAGATTAAACGTGGGGGTGTGTGTGTTTGGTGAATGTGTTTGGTGTGTGTGTGTATATGTGTCCCCTAGATTCTTCAAAAAATAATCCTGGGAGTTCTGACTGACATTACAGTTTTGATCTTGTGTCTTGTCTTTCAGCAAAAATGAATCCCTTTAAGGAGGCTGATTTTTTGTCTAGATTTATAGATTTATATCAGGAAAACAAAAACCTGTGGGAGGTCAAACACCCACTATATTACAATAGAGATGTAAGGAAGGCAACACTGGGCACACTTTTAGAATTTGTGAAGACTCGAGTCCCCCAGGCAGACCTCAAGTTTGTGGACAAGAAAATTGGTATCTTGCGAAACATGTATAAGCGGGAACACAATAAAATCCAGGAGTCGCTCAGATCCGGAGCAGCAGCCAACCAAGTTTATGTACCCAAGCTGTGGTACTACCACAAAATGCGATTCCTGGATGACCAGACAGAAGCCAGGCAATCACTTTCGACCCTTCCCCCCACCCTTCCCTCCAGCCTTCCCCCCACTCTTCCCTCCAGCCTTCCATCCACCTCCACCCCAGCTGAGGAGTCCCAGGAAGAACTGGGCCTTTTCATCCTTGATGAAGTGGATGCGCCCAGCTTCAGCCAGGTATCCTTTTTTGTTGAATTTGTGATTGTGTAAATATTAATGATGTTAACGTCTCAAATTTTTAAGTGCTTCATAAAAAATGACTTCATCACAAATTTTAATATGTAGACATATCACTAGACAGTAGTGGCCAAGATATTGTTGATCAGCTGGAATAATGGTGGGGTCAAATAGATAGCCTTTACTATTTGTTTAGAATTAGATTTACAAGTCATGAGCTGAAAATTGTGTGTGATTGCATAACCCAAAATTACAACTATGTCCCTTTTTTTGACACAGGATGACCTCAGCCAGGAGGAGGCCTTGCCCAGTAGGAGAGAGGAGGAGGCCTTGCCCAGTGGGAGAGAGGAGGAGGCCTTGCCCAGTAGGAGAGAGGAGGAGGCTGTGGCTGGGCCCAGTAGAAGCCACACGGAGTGTTAGGTGCTTCCCCTCCGCATTATCACCAAAAGGCCCAGAAGAATGACACAAACTGAGAAGGAATCCCTGGCCCTCATTCGTGAAGCAAGCAAAATAATAAGCACACCACCCAATGCAGAGGAGGCGTATGGGACATACAGTATATGGCCAGCAGATTGCTGGAACTGGAAAAGGGGCAAGGCCTCCTCTGTGAGGGTCTGATTTTGCAGGCCTATCAGAAGGGCTTGAGAGGGCAGCTTACTGCTACAACCTATCTAGCAGATGAAGCCACTCCTCCTTCTTCCCCTCCTCCTCCTCCTGCCCCAAGTACACCACCAGAGGCACAGCCTCCAAGGAAGGCTGCAGAGAAGCGTGGAGGGAAGGCTGCAGAGAAGCGTGCAGGGAAGGCTCCACGGAAGAGTTGAAAGTGATTGCCTAGCTTCTGTCTGGTCTGACTGTGCTCCCTGTGCTCCCTAGTCGCAAGAGACCAATTTTCTTGTCCTAAAACTTGATGTGTGTCCTGGGGGACGAAAGGCTTTACAGATTCCAAAAGTGTCTCCAGTTTTGCCTTCCTAATTTTTTTTACCAAAATAAATGGAATTTTTTTTTTTTTTACAAAATTGTTTTTTTTTATTTGTTTTGATAGAAAGTAGTTTACATTACAGGTTCAGATATTACAAATGCATCCATAAACAAATCTCTTTTACAAAATATAAAAGAAAGTGCAATAGCCCAATGGGGGCCAACTGTTAAAGTTATACATCATATTTACCAAATTCCTCAACGGAGGAATGAAGTATACCACTGGTCACATAAGGGTAATGAGTGTGGACCTCGTAGGGCACCACAACCTAAAATCACAATGCTATATACAGCAGGGATATTTCCATGAACACAACATCCACACCATACATGCACCCATCTATACTCATTCACACAAAAAGGCAAACCTTGTCCTACCCGCCTCCACCACACCGTCCTTCCAGGTACACAAATGACCCACCATCCAAAGGTTACAGCCTCCCCTAGACGTCGAAAAAAACCATCAAGGGGAGGCCGGATATAGTTATTGTTGTGAGAGCGGAGTGTCCTTCCAAAAGGAGTCTTCTATATCAAGCCAGGGCTGCCAGATCTTAGCAAATTTTTTTGAGCAGGCCCTACCCTTATAAACCAGTTTAAAAATTGGTATAACTTTATTCATCATACGATACAAAACTTGAATATCTGGGGCAGTTGCATTCTTCCATTGCATCAAAATTAATTTTCTGGCATAAAACAGTATTATACGGACAAGAGTTTGAGTATGAGTCCTGTGTATGAAATCGTTCAGCACACCCAATAGTCCAACCTCCGGGGTGCAGGGCACCTTTATTTGTAGTGTGTTTTCAAAAAAGGAAAATAAGTGCCTCCAAAAGGTGGACAGGACAGGGCAGGACCAAAACGTATGCATGTATCCAGCTTCTGAGAAGCCACACCTAACACAGGAGGCTGCAGAGTCGTATCCCATACGGGCCAGCCTAGCAGGAGTGTAATGCATCTGATGTATAAATTTATATTGTACATATTGGTCATTTGATCCAATAAGGTCCAGAAAGCACACCTCTGAGGCCTCCTCCCACCCCTCCTCTGACAACCCGGGAATTTCCTTTTCCCATTTCCGCTGAGCAATCTGAAAGGGTTTAACCCCCGCCACTTGAAGGCGAGAATATATAGTAGTAACAATTTTCCCAATATCGGGATATGACAATAGCACCTCTAGAGGTGATTCAGTGAGCTCCAGGGACAAACCAGAAAATTGTGCCCTGATGGCATGGCGCAGTGAAAGATACCTAAAATAAAACCTGTTTGTTACACCACACTTAGCCTTTGAGTAGATCTGAGAGACATGGGTTATACCAAGTCTTATCCACCACTGAGAATCTGGATGGCCCAGGAGCTCTGGAAAGTTAGGATTATGCCATAGAGGAGCATTGGGGGACACCCCTATCTGGTTAATGATTACTTTATTACCCTCATGCCAGGCCAGCCAGCCCACCTCAATCGGCGAGCCCCCTAGAACAACGTCGAGGCATGGACCTGTGTGATGTGTCCACTAGTGAGGCTCTGGGGCCGTTAAGAGCGTTCAATAGAGCGGTGGAGCAGGAAGAGGAGGCCTCCAGAAACCAGTCATAGACATAGGCAAGCTGTGATGCTATAAAATAGTGCCTTAAATTAGGGCAGGCCAAACCTCCATCCAGTTTAGCAGCCTGGAGTGAGGCCCTAGTGATTCTCGGGTTCAAGCCCTGCCAAAGGAAGTAGGATATGAGTGAGTTAATTTTGATAAAAAGTTTCTTAAATAAAAATATTGGGGAAGCCCGAAAAACATAGAGAAATTTAGGTAAAAATATAATTTTGAAAATATTCACGCGTCCAATCAAATTTAGTGGCAATGAGGCCCAGGAGCGTAACCTGGTCTCCATTTGAGTTATGATCGGGGTGATATTAGGGTCTGGAAACTAGATTATTATGAATATGTACTCCTAGATATTTAAATGTATGATGTATAGTCAGCTTGGACTGGGCTAGGTAAGCATAATCCCTGTCAGGGCCTATGGGGAATGCCACAGACTTTTCCCAGCCAACTCTCAGTCCGGAGGCCCTCGCAAACTCGTCCACAACCTCCATCAAAGAGACAAAGGCCTGTTCTGAGCCGCCTAAGTAAATCAAGGCGTCATCCGCATATAGAGAGATTCTCTCAGACAGTTCACCATAGCAGATGACCCCCATTGTCTCCGTCTGACGCACTGCCAGAGCAAGTGGCTCAATGGCTAGTGCGAACAGAAGTGGAGAAAGCGGACAGCCCTGCCTGGTTCCCCTCTGCAAACTAAACATATCCGATACATCTTTGTTGGTACATATTCTTGCCCTGGGGTTAGTATAAAGCAACCTGACCCATTTAATAAATTGGACGCTGAAACCCATACGATGCATAGTTTCCCAAAGGAAGGACCAGCTAACCGTATCAAATGCTTTCATCATGTCAAGTGATAGTACCAGTCCGCTTCTTCTGTCCGTGGCAGCCCTGTGAATATGTATATAAAGGCGACAAATGTTGTCGTATGTACTCTTACCAGGCATGAACCCTGTCTGGTCCCTATGAATAAGGTGAAGAATGACCTTTTATAATCTCAAGGCTAGGACCTTCGCTAGTACTTTAACATCGCTTTTTAGTAGCGAGATTGGACGGTATGACCCACACAGCAGTTTGTTTTTGTCAGGCTTGGGTAGCACTACAATGAGGGCTTCATTCATGTAAATGGAATTTTTAGTTACCTTACATTATTGACTATGTGTTTTGATTCCAAAACGACATTTTGTTTGGGAGTAGGCAGGTACAGGTCAAAACTATGACTATGACTATGGGGTTGATTTACTAAAAGCAAATAGACTGTTCACTTTGCAGAGTGCAGTTGCCCTCTGCAGGTGCAATTGCTCCAGAGCTTAGTAAATGAGGTAAGGCTTGACTTTGCAAAGAGTACCCAATCCTGTGCAAGGAAAATTCAAAAAACAGCATTTTTGCTTGCACATGATTGGATGATGGAAGTCAACAGAGCTTCTGCTCATTTACTAAGCTCTGGAGCAACTGCTCTTGCAGAGGGCAACTGCACTTTGCAAAGTGCACAGTCTTTTTCCCTTTAGTAAATCAACCCCTATGTGTGTTTGTTCCAAAAGGCTAAATTATTTAGAAAATCAAGTGCAAAGTACTAGTGAAAAGTGCACTTTAGAAATTGCACTGCAAGTGCACTTATTGGAAGTGCAGTCGCTGTAAATCTGAGAGGAAGAGCTTAAATGAGGGGAAGCTCTGCTGATTTTATCATACAATCATGTGCAAGAAAAAGTTTTGTTTTTTTTTGTGGTTCCTTGCATGTGCCCCTTGGATCCACAGCGAATGCACTTCCAAATGCTCTTTATGTGCAATTCCAAGTACAGTTTGCACTTGTAGTGAAAAATGAATTTGCCTTTGGAAAATAAACCCCCCTATGTCTAATTAACAAGGGACACCAACCTCATTAAGGTTCATTAAAACAACACAAAATATTAAGGTTATTGTGGTAACTTAAAACTACAAAAATAAAATTAAAAAAAAAAAACATTTTGTATAATTTAGCACACATTGTAAAATAGATAGTGTTTAAATCTAAAAAAAAAAAAAGATGAGTCCAAAATCTAATTTAATACTTTATTTATGGAGATCTGGCTTTGAAAAAATATCATATTAGTCATGGCATGAGGATAAATCATGAAGAAAGTAGTTTGTGAGAACTCTGTGTGAATATAAAGCACAAAAACAACTTCATTCCTCTCGCATTATAAAGAAAAAAAAGCGCTGTATTAAAAGATCACAGAAGAGGAATGTGCTAGCTTCAATACGAAGGCTAGTTTTACCAGACTGAGCGCTTCCGTCTTGTAATTGCTTCAGAGCATGCGTCAGTTTGAGTCCGTCGGATTAGCACACAGACGACCGGTTTGCCTGCTAGATAGAAGAGTCCGTCGGATAGATTTAAAACATGTTTCAAATCTAAGTCCGTCCAACTTTTGAGCAAACAAAGTCCGCTGGAGCCCGCATACGATCGAATTGTCCGATGAAATCCCGTCCGCCGGGCAAAGTCTGCCGTAAAGTCTGCTCGTGTGTACGTGGCATTATACATACTTTTATTCCCTCCATTGTGCTGTTGTATGGTCACATGTACATATATGAAATCTTTGAAATGTATATATTATCTAATGAGACCACTACGTGGCGCCAAGTTTGATGTATTCTTGATGCCTATATCGCATATGCACATACACATGTGTTTGTAATTACTTATGAAATGATATTTATTACAATGTCTTTCTTTATGTGGTTTTGTCTTGATATGTTTTATGCACTTCATCTGATCAATAAATTTGTACCTTCATCTTATCCACCTCCACATTGTCCATGGCTTCATTTAAAGTCCCAAACTCCCCACTTCAATTTCTGATTCAGGGATGGAGGCACATCAATATGTGCCTCATTCAAAGTCCCAAATCCCCCCTTTCTCTCTCCGTCCAGCGATGTCCAAAAATGTCTCAGATGTCTGGTACTCTCCCTCCTGATTGGCTGAGACACAGCAGCGGCGCCATTAGCACCTACTGCTGTCATTCAAAGTTAGTTAGCCAATCAGGAGAGAGAAGGGGTGGGGCCAAACCACAGCTCCATGTCTGAATTGACACACAGAGCTGCAGTTTTGGCTTGGATGCCCTCACAGCAATTTTACATTGGTGCATACTCTGTAGTATCTTAATTTTTATAGTAAAACCCCAGCCTTTGCTCTGTGTCTTGTTAAAATTGTCCCGCTGCTGGCCAATTTTACACTGCTGTATCATCTGCAGTCTCTTAATTCTTTTAGTAAAGCATCTGCTTGTACTTTTTTGTCTCCAGCACATTTTGTCCGCTTATCCATGAATAAAATGGTCCTGCTACTAGCCAATTTTTACAGTATCAACTTCGGTATTTCTTTTTTTGTAGTAAAACCCCAGCCAGTGCTCTTTGTCTCTAGGGGCCTCCCTTGTTATTTAAAATTGTTCTGCTGCTGCCCAATTTTACACTAGTGTATCATTTGTGGTCTCTTAATTCTTCTGCTGTACCATATTCAGTCTGAGTTTGATTAGCATTAGTGAAAACAGGGACAGTCTCATCTAACTACTTTATACCAAGCTAATTGTAAAAGAAAAAAATGAATTCCCCAGTCAAATATGCACTGCCAGTGTGTGCTGTCACTCTGAGAATGTCTGTGAAAATCACACTGTTCTTTAAAAGTACATACAAATTTAACTCTTTCACTGCCAGGCCCTGCGATCTACTTTTAAACTCCGGTGGCCAGACCATTTTTGCAATTTTTCCATCTTTTTTTCCCCCGTACAGCTTTTAGAGTTTTTAAAGAACCCCCCCAAATCATTCATTTTCTGAAAGCACAAGGCTAGTAGAAACAAAAGAAGCTACTACTGTTTTTTTAAGTCCTGGGATAGTTGCACAAATGTTTATTAAAATTACATTTTCACTAAAATCATTAATAGCAAACGCAAACATAAAAAATGTACAAAATGACTGGTAAATTCCTACTAAATCTAAGAGATTAAACTGCATTGGGTTAATAAATACACATTTTAGTAAATTTTAAATTGCATCTTTTTGCAAAATGGTGAAAATCGAAGGTACGCTAAACTGTAATTAAGTAAATTACCCTAAAAATCTGGAGGATATTTTTTTCAATTATAACTTTAATGCCCTGTACACACGGTCGGACTTTGTTCGGACATTCCGACAACAAAATCCTAGGATTTTTTCCATCGGATGTTGGCTCAAACTTGTCTTGCATACACACGATCACACACAGTTGTCGGAAAATCCGATCGTTCTAAACGCGGTGACGTAAAACACGTACGTCGGGACTATAAACGGGGCAGTGGCCAATAGCTTTCATCTCTTTATTTATTCTGAGCATGCGTGGCACTTTGTCCGTCTGATTTGTGTACACACGATCGGAATTTCCGACAACGGATTTTGTTGTCGGAAAATTTTATCTCCTGCTGTCCAACTTTGTGTGTCGGAAAATCTGATGGAAAATGTCCGATGGAGCCCACACACGGTCGGAATTTCCGACAACACGCTCCGATCGGACATTTTCCATCGGAAAATCCGACCGTGTGTACGGGGCATTAGAGTTTGTAAAAGATCCCCCAAACCATACATTTTATGAAAGCAAAAGACCAGTAGAATAACAAGAAAGTGCTACTGATTTTTTCAGGTCCCACCATAGTAGCGCAAATGTTTATCAAAATGATATGCTCTAAAGCTTCACTAAAATCTAAACTTTTTAGCAGATACAAACACAACAAAAATGACGAAATTCCTGCTGAATTTCTCCTACACATAAAAGATAAAACTGTATTGAGTTAAAAACTAACAAATATTTACTGAATCTTGGTGTACTTTGTGCAGTTATCCAGTGTGAAACATTGTATTTGTGCAGGAGCTTCCTTTATTAGGACCAGTTACTGCTGCTTTCTCTCCTTGTGTGGAGTGATTGGTCTTGTCTCCACCTTCTCTGTGGTTTTCTGTAGTGAGTGGACATGCTGGGCCCTTTCCACAGCTCTGCTTTCTGCTTCAGGTCATGTACAGCACAGGGATGGTGTTACTGTTTGTTTAATATTGTACTACCTGAGTTTACAAAGGCATTTGGTGAACAAAAAGTGCATTTAAAGGAATAATGAGTGTCTTCTGATACTGCAGGTAAGGTAATTAACCTTTTGTGCCCAGGGTTTAGCTTTCAATTACTGCCAGGCTGTACACACAATACTTTCTGATGGTCTAGAGAGCCCTTGAAATCTTCACATGGCAACAGCACACACATGTATGGTAAAAAGAGTCCACATTACCATAGATATCTAGGGTTTAGATAAAAAAGGTTCCACATTCATAGAAGCTGTAATAATATTTTGAAACGTAATTACAAGAATGTTAGGTTGCCAGAAGATAGTCTTTTATAGCCTTCAAATTTGGCATGCTGGTTTATGACTGCAAATGTTATGTCTGCTCCACAGGTTGTTTGTAAAATCAATAAATCAATTAAATGCATAGTTTTTATGTCGTCAAAACATGCTGGAAAAATTAAAATAAACTAAAAAAAATGTTAAAATAATATCCGATGTAGCAGGGAGCTGTCTATCTTACCTGCAGTATCAGAAGACACTCTGCAACATTGTTGCAGTGAGACTGTTTCCCTCTGGTGCCAGCTAAGACTCTGTGTCAACACATCCTGTCAGAGTGATTACCACCAGGGAGCAAAGCATACAGGGAATTGGGGTCCCAGGACTCAAGTTTCACATTCAGATTAACCTGTATGGAACTACAAGAGCCAGCATACTCTGGAGAAAAAGTAACTAGAGACGCCATCTTGCTGATCTGAGGAAATTTCTCAGACTCCATGAGGCAGAGGAAGAGATTAGACCTAGGGGAGGGGGTCTGCCTCCCAGGTTAGTCCATCGTGTGATTTCAAGCATCCACAGCCAGTCAGGACATTCCACCTGAGAAAGGGGAATCCCAGGTGCATAACCAGACACACCTACACTAACGGGTGAAGCATTCCGGTGTGAGGTGACCAGTCGGGTCACTAGAAGATCCTGCATGTTCCAGGACGTTCGTTTGGGCCTTGATCGCAGGATTGGCTTTTGCCCATTTTCAGAAAATAAGGACACTGCAAACAAATAGAGTTGTATGAACACTGTATATAGACATGCTCTTAGTTACCTTGCTGACACCTGTAGTGCCGCAGGACACAAGGAATTTCAGATACAGAGACACTGTATACAAACACCATTGTACTTTCACCTTGCTGAGGAAGATCCTGCCTTCTTTACTTGAGAATCCAGGCCAGTTGTGTTGTTTGGCCCTGCTATTCGGGAGTTTAAGTGCACCAACGATAGTGGCTAGCTGAAGATACAAAGCCTAATCTTTCTTCAAAGGGACTGAAGTTACTAGTGCCATATGTGCACACACACACATACTCAGGGTTCTGTATATGCAGTGGGTATGCGGGACAGTTTACCTTGGGGCCTGATCCATTGAATGTTGATTTGAATACAGTGTTTGTAGTTGAGCCTGTGGTGTCAGGAGACAAAACAGAGAGGTCTGACATAAAGAGGGTCGGTCTGCTCTCCTCCTGCAGGACTCATAGAGCCACATTTGAGTAGAGGTAACCAATCTGATATAAAGTGTCATATTGTGATTAGGGGTGAGCCAAACACCCCCCTGTTCAGTTTGCACCAGAACCTGCGAACGAGTCTATGGGACTTGAACGTTCAAAATCAAAAGTGCTAATTTTGGGGAACCGGGTCCTGCCCCAGGGCACATGTATCAATGCAAAAAAAGTTTTAAAAACGGCCGTTTTTTCGGGAGCAGTGATTTTAATGATGCTTAAAGTGAAAAAAAAGTGAAATATTCCTTTAAATATCATACCTGGGGGGTGTCTATAGTATGTCTATAAAGTGGCGCATGATTCCTTTGCTTAGAACAGTCCCTGCACAAAATTACATTTTTAAAGGAATAAAAGTCATTTAAAACTACTTGCGGCTTTATTGTAATGTCGGGTCCCGGCAATATGGATGAAAATCAGTGAGACAAACAGCATGGGTACCCCCCAAAGTTCATTACCATGCCCTTTGGGTCTTGTATGGATATTAAGGGGAACCCCGCACCCAAATTAAAAAAAGGAAAGGCGTGGGGCCCCCAGGCCCTAGATACTCTGAACAGCAGTATACAGGCGGTGCAAACAAGACAGGGACTGTAGGTTTGTTGTTAAGTAGAATCTGTTTGTAATTTTGAACGGGTACATTTTTTAAGTGTACAGTCCCCGACAAATGTCTTGTCGCTTGTGTACAAATTGACCTGAAGTGCCGCTAAAATATCTTTCTAATCAATATTTTGTTACAAGAAATTGGTAATTTTAATCCCAACAGCTTTTGTAATAATGTTTTAGTGCAAAACGAAACTGACAAAAAGTATTCTAATATTCACAGCTTGGTAAAGCCCATTGAGTCAATTTTTGCCAAGACATAAGTGTTGTTGCCTTGTTATATGAGCTTCACCTGTGACTAATAATGGATCAATTAGGTCTCAGATGTGTATAAAAAGAACACCAGTACACTAAACCTTCTCCACTGCAACTAGACCTCTGCAAACATGCCTAAGATTCACCCGGAGACTAAAGTGTTGATTATCAAGAGGCTGAAGACCAGATCCACTGCTGATATGGCAGACACCTTCAATGTGTCTCAGCGTCAAGTTCAGAGGATAAAAAAAAAGATATGAAGAGACTGGAGACGTTTTGGACAAGGCCAGGTCAGGCCGACCCCGCAAGACAACTGCTCGAAAGGACCGTTTGTTGGCTCGAAAATCCAAGGCCAGCCCATTTTCCACTGCAGCAGAGCTCCACGAGACCTGGTCACCTGAAGTCCCTGTGTGAACCAGAACAGTTTGTCGGATTCTGTCTCGAAATGTCCTCCATGGTCGAATCAGTGCCCATAAGCCAGCACAAACAAAAGACAACTGAAAAACCGTGTGGCATTTGCCAAGGGCCACAGCCTGCTAAAAGGATGGACTCTGGAAAAGTGGCAGAAGGTGGATTTTTCAGATGAATCTTCTGTTGAATTACACCACAGTCGCCACAAATTTTGCAGGAGACCTACTGAAACCCGCATGGGGTTGAAGGTCCCAGCTGATGAGGAGCAAGGAGAGGTCCACTTTGTTCTTTGGTGTGGGTCTTTTAGGTACGCTTGCCAACGAACTGCATGGCAGGTCGACATATGTCTGATCAAGCATGTGGTGCCCAAGCGGGTGATGTTTGGGCCACGTGAGATACGCTTGAGACATATGTTGCGAATAGCAGCAGTGGGATCTGATGCACTCGTCTCAAAAAAGGCCCACACCAAAGAACTTTTGGAATAACATGCAGAGACAGCAGCGCCCTGCACATGCGGAGCTCTGCGGTGTGATGCAGTCGGTGTGCTGCCCTTAAGCTGGCCCCTGGAGGGCATACAGCCTCATTGGAGATGTGCCTTCTCATCCTCCTCTCTTTTATCAGGCACCCACATGGAGTATGTACCCAACACTGTGGTCAAACAGTTCGGGGGACTCCTCAGAAGGACATGGTCGGGCTAGGGAAAGAGTGACTGATGCCATTGAGCCGAGGGAAGAGGCCACATTGGCAGCGGCTTTGCCAGCTGGGTGAGAGAGGATGAGGAGGATGAGGACGGCTTGGTCATCCACTCTACTAAGTCTTCCGTGTGTTGCGGCTCAACACGGCCAGCTACCAAAAAAAATGACAAGCATGTCCCACGGCCACGTGCTGATGAGGATGCACCGCCTCCATGACCAGCACTGTTGCCTCTAGACACAGAGCCTGCTTGCCCTCTTTTATTGGCTTATGACTGTCTGCCTATCCTTGTTGGCCTTCCAGACACACTAATGGCCTGCAGTGAGATGTAGCTGCACAAAGCTGGGATGTATATATATACTGATACTGCAGCTAGCAGAATCAATTGCCTGCCTGTAGTATTATTAGTATGAGAACACCAGCAATTGACTTCAGGTAGCTTTAGGTGCACACTTTGCAGAGGACACTGTACACTAACTGTAAATACTGTAGCTGCCTGCCTGTGGTACTAATAGGATCAGAAGAACACCACCAGTTTTCTTCAGGTAGCTTTAGGTGCATACTGTGCAGAGGACACAGTACACTAACTGTAAATACTGCAGCTGCCTGCCTGTGGTATTAATAGGATCAGAACAACAGCAATTGTCTTCAGGTAGCTTTAGGTGCACACTGTGCAGAGGACACAGTACACTAACTGTAAATACTGCAGCTGCCTGCCTGTGGTACTAATAGGATCAGTAGAGCACCACCAAATTTCTTCGGGTAGCTTTAGCTGCACACTGTTCAGAGGACACAGTACACTAACTTTAAATACTGTAGCTGCCTGACTGTGGTACTAATAGGATCAGAAGAACACCACCATTTTTCTTCAGGTAGCTTTAGGTGCACACTGTGCAGAGGACACAGTACACTAACTGTAAATACTGTAGCTGCCTGCCTGTGGTATTAATAGGATCAGAACAACAACAATTGTCTTCAGGTAGCTTTAGGTGCACACTGTGTAGAGGACGCAGTATACTAACTGTAAATACTGCAGCTGACTGCCTGTGGTACTAATAGGATCAGAAGAACACCACCAATTTTCTTCATGTAGCTTTAGGTGCACACTGTGCAGAGGACACACTACACTAACTGTAAATACTGTAGCTGCCTGCCTGTGGTATTAATAGGATTAGAACAACAGCAATTGCCTTCAGGTAGCTTTAGGTGCACATTGTGCAGAGGACACAGTACACTAACTGTAAATACTGCAGCTGCCTGCGGTACTAATAGGATCAGAAGAAAACCACCAATTTTCTTCAGGTAGCTTTAGGTGCACACTGTGCAGAGGACACAGTACACTAACTGTAAATACTGTAGCTGCCTGCCTGTGGTACTAATTGGATCAGAAGAACACCACCATTTTTCTTCAGGTAGCTTTAGCTGCACACTGTGCAGAGGACACAGTACACTAACTGTAAATACTGTAGCTGCCTGCCTGTGGTATTAATAGGATCAGAACAACAGCAATTGTCTTCAGGTAGCTTTAGGTGCACACTGTGTAGAGGACGCAGTACACTAACTGTAAATACTGCAGCTGCTTGCCTGTGGTACTAATAGGGTCAGAAGAACACCACCAGTTTTCTTCAGGTAGCTTTAGGTGCACACTTTGCAGAGAACGCAGTACACTAACTGTAAATACTGCAGTTGCCTGCCTGTGGTACTAATAGGATCAGAAGAACACCACCAATTTTCTTTATGTAGCTTTAGGTGCACACTGTGCAGAGGACTCAGTATACTAACTGTAAATACTGCCGCTGCCTGCCTGTGGTACTAATAGGATCAGAAGAACACCACCAATTTTCTTCAGGTAGCTTTAGGTGCACACTGTGCAGAGGACACAGTACACTAACTGTAAATACTGTAGCTGGCTGCCTGTCAGAGAACCATCACAAACGCTTGTTCCCGTGTGCCAGCCGGACGTACGGTAAGAACGAGCGAGCCCCGGACTAGGCACGCACGTAATGCAATCGTACGAACGAGGGCATGTCACCGCGTGCACGTTCGCACGCCAACGAATCACGGTGCAAGGCGCCCTATTTAAACGATCAGCAGACTAGCATCAGTGCTGGATTGTCTCAGCTTGTTCCTGAACCCCTGCTGTTGCCTTGTTTACTTGACCCTGATCTTGAATCTCTGCTTTCCTTGACCACCCTCTCGGATCATCCCTACATCTCTGCCTGCCTTGCTTCCTGTATTGAACCCGGCTTGACTCCTGACTACGGCTCTGTCTCCTGATTCTGTACCTCACTGCCAGTTTATTGCCAACCTCCGCCAGTCCCTGACTACGAATCTGCCTGCCGATTGTGTACCTCGCTGCCAGTACGTTGCAAACCCCTTCCTGCCTTTGACCCTGCAAGTTCCTCTGCTGGACCTTTCCTGAATCCATCCAGTGATCAGCATCCCAGCTTCCTTCCGAAGACTTCCATGTTCCTGTTCCTGCCAGCAGGCACCTGCACCCTTCCGCTACCCTAGCAACCCTGTCTCAAACTCCAGGGGTGCTAGGACCGGGACCGTGCAAGAGGCCGCCCTCGTCATTTCAGACTCCGCTGTAAGGTACGTGACAGTACAATCCAGCCACATGGAGTCTGAAAGGGGGCCTCAGCTATGGACGCTCTGTGTCAACAGATTGCAAATCTCACTCAAGCAGTCCAGGGCCTGCAAGATGGCTACCAGCGACTCGAACAACGAGTTGAATCTCTCTCTCCAAGCACCTCAGCACCTCGGACCGCAGCACCTGCATCATCAGTTCCAGTTCCTACACCCACAGTAGTGGTGGCACCCCCAGAACCACGAGTTCCTGCTCCGGAGAAATTTATGGGTGACCGCAGCAAATTCCGTGCTCTCAGAAATGCCTGCCATTTGTACTTCTTGCTTCAGCCCCGCACCTTTTCTTTGGAAAGTACCAAGGTGGGGTTCATCATTTCATTACTGCAGGGAGAACCTCAGACCTGGGCTCATCATTTACTGGAACAAGCCAGTCCCTTGCTGGCCACCATGGACTCTTTTTTGGATGAGATGACCAAACTGTATGATGATTCCCAGCGTACCACCACAGCCGAAGCCAGCCTCCACACCCTCCAGCAGGGTCGTAGGCCCGTGGAGGATTATGTTACTGACTTTAAACGGTGGAGTTCCGACACACATTGGAATGACGCCGCTCTCCGTTTTCAGTTCCGTTTAGGGCTTTCGGAGGCACTCAAGGATGAACTAGTTTGTGTGGGGATCCCCGATTCCCTCGAAGAACTGATTCAACTGTCCATTCAGATCGATCGCCGGCTGAGGGAGCAAAGATATGAAAGGACCAGCCAGTACCGGCCCATGTGGATGCTACCCAGGGTACCCAGTCGCCTACCTACCTCCACACCCCCACTATCTGCTCCTACCACTGAACCTCCAGAACCAATGCAGTTGGGCTTGCTTCGTGCACCCTTGACACCGGAAGAAAAACAACGCCGTCGTATAAATAATCTCTGTCTCTACTGTGGGGGAGCCAGTCATTACGCCAATATGTGTCCCAACAAGACCCGTAAGTGTGACTCTCCTCCTCTTGATCATTATGCATTAACCGCAGCAAGAATGACTCACATTGCTGTTCCTGTCTCTCTACAGCTTCCAGAAGGGGTGCTTCAGATCCAGGCCATAATTGACTCCGGTGCCTGCAGCTGCTTCATTGATCGTGCCTTTGCCCTGCAACACAACATTCCGCTACAATCGAAGCAACATAAACTGTTCATCCGATTAGCTGATGGGTCCAACATCAAATCTGGGCCTATCATCCAAGAAAGCCAACCTTTGCCTGCCGATATCTCACCCAACCACCAAGAACTGTTGTGTCTGGACGTTATATCTTCATCACTTTTTCCGATCATTCTAGGAATGCCATGGTTGCAAGCACACAACCCACAGATAGACTGGACAACCGGCAAGGTAGTCTTTCAGTCCTCCTACTGTCTCCATAACTGTCTCCAGATCCTTCACCACACAGCTCCAGTTATTGGGTGTCTAAAACCAGTATCCGAATCCCAAGACCTTGTCCCATCCGTGTACCATGATTTCTTGGATGTCTTCGACAAGCAAAAAGCAGATACTCTTCCCCCTCACCGGGCCTACGATTGCCAGATTGAACTCTTACCAGGGGCAGAAATCCCATTTGGGAGGATCTTTCCTCTGTCAGAGCCTGAACTCGCAGTCCTAAAAGACTATGTGAATGAGAACCTCAAGAAGGGGTTCATCCGACACTCAACGTCACCAGCCGGGGCAGGAATATTCTTTGTTGAAAAGAAAGACCATTCGCTCCGTCCATGTGTGGATTACAGAGAGTTAAACCGGATTACCGTTAAAAATCGCTACCCCTTGCCTCTGATTCCAGAATTGCTCCAGAGACTCCGCAAGAGTATTTACCAAGTTGGATTTACGAGGTGCTTACAATCTGATCAGAATCAGGGAGGGAGACGAGTGGAAAATGGCCTTCCGGATTCGTTTTGGCCACTTTGAATACCTCGTTATGCCCTTCGGATTATGCAATGCTCCAGAAACCTTCCAGCATTTTGTAAACGATATTTTCAGAGACTTTCTAGACCTATTCATGATCGTCTACCTAGACAATATTCTAATTTTCTCAGCCTCCTTAGATCTTCATCGTGTCCATGTGAAACAAGTCCTTCTGAGTTTAAGACAAAATGGACTCTATGCCAAGGCCGAGAAATGCGAATTTGAACAGCAGACCATCCACTTCCTCGGACTGGTGATTTCTACAGGAGGTATGGCAATGGATCCTCAAAAAGTCGCAGCTATAACATCCTGGCCACCTCCCACTGATAAGAAAGGGGTACAACGGTTTGTCGGCTTCTCTAATTTCTACAGAAAATTCATTAAAAACTTCTCCGGTATCATCATGCCCATCACTCAGCTCACCAAGAAACAGAACCGTTTTCAATGGACAGAGGCAGCCCAAGCTGCTTTTGATAAGTTAAAGGGACTTTTTACCTCAGCCCTGTTATTAAAGCACCCTGACCCTGCTCTTCCATACATCCTGGAGGTGGACGCCTCAGAGAGCGCCGTAGGGCCATCCTGTCCCAGCGCCAAGGACCCAAGGCTCTAATGCACCCTGTGGCCTTCTTCTCAAAGAAGTTGGGGCCTTCAGAAAGGAACTATGATGTGGGGGACAGAGAACTGTTGGCAATTAAATTGGCTCTAGAAGAGTGGCGGTACCTCTTTGAAGGAGCAACACACCCAATACTGATCTTCACGGATCACAAAAATTTGGAATACCTCAGGACCGCCAAACGCCTCAGGCCCAGACAAGCAAGGTGGGCTCTTTTCTTTTCACGCTTTAACTTCCACATAACCTACCGGCCCGGCTCCAAGAATGTGAAACCTGACGCGTTATCGCGTATGTTTACAGAAGTTGAAGTTCCACCTCAAACAGATACTATCCTACAGGCTGGAAATTTTCTACTTATTCAAACCGACTTAATGTCACAGATCCGTCAAACATCCAGGGAATTCTCTTTGTCTCCAGATACAGACCTTCAGGAGAACGATGGGCTCTATTGGCGGGGTAATAAAATTTTCATACCGCAGAATTTACGTGCTACCATCCTACAGGTGTGAAATGACTACCCACTGGCCGGCCATTTTGGGGGACACAAAACCATGGATTTGATCCGGAGACATTTCTGGTGGCCTAGTTTAGCAAAGGACTGCAGGAAATATGTTGGCTCATGTTCAATCTGTCTCAGGAACAAGAACAGCAAAAACAAAGCATGGGGACTATTAAGACCTCTACCCATTCCTGAGAGACCCTGGGATAAAATCGTAATGGACTTTATCGTAGAGCTCCCTCCATCGGAGGGGTTCTCATCTATCTTTGTAGTGGTAGACCGCCTCTCCAGGATGTCACATTTCATCCCTATGAAAGGGACCCCATCAGCAACTGAAACTGCTAAAGTCTTCGTTAAAGAGGTTGTTAGACTGCATGGAATCCCTAGTGACATCGTCTCGGATCGAGGAGTACAGTTTACTTCAAGATTTTGGAAAGCACTGTGCGAAGCGCTGGGCATCAAACTCAACTTCTCTTCGGCTTATCATCCCCAGTCCAACGGACAGACTGAGCGTACCAACCAAATGCTGGAGCAATACCTGCGTTGCTTCACCTCCTTCTCCCAAGAAGATTGGGCCTCACTTCTGCCGTTTGCAGAATTTGCATTCAATAACTCTGCTCATACCGCCACCAACCAATCGCCTTTCTTCTCCAATTACGGGTTTCATCCTTCCTTTTTGCCAACATTGATTCCGGACTCTCCTTTGCCTGCAGTTGAGGACAGATTAAATTTCTTTGCTACCAATAACCAGGTGTTAAAGGATACCATTGCCAAAGCACAAGAGGTTAATAAGAGGTTCTTTGACAGGAAGAGGAGAGGAGAACTGGATTTGAAGGTTGGTGATCGTGTGTGGCTGTCAACTTTGAATCTAAAACTTACCTCTCCATCCAGGAAATTGGGACCTAAATACCTAGGACCTTTTCTGGTCAAGAGAAAAATTAATCCAGTGGCTTATGAGCTCCAACTTCCCGATTTATTTAAGATTCACCCTGTGTTTCATACCTCCTTGTTGAAGCCTGATGTGGTTAATCCCTTTCCAGGTCGTGGAAGAGGGCCTCCAGAGGCCATAATGGTGGATGGAGAAGAAGAGTTTGAAATTGAGACCATTGTAGATTGCAGGAGAAGGCGGGGACAGAATCAATACTTAATTAAATGGAAGGGTTTTGGTCCAGAAGAAAACTCCTGGGAACTAGAAGCAAACCTCCATGCCCCAAGACTTATACAAGCCTTTTATCACTCTCATCCGGAAAGGAGGTCTCAGGTGGGCATCTGGAGGCTGCCCTTAAGGAGGGGGTAATGTCAGAGAACCATCACAAACGCTCGTTCCCATGTGCCAGCCGGACGCACGGTAAGAACGAGCGAGCCCCGGACTAGGCACGCACGTAGTGCGATCGTACGAACGAGGGCACGTCAGCGCGTGCACGTTCGCACGCCAATGAATCACGGCGCAAGGCGACCTATTTAAACGATCAGCAGACTAGCATCAGTGCTGGATTGTCTCAGCTTGTTCCTGAACCCCTGCTGTTGCCTTGTTTACTTGACCCTGATCTTGAACCTCTGCTTTCCTCGACCACCCTCTCGGATCATCCCTACATCTCTGCCTGCCTTGCTTCCTGTACTGAACCTGGCTTGACTCCTGACTACGGCTCTGTCTCCCGATTCTGTACCTCGCTGCCAGTTTGTTGCCAACCTCCGCCAGTCCCTGACTACGAATCTGCCTGCCGATTGTGTACCTCACTGCCAGCACGTTGCCAACCCCTGCCTGCCTTTGACCCTGCAAGTTCCTCTGCTGGACCTTTCCTGAATCCATCCAGTGATCAGCATCCCAGCTTCCTTCTGAAGACTTCCGTGTTCCTGATCCTGCCAGCAGGCACCTGCACCCTTCCGCCGCCCTAGCAACCCTGTCTCAACCTCCATGGGTGCTAGGACCGGGACCGTGCAAGAGGCCGCCCTCGTCATTTCAGACTCCGCTGTAAGGTACGTGACACTGCCTGTGGTATTAATAGGATCAGAACAACAGCAATTGTCTTCAGGTAGCTTTAGGTTCACACTGTGCAGAGGACGCAGTACACTAACTGTAAATTCTGCATCTGCCTGTGGTACTAATAGGATCAGTAGAACACCACCAATTTTCTTCAGGTAGCTTTAGGTGCACACTGTGCAGAGGACGCAGTACACTAACTGTAAATACTGCAGCTGCCTGCCTGTGGTACTAATAGATTCAGAAGAACACCACCAATTTTCTTCAGGTAGCTTTAGGTGCACACTGTGCAGAGGACACAGTACACTAACTGTAAATACTGTAGCCGCCTGCCTGTGGTATTAATAGGATCAGAACAACAGCAATTGTCTTCAGGTAGCTTTAGGTGCACACTGTGCAGAGGATGCAGTACACTAACTGAAAATACTGCAGCTGCCTGCCTGTGGTACTAATAGGATCAGAAGAACACCACCAATTTTCTTCAGGTAGCTTTAGGTGCACACTGTGCAGAGGACACAGTACACTAACTGTAAATACTGTAGCTGCCTGCCTGTGGTATTAATAGTATTAGAACAACAGCAATTGTCTTCAGATAGCTTTAGGTGCACACTGTGCAGAGGACACAGTGCACTAACTGTAAATACTGCAGCTGCCTGCGGTACTAATAGGATCAAAAGAACACCACCAATTTTCTGCAGGTAGCTTTAGATGCGCACTGTGCAGAGGATGCACTACACTAACTATAAATACTGCAGCTGCCTGCAGTACTAATAGGATCAGAAGAACACCACCAATTTTCTTCAGGTAGCTTTAGGTGCACACTGTGCAGAGGACGCACTACACTAACTGTAAATACTGCAGCTGCCTGCCTGTGGTACTAATAGATTCAGAAGAACACCACCAATTTTCTTCAGGTAGCTTTAGGTGCACACTGTGCAGAGGACACAGTACACTAACTGTAAATACTGTAACCGCCTGCCTGTGGTATTAATAGGATCAGAACAACAGTAATTGTCTTCAGGTAGCTTTAGGTGCACACTGTGCAGAGGATGCAGTACACTAACTGAAAATACTGCACCCGCCTGCCTGTGGTACTAATAGGATCAGAAGAACACCACCAATTTTCTTCAGGTAGCTTTAGGTGCACACTGTGCAGAGGACACAGTACACTAACTGTAAATACTGTAGCTGCCTGCCTGTGGTATTAATAGTATTAGAACAACAGCAATTGTCTTCAGAGAGCTTTAGGTTCACACTGTGCAGAGGACACAGTGCACTAACTGTAAATACTGCAGCTGCCTGCGGTACTAATAGGATCAAAAGAACACCACCAATTGTCTTCAGGTAGCTTTAGGTGCACACTGTGCAGAGGATGCAGTACACTAACTAAAAATACTGCAGCTGCCTGCCTGTGGTACTAATAGGATCAGAAGAACACCACCAATTTTCTTCAGGTAGCTTTAGGTGCACACTGTGCAGAGGACACAGTACACTAACTGTAAATACTGTAGCTGCCTGCCTGTGGTATTAATAGTATTAGAACAACAGCAATTGTCTTCAGATAGCTTTAGGTGCACACTGTGCAGAGGACACAGTGCACTAACTGTAAATACTGCAGCTGCCTGCGGTACTAATAGGATCAAAAGAACACCACCAATTTTCTGCAGGTAGCTTTAGATGCACACTGTGCAGAGGATGCACTACACTAACTATAAATACTGCAGCTGCCTGCAGTACTAATAGGATCAGAAGAACACCACCAATTTTCTTCAGGTAGCTTTAGGTGCACACTGTGCAGAGGACGCACTACACTAACTGTAAATACTGTAGCTAATAGCACTAATAGGATCAAAAGAACACCAGCAATTTTCTTCAGGTAGCTGTAAATACTGTAAAAACAGCTGCCTGCCTGTCAATAGGAAGAGAATAACAGGAATGGATCTAGCTAAACTGAATACAGTATATATATATATATACAACATCTAGGATGCATATATATATATATATATATATATATATATATATACACACAATACACTGTGAGTGTAGCTAACCGACTCGCCTGCCTACTCTATCTAACTTAAATCAAATTACACTGTCTCTCTGTCTATCTCTCCGCCGCCGCCGCAACACACTACAGAAGGCCGCCATGCAGGCCGCCTTATATATTGTGGGGCCTGTACTAAACCTCCTGAGCCATAATTGGCCAAAGCCACCCTGGCTTTGGCCAATTACAGCTATCAGTACAGACGGCGCTGTGATTGGCGAAGCATGGGGTCATAGCGCGTGCTTGGCCAATCATCAGCCAGCAATGCACTGCGATGCTGCAGTAAATTATGGGCCATGACGGCCACTCAAATTTGGTGCGAACAGCCCCTAACGTTTGAAATTCGATGAACGGTCGAACATGCAATGAGTTCGACTCGAACGTGAAGCTCATCTCTTATTGTGATTTATTTGTCATTTAAGTGTGCCTCTGCTTTTGGGGTTATTCTCCGGTTTGGAAACCCCTGAAAGAAGCCTGAATATAGTATTGAGTTACATTGCTCTTATGCCGCGTACACACGAGCGGACTTTACGGCAGACTTGGTCCAGCGGACCAGAGTCCGCTGAACAATCCGACCGTGTGTAGGCTCAGGTGGACTTTTCCGGCGGACTTTTTCCCAAAGCCCGCCGGACCTAGATTTGAAAAAAGTTTTAAATCTTTTCGTCAGACTCAGTTTCTGGCGGAAAGTCTGCTCGTCTGTGTGCTGGTCCGATGGAAAGACCGCTCGTGTGTATGCTGGTCCAATGGACCAGATACGACGCGAGGGCAGGGTATTGAATTTCACACTCGCTGCAATAGGAAAAACAAATTTTCCTATTGCGGCGAGCACGGGGCATACCAGGCCCTTAGATCTGCTATGGATTATAAAGGGAAGCCCCTACGCCGAAAAAACGGCGTGGGGTCCCCCCTAAAATCCATACCAGCCCCCTATCCGAGCACGCAGCCCGGCCGGTCAGGAAAGGGGGGTGGGGACGAGCGAGCGCCCCCCCTCCTGAACCGTACCAGGCCACATGCCCTCAACATGGGGGGGTGCCTTGGGGGAGGGGGGCCTGCGGGGCCCCCCCACCCCAAAGCACGTTGTCCCCATGTTGATGAGGACAAGGGCCTCTTCCCGACAACCCTGGCCGTTGGTTGTCGGGGTCTGCAGGCGGGGGATTATCGGAATCCGGGAGCCCCCTATAATAAGAGGGCCCCCAGATCCTGGCCCCCCACCCTATGTGGATGAGTATGGGGTACATGGTACCCCTACCCATTCACCTGGGAAAAAGTGTCAATAAAACACACTACACAGGTTTTTAAAATAATTTATTAAACAGCTCCGGGGGGGTCTTCTTCGGCTTCGGAGGTCCCTCCGGTTCCTCTTCTCCCGGTGTTCCAGTTCTTCGACCGGCTCCTCCGCTGTCTTCAGGCCGCTTTCTTGCCAGCGGAGGTCCGGACTTTTTGGCTTCTTGGCTTCTTGGCTTCTTGTCTTCTTCCCTCTTCTCTTCTCCAGATGTTGACACGACGTTCTCTCCGGCTGGACTGCTCTCTGAGGGCTCCGTTGTGACTTATATAGGCGGAGACCCAGCCCCCTTATGATGTCACAGTCCCTGGGCATGCTGGGACTGTGACATTTTAGGGGGCGTGGTCACTGGGTGATGTTGACCACGCCTCCTAAAACGTCACAGTCCCAGCATGCCCAAGGGAATTGTAAGCTGTATATACATACATTAACGCAGTTATAATCCCATATAATAAACAAACACAAAAAATCATACACTATAAACACTATAAGCCATGTGCTGATAAAACTTATATAGATCCAATCCTCTGAGAAATACAAAGTGCCAAGTGCCAAGTTGTGCTATATAAATACCATGGTGTTCAAACCACTATGCAATAATGTGCAAAAAAGCTAGAAAATATATATAATAATTTTTTAAACAGATCCTCAGCTGACTATATATCGGAAAGAAAGTCCCATATGATGTGCAGTGTAAAATGTTAATAAAAATGATATAACGTGCAGTGCAAAATGCTCATAAACATGATATAACGCGTTTCCCAGGAAATCTCTCCTTAATAGTAGAAAACCATGCAGTAGTTATTGGCAATCTCCGCCTGATGTGATTGCACTCACCGGAGTGCTCTGCCCCTGCAGGGGTATGAGCGTAGGATATTAATCCTCAGATGTTAATCTCCTTCCGATTCCACAGGTGTCCATGTCCTTCCACCTACCCCGATCCGGATAGTCCACTCACGAGGGGGAAGAGGGGGGACTCGCTGTCCCTTGTTGCAATACAATTCCCAGCCGGACATCCACTGGAGGGCCTGTCAGGAAAACGTGTCTGTACATAGCCAAGTGACTTGGCTAATTTATTTGCAAATTATGGTGGAAAATAAGTATTTTGTCAATATCAAAAGTTCATCTCAATACTTTGTTATATATCCTTTGTTGGCAATGACAGAGGTCAAACGTTTTCTGTAAGTCTTCACAAGGTTGTCACACACTGTTGCTGGTAGGTTGGCCCATTCCTCCATGCAGATCTCCTCTAGAGAAGTGATGTTTTGGGGCTGTCGCTGGGCAACATGGACTTTCAACTTCTTCCAAAGGTTTTCTATGGGGTTGAGATCTAGAGACTGGCTAGGCCACTCCAGGACCTTAAAATGCTTCTTACGAAGCCACTCCTTCATTGCCTGGACAGTGTATTTGGGAACATTGTCATGCTGAAAGACCCAGCCATGTTTCATCTTCAATGCCCTTGCTGATGGGAGTAGGTTTGCACTCAAAATCTCACGATACATGGCCCCATTCATTCTTTCATGTACATGGATCAGTCGTCCTGTTCCCTTTGCAGAAACAGCCCCAAAGCATGATGTTTCCAACCCCATGCTTCACAGTAGGTATGGTGTTCTTTGGTTACAACTCAGCATTCTCTCTCCTCCAAACACGAGTTGTGTTTCTACCAAACAGTTCTACTTTGGTTTCATCTGACCATATGACATACTCCCAATCCTCTTCTGGATTATCCAAATGCTCTCTAGCAAACCTCAGACGGGCCCAGACATGTACTGGCTTAAGCAGGGGGACACGTCTGACACTGCAGGATCTGAGTCCCTGGCGGCGTAGTATGTTACTGCAGGTAGCCTTTGTTACGTTGGTCCCAGCTCTCTGCAGGTCATTCACTAGGTCCCCCCCTGTGGTTCTGAGATTTTTGCTCACCGTTCTTGTGATCATTTTGACCCCACGGGGTGAGATCTTTCGTGGAGCCCCAGATCGAGTTAGATTATCAGTGGTCTTAAAATGCATAATGAAAAACACAAGCGCTGAAATGAAAATAAATCGTGATAATCAAAATAAGCTATGATAGAAAACTAAAAAAATAAGCTGCACTCATTCGTTAGTGATCAGACACCATTATGTGAAGAATTTACAAATTATTGATGCGCTCTAATTTAAATTATCAACTTAGTGTGCAACTCACTTGAAAAATCTGTGAATAACTCCAAATATCAAAAAATTAAATCTGACCTTATGATTGGTAAAAGCATAATAATTACAATACTCATTAACTACCAGTTTAAAGAGTAGTGCAAACTTAAGATATAAATAAATTGTGGTTGAAAAAAGAAAAATGCTGACTGGAAGGAAGAGGAAAAATAAGATGGAATATTCCTCTAACTAAAACAGTATTCACCCATTAGTCCAACAATCAATTAGATGTGCATTGTAAGGGTTATGCTTGGTAAAGTTGATTTCCAGCCTGTTAGTTAGCCTACAAACATAAATGCCTTCAAAGTATCTTTTCCAGATTAATAGTAAATATTTGATAGCTTGCTCCTGGTTTCACTTTCTTCTCATCTCAATACAGACAATTCATGTGGAAAGAAAATAAAAAATCTCATTGCGCAATGATCAGATAAGAAGCACAGAAGAAAAAGTAACCACAAAGCGACACACTCACAAAGCCTCGCCAGAGTTTAGGCATGAATGGATAACAGTCATACACTGGAAGCGTGACTCCTCCAAAGCCACTGCTGCTGTTCTCGAATCTCGTAACAGCACAGCTTGTCACTGGCTCCTCCCATGCTTTACATCACAGACCACGTGACTTTCTCAAGGATATCCCTAAGATGCCGTAATCTCTGTATTTATCTGTAGCGGCATCCTGGCTACTCCAGTGACAGCGTTTTTTTCACAGGATCATCATACCGCTCCCATTCATACCTAACAGCTCCTAATAGTTTATACAACAATCTTCACATAATTTTATTATACAATAATTCATCTTAAAAATTAAATTAAAAACAAGGTGAAAATAAACAACATTACTACATATGTAACGAACTCCCTCTAGTGTTACACAATCATATTACACCTAAATGCAAGACAAGAAATGGTCATTTGATCTAAATACGTTTTGGCACATCCATTTGCAATAATAAGCATGAGTAACTTTAAAGTCTAGATAAAAATTATTATTATATATACATGTAGCACAATAAATACAATACCCATTAACTATAATATTAAAAATAATCTATAGGCATATACCCAAATCACAAAAAACTGGCCATTGAAATGACCATAACTGAATAAAATAGATTATTGAAAGTACATAATAATAGTCATATTAGTAATAATAAAAATGTGTTAAAATGTAATACAATCATTAAAATTGCCGAAATAAAAAAAAAAATTGCCGAAATAAAAAATTTAAAAAAATTTAATTAAAAAAAAAATATTCCCGATATAAAAATCTAGACAAACTAGGTTAATTATAATCATAGAGAAAACCCCATTAATATCTGCAATTAATATCGAAATCAATATCTAAACCCCTAGGCGAGAGAGTACCCATCTCGAATATCCATCTGGACTCATTTTTGCTTAATTCCCTAATTTTGTTGGAGCCCCTCCAATGTGGTTTGTATCTTTCAATAGCCCAAAATTTTAGACATGTGGGGTCTCTATTGTGGTGTGTTGCGAAGTATTTAGAGACACTATGCTGAGGGAAAGCATTCCTGATATTTTGTATGTGCTCCCTAATACGCTTCCACATGGGCATTTTTGTTCTGCCTATATATTGTAATAAGCATGAGCATTGCAGAATGTATACCACACCTTTGGTTCTACAGGAGATAAAATCCTTGATTTCGTATTCTTTATTAGTGCTAGTTGATTTAAAATTAGTACATTTTTGTCCATTAAAATTAGTATTTTGGCAAGCATAGCATCTTTTGCATGGAAAAAAGCCTTTGCCCTGAAAAAATGTTAATTCTGTTACTCTTTTGGGGGGTTCCAGGACATTTTTTGCCACTATGTCCCTTAAAGTTGGCACTCGCCTATATATGAAATGGGGTTTGTCAGGTAGAACATTCTGTAGAGTTTTATCAGCTTTTAACAGGGGCCAATATTTTTTGATAATATGCTCAACCTGCTTGTGTTGAACACTGTAATTCATTATCAAGGGAATATTGTGGTCTACTGTGCCATTCTTATTCCTATCTTGGATCAGTACGTTCCTTGGCATCTGATATACTTCTTGGTCTTTATTGTACCCTTTAGCTTCAAATATTTTTCCTATCCAATGTGCCTGTGTAAGATATTCTTTATTGTCAGAACAATTTCTTCTTAAAGCGGTTGTATTCCCGCTGGGTTTTTTTTTTCCTACACCTGCAAGGGAAAAGGCATAATGAGCTAGTATGCACCGCATACTAGCTCATTATGAGATACTTACCTTAGAACGAGGCGCTGGCATCTCATCCTGTCCACGCTGAGGGAGCTGACATTTCCCCTCGGCGTGTCTTCCGGGTATCGCGGCTTCATCGCTGTGAGTGGCCGGAGCCGCAATGTTGTCACTCCCACACATGCGCGCGGGAGACTTCTGTCCTGCAAGCTCCGGAGTTTACCGGGCTGTCAGCCGAAAATCCCCTGTGTGCATGCCCCGCTGCAGTCAGCGGCTCATTGCGAGGGGAATATCTCCTAAACCGTACAGGTTTAGGAGATATTTTTTTTACCTACAGGTAAGCCTTATTATAGGCTTACCTGTAGGTAAAAGTTTAAAAAAAAACACTTTAAGTGTATCATCTGTTCTTTCGGAATATTAATGAGCCATGGCTTATGATGACAGCTATCAGTTGGTATGTAGCTATTTCTTTCTACAGGCTTAAAATAAGTTTTAGTGCTAATGAAATAATGATGAAATAAATCTGTATTTCTAGATCCAGGAAATGAGCCAACCTATCACTAATTTCGTATGTGAGCTTGATGTTCTTCTGGTTGTCATTCAATCGGTCAAACATCTGGATTAGGCTTGTCTCATCTCCTTTCCAGATAACAATGCAGTCATCTATAAATATTTTATAAAGTATTAGATTTTCTGGCACATCTGAATATATGGCATCTTCCTCCCACCTAGCCATAAAGATGTTAGCAACACTTGGGGCGTATTTGGCACCCATCCTGATGCAAGTGAGTTGTCTACAGTATTCTGCATTGTACCAGAAAAAGTTAGGCTGTATTCCAGGCATCTTAGGATAAACCTCCTTAAGGGAAACTAAAATCACTGGAAGAATTAAAAGCATCAAGGGAGACATTACTAATAAATGGGTGGAGGCACGGTCAATTAAAACACTTCATTAGTAGCCTCCCAGGCCCCTTAAGGGATGAGGCGAACTATAGGGGGTTAGAGAAAATGGCACTTAGAGAAGAATTAAAAGGGACGGTTTCGAAGGTGTATAAAATTCTGATGAGTAGGGGCGGACAGGATATGCCCCCGTTCATCAGAAAATGGGAGGAGGATCTAGGATCTCAATGTGACGGGGAAATGGAAAAACGTATCTTAGGGGCCATGCATGCGACAGCAGTGGATATGAAAACAAGGGAAAGTAATTATAAGTGTATAGCCCAGTGGTATATGACCCCGGCCAAAGTGAGTAAATTTTCTCCAGATAAACCCCCCAACTATTGGAGAGAGTGCGGAGGCCTAGGTACAATGGCGCATATATGGTGGGATTGCCCCAAATTCAAAACTTACTGGCAGGAAGTGATAGGGTTGATAGAGGAGATAATAGGGAAGAATATTCGGTTGGACCCCTGGACCTGCCTGTTTCATGGTCAGGAAGGAGGGAAGAAGGGGTACAATTCCTCTTTGACACCAATTCTACTTAACGCAGCTAAAAATGTTATTCCAAAGAGATGGCAAGAAACAGAACCCCCAAAGATTAAAGATTGGATTATAAAAGTAGACGAAATTTACAGATTGGAGGATATTGAGTGGAAGGAACACCTAAACGGGAGCCAAGAGAGAGAAAAAGGGAAGTGGAATCCTTGGGGGGCTTTCAAAAAAACAGAGAAATTTGCGGAAATAGTGTTAAGATAGCCCAAGGGGAGTAAGGCAGGGTTACGAAGGACTGGTAGAGAAGATGCGGGTCTGCGGGGGTGAGGGGTGAGGGGGGCGGGGGGAGTAGGGGGGGGGTTGGGGGGGTTCAGTGGGAGAGGTAACCCCAGAAAGTGGTTAGGGGGGATACGAAGAGATGTTGTTATGAAATATATTAGGATCCTCTCTGCCGGAGGGTTTTTTTTTTTTTATTTATGTGTATGTAAGATATTTTCTATTTTTGAAAAATAAATAAAGATTTATAAAAAAAAAAAAAAAGGATAAACCTCCTTTGTTTAGAAATAAGACTACTATATTTTTCTCCATGGCCCATTTTGACGCCTGAATCGCATCATTATGATCTATCACTGTGTATAATGAAGCAACATCTGCTGTTGTGATCAAATATTTATCCTCTGGTTTTAAAACAACATTGCCCAAAATTTGGATCAGATGTTTACTATCCCTAAGATAGGCATTGGTATTTGGTACCAATGGTTGTAAAAACTTATCTACATATTCACCCAATCTGGCATTTATTGATTGTATGCCATTTATTATCGGTCTACCGGGTGGGTGTTCTAGATTTTTATGTATTTTTGGCACTGTGTAGATAATGGGTACTCTACAAGTATCTTGTACTAGATATTTTGATTCATTTTTTGTTAGGATGTTTTTGGCACTACCTTTTAATACTAGGTCTGATAATTCACGTTTATATTCTTTAGTCGGGTTTCCCTTGAATTTTTTTTTTTTTTAATTTCAATACTTTTTATTGTTTTCAACATTGACATACAATTGAGCTCATTCACATATACAAATAAAAACAAGTATCTGACATTCCTTAACCGTAATCGTTTATAAATGCGTTACCAATGTTTTCCCTATTACCCCTTTCCCTCCCCCCACCCTTCTCAATGGACCGTATATGGAGTGAGACTGATTTATTTTATGCCTTAGTTACAACAGTTGTTCGAGGCTATTTTACTTTTCTTTCCTTTCTTCCTTCTCCCTGTGTTTCTCTCGATTTAGCTAAACCTTCCTCTGACACTTATACAGAATTCATAAAGGACTAGCCATCCTTTGAAGCCAGGGCTTCCATATCTTAACAAACTTGCTGTAGTTACCCCTTCTGATAAAAATTGTCTTTTCCTTCCATACCAATGCATTTATAGTCTTAACCCATTTTTCCAGAGTTGGGGGTACAGTTGACAGCCAGGATTGTGCTATTAATTTCCTCGCTTGATACAGGCACCTTACCGTAATGGTAATTATACTATTGTTCCCAAGATTTTCTCTAATAAAGCCCAAAACACATACTTTGGCCTCCAGCTTCAGTTTAATCTTAAACCTGGTTTTAATAGTTTTTAAAATCTCTGCCCAATATCTAACTAATTTTGGACATCTCCACATCATGTGTATAAAATCCCCCGTCCCCCGACATCTGGGACGCTTGTCGTCCAATCTACGGCCGAACATAAATAGTTTCTTAGGAGTATAGTAAGCTCTGTGTAGCAGCAAGAGATGTGAAGCTTGTTGTGAAGGAGAGGCCGACACCAGTGGACCGAATTCCAGAATCCTTTTCCACTGATCCTCTGCTATCTCCCCCATATCAGCCTCCCATCTTTCCCTGGTACCAGAGGACGTTTCCAGCGTATAAATTCTGTCTATTATTTGCCCATATGTCACCGATATTAAACCTTTGGTGATGTCTGCCCTAACTATTTTATTGAGAAGCGGTATCTTGCACCATTCCAATGGACAGTCCCTGAATTGACTGTCCAAGGCGTGTCTGATCTGTAAGTAGCAGTAGAATGTTTTGTTTGGGATTCCATATTTTTGTCTCAACTCAGCGAAGGATTTTAAAATATTGCCATCGAACAGATGAATCAACCTGTGTATTCCATGGCTTTCCCATGTCTTATTTTTTTCTATAGTTAATAGTTCCTGCAGATGCTTATTGTGCCAGATGGGTGAAAATTCGGTAACTCCCCTATACCCCATAGTTCTCTTAACTGTCTGCCAAACTTTAGTAACTCATTTATGTGTTGGCAGCTCGCACTGAAGCGAACCCGCCTCTAATGCTTCCACTAGAGATTTATGTGCCCTGTAACATAATTTTACAACTGGCATTCGCCCCTCCAAGGATCCCGTATCCCCCTATTTGCTGCAATTGAGCAGCCATATAGTAACTATATGGGTGGGGGACCGCCATTCCCCCTTCTCTAGTGGATCGCTGCAAGGTTTGTAGACTGATCCTGGCCTGTCCTTTCTTCCATATTAGCTCCCTAAAAAGGGTGTATACCATTTCCTCGCAATCCAAACTGGGGAGTTATTAATTATGTACAGTAACCGTGGCATCCATATCATTATAACCAAGTTGACTCGTCCCGCCACAGACAGAGGAAGTCGACACCAGATGTCACTTTTCCTTTTAAATTTTGCTAGAAGTGGGACTAAATTATCCCCAATATATTGGTTAGGATCATTTGACAAAACTATACCAATATATTTCATCTTCTATGTTACTTTTAACCGGGATATTCCACTTGGGGGGGTGCTAGTAATTGAGTCAATCGGCAGAAGCATTGACTTCTCCCAGTTGATTACCAGGCCCCGAAAACCTCCCGAACCCCTCCACCAACTGCATCACTTTTTCTAATGAAGGCCTCATGTCACCCAGAAAAAACAGAACATCATCAGCATATAATGCTATCCTTTCTTCCCCGCATTTTCTCTTAAATCCCTGCAGTCCGGTCGAACATCTCACTGCTTCTGCAAATGGCTCCATTGCCAGGGCGAACAACAAGGGTGATAACGGACACCCCTGCCTCGTCCCTCTCTCAAGAGGAAGCCTTTCTGAGTATTCATTGTTGATTTTTAATCTGGCGCTTGGGTGATTGTATAATGTTTTCAACCATCCAATAAATGAAGGGCCGAAACCAAATCTCTCCAGTACCCACCAGAGATACCCCCATTTCAGGCTGTCAAATGCCTTGGCTGTGTCCAAGGACAAAACGGCCCTAGAACCCTTGTTCGCTACTGGGGCCTGGAGGTTCATATATGCCCTTCTGATGTTTACGCTGGTAGACCTGTTGGAGATAAACCCTGACTGGTCCGGGTGTACAAGTTTTGAAATAAATTTATTTAACCTAATTGCCAATACTTTTGCCAAAATTTTGATGTCAGAGCATAACAATGATATCGGTCTGTAGGAGGATGCGTCAAGTTGGTCTTTCCCTTCTTTCTGTATTAATACTATGTTGGTTTCTGACATCGAAGAAGGCAATCTACCCCCTATAGCTGCCCAATTCTGTGTCTTCAAAAGCTCTGGGACTAGCACCTCCCCATAGTATTTGTAGGTTTCTAAGGGCTCCATCTGGGCCCGGGGATTTCTGATTGGACATATCCGCCACTGCTTGCTTCAGTTCCTCCAGGGCTTTAGGGGATTCCAACCTGTTCCTATCATTTGCCGAAAGAGTCGGCAGTTCAGCACCCTCTAGGAATCTATCCATCTCTCCCCGTTCTGAGCGCCGTCCTGACTTATATAGCTCTCTGTAAAATTCAAAAAATGTCTCCGTAATAACGAGAGGATCAGACAAGATTTCGCCACTTGATGTCCTGATCATAGAAATTGTTGAAGAGGGAGATTTAGTCTTGGCTAAGAGTGCCAACATACGACCCACTTTTTCCCCTTCTCCAAAGCACTTTTGCCTCTGGAAGAGTTTCCTATTTTCGGTTTTCCTGATTATTTCCATTTTATACTCCTGTTGCTTCTTAAACCATATCTCCTGCTTCTCTGGGCTTGGACCTATCACATATTGTCTCTTTGACTCGATCACCTCTTTTTTAATGTGCTCTTCCCGTACCCTTGATTTCTTCTTTGCCTTTGTTACCTGTTGGATTAAGAGCCCCCTAAGGAATGCTTTTAAGGAGTCCCAAACCACCCCCTCCGACGCTGATCCTTTAATATGTTCTACAAACTCCTTTAATCTTACAGTTATTTCTTCTGTGTCCCCTATTATCTCCATCCATATTGGGTTTATTGTCCACATTCTCTGGATATATCTGTCATGTACGTTTACTGTTAATGTCAGGGGCGAGTGATCTGATATCCCTCTTGGCCGGTACTCTATTTTATTTATTAGACATTGTGCTTCGCTATTGCCTATGGCCATGTCGATGCAAGAGAGTGTATGGTGTGACCCCGAAAAGCAACAATATTGCCGGTCGTTTGGATTACGGATCTCCATAAGTCCCACCATCCATTCTCCTCAAGGAACTGGACTAACAGTCCTTCTGGCACCCTTTCCGTCCAAGCCCCTGGTGGAAACCTATCCACCGCGTTAAAATCCCCCACCACTATAACCGGGGTATCAATTTTCTCCTCCACAAACTCTAACAATCGATACAAAATCTCCATCTTAACTGGGGGAGGAATATACAAGTTTGCTATCACGAATGGTTTACCCTCTATTAAACCATGCAAAAAGATATAACAACCTAATGTGTCTATTCTAACATCCCTGCCGGAAAATAATACCCCTTTGTTGACCAATATGCTCACTCCCCTAGAATAGGAGGAGTAAACTGAATGAAATTGTGCGTGGAATTTCTTGTTCCGGATTAGTGATTTACAATCGTTGGTTAAATGTGTTTCCTGCAGGCATATCAGTTCGCCACCATAGGATTCCAGTTCCAAAAATACAGTAGCTTTTTTGATGGGATCACCCATACCCCTAATGTTCCATGAGCTTATTCCCAAGGTTCTAAATGACAATTGAAAGAAAAAAAAAAACACAGCACAAAAAAATGAAAAAAAAAGGAAGAATTAGAACTGAAAGAGGAGGTAGCCTAAAGGCAGCAACAATAAATAACAGTAAATAAAACAAACCCTTTTGCCCAACCCCAGGAGTGTTCCTGTCCTTCTACCAGACAGCGTGTCATTTGTTTTAATTCAGCTGTGACCTCCAAAACTACAATCAATGAAAATGTTGTGAAAAAAAGGGAGAGCAAGAAAAGAAAACCCTTGTTTCCTATTCCCTGTCCTCCAACTCCTTTTAAAGTTTCTTTTCTCTTCTTTAATGTAGGTGAGTGACTTGAACGTGTGTGCTCTATTTTTTTCCCTCTCCCCATCCCTTGCTCCTGTGCAATGTGGCACTTTCCTACCCTTCCCCTACTGTTCCTTGAGCCTCAATTACTCCCTTACACTTAAATAACCCCTCTGCCCTCCCCATTTGCCTAACTAGGCTAGCCCTGGGGGCATACATTGTGACCTTTCTTACCCTTTCAACCCATCCCACCCAATACTCCACCACCCAGTGTGATTGTAAGTAATCTTCCTTATCCTTTGTTACTTGCCCTACCCTCCCTCCCTCCCTCCCTCCCTTCTCTTTACCCAATTCCCACTTTAACACACAACCATATCCCATCTCTCATTAATGTCATTCACCAACCACCCCCCCCCCTCCCAGCCCAAGCTACCATCCTCAAAAAAAAAAATAGTTCAACCAATGCTTTAACAAAAAAAAACCAAAAAAAAAACCATTGAACATTGGTTATTTAACTTCTTCATGCTCTAGCTCTATAAATTCTTTGTAACCCCTCCAACAGAGTTAAAAAAATGGGTTGCCCCTAAAGCCACTATGCGCAGACGCACTGGATACAGCAATGCGTATGGAATTTTTTAGTTCCGTAGGCTGCACTTGATGTCCGTGAATCCTGCCCTACGCTTTTGTAAGTCCGGAGAATAATCTGGGTAGAGTGAAATTCAGGCACCATTGTAAAAAATGTCCCCCATTTCTCTGGATTTTTGCATCAATGTCACCTTACCCTTGTAGCTGAACAATTTCATAATTATTGGTCTAGGGCGACCTCCTGATAGAGTAGCTCTGGTAGGCACTCTATGAGCCCTCTCGATGGCGAAGAGGTGTGAAAAAGTTTCTGCCCCAAAAACTTCCCTGAGCCACTTCTCCATAAACTCTACAGGGCAGGAACCCTCGTTTCTCTCTGGGAGGCCCATTACCCTCACATTGTGTCTGCACCTATTTTCCATTTCGTCCATTTTAGTTTTATATGCGCCTAACTGGGCTTGCATTGTTTTAAACTCTTGCCTCATTGGGTGTAAAATATCTTCGACTTGGCTTAGCCTCTCCTCCAAGATAGTTGTTCTCGCAACTGTTTTTTGAAGTTCTTGACTCATAATGCATAGCTCTTCCTTGAGGCCCCTTATCTGATCACACAGATTACTCAATGATCCCTTACAAGAATTTACTGCACTTAGTACATCTTTTAACGTGGGCTCTAGTTCACTAGTTATGCTTAAATCAGGGGTGACTTTGGTTGCTTTTCCAAGGAGATCTCTCTCTGGGCTTTTTTGCTCGCTATTTTAGTATTGGCGGGCCGTGTTGCTGACATTTTACCTAAACTCTTTCTGTCCACGGTACCTCCCGTCTGTGTTTTCTCTTGGGGTTGCTGATTACCCTTAGCTGGAGATAGTGTAGGGGTATGTGCGTACCTTTCCAACTTAGCTGCTGCTGCTGTTGCTAGTGCCGCTTGGTTCCCCTTCTCCTTTGATGAACGAGTGGTCTGAGAGGTTAAATTCTCCTGGGACTGCTGTTGCTGTTCCTCCCCTTTTTTCCTTGTAATGGCTTGGCTGTGCAGCAATGCAAACTGAAATATAACTGGCTTTAGGGCTTATGCACTCCTCTGGCTCCCTCATAGATCGTTTGCAGGAAAGTAAAACAATTTTTATATTTCACAGTCCCGCCTTTATTACCTCTTGTTGCTTCCAAGGACTGGTCAGACAGCTAGCCTGCGCTGGATCGCTCCTGTCCGGCGTCTCTCCACTCACACTCCTGGCATTCGCCGCTCAGTGTGTTTGATGTGACCGACGCTGACCTCCTCACTACCTCTCGCTGGGTCCTCGCCACCTCTTGCTGGATTACGGGCCGTTGCCCGGGCAACCGGCCAAAGCAGATACGAGTGGCTCGGGCTCCGTTCACTGAAGACTGCATTCAAAGCTGGCCTCCCTCGTTCTCCTCGTTCTTTGATCGTTTATGGCTCCACACTGTGACCCTGCCAGGGAGCACACAGGACAGGTGAGGAGGTACTCCAAAAAAATGCTCAGAGCCAGTTTAGGCTATTATGGATGACATAGGGGCTGGAGCAGGGAGAGAGCTCACACTCCAACGCTCATACCCACATCCGGTCACGCCCCTCTTTACTTGAGTTTTAAGTATGTGTTAGTATCACATAATTGGCCTAATAGCTCTTTGTTATAGTACTCCTTTGATAATGCTACAATTGCCCCTCCTTTATCTGCAAGTCTAACTACAATTTCCTTATTTTTTTCCAACTGTTTTATTCCTGTTTGGATATTATGAGGTTCATATATTCGTCTTAATTTCAATTGATCCAATTCCTGCATTACCATTTTGTTAAACACCTCAATGTGTTCATTATTGTGAACAGGAGGATTGAACAAAGACTTATTTCGTAAATAGCTATGCATTAGTCTTCCTGGTGTCTCCATTCTTGTGGTTTGACCTAGTGAATGACCAGCTCTCTGCAGGTTATTCACTAGGTCCCCCCGTGTGGTTCTGGGATTTTTGCTCACCGTCCTTGTGATCATTTTGACCCCACGGGATGAGATCTTGCGTGGAGCCCCAGATCGAGGGAGATTATCAGTGGTCTTGTATGTCTTCCATTTTCTAATTATTGCTCCCACAGTTGATTTCTTCACACCAAGCTGCTTGCCTATTGCAGATTCAGTCTTCCCAGCTTGGTGCAGGTCTACAATTTTGTTTCTGGTGTCCTTCGACAGCTCTTTGGTCTTCACCATAGTGGAGTTTGAGGTTGTGGACAGGTGTCTTTTATACTGATAGCAAGTTTAAACAGTTGCCATAAATACAGGTACTGAGTGGAGGACAGAGAAGCCTCTTAAAGCGGGTGTGCACCTATTTAATATTTTTTTTTTTTAGGAGTTCATTCATAGTCTTTTCAAATCATGAAAATGTACTCACCTGTTCTGCGAAGTAAGTCCGATTGTGGCCGATTTCTTTAAAAATAATAACTTTTAAAAATGAAAGACGGCGGTTCCCATCTTCATTGTGGGCATTTGAAACCCACAAGGATGTATTTCCGGGATGCGGTGAATGCTGTCCTCCCAGCATTCACCGCTCGTTCCCGCGCATGCCCAGTGTCATCGCCGTTTGTTTCTGGGTTGCCATGACAACGGGCGGCGGCGTCGGAAGTTCCCGCCCTGTTGTGATGGAAACGCCCTCCAAACGTGGCGGACGTAATGACGTCAGTCCTGCAGTCTCGCAAGATTTTGCGGAGGTTATCCGCAATGTCTCCTGGGATGAAAGACAATGAGATCCCAGGAGACATTGCGGGAACGAAGGATATGACGTCAATACCCGCAAAGTCCACGCCCACATCCGCAGGGACAGAAACAAAGAAAGACAAATAACGTAAGGTAGGGAAAAAAAAAAAAAAAAAAAAGCTCCATATGGCACTCGGTGTTGCTTTTAGAAGCCACCGAGATGCTGATTAAAAAACGGGTGAAGATCCGCTTTAAACAAGAAGATACAGGTCTGTGAGAGCTAGAAATCTTGCTTGTTTGTAGGTGACCAAATACTAATTTCCACCATAATTTGCAAATTAATTCTTGTCTGGATTTGTTTCCACATTTTTTCTCTCATAGTTGAGGTATACCTATGATGACAATTACAGGCCTCTCTCATCTTTTTAAGTGGGAGAACTTGCACAATTAGTGGCTAACTAAATACTTTTTTGCCCCACTGCATTTATTTATACATGATTACACAATTTTGCAAAGTTCATATAGCTAAACATACTGTAGGTGAAATTATGTTCATTATGAATATTCAATGTTATGTTTTTTAAACTTTAGCTCCAACACAACTGAATATTCAAAGTGAGCACCAGTGTTTAGATTTAAAGCGTTTGTTACCCTAAAACTTCTTATTCCTGATTTGTGCCTGCTGTACCATATACTTGTATGAGAAATTATTAGACATGTGCAGAACTGAAAAATTGTTTTGTTTCAATTAGAATAGATTCGTTATGTTACTAATTTTGTTTTGTTATGGAATTCGTTTGGTTTCGGAATTTGTTTGGTTTAGTTTCATTTTCGTTAAAATTATTTTGTTTTCATAAAAATCTATTTCTTTTATTCATTTTGTAACAATTTCGAACTTTTCAGAACAATTAGAATTTGGAATAGTCGTAAAACGATCGACCGTTTTGAATTCTGTGTGAAGAAATAGCTGGTTGTTAAGCAGCGGGCCGGGAAGCCGGCTCTGCCCCCCACCCCAAAGCACCTTGTCCCCCCATGTTGATGGGGACAAGGGCCTCTTCTCAACATCCCTGGGCTTTGTCAGGGTCTGCGGGTGGGGGGCGTCATTTTAACTGACAATTGCGCAGTTGTGCGACGCTTTACCCAAACAAAATTGATTTCCTCTTTTTTCCCCCCACAAATAGAGCTTTCTTTTGGTGGTATTTGATCACCTCTGCATTTTTTAATCTTTTGCGCTGTAAACAAAAAATACCGAAAATGGGGGGCGTGGCTTGGCTCACAATGAGGATGGCAGCACACTGCAGGAGCTCCGCAGCACACACAGCCGTATTCAGCCCTATACCTGACCACCAGCTCTCAGATGCCGGGCAAGAAGCTCTACCCCACCCCTCACTCTCGCCCACACCACGGATCAGCTGCCTACCCTGAAAGGAACATCATTTCAGACCTATTTAAAAGCAAGTCTGCAGTCCACAGCGGCGGCCTAGGATCCAAGATGGCGCTTACGCACCAAGAGGAGGAATACAGTGAAGCCTCACAGTCGGCTCCTAAAGGACTCAGGTAGGGGTAAAAACAGATCAGATCTCCCCCTAACCTACTCTGATAAGTCAATGATCACACCAGACATCAAATCCACATTTTCTGCAGCAATTACAGATCTAAAAACAAACCTGCTAGTGCTTACTAAGAAGCTGGTATCTGCAGAAGCAGCAGGGAAGCACAGAGACAAGGCCATACACAGACTTGAAAAGATATCTGTTACACAGTCACAGCACTTCATAGAAATGAATAGGCACATTGAAGACTTCGATAACAGAGGCAGAAGATGTAATATAAGAGTGAGGGGGATTCCAGAATCAGTGGAGACTGACCAGATTGTACCAGTCTTACAGAGGGTCTTTAATAGCTTGTTAGAAAGACCAGAAGACATGGAGATAGAGTTTGTGAGAGCACATAGAGCCCTGAGGCAGAAGGGCCCTGAGACCGCTCCACCAAGGGACATAATATGCTGCAAAGCTTTGTCCGCAAAGAAGAAATCATGCACAAAGCACGGAGGAATGACCACATTATCTTTAATGAGGAAACCATAATGCTATTCCAAGACCTGTCCCAGATCACTCTGAAAAATGGGCGGGCTCCGCGCCCCCTGCTGGAGAAGTTAAAGGAAAGGGAGTTGAGATACACCTGGTGATTTCCATTTGCCTCGACAGTCTCACACAATGGACAACAACATGTCCTGCACACACCTGCTGACCTTCCATACTTTTACAACGCACTGAGTCTGGGCCAGACAGATCTCCCGGAGTGGTACTCCAACCTCTTATATGCCCCCCCTTGAAAGAAGCCCCCCAGATCACAGTTTTCCACACCTGACAAGTGGCAAGCAAAAAAATCAAAACATAGTCGTGGTTAACACTAGGGGGCAATCAAGGAGTTAAATGTGTTACCTAGGGAGTGTTTCTAACTGTGGGGAGGTGGGACTGCCTGGAGGAGGATACCGATCACTGTTCCTAATCAGTAGGAACAGGAGGTCTTTCCTCCCCTGACAGAACGGAGATCTGTCTATTTATATTGACAGATCTCGGTTCTGTCTCTGTCAGGAGCGATCGCAGGTGCTCTGGCGTAGTGCTGTGGCCCCCTACAGCTCTTAAAGTGGCCGATGTACAGGAACAGTGATTCACCCAGGGGAGCCAACCGCAGTATAACTGTGGCGGCTGGTCCTTAAGTGGTTAAAGTAATTTTTTTATTGTTTTACTTAAAGTGGGGCTCCCACTTTAAGTGAAACAATAGATGCTAGGGCTTACCCACAGCAGAAAGACGTGGGGTGGGAAGGAGCCAACTCAAAGCCTGGGTAGCCCCCGGGGCAGGCGTGGGAGCAGGATAATACTGGGAGACAGGACATATTAATATGCCTCCTCTGCTCCTGATAACGTCAGTGTGATGAAATGTGTTGGGTGGGGCTTGTTGTGTCACTTCGACTTTCGCAATTTCTGGTGAATGGAATGCAGATGGACCAGGAAATGACATGTGCACTGTAGCTTGTGTACAACAAGCCATTTTACATTGTAAGTGTATTTTTAATTTTTTTTATCTTTAAATAAACATAGAGGTTAGAGGTTGCCTCTGGGTCTTTTCTCTCTTTCTTCCTCTTACATGCATGGACACGGGAGGATGGAAAGAAAGGCGTGATCCTGAAGGAAGAATACTGAATACCAGTGTGGAGGAGATAATCCATTTAGAGCGCTATAGACCTACTTATGACAAATCAGGAGTCAAATTGCTCTGGTGAGTGAGGTGGAAAAAAAGGAAAGCGCTGTGTGGATTGCACATATTGCATATTGTAAAAGAAAGGAATTTTTCAAGCACTGAGCACTTTATTTGGGCATAAGTGGACACAGGGATTTATGAATTCGGAACTTTTTATCAGTTATATGCACTAGTCAACTTATTTTGAAAATGTATGAATATGTATATATAATTTATATATTAGTATTTGCCATAAAGTTTTTTTAAAATTCAACTGATTATATTTATTGTACAGTTCAAAATGATATGTTGCACATAATATTGCACTTAGGGCACTTTTGTAATTTATGTATGATAACGAATAAGCGCTGCACTAATTTCTATTATTGTTATCAGATTACATTACCCCAGGTGGGGGTGGTAATCCTGGTGTTGGCATTATATAATGCGGAGCTTATAGCTATTTAATTTTATCCCATGGACTAATCCAGATAAAATAATAAATCCCTCCATCCACGCTAAACAGTGTGGATGGAGGAATCTCCACTGCAGACTATTTTTTAGACAGCTGTAACACCCACAGCTGCTTTAACATCCAAATAGTGATTGCATATGATAGGTTTAGCTGCTTTAATATCCAAATAGCGATTGCATATGATAGGTTTGATTGATATCTTTTCACCCCAACTTCATTTTTAAATCTAATTTTGTCAAGCCTGGTGGTGCCGACAGGCCCAACAAAGGCTCAAATTTTGGAAGGATGTGAGCCATGTATGGCTATCTTAAGAAATTAAACATTAGATTGATAGCTGGTAATAAATGAAGCCTCATTCGAGATCATGAAGGGATAGGGGTGGGTACTATCATGCTAAATAATAGATATTGGAAAATGGAGAAGTACTTAGAGCTCCTCCAAACATACCCTATAGCTCTGAAGCGTCAAGGACTATCTCCGTACCCAAGGATTAAGCCAAAAAGAACATTTTAAGTTAAAAACAGTGGACACATAAATACATACACTGTGCACAAAGTACAGTGCACAATAATGAAAACCAGTAGTGGACACGTAGGTCCAGATAAAAGAAGGGCTTGGATGTATGTCCTGACAGAATCCTCTACATGTTTTGCAGTTTCCACCGCTTCTTCAGGAGGAGTCAGTAAGAGAACATCTACAAGAGTGAATAAAATTTCATAATTGAACTGTTATACAAATTTCAAAATGAGTGAGTCTGGGAGTGGCAAACTCATAGGTAACAATACATAGTAGATTTAACTTGGAGAATATACAAAGTTAAACATAGCTTACCAAAGAAGGCCCTAGAGGCACCACCCAGTACCAAAAGAGGCACCCGATAAAGGGTAGTTCCCCCGGGGCAGACAACGGGAGAAAACAAAGGCTCAAATTTCAACAAGACTGGAGCCATGTATGGCTATCGAAATGCAACATTAGATTGATAGCTGGACCCAATGATGCCTTTGTGGGCCTGATGCCGCGTACACACAAGTGGACTTTACGGCAGACTTTGTCCTGCGGACTTTTTGGCGGACTTTACAACGGACTTTCTGAATGAACGGACTTGCCTACACACGATCAACCAAAGTCCAACGGATTCGTATAAGATGACGTACAACCGGACTAAAACAAGGAAGTTCATAGCCAGTAGCTGAAAGTCAGACACTTTCCAATCGGGGACACAGAAAATAATAAGCTCAAAAAGATAGATTGGTGCTGCTGGATCTTCAGAACTGTATTGCCCCGTACACACGGTCAGATTTTCCGACGGAAAATGCTCAATGGGAGCTTCTTGTCTGAAAGTCCGACCGTGTGTAGGCTCCATCGGACATTTTCCATCGGAATTTCGGCCACACAAAATTTGAGATCTGGATCTCAAATTTTCCGACATCAAAATCCGTTGTCGTAAATTCTGATCGTGTGTACACATTTATGATGCACGAAGTTCCATGCATGCTCGGAATCAAGCAGAAGAGCCGCACTGGCTATTGAACTTGTTGCTCATTGTACGTGCTGTACGCCACCGCCTTCTTGACATTCGGAATTTCCGACAAGATTTGTGTGACCGTGTGTATGCAAGACAAGTTTGAGCCAACATCCGTCGGAAAAAATCCATGGATTTTGTTGTCGGAATGTCCGATCGTGTGTACGGGGCATATCTGTTTCCACCTGAAGGTGTGAAATTGGGGTTAATGTGAAAATGTTTTCCACACCCAAGCGCCCTCAAGGCTTCCTTGGACTGAGAATGAGGAAGGGAACACCGACTACTTTGGTGTAGTGCTCTAGTTTTTTGTCTCTTTCTCCAGAATAGAAAATCAACAGAGGTTCTATCCCTCCCCCACCAAATAAAACTTGTTTTGCCAGAGCTTGGCTTTAATGGCCATACATTGGTAGACTTTTTTGCATTCAACCTATGGGCTATACAGTGTGGATGCCAAATCTCCCACTGTGAGCATTGTATTCTGACAGCTGTTATAGATGGCTGTCAGAATACCTAGACAGTGGCTGCATCTGATTGGATGTAGCCACTGTTCAACCAAAACATTATATTATGGTTCCTATATAGGTACATAGCACGTAAGGTTGAATAAAGACATCAGGCGATCCAGTTCAACTTATAATTTTTTAATCAAAGGATGACAGGCAGAAGGGGGCTGATAGGACCACCCACATAGCCAATTTCCAGTGCGACATTGCAGGACTCCAGAGTATTGATTATGAGTGGATTTTAGCATTCCCGGATTGGGCTCTGTAGTTTGGAGATTTCAAAGCATCTTGAAAGGGAAGAAATCTTCAACCCAGTGTCCAGGTTTTGGTGAAAGCATGTAAGTTGTGTGTCCAGGTGCACACAGCCCTTATATTGAAGGCCTGCTGTGCCACAAGTAAGTGTCTCACAGGCATGTATAAACCTCAGCACAATCATTAAAAAAAATAAATAAAAAATTAAAACTCTTTCAGTACATATGATTTCTGTAAACTGAAAATAGTCAGAGAGCTAACACTTTATCTGTGCCGACCTTAAAGAGGACCTTAGTTAAAATAGTCAGGGACTGCTTAGCAACCAGCTACTGTTAAGACAATGAACACTTTGGTGAGAAGTATGTAATGTTCAATATAGTGTATATAGTGCAGAGATTACTGTGCAATGTGGCATAGTGTATAGCGATGCGGTACAATGTATTGACGTGAGTTCTGTGTGACGCAGCACAATGTACAGATTTAAAAACAGTATGACGCAGCACAGTGTACAGATGTAAATACAGTATGACCAGCACAATGTACACATGTGAATACTATATGATGAGGCACAATGTATGGATGTTAAAACTGTATGACGCAGCACAATGTACTGATGTAAATACTGTATGACACAGCACAGTGTACAGATGTAAATACTGTATGACGAAGCACAATGTATGGATGTAAGTACAGTACGACACAGCACAATGTACAGATGTAAATATTGTATGATGCAGCACAATGTGTGGATGTAAATACTGTAAGACGCAGCACAATGTGCAGATGTAAACATTGTGCAATGCAATATAGTGTATAGATGTAAATACTTTGCAATGCAGTACAGTGTACAGATGTAAATATTGTGTGATGCCGTACAGTGTACAGATATAAATATTGTGCGATGCAGTACAATACATAGGTACTGTATGAGTACTTTGTGAAGCGGCATGGTGTGCTGTCAGAATTCACACAGTTGCGCTGCAGTGCGCTGTAAGCGTGCTCACAATGTATGGAGTGGCTGAATGCAGAAATACACCTGCACTACCACACACAGCTGCCACGTGACTTGTGAACTCCTATAGAGAACTTGCAATGAGTGGAAGAAGATGAGTAAACTTAATAGAATAATCCATGGAGCGATCTGGGCTATGACCTCATACAGCCCCCATATGACAAGTAACAACTCAGACCATACCAAGGACAAGTCAGGGGGAAGTCTGGGCAGAGGAGACCAGAATGGTGACAGCAAAGGACAGCCCAGAGCCCCCCACCGCATTATATATATATATGTATATATAATGTTTAGGGGTTCAAAGTCATTTTCTAGCAAAAAAAACTGTTTTAAACAGTAAACACCAAATCTCAAAATGAGACTCTGTCCTTAAGTGGTTAAAAATACCAAAATCCTCAAAATTACATGCTGGGGATGTCCTAAACTTGTGTTGTGGGTGCAGTACACTACACTCCTTTAAAAGTGACATTGTTTACAAACACAGGCCAGTGATCTGTCATTTAGACAAGCCAGTGGGGATGCAGAGTGATATTTTAATGTTGAAAGCAAGTGACCTGATATGGTTTGGGAGTAGGGAAAGAGAAGCACACTTGCTGCACTAAACATCAATAAAAGACGCTTATCCATCCAGACATGCAATGGGGGGGGGGGGCAGCGAGTGTGTGGGCCCCTCATTTGAACCTTATCAGCCCACATGCCTTCAACTTTGGGAGGTCATTTTCAAGGAGAGGGTGGCAAAGCCTTCCCCCCTTGCAGTGTACCTTATCCCTATGTTGAGAGGACAAGGCCCTCATTGCCTCGTTCTGTTCCCCCAAAAGGGTTGTGATGGTTTTTAGTTTTTTTCTAAAAATATTCACCCTCCCCTGTCACGTGAATGAGTATGGTGTAGAACTCCTTATTAGTCATTCCCTAAAGAAACTGAAAAATTAAATAAAAACAGCCACACTCTGAAAAAAAGTGTTTTTTTTTTAAAATAACAATTAAATTAACACATTGTCTAGTGATGTAGATCCATGTCAAATCATGATATGAGCTACTCAATGATGTTGACCCATAGCCATGATGATCGATGATACTGCCATGCCGCTATTCCCATCATAGATATCTGGCAGCTTCTGTATGTAATCAAGCTGGTCGGGATTCTGAGTAAATTAATTGACCAAATATAGGCATGACCATGTTTGGTTATGACTTCAGTGTCTGTGGTTAAATTTAGTGTGTTCTTGCAGCTAGGCTGTAGCCAGCCTGAACTTTGTTTATGTTTTCTGTACTTATTAGTTTTCTCTTAAGCTCAGGCCATTGACCATTTCTGCCCATTGCTGTTGATATAGGAAAGAATAAATACTTAGATCAACCTTTTACAACAGTCTTTGCCTTCCCTCCTGGGTTTTTTTCCTAGAGGGGTTGCCCCAGAAAAGTGGTTCAAGGAATCTAAGCGGCCTTTCTCAGAGTCTGGAAATTCAGGAAGATGATCACCTGCCTGAAACATCTTCAGAGGAGTCTGTTATCTTAAAGAATGTCCATGAAATCTTGGAGAAAATTGCTACTGGATGGACATTGCAAAGAGACCTCAATACTCAGTTCTTTAAGGTACCTGTGACTATTCCCATATGGTCAGCAGTAATTCCTATTGGGATGATGCTATTATGATATAAGAGCCATTAAAAGCTGCCCTTAAAGGATTCATTGTAACTGAGTGGCTTCTACTAAAGAAATTAGAGCCGGGGCGTGGTCTGGACATGGCCGTGTAGAGACGTGCTACCGCAGAGTTCCCGGCCATCTCTCGCCCTCCCTGGCATCTTTTGATTGCCTAAACACAGAATGCTATCTGCTAAGAAGCGGGCTAACAGGAGGAACAAGAAGAAAGCCAGCCCGGCCATTAATACCCCTGTTGCTGGTGATTTTCAGAGACTATTTGGGAGATCGCGGTCCGGCTCCCCGAATCTTAAGATGGCGGGCCCTCGTGACTCTCTTTCACAGACCCGAGACCTCATGGTGGATCCGGAATCGTCGGAGGGCTCCCGAAGCCCAATAATTTATTCTAGCTCCCCTGGACTGTTTGCCGGGACTCTGGGAAATGCTGCACCCCCACCAGTTACTTACAGGGCAGATGCGGAGCTGAGAGCTATCTTACAGGCCCTACTGACGCGGGCAGATATAGAGGCTTTAGTGGGGAAAGTGGAGGCCGCACACAGAAAAGAGATCCGGGCGATCAAGCAGGACGTGCAAGCTCTATCTTCACGCCTCACGACGGGTGAATCTTCCTTGGTGTCCCTTGAACAGAGAGTTACATCGATAGAATCCCGACAACGAGACCAATCTAATGCAGCTGTAGACACTCAATTACGTCTGGAGGAAATGGAGGACCGGAGTCGTAGGAACAACCTGCTGCTCCGGGGCCTCCCAGAAGCAACAGGCCCATCGGACCTACTAGCCACGGTCACAGACATTTTCAAACGGGTGGCGGGCGATCATCTCCCTGAGCGCGTGGAGGTTGATCGGGTCCACAGAGCTTTGGGCCCCCACCCATCTGACCCTACCAGACCGCAGGATGTAATTTGTCGGTTACATCATTATATCCACAAGGAAGCCATAGCCCGCGGGGCCTGGGAGTCGGGAGATGTGGAATTCGATGGGGCAACTGTTAAGATCCTGCCCGATATCTCCAGGCCGACACTGCACCATCGTTCCCTTTTGAAACCTCTGTTAGACCTAGCCAGACGCTGCAATGCCACTTATCGATGGGGCTTCCCGCTGTCGGTCACCTTCCTCAAGGAACAGAAATCCTTACTCCTACGGTCCCCGGATTCCCTACCAGCTCTCTTCGATTTCCTTGGCTCGGACCCGATCACCGTCCCCAATTGGCTAGACTATCTTCCTCATGATCCGGGACGTCCAAGCGCATCGAGGGGACAGGCTCCACAACCTCAGAGGCCGCAGAGAAATGGTCGTCGCTCCCGCTCTCTATCCCAAGATGAACATCGAGAATCGTGAGTAATAGCACCAAGGTCCCTTACACTTCTGATGAGACTTCCATATCCGTTTTGACCAAGCCTCACCCCTAACAGCTCCCACTTTAATGTAGCCCGGACGGCTAACTTAGACTTTGACACCCATTCACGTTATACAGGCAACCACCGAAGCTCTCCACCACGGCTATTACATATCCCAGTTTTGCTGTCCACATACAATTATCCCACCCCACCCTTCAGATCACATTACACTGAGGTCTATTATGAGCCGGAAGTATACGCTACAGTGACTGTTATCTGGACCCGGCATAAAACACCTCCATCTTATCGGCAGACACTCTCCTTATCTTACAGCTGAATAAGCATCAGGTGCTTTGGGAAAAGACATTGAACAATGTTTACCTCTCATCCTTGAAGGAGATTCCCCCCCCCTCAGGAACAGAAACTGTATAGGAGCCATCGCAGGGAATGATTTATGCTGGGGATCATCATTAATATTGCCCTTCAGAGTAACGATGATTGTCCCAAGGCTCCTGTTCTGACAGACCCTCAGGATTGCCGTGGAGGAGCAGGATGAGAAGACCGGCTGGTATTGTGCTATGTGCAAAAGATTATGTTCTCCCTGTTACTTAAATTTACTCCCTGTCATAGCATGCTTGACTAGAGACCTCTGGATAACAAACCAATCTTTTGGGAAAAGCTTTGGTAGCATGAGCTGATACGTTCCGGGAAGTAGGTATCGATGTTAGCCTATGTTGGGAGTGGAGCTTGAGTTAATATTATGTCATATGAAGTGTATGCATTCATTGTTTAGTTACATATGTCCGGATGACTACTGGTGAGCGCGAAGCGCAGGGGCGAGTAACCAGCCGGAGATTGTCTTGCAAAATATATTTATTGCTGACATCTGTTACTATTTTAGTTATCACTTTGCATTCTGTGTTTTATTGTTAAAAAATTACTGTTGGTGTGATGCCGGGATGGGTGGGAGACCTGGATACTCACTTACAGGTTACTGACCACCCACACCCCAAATAGGCCATTGTATACATCCGGGGCTCCGGTTTTGTATACATAATAAGTTGATAAAACTTACCCATTTAGTTGATACCAGGTCAGACTTCTCTGACTTGAAGCCCTTTCTTCACTTCCCCCCTCCTCCCCCCCATCTCCCACCTCTTCCTGATTTCTCCCTCCCATCTTCCTTTTTTTTTTTCCTCTTCTCTTGGACTATACTCTTTTCTCATTCTCGAGACATGGCGGTATATTCCCTTAAAGTAACCTCTCTCAATGTTAGAGGCCTAAATACGCCTGAGAATAGACGTATGTTACTTCATGACCTTAAAAAATCACATACTGACGTTGCCTTCATTCAGGAGACACACTTTAAAACGGATAAGTCACCGATACTACAGAATAGAGCTTTTTCCCGAGCCTATCATTCAACTAACTCCCACTCTAAGTCCAAGGGGGCCTCTATTTTGATCTCCAGCAGACTGCCGGGGCAATTTCAGGAGATGCTGGTAGACCCTGAGGGGCGATACATATTCCTTAAAGGCTTAATAGGGGGGTTACAATTCACGTTGGCCACACTTTATGCTCCTAACGAACACCAGGATAAATTTCTGAGACACTTAATAGACAAGCTCATGACATATAAGCAGGGTCAACTGATTCTAGGGGGTGATCTTAATGTCCCTCTGACTCCCTCAGTGGACATGTCCTCAGGTAGCTCCTCCACATCCCCAACTTCCAGAAAGCGTATAGCGCAGCTGACAGACGTATGGCGTCTCCAGCACCCAGGGGAAAGAGATTACTCGTTTTTCTCTCCCCCGCACAAGGTCTACTCTAGGATCGACATGTTTCTGATACCCCATGACCAATTGCACCTTGTGAGCTTCTCATCAATAGGTCTGATTACATGGTCAGACCACACTCCTGTCTCTATCACATATAGACTCACGGAGAGACCCTCGCCCAGATCCCTATTCTGGCGTCTGAACGAGAGTCTCCTGCAAATCCCTGAGGTGCTGGAGGATGTAACTAAAGAACTAGATCTCTATTTCAAAGAAAACAACATACAGGGATGCGACCCTGGAATACTATGGGAGGCTCGCAAGTGTGTCCTTCGGGGGGTCCTCATCAAACATGGGATGACTATAAAAAGGAAAAGAACCGAACAACTCACTAAACTACTCTCCACATTCGCCTCAGTAGAAATACAACATAAGCAAACACCCACTCCAGACCATGAGACGCAACTGACGACACTGCGCACACAAATCACAGACTTACTACAGTACAAGGCAAAGGCAGCCTTACAGTATTGCCGTAAAATGTCATATGAGTGAGGAAACAAGTGCGGGAAACTACTAGCCAGATCCGTAAAAGAAGTCAGATCAGCCGCTTATATCCCACAGATCACTTGCCCTAACGGCCAAAGAGCCACCATCCCGACACAAATCTCTAAGGGTTTTGAGGACTTCTTCTCTGACTTATATAATCTTCCCGACTCATCTCCTGCCCAGACAGACATAACCAAATATATTTCAAAACTCCTGTCCCTACCAGCTGAAACCAAGGCAATCTTAGACGAACCAATAACTTTGGAAGAGTTACAGGTAGCAGTAAGCACTATGAAACTAGGCAAAGCCCCAGGACCAGATGGCTACACGGTCCAGTATTATAAAGCCTTTCTTCCCATTTTAGGCCCACGATTGGTTGCGCTTTTCAATGCACTGGGGGCAGAAGCTATCTTCCCGAGAGAGACCTTAAAAGCCCATATCTCCTTGATCTACAAAGAGGGGAAAGATCCAGGGGCCTGTGGTAGCTACAGACCTATTTCTCTTTTAAATTTGGATCTAAAGTTATTCTCAAAGATTATTGCCACTAGATTAGCACAACATCTTCAGCACCTTGTCCACCTTGACCAGGTCGGTTTTATCCCCACCAGAGAGGCGAGGGATAACACCATTAAGGCCCTCAACCTCCTACATGTAGCAAACGCCAATATGACCCCCTGCGTATTCGTGAATACCGATGCTGAAAAGGCCTTTGACAGGGCCAACTGGAACTATATGTTCTCAGTTCTCCATCATATAGGCCTTGGGGATAAGATGCTGAAATGGATATACAGGATCTATTCCAATCCTTCAGCCCAAGTAAAAGTAAACGGTGTACTATCGAACCCCTTCGCTATTACTAATGGCACCAGGCAAGGTTGCCCCCTTTCCCCTCTATTTTTTGCCCTCTCCCTAGAACCGTTCCTTTGCACTATCAGAAACAACCCAGATATATCTGGGCTTCAGACAAGAGATTCCCAATGTAAAATTTCGGCGTATGCCGATGACCTTCTATTCTCCCTCACCAATCCCAGAATATCTCTACCAAATCTTATGCGAGAATTTAAAATATATGGAGCAATCTCTCACCTAAAAATTAACTTCTCCAAGTCAGAAGCGATGGGCATCGCCGTACCCCCTAGTGCATTACTAGAACTGCAATCTAATTTTAACTTCAAGTAGACTAATACAGCCCTAACATACCTAGGTACGAAAATCCCCTCTGACTTGACACACACATTTGATCTAAATTTTCCGCCCCTGCTAACAAACACCCGGATCTTACTAGAAAAATGGAACACAGGTTTTCACTCCTGGTTCGTAAGATGTAATCTCCTGAAAATGTGTATACTCCCTAAATTTATCTACCTCATACAAGCATTACCTGTTCATATCCCACCTTACTTTTTCAAACAGGCCCAATCCCTTTTCACAAGATTTGTGTGGGCTCACAAAAAACCCCGACTACGACGTTCACAATTGACGCTTCCCAAAAGTGAGGGGGGACTAGCTTTACCTGACATTCGACAGTACTACCTGGCCTCACATCTGGGGCGCATTCTTGACTGGAGGAGGAATGGTGAGTCCAAACTCTGGGTTCAACTTGAACAATCCCAAACCCTCATACCTCTGAAAGTGCGTTGTGGTGCTATGATGACCTTCCTCTTAGAATGAGGTCGCACCCCTTAATTGGCACCACCTTGAGACATAGCCACCAAATCGCCATACAGGCTTCCCTTACATCTAAAAACTCCTCTTTGTTCCCTATTCTGGGCCACCCAAACTTTACCCCTGGTTTACAGACAACGGACTACTCCACCCTAAGAGACATGGGCAGGGACCATGTAGCCAAATTCTCCATTGGAGGAACCTGGCCATCCATATCAGAACTGACTAATCCAATAGGAGACTTCCAACTTACCTTCTGGAAGGCAGCTCAGTTGCATCATTTCCTTCACTCCCTTCCAAGACCACAAGCCTTTTCCCAACAGCAAACACCGTTTGAGGATCTTTGTACAGGAGAGGGCCCATTGGCCCACATTCTGTCCCAAACATATTCACTAATAAACTCGCCAAAAGAACAAACACCTCTACTCAGTTTGGCTAGATGGGAGAGGGACCTTAACTGTACATTTTCAGCAGCAGCGGCAACGCATAATCATACTAGCTCTTAAATCCTCGTCTTGTACTAGAGTACAGGAAACTAACTTCAAGCTACTTAACCGTTGGTACCTGACCCCCTCCCGGTTGCGAAGATGCTTTCCATCTTCCTCGAATCGGTGCTGGCGCTGTGACGAGGAGGAGGGAACCCTGATTCATATTTTTTGGTCCTGTTCTAAGTTGCGGGACTTTTGGGGAGAGGTCAGGCGCATAACGCAAAAGTGCACAGAATATAATATCCCTGATGAAGCCGCGTTCTTCCTCCTACATCTTTCTTCTATCCCCATCAAAAAATATAAGAAGTCCCTCACACGTCATTTGCTCAATGCAGCAAGGGCGTGTATCCCACTCTGCTGGAAACAACCTCTCCCCCCTGCCACTTCATTATGGCTACGGAGGGTAGAGGAAATAAAGAAAATGGAAGACCTGATTCTCACCGCACAACATAAACAAGAAATACATAAAAAGACCTGGGACATCTGGAACGCATTTATCTACTCCGAAGAAGGCCAGCGCTTACTTGGGTCATGATAACATCTCCACAATTATAAGGATCACACTGTCTAAAAGGAATATGGATCTAGATACCGCCATGTCTCTATCTTTGTCCTTTTTTTTTTTTTTACTCTTCTCTTAACTCCCTCTTCTTCTTGCCCCCCCTTTCTATATCCCTTCTCCCTATCCTTACCCCTCTACCTGCTCAGGGAATTTAATTCCCATTTTATAAAAGAAAAGTTGAAAAAGTAGGTGGGGGACACCCTGATGCTGTAGAACTTCACATAAAGATATTTTGCATTAATAATGTGTCACACCAAAGATATTCACATGCTTCAAAGGTTCATGCTCACATATACATTGTATATTGTTTTGAATTTATGTGACCTCTGTATAGCAAGTGTAACAAAACACCAGTACTCATATATATTTGTATTGCGGGCCCTCACCCCTGTTTGGAGTTGAATAAAGTTTATATTTGAAAAAGAAAAGAAATTAGAGCCATCATTAATTCTACTGCTGACATAAGAAGACCTGGAATATTTAGTTATTTTCCTGAACCCCTGAAAGAGATGCATGGCTTTAAAAAAAAACAAAAAAAACAGTCATACTCACCTAGGTGGCTATGTCTCTAACAATGAGTACTGAGTAACAAAACACCTCTGAATGCTCAGTTCTCAGTCTTCAGCCTGCAGAGAGCTGGTGACTATCAGTCGTCTGTTCTCTGCTCTGCCCCTCCAGCGCTTACTGGAGCGCTGGGCTGTGGAGGGGCGGGGGCAGCTAACTCAGGCTCTTCCTTGGATGTTTAATAATCCTTGGAAAATCGGATGTTTAATAATCATCCTTGGATGTATAATAATCTAGTCTATCAAGTCATTTATTACCCGGTAGTAAAGGGGTGCTACAATTGTGTAAAATGGTCATATTAAAGCGGAGTTCCACCTTAAAGTGGAACTTCCGCTCATCGGATTCCTCCCCCCCTCCGGTGCCACAATCGGCACCTTTCAGGGGGGAGGGAGTGCAGATACCTGTCTAATACAGGTATCTGCAACCACTTCTGGGCTTAGACAGCCGCAGAATATCCGCAGAAGCCCGCCCCCCCCCCCCCCCCCCGTTGTGTGCTGGGAAACACACAGTTCCTAGCTCACAATGGGGACCAGTGCAGAAGCGCAGTAGGGAACCGGACAGTGAAGCCGCAGCGCTTCACTTCCCGATTCCCTGACCGAGGATGGTGGCGGGGGCAGCCGAGAGCCCAACGATTGATCGGCTTCGGCTGCCGACATCGCTGGACCCTGGGACAGGTAAGTGTCCATTTAATAAGTCAGCAGCTGCAGTATTTGCTGCTGGCTTTTAATATTTTTTTTTAAAGGTGCAGCTCCTCTTTAATGTATACATCTGAATGCAAATGTGAAAAGACTCTTTTATTGTAAAATCAGTGACATGATCACTTTGAAACATGCTTACAGGCGGGGAGAGCACAGAAATTATTGAATTTTCACGTAGCCTCCTCCCCATTGTCTATTCAGATGATTGGGAGAAGACAGTGTCAATATATTCCTGAACATTAAGGGCCTGTGTCAACACATACTTCAATGGACAGATGTAGCATTGTTTTAACATCAGTTTGGCATGCTTCTGAGATCATTCAGATTTAATTGCAGGTGCATTTAACTTACTTAAGCTGATTTTGCATTCTTGTGTATTGAGAGAGCAAAGCAGTTTGTTTTTTTTGTTTTTTTTACACAAAGTTGTCACTAGATGAAACATTGCTCTAATATGCCATCGGTATATGTAGGGATGAGCCGAACACACCCCGGTTCGGTTTGCACCAGAACCTGTGAACGGAACGAAAGTTCATGCGAACTTTAGAACCCCATTAAAGTCTATGGGACTCGAACGTTCAAAATGAAAAGTGCTAATTTTAAAGGCTAATATTCAAGTAATTGTCCTAAAAAGTCTACCGCGTGATTTCAGGCATCCACAGCCAGTCGGGACATTCCTCCTGAGAAAGGGGAATCCCAGGTGCATATTCAGACGCACCTACACTAACGGTGTGAAGTGTTCCAGTGTGAGGTGACCAGTCGGGTCACTAGAAGAGCCTGCATGTTCCAGGACATTCGTTTGGGCCTTGATCCCAGGATTGGCTTTTGCCCATTTGCAGGAAACAAGGACACTGCAAACAAATAGAGTTGTATGAACACTGTATATAGACATGCTCTTAGTTACCTTGCTGACACCTGTAGTGCCGCAGGACACAAGGCCTTTCAGATACTTCAGATACTCTTATACAGACACCATTGTCCTTTTACCTTGTTGAGGAAGATCCTGCATTCTTTACTTGAGAATCCAGGCCAGTTGTGTTGTTTGGCCCTGCTATTCGGGAGTTTAAGTGCATCAACAAGAGTGGCTAGCTGAAGATACAAAGGCTAATCTTTCTTCAAAGGGACTGAAGTTACTATTGCCATATGTGCACACACACATACTCAGGGTTCTGTATATGCAGTGGGTGTGTGGGATAGTTTACCTTGGGGCCTGATCCATTGAATGTTGATTTGAATACAGTGTTTGTAGTTGAGCCTGTGGTGTCAGGAGACAAAAGAGAGAGGTCTGACATAAAGAGGGTCGGTCTTCTGCTCTCCTCCTGCAGGACTCATAGAGCCATATTTGAGTAGAGGTAACCAATCTGATAAAAAGTGTCATATTGTGATTAGGGATGAGCCGAACACCCCCCGGTTCGGTTCACACCAGAACCTGCAAACGTACCGAAAGTTTGCGCAGACTTTAGAACCCCATTAAAATCTATGGGACTCGAACGTTCAAAATCAAAAGTGCTAATTTTAAAGGCTAATATGCAAGTTATTGTCCTAAAAAGGGTTTGGGGACCCTGGTCCTGCCCCAGGGCACATGTATCAATACAAAAAAAAGTTTCAAAAACGGCCGTTTTTTCGGGAGCAGTGATTTTAATGATGCTTAAAGTGAAAAAAAGTGAAATATTCCTTTAAATATCGTACCTGGGGGGTGTCTATAGTATGCCTGTAAAGTGGCGCGTGTTTCCCGTACTTAGAAAAGTCCCTGCACAAAATGACATTTGTAAAGAAATAAAAGTCATTTAAAACTGCTTGCGGCTTTAATGTAATGTCGGGTCCCGGCAATATGGATCAAAATCAGTGAGACAAACGGCATGGGTACCCCCCCCCCAGTCCATTACCAGGCCCTTTGGGTCTTGTATGGATATTAAGGGTAACCCCGCACCCAAATTAAAAAAAGGAAAGGCCCCCAGGCCCTATATACTCTGAACAGCAGTATACAGGCAGTGCAAACAAGACAGGGACTGTATGTTTCTTGTTAAGTAGAATCCATTTGCAATTTTGAACTGGTACATTTTTAAAGTGTAGCCCCAGCCAAAAAATCTATTTTTAAGCTTTTTGGAAAACATAGGGAAGGGTTATCACCCCTGTAACATATGTTTTGCTGTCTGTGCACCTCTTCAGAAGGTTTTACCTCACTTTCTGTCCCAATGACAAATGTTTTTTGAAAATTTAGGGTTTTTAGTGAAACAAGGATTGGTGATAAAGCATCAGTGGATAGGAGACACGTTTTTCCCATATTAACTCTAATGCCCCGTACACACGGTCGGATTTTCCGATGGAAAATGTCCGATCGGAGCGTGTTGTCGGAAATTCCGACCGTGTGTGGGCTCCATCGGACATTTTCCATCGGATTTTCCGACACACAAAGTTGGAGAGCAGGAGATAAAATTTTCCGACAACAAAATCCGATCGCGTCAATTCCGAACGCGTGTGGCCTGTTCCGACCCAAAAAGTGCCACGCATGCTCAGAAGAAATTCCGACACGGAACAGCTCGTTCTGGTAAAAATGGATACAGCACTTTCGTCACGCTGCAATGTTAAAAATGGTTTAATACAGCGCACTCTCTTCTTCTTTATAATGTGACAAGAATAAAGTAGTTTTGCTGCTCATATTCACACAGACTTCTCACAAACTTATTTCGTTACTATTTATCGGGATTCCCTCAATATATTTTGATTTCTCACATCTGACAGCATATTTTGTTGTATTTTATTTATTTTTTGGCTTTAATATAGATTCTTTTTTTGTGTTTGTATTTTTTTGAAGGATGTTATTTTTTTTTTGGATTTTTATTTGTACTCCCGAAAATTTTTGTGTGTGTTTTTTGTGTCAAGTTCCCACAACACCATTGATATGTTGTTCTATTTAATCGGTAGGAGATTGTTTGGTGTTGTTGTCCCTTGTTAATTTCACATTGTATTTTAGAAATGTACCTGAATCGTCACCAACAAACTGTCCTTTTTGGATTCAAACACACATAGGAGAGTATAATTTTTCCAAAATAAATTTTATTAAGGGCTCACAACTAAATAAAGAGGGAGGCAACGCTGGAGAAACAGGAGAAGTGGGTGAAGCCTTGGACCCCCAGGGCAGACATCAATAATTTTAAAGCAAAATTGGTGGCCTGAGGAGTCCTTATCTAAGGGAGGGCAGTCTGGTCCAGAAGTCCCAGAGATCCGGAAAGCAGCAGATGACACCTGTGTCCCCAGGCTGTGGTCATACGAGAGACTGCAGCTTTTGTCAGACCAGACTAAACCCAGGTCATCACTCTCAGGTCTTCCTTCCACGCTTCCTTCCACGCGGTGGCTGTGGTGGTGGAGTTGTGGCAGCAGGAGGAGGAGGAGGATGGTCCAACTCAATGACGTCGGTCTTGGGTGTTAGTTCCCCACTCACCCCCTTACGTAGGACTTTATACAGAAGGTCCTCACAGAGCTTGCGTTGACCCTCCTGCATGCCCTGCAGTTTTGTGGCAGCCATGCAGGCAAAGGCCTCTTCAGGAGTGGGTAAGGCTTGTAGGGACGCCAAAGCCTCTTGAATTAGCCTGAATGCTGAATCCTGCATGGGAGTCATCTTCCTGGCTCTTTTATATGGAAGGTGGAGGGGAGGAACCTGAGATTCAGTCAGGCTTCGACTTGTCCCAGGCTTCTCTTGGCTGCCACTTAGCCCCGCCTCCTCCTGGCTGCCACTAATCCCCGCCTCCTCCTGGCTGCCACATTCCACAACCTCCTCCTGGCTGAAGTCTTCCTGTGTATGAAAAAGGGACATAGTTTTAGTTTTTTATTCATCAATTACACACAATTTTCACCTCCTGACTGTTGCAAATTGAATGTTAACAAATATAACAGACTATCATTCTGAGCCCAGCATTTTTCATTCTTGTCCCAATTTTGGGTGCCCACTACTGTCTATTGATATGTAAAACATTTTTTACAATCAGCAATTAGTGATCAATAATAACATCTAGTAAACATCATTTATTTATTGACCAGAAATCTGTAGAAGAATGCTATACCTGGCTCCAGCTGGGCTCCTCAACTTCTTCTTGGCTGGAAGGCCCAGGTTGGACATCGGAAGCCTCAGCTGGGGTGGAAGGAAGAGTGGAAGGAAGAGTAGAGAGGGATTCCCTGACTTCAGTGTGGTCTGACAGAAATCGCAGTCTCTCATAGTACCACAGCCTGGGGACATAAACGTCATCTGCTGCAGCTCCAGACCTGTGGGAATCTGTGACCTTCTTGCGCTCCCTAAGATAAGTGCTCCTCAGGCCACCAATTTTGGTTTTTAATTAGGGGATGGTTGCTGTGGAGACCACCGGCTTCACCAACTCCCGCAGTTTCTCCAGCGCTGCCTGCCTCTTCTGTTTATTGTTGTAATGTGGATGTCTCACCTGCCACAGACAGGGCAGCTCCCTGTACTTGTCTATGAACAGAGGGAGGAAATTGTGGTCGTTGAACCCATCCATTTTCTCTTCAATACACAAGACAAACCCTAATGTCAGGCCAAACTCCCCTAATCTTGTTACAATATAGGCTTCCATTTCGAAGCAGTATAGGCCCAAGTTTAGATCCTTCCTTCGTTATCACGATTGGCGCTTCCGATGCTCCTTCCTCCGCTCACAGATCGTATGTAAGACGCACGCGTGTTACGCTTTATAAACACTGCGCATGCGTGTAACTCCGCCCGCCCCTGACGTTCTTTCTAGTCTATTCCCCGCCCCTTTTCGTTCGGCGCAGTGGGGGAAGAGCACATGGCGGATACACAGCAGGATCGTGATAATTGTAGCAACGAGGAGGAGGAAAGCCCGGAGCCGGAAACGTCCCGATCCAGAAGGAGATTTAAGGCCTCAAATATGTCCTTTGGGGAGATGTTGGAGATGGTGTACATCCTGAAGAAGGCCGACTATGATGGACCTTACCCCAACCCCAATGTCAGAAAGGCCAAGATCATGGCGAAAGTAGTCAAGAGTCTGCACCGGAATTTCGGGATACGACGATCGAAAGATCAGCTCAGGAAGCGGTGGTTGGACCTCAAATTAAGAGAACACGAGCAGTACAGAAAGATCCGGAGAGTCCTGCAAAAAAGTAAGTAGTTGTGCAGTGTTCCTATTCTTTTGATGTTCATTACGTTCGTGCTGCTCCATGTGCTTTTAGGAACTGTTGTACAGTTTCAACTGGCAACTTTCATGTTCATGGGCACATTATTCGTATCAAACATTTTTCTTTCGGACTATAAAATACCATTGTTTAGGCCATATGCATTTGGCCACCATTTTTACGCCCTATACTTGTCTTAAAAGAATTTGGTTGTGTAGATGGCTTTGTTACTAGAATGAAATGCAAACTAGATTCTGTGTAAGGAGAGGACACTCAACAGCTGTTTACACATCTGGACGCTGGAGCACTAGTGTGGAGCACAAGAACACCATTTTTATTAGGGGGCCACACAGGTGCTCCAATGTATACTATGGGAGGGGGGCTACATCTGTGAAGCTTGTACCAAACAGGTAAAGTATTGCAGGTTGACAAAGAACACTGAAAATGCTACATTTTGGAACTCTGCTAAAATTGCCAATTGTACCCCACTTCCAAGCAATGTTTACTATTTGTAGTTCTGCCATCAAATATCTGTGTGCTAATTATACCTTTTTGTTTTACATAGGGTAGAAAAGACTCGGAGGACACCCCTCATCCGAGGAGACCAGAGCCCACACCCCTCTGGAAGAAGGGGAAATCCCCCCAACAAAAGCTGAGCAGGAGGAGGAAGACGGGGTGGAACTAGTCACCACAACAGGTGAGTGCCTGCGACCACATGCTCAGGTAAGAGATGGATGCCGGCATATTTTTGATACCTGTTTTTGTTTGGTTTCTCTCTTTTTAGGTGATCGTGATGTTGTGGATCCAGATCCTTTCACATCAGAAAGTGCCCAGATCCTGATCGGGGAGATCATGGGGTGTAATTTACAATTGAAAAACATCAAGAAAAACATCAATGATGTTATTCCAAAAAATAAAAACATCATTGAAGTTTTGGGGCGAGTTTAAAGCCCCTCCAAATCCCTTTGTTTTTTGGTGTGCTACAATGTGCAAAATGTTTTTGTGATTTTTCACAAAGCCAAATTTGGAGGATGCACACAGTGTGTCAACATGTGCTATCTGCCATCACGGGAGATCAATGGACGCGTTTTGGGGGTGCAACCCCTTCCTCAATAATAAAGTAGCTGAGAGGAAGGGGTTTCTCATCCCAAACATGTCCCTTGATCCCCCGTGATGGCAGGTTGCACAATTGCTGTGCATCTTCCAAATTTGGCTTTTCAAAGGGTGACTTCACCCCATCTGAACGCAATATCAAACACAGTTCCTAAATACTCATGTCTGATATTGCCTTCAAGTTTGACCAAATGTGAACTTTGTAAGGTCAAGATTTGTGTCTTTCTTGTTGGTTTTACACATGCCTGTTTTATCGTAAATGGACATTTCTATTTTTGATAATGCTACCCCAAAAATTGTTATACAACAAACATGTTGGTTTGTTGGAAAAACCTTTTCTAAATGCACATGTGATTGTGCAGGTATTAAAAAGATTGTTCATCACGAATGTGTGGATTATTGTCTCAACTCTACAACACTTTTGGGGTGATGTCATTGCTGTTTTCAGTGAAAATGGGGGTTATTTACTAAGGGCAAATCCTCTTGGCACTACAAGTGCAGTTTCAGGGCTGTTGCAAGTGCACTTGTAGTGAAATGTGTCTTTGCATTTAGTAAATAACAGCCAACAGTGCTTTGTATAAGGTTACACAATCACGCCATTTTCTGTATTCCCCCCATTTCTGTCAGGGTCAGCTAAAGCAAACACAAGCAGTAAATGTCCACAAAGAATGTCGTTTTTTGTTTTTTTAATTATAAAAAGGCTTCACATATTTGCTGACATATTGATGGCCCCCCTACCTGCAAAGAACTCCAGGTATCGTAACCGGACATCACGGGCACTCAGGGAGGGCAAGCCAGGACGGCCGCTTTCAAGCGCTGTCAGTGTGGTTTCATGTATCATTCCGGCCTCAGGCCCAACTGAGCCAGCATAGTTGGCCTAATGTTTCCTAAAAAGTTATGGAGAATACAGCACGCCAGTATAATATGGTTCAGTTTATACTCTGCCATATGGATAGGTGTCAGAAATAGGCGGAACCGGCTGGCCAGGATTCCAAATGTGTTCTCCACCACTCTTCGGACTCTGGCCAGCCGGTAATTAAAAACCCTCTGTTCCGGGGTGAGTGTCCTCATCGGGTATGGCCGCATCAGGTGGTTCCCCAGCGCAAACGCTTCATCAGCAACGAACACGAATGGGAGTCCTTCCACATTGTCCTCTGGAGCTGGCAAGTCCAAGCTGCCATTCTGGAGACGCCTGTAGAACTCCGTCTGGGCGATGACTCCACCATCGGACATCCGGCCGTTCTTACCCACGTCCACATACAAGAAGTCGTAATTAGCCGACACCACCGCCAACATCACAATACTATTGAACCCCTTATAGTTGAAATAGTACGACCCCGAGTTGGGTGGTGGGACGATGTGGACGTGTTTCCCATCAATTGCCCCTCCGCAGTTAGGAAAGTCCCACCGCTGGGCAAAGTGGGAGGCCACAGTCTGCCATTCCTGTGGCATGGAAGGAAACTGTAGAGGAAAAAAAACAAAATTTACTATTTTTGCACATAAACATGGCAAGCAGATTATACACAAACATCCTGGGCAACCTCCAGATAGCATTTATTAAGGGGAATTTAACACCAAAGTATAAGGTACACCTATCATATCCCCCCCTCTCATGGGCCATTTCTAACATTATGGGGTGTGTGGAAATCTTGGACAGGTAACCCTCTTCACTTCATTGAGAGATGAATGCCTAAATACAGGGTATTACTTGGAACAGCCCCTCCTTAGTTACACTATTGGCAGCCCACTGGACAGGTAAGAAGTGTCATAATACAAAGATATCAATACACATTGTACACATTTGGACATTTGGACATTCTGCTATTACCTGTCAAGATAATAATAGGATACAAAAACTTTGAACAGTACCATCAGAAAGTATACAGGCAGGCCGTTGCACTACATGCTTTGGGGAATTCATCCATAAATCAGAGCACAAAAGAGATGGGTATAGTGTTTATGGGTTTGGCAAAGTCAGCAGATAGATGATTGAGGATAAATAGAGAATTGGGATCAGCTGACTTAGCAGTTGGGGGAGGGAGGGTTACTTAAAATGATTTGGGGACACCACAAAAAATAAGCCTCTGCCACTCTGCCTGAATTTAAAGCTAAAATAACATTTCTAAACATTTTAGGCGGTGTTTGGGGTAAAGCACTACTATAAAATACATTGTTAAGTGACTACATGAGGTGAATATAGGGCCAGGAGAGAACATGCTGGGGAGGTTATTGAAGGACAATCTGTATGAAGGACCTAAAAAAATAATTACATAAAAATCCAGCTTGCATGAGGACAAAGGGGACATTCATAGCATATTACAATCATGTAATTAGGGAATGAGGAAAGAAATACAATATATTAGCACACATTAAATACAATAAAATGTGATATTAAAGGATAAAAATCTTACCTTCATATACTCCTTCTGCAGGACCTGTATGATGGCAGAACAGGTCTCTGGGATGATGATACCCAGAGCCTGGGGGGAGATGCCTGTCGAAAACTTCAAGTCCTGCAGGCTTCTCCCTGTCGCCAAGTACCGCAGAGTAGCGACGAGCCTCTGCTCCGGAGTGGTGGCTTGCCTCATGCAGGTATCTTGCCTGCTAATATAAGGGGTCAGCGAAGCCAACAGGCGGTGAAACACGGGGTCCGTCATCCTGAGAAAGTTCCTGAAATCATCAGGATTATTCTCACGGATCTCACGGAGCAAAGGCATATGAGAGAACTGGTCATGCTGAAGCAACCAATTCTTGGTCCATGAACTCCTCCCCACCCTGTTCATGGACTGGGCTTGTGTCAAGGTCAGGACCCCAACACCAAGCCCCCGCACAGCACGAACTCTATGAGGAGTACGCATACGCAACATGGCTAGAAAACGGTCGGCTGCGCAGAACGAAGTAACAGAATGCACTGAAGAACAGCAAGGCCTGTGAAGAGCGACCTGAAAAACAGTAACGAATGAACAAGAATACAATGACTAATTAAAGTCACACGGAACTTGCTTGCACGCACTGAAGAGCAGATACAAACCCACAAGCACAAACTGAACGGCAGAAAATGATCTGAAAGCCACGAGTCTGAAAAAGCGCGAGTCGTCTCTCACCAAACTTTTACTGACACGAGATTAGCAAAAGGAGCCCAAAGGGTGCCGCGCTTAGTTCTGAACTGGCCTTTTCTAGTCTCGTCGTACGTGCTTGACGTCACCGCGTTGTTGGCGATCGGAAATTCCGACAACTTTGTGCGACCGTGTGTACGCAAAACAAGTTTGAGCCAACATCCATCAGAAAAAATCCTAGGATTTTGTTGTCGGAATGTCCGAACAAAGTCCGACCGTGTGTACGGGGCATTACAGGAGAGAATTTCCCTTCCTAGGGGTAGATTTCATCTCACTTTCTGTTGTCTCCTTCCGTTTGCAAGTAGGAGTCGTTTGTAAGTTGGATGTTTGAAAGTAGGGGCCTGCCCTATATACCCTGCAGAAATTGTGGCCTTAGGTGTTGGTGTTGCCACAACACTGTAAGTCCTCACAGTTACGCTTGGTGGGCGCAGGAACGGGCCCTGCTGTGAAATATTAGATCAAGAATTGTAATTACATGCCATTGTTGAACAGTGGTAGAAAAATTGGGCCTTTGGTGGTGGTGCTGGTGCAACAACACTGTAAGTCCACAGTTACTCTTGGTGGGTGCTGGAACGGACCCTGCTGTGAAATATTATATCAAGAATTGTAATTATATGCACCTGTTAAACAGGGTCAGAAAAATTGGGCCTTTGGTGGTGGTGGTGGTGTTACCACAACACTGTAAGCCCTCACAGTTACTCTTGTTGGGCACAGGAATGGGCCCTTTTGTGAAATATTAGATCAAGAATTGTAAATACATGTCCCTGTTGAACAGGGGCAGAAAAATTGGGCCTTAGGCGCTAGTGCCACAACACTGCAACCCCTCACAGATGCTATATTTGGAGCGCAGGAATGAGCCCTGCTGCAAAGTATTGCATCAAAATTTTTAATTATATGCCACTGTTAAACAGGGGCTGAAAATTGGGCCTTGGGCACTGGTGCTGGTGCCAAAGCACTGCAACCCCTCACAGATACTCTAGTTGCAGTGCAGGGATGAGCCCTGCTGCAAAGTATTGCATCAAAAATTGTAATTATACGCCCCTGTTAAACAGGGGCTGAAAAATTGGACCTTGGGCACTGGTGCTGGTGCCACAACACTGCAAACCCTCACAGATACTATAGGTGGAGTGCAGGAATGAGCCCTGCTGTTAAACAGGGGCAGAAAAATTGGGCCTTAGCCACTGGTGGCGGTGCCCAGAACCATAAATGTTCTTACAAGCTATCAGCATGAAAATTGAGGAGGAAGAGGATTGTCACTCAGCATAACAGGATAGTCACTCAGCATCAGCATAGGCAGTCTTGAAGGGATCTCACATTAAAAAAAAATTATTCAGTTACATCAGCATCAGGTGCTTGGTAGCTGGTGATCCAAGACTGATTCATTTTTATGAAGGTCAGCCGATCGACCGATTTGGTGGACAGGCGCACCCTGTGATCAGTTACAAAGCATTCAGCAGCACTGAATGTGCGTTCCGAAAGAACGCTGGATGCAGGACAGGCCAGTAGCTCAATTGCATACTGTGCAAGCTCTGGCCAGTGATCCGTCCTCAAGACCCAGTAACCCAGAGGATTTTCTGTGGGAAAGGTGTCCAAGTCTGATCTTGCCCCTAGGTATTCCTGCACCATGTGAATCAGACGCTGGTGATGGTTGCTGGAACCAATCATACCTTGGGGCTGCGGACTAAAAAATTGTCTGAACGCATCAGTCAGACGGCCACTCTCTCCACCGCTCCTTCTGTGACTGACCGAAGCCTCAGCAACACATTGTCCAGGAGGACCAGGAAATTGTAACCTCCCAGGCTCTGGAAACGCGTTGCACAAACCTTTCTGCAAAGCCTCTCGAAGATGTTTCATCCTCTGCTCCCTCTGCGATGGCAAGATAAGGTCCACAACCTTACCCTTGTAATGTGGATCAAGGAGGGTTGCCAGCCAGTAATGATCCCTCCCCTTGATACCACGAATACAAGAATCCTTCTGCAGGCTTTCCAGGATCAGGGAGGCCATGCAGCATAGGTTTGCTGAGGCATTTGGTCCAGAGTCCTCTGGGTCACTAAGGACGACATGATCCTCAGCCACCTCCTCCCAGCCATGTACAAGTCCATGGGATTCTTCGGACTGTAAATGATCCTTTGAAGACTGCTGCTGATGCTGCATGCCAGGCTCCACCTCCATGCTGACACAATCCTCCTCCTTGTCCTCTTTCTGTGTGATCGGCAGGCACGCAGAAACACTGTCTGGATAAATGAGGCCTTGAGAAGTAAGGAAGTCCTCCTCTTCCTCCCTCTGTTCTGCCTCAAGTGCCCTGTCCTTTATTCCATGCAGCGTGTGCTCCAACAGGTGGACAAGAGGGACAGTGTCACTGATGTATGCACTGTCACTGCTCACCATCCTTGTGGCCTCCTCAAATGGTGACAGGACAGTGCATGCATCCCTGATCATAGCCCACTGGCATGGGGAAAAAAAAACAAGCACCCCTGACCCTGTCCTGATGCCATAGTCGCATAGCTACTCATTGATGGCCCTCTGCTGTGTGTGCAGCCGCTGCAGACTGGCCAACGTTGAGTTCCACCTGGTGGTCATGTCACAGATTAGGTGGTTCTTAGACAAGTTAAATTCCTTTTGGAGGTCAGCCAGCCAAGCACTGGCATTATATGATCTGTGGAAATGCACACAGACTTTCCTGGCCTGCCTTCAGACATCCTGTAAGCCTGGGTACCTGCCCATGAACCGCTGCACTACCAAGTTAAGGACGTGAGCCAAACAGGGCACATGGGTCAGTTGTCCCTGTCGGAGGGCGGAGAGGAGGTTGGTGCCAAACCACCATTCCTGGCTTAAGCTGGCATGGTGTCAACCCCCTCTAAACCTGCCCCTGCAGATCTGACAAAATCTCTGCCCCAGTGTGGCTCCTGTGCCCGAAGCACACCAGCTCAAACACCGCATGGCATCTTTTTGCACCACTGGTTCTGAGGGCAAATCAGCACAGAAAGAGGCCATGGAGGAAGAAGAAGAGGAGGGGTGGAGGAGAGAGGTGTGGAGGAATCACCACTAGTAGAATTTTGGAGGCGTAGTGGCGGAACAACCTCCAACCTTACTGCACCCTGTCCTGCATCCTTCCCAGCTGCCAGAAGAGTCACCCAGTGTGCGGTAAAAGATTGGTAACATCCCTGTCCATGCCTGCTGGACCATGAGTCAGAGGTAATATGCATCTTACCACTGACCGTCCTGTCCAGTGAGGCCAAGACATTGCCTTCCACATGCCCGTAGAGAGCAAGAATCGCCTTCCGTGAGAAAAAGTGGCGTTTGGGAACCTGCCACTGAGGAACCGCACATTCCACCCAACTCACAGAAGGGGGCAGATTCTACCAACTGAAAAGGCAGAAGTTGAAGTGCTAGCAATTTAGCCAAGCTAGCATTCAACAGCTGGGCATGTGGATGGCTGGGAGCGAACTTCTTTCTGCGGTGCAGCAACTGGGGCAGGGAAATTTGCTGGTACAATCTGACGTTGGTGTACAGATAGCAGATTGCCCACAAGTACTTGGCTGTGACACACCTAATTCTACACCTTCATTCCTCTCAGTGCAGGTTTCAGAGAGGACTGAAGGTATAGTGGGGTTGGAGATCCCAGCTGATGAGGAGCAAGGAGAGGTCCACTTTGTTCTTTGGTGTGGGTCTTTTAGGTACACTTGCCAATGAACTGCATGGCAGGTCGACATATGTCTGGTCAAGCATGTGGTGCCCAAGCGGGTGATGTGTTGGCCACGCGAGATACACTTGAGACATATGTTGCAAATAGCAGCAGTGTGATCTGATGCACTCGTCTCAAAAATGGCCCACACCAAAGAACTTTTGGAATAACGTGCAGAGCGGAGCTCTGCGGTGTGATGCAGTCGGTGTGTTTCCCTTAAGCTGGCCCCTGGAGGGCATCCTGCCTCGTTGGAGATGTGCCTCCTCCTCCTCTCTCCTATCAGGCACTCATGTGGAGTCAGTGACTTCCTCATCATCCCCTCCCTCCTCATCACTGGAGCAAAGCTGGCAGTATGCTGCAGCTGGGGGAACATGACTGCCAGATTGCTGTCCTTCTTGGGCACCCTCTCTCTCTGGGCTCACATTACTGCCTTCCTCTAGCTGGGTACCATCATCGAAGCCTTCAAAATGCTGGGTATCCTCCTGGAGCATGTACCCAACACTGTGGTAAAACAGTTTGGGGACTCCTCAGGAGGACATGGTGGGGCTAGGGAAAGAGTGACTGATGCCATTGAGCAGAGGGAAGAGGCCATGTTGCCAGCTGCTTTGCTAGACAAAGTACCTTTAGCCTAGATGAGAGAGGATGAGGAGGATGAGGACGGCTTGGTCATCCACTCTACCAAGTCTTCCGCATGTTGCGGCTCAACACAGCCAACTGCCGAAAATAAGGACAAGCGTGTTCCACGGCCACATGCTGATGAGGATGCACCGTGTCCACGACCAGCACTGTTGCCTTTAGACACAGAGCCTGCTTGCCCTCTTTTATTGGCTTGTGACTTTCTGCCTCTCCTTGTTGGCCTTCCAGACGTACTAATGGCCTGCAATGAGATGTAGCTGCAAAAAGCTTGGATGTATATATACTGATTATACTGCAGCTAGCAGAATCAACTGTCTGCCTGTAGTATTATTAGTATGAGAACACCAGCAATTGTCTTCAGGTAGCTTTAGGTGCACACTGTGCAGAGGACACAGTACACTAACTGTTAATACTGCAGCTGCCTGCCTGTGGCATTAATAGGATCAGAACAACAGCAATTGTCTTCAGGTAACTTTAGGTGCACACTGTGCAGAGGACGCAGTACACTAACTGTAAATACTGCAGCTGCCTGCCTGTGGTATTAATAGGATCAGAACACCAGCAATTGTCTTCCGATAGCTTTAGGTGCACACTGTGCAGAGGACACAATACACTAACTGTAAATACTACAGCTGCCTGCCTGTGGTAGTAATAGGATCAGAAGAACAACAATTGTCTTCAGGTAGCCTTAGTTGCACACTGTGCAGAGGACACAGTACACTAACTGTAAATACTGCAGCTGCCTGCCTGTGGTATTAATAGCATCAGAACACCAGCAATTGTCTTCCGATAACTTTAGGTGCACACTGTGCAGAGGACACAGTACACTAACTGTAAATACTGCAGCTGCCTGCCTGTGGTAGTAATAGGATCAGAAGACCAACAATTGTCTTCAGGTAGCCTTAGGTGCACACTGTGCAGAGGACACAGTACACTAACTGTAAATACTGCAGCTGCCTGCCTGTGGTATTAATAGGATCAGAATACCAGCAATTGTCTTCAAGTAACTGTAGATGCACACTATGCAGAGGACACAGTACACTAACTGTAAATACTGCAGTTACCTGCCTGTGATATTAATAGGATCAGAACACTAGCAATTGTCTTCAGATAGCTTTAGGTGCACACTGTGCAGAGGACACAGTACACTAACTGTAAATACTGCAGCTGCCTGCCTGTGGTAGTAATAGGATCAGAAGACCAACAATTGTCTTCAGGTAGCCTTAGCTGCACACTGTGCAGAGGACACAGTACACTAACTGTAAATACTGCAGCTGCCTGCCTTTGGCATTAATAGGATCAGAATACCAGCAATTGTCTTCAAGTAGCTGTAGATGCACACAATGCAGAGGACACAGTACACTAACTGTAAATACTGCAGTTACCTGCCTGTGATATTAATAGGATCAGAACACTAGCAATTGTCTTCAGATAGCTTTAGGTGCACACTGTGCAGAGGACACAGTACACTAACTGTAAATACTGCAGCTGCCTGCCTGTGATATTAATAGGATCAGAACAACAGCAATTGTCTTCAGGTAGCTTTAGGTGCACACTTTGCATAGGACACAGTACACTAACTGTAAATACTGCAGCTGTCTGCCTGTGGTACTAATAGGATCAGAACACCAGCAATTGTCTTCCGATAGCTTTAGGTGCACACTGTGCAGAGGACACAGTACACTAACTGTAAATACTACAGCTGCCTGCCTGTGGTAGTAATAGGATCAGAAGAACAACAATTGTCTTCAGGTAGCCTTAGTTGCACACTGTGCAGAGGACACAGTACACTAACTGTAAATACTGCAGCTGCCTGCCTGTGGTATTAATAGCATCAGAACACCAGCAATTGTCTTCCGATAACTTTAGGTGCACACTGTGCAGAGGACACAGTACACTAACTGTAAATACTGCAGCTGCCTGCCTGTGGTAGTAATAGGATCAGAAGACCAACAATTGTCTTCAGGTAGCCTTAGGTGCACACTGTGCAGAGGACACAGTACACTAACTGTAAATACTGCAGCTGCCTGCCTGTGGTATTAATAGGATCAGAATACCAGCAATTGTCTTCAAGTAGCTGTAGATGCACACTATGCAGAGGACACAGTACACTAACTGTAAATACTGCAGTTACCTGCCTGTGATATTAATAGGATCAGAACACTAGCAATTGTCTTCAGATAGCTTTAGGTGCACACTGTGCAGAGGACACAGTACACTAACTGTAAATACTGCAGCTGCCTGCCTGTGATATTAATAGGATCAGAACAACAGCAATTGTCTTCAGGTAGCTTTAGGTGCACACTTTGCATAGGACACAGTACACTAACTGTAAATACTGCAGCTGCCTGCCTGTGGTACTAATAGGATCAGAACACCAGCAATTGTCTTCCGATAGCTTTAGGTGCACACTGTGCAGAGGACACAGTACACTAACTGTAAATACTACAGCTGCCTGCCTGTGGTAGTAATAGGATCAGAAGAACAACAATTGTCTTCAGGTAGCCTTAGTTGCACACTGTGCAGAGGACACAGTACACTAACTGTAAATACTGCAGCTGCCTGCCTGTGGTATTAATAGCATCAGAACACCAGCAATTGTCTTCCGATAACTTTAGGTGCACACTGTGCAGAGGACACAGTACACTAACTGTAAATACTGCAGCTGCCTGCCTGTGGTAGTAATAGGATCAGAAGAACAACAATTGTCTTCAGGTAGCCTTAGGTGCACACTGTGCAGAGGACACAGTACACTAACTGTAAATACTGCAGCTGCCTGCCTGTGGTATTAATAGCATCAGAACTCCAGCAATTGTCTTCCGATAACTTTAGGTGCACACTGTGTAGAGGACACAGTACACTAACTGTAAATACTGCAGCTGCCTGCCTGTGGTATTAATAGGATCAGAATACCAGCAATTGTCTTCAAGTAGCTGTAGATGCACACTATGCAGAGGACACAGTACACTAACTGTAAATACTGCAGCTACCTGCCTGTGATATTAATAGGATCAGAACACTAGCAATTGTCTTCAGATAGCTTTAGGTGCACACTGTGCAGAGGACACAGTACACTAACTGTAAATACTGCAGCTGCCTGCCTGTGGTAGTAATAGGATCAGAAGACCAACAATTGTCTTCAGGTAGCCTTAGGTGCACACTGTGCAGAGGACACAGTACACTAACTGTAAATACTGCAGCTGCCTGCCTGTGGCATTAATAGGATCAGAATACCAGCAATTGTCTTCAAGTAGCTGTAGATGCACACTATGCAGAGGACACAGTACACTAACTGTAAATACTGCAGTTACCTGCCTGTGATATTAATAGGATCAGAACACTAGCAATTGTCTTCAGATAGCTTTAGGTGCACACTGTGCAGAGGACACAGTACACTAACTGTAAATACTGCAGCTGCCTGCCTGTGATATTAATAGGATCAGAACAACAGCAATTGTCTTCAGGTAGCTTTAGGTGCACACTTTGCATAGGACACAGTACACTAACTGTAAATACTGCAGCTGCCTGCCTGTGGTACTAATAGGATCAGAACACCAGCAATTGTCTTCCGATAGCTTTAGGTGCACACTGTGCAGAGGACACAGTACACTAACTGTAAATACTACAGCTGCCTGCCTGTGGTAGTAATAGGATCAGAAGAACAACAATTGTCTTCAGGTAGCCTTAGTTGCACACTGTGCAGAGGACACAGTACACTAACTGTAAATACTGCAGCTGCCTGCCTGTGGTATTAATAGCATCAGAACACCAGCAATTGTCTTCCGATAACTTTAGGTGCACACTGTGCAGAGGACACAGTACACTAACTGTAAATACTGCAGCTGCCTGCCTGTGGTAGTAATAGGATCAGAAGAACAACAATTGTCTTCAGGTAGCCTTAGGTGCACACTGTGCAGAGGACACAGTACACTAACTGTAAATACTGCAGCTGCCTGCCTGTGGTATTAATAGCATCAGAACTCCAGCAATTGTCTTCCGATAACTTTAGGTGCACACTGTGCAGAGGACACAGTACACTAACTGTAAATACTGCAGCTGCCTGCCTGTGGTATTAATAGGATCAGAATACCAGCAATTGTCTTCAAGTAGCTGTAGATGCACACTATGCAGAGGACACAGTACACTAACTGTAAATACTGCAGCTACCTGCCTGTGATATTAATAGGATCAGAACACTAGCAATTGTCTTCAGATAGCTTTAGGTGCACACTGTGCAGAGGACACAGTACACTAACTGTAAATACTGCAGCTGCCTGCCTGTGGTAGTAATAGGATCAGAAGACCAACAATTGTCTTCAGGTAGCCTTAGGTGCACACTGTGCAGAGGACACAGTACACTAACTGTAAATACTGCAGCTGCCTGCCTGTGGCATTAATAGGATCAGAATACCAGCAATTGTCTTCAAGTAGCTGTAGATGCACACAATGCAGAGGACACAGTACACTAACTGTAAATACTGCAGTTACCTGCCTGTGATATTAATAGGATCAGAACACTAGCAATTGTCTTCAGATAGCTTTAGGTGCACACTGTGCAGAGGACACAGTACACTAACTGTAAATACTGCAGCTGCCTGCCTGTGATATTAATAGGATCAGAACAACAGCAATTGTCTTCAGGTAGCTTTAGGTGCACACTTTGCATAGGACACAGTACACTAACTGTAAATACTGCAGCTGCCTGCCTGTGGTACTAATAGGATCAGAACACCAGCAATTGTCTTCCGATAGCTTTAGGTGCACACTGTGCAGAGGACACAGTACACTAACTGTAAATACTACAGCTGCCTGCCTGTGGTAGTAATAGGATCAGAAGAACAACAATTGTCTTCAGGTAGCCTTAGTTGCACACTGTGCAGAGGACACAGTACACTAACTGTAAATACTGCAGCTGCCTGCCTGTGGTATTAATAGCATCAGAACACCAGCAATTGTCTTCCGATAACTTTAGGTGCACACTGTGCAGAGGACACAGTACACTAACTGTAAATACTGCAGCTGCCTGCCTGTGGTAGTAATAGGATCAGAAGAACAACAATTGTCTTCAGGTAGCCTTAGGTGCACACTGTGCAGAGGACACAGTACACTAACTGTAAATACTGCAGCTGCCTGCCTGTGGTATTAATAGCATCAGAACTCCAGCAATTGTCTTCCGATAACTTTAGGTGCACACTGTGCAGAGGACACAGTACACTAACTGTAAATACTGCAGCTGCCTGCCTGTGGTAGTAATAGGATCAGAAGACCAACAATTGTCTTCAGGTAGCCTTAGGTGCACACTGTGCAGAGGACACAGTACACTAACTGTAAATACTGCAGCTGCCTGCCTGTGGTATTAATAGGATCAGAATACCAGCAATTGTCTTCAAGTAGCTGTAGATGCACACTATGCAGAGGACACAGTACACTAACTGTAAATACTTCAGTTACCTGCCTGTGATATTAATAGGATCAGAACACTTGCAATTGTCTTCAGATAGCTTTAGGTGCACACTGTGCAGAGGACACAGTACACTAACTGTAAATACTGCAGCTGCCTGCCTGTGGTAGTAATAGGATCAGAAGACCAACAATTGTCTTCAGGTAGCCTTAGGTGCACACTGTGCAGAGGACACAGTACACTAACTGTAAATACTGCAGCTGCCTGCCTGTGGTACTAATACCGTGTTTCCCCGATAGTAAGACACCCCCGATTGTAAGACGTATCGGGAGTTTCAGAGGGGTCAGCTAATATAAGCCGTACCCCGAAAGTAAGACATATGTCTTACTTTCGGGGAAACAGGGGGGGATAGGAAGGTCGGGTGTGTGGGCTGGTTTCTGGTGAATGAATGACCCATGAGAGTGTGTGATTAATGCGGGCGGTGTATGAATTCCGGGAATAGGGTTGTCCCGATACCGATACTAGTATCGGTATCGGCACCGATACCGAGCATTTGCCCAAGTACTTGTACTCGGGCAAATGCTCCCGATGCCTCCCCCAATACCTTGACTGTCAGCTGTGATCGGCGCGTGGGGGACTTACAAGATTCTCCCCCAGCGGCTTTCACCAGCTTTAGTGACATACAGCTGTGATCGCTCACAGCTGACTGTCACTGCATCCTCCTCCATGCCCCCTCCTTTCCTCTGTCCCTCTCAGCTGTCCCCTCCGTTCTGCTCTTATCTGTCCCCTCCGTTCTGCTCTTATCTGTCCCCTCCGTTCTGCTCTTATCTGTCCCCCTCCGTTCTGCTCTTATCTGTCCCCTCCGTTCTGCTCTTATCTGTCCCCTCCGTTCTGCTCTTATCTGTCCCCTCCGTTCTGCTCTTATCTGTCCCCTCCGTTCTCCCCCTCAGTTCTTCCGTCCTCCCCCTCCTCCTTCCTTTGTGTATGGATAGAGTCAGCTGACTCTGTCCATTCACATAACTGAAACATTGTAATCTTCTGTGATTACGATGTGTCAGTTTATGAATGGAGAGAAGCTGCGGTCTTCTCTCCATTCATTGTCAGTGCAGCTGACGCTGCAGAGAAAGGGACTGGGGAATCTCTATCCTCTGTCTCTTTCTCTGTCTCAAGGGGGAGATATCAGAGGTCTGTTAAGACCCCTGATATCTCACCAAAGCCCCCCAAAAGGGCTGATTAAAAAAAAAAAAAAAAACAATAAAGAATAAAAGAAATATTATTGTAAAAAATAAAAATTGTAAAAAAAAAAAAAATAACACACACATACAACGTTCTCAGGTGATTGCTAACAGATCCCCGCACCCCAGGTAATTCGACAATTTTTTCCCAATATAAGACATACCCCGAAAGTAAGACATAGTGGGGCTTTTAGGGATAAAAAGAAAGTAAGACACTGTCTTACTTTCGGGGAAACACGGTAGGATCAGAAGAACAGCAATTGTCTTCAGGTAGCTTTAGGTGCACACTGTGCAGAGGACACAGTACACTAACTGTAAATACTGCAGCTGCCTGCCTGTGGTATTAATAGGATCAGAAGAACACCAGCAATTTTCTTCAGGCAGGTAGCTTTAGGGGCACACTGTGCAAAGGACACAGTACACTAACTGTAAATACTGTAAAAACACATGCCTGCCTGTCAGTATATTAGGAAGAGAATAACAGGAATGGATCTAGCTAAACTGAATACAGTGTATATATATATATATATATATATATATATATATATATATATATATATATATATATATATATATATATATATATATATATATATATATATATATTGTGACAGCAGGCAGGTAAAAACACCTGGTTGCATCCAGGATGGAAAATATGTATGCCCTAGATTCAGGCTTTATGCTGACTTATACCACTAGGGGGAGTGCTGGGAGTCCTGCAGGGGAAGAGTTAATGAGCCCAGCTGAAGTAAGTGGGCTCATTAAGACCTATAGAAATCACCCCAGCATGCTTAGGGAGATGCTCCATCCTGGAACCAGTTCTGTGATTGTGTAGACTGGGGAGTGTGGTATCTGAGCTTTGCGGTGAGTTAACGCCTGTGTGGCAAAACTTCTCAAAGAGAGATAGGGACTGGGGCAGCACAAGGCTGCACCCAGTTGTTAGTTAGGGAATCTACGTGTGTAGTAAGCGGTCAAGCTGACCAGGATTTCTTTTCATGTTTCTTTTTGTTTTTCTGTTATTTTTCAATGCATCTAGTCTAAATAAACCGCACCTTTGTTTTTGTTTCACCTACAAAGCTGTCTGCTGTGCCTGATTTTGTGTGGTGAACCCATCCAGGGGGTCACACACACCCGCTGCCGAGCTAACCCCCTCACAGTTGGTGGAGAAGCAGGGGCAGTTTTTTTTTTTTTTTTTAAGGCCAGCATGGAGGAGATACTGAGACAGCTGGCTCTAGCAAATGCAAATCAGCAGCAGACAAATGCAGGTTTGCAAAAGAGCCTTGCAGCTCAACAACAGACAAATGCAACTTTGCAGCAGAGTCTGGAAGCTCAGCAGAAAGCTCAACTGCAGAGTCTGGACGCTCAGCAACAAGCCCAGCAGCAATCTGAGGCCCGCTTCATAGAGCTGTTACAAAAGCAAGAGCAGAGACTCCAACAACAAATTGAGACATTAATGCAGCAACGGCCGCAGACCAGTGAGGCAAGTGGTTCCACTAATATTGCATCCTTTGGTGTGAGCCGTTTACTGACAAAAATGACTGGAGAGGATGATCCGGAGGTGTTTTTGACCACATTTGAAAGGACTGCTGAAAGGGAAAAGTGGCCTAAGGAGCAGTGGGCTGGACTTGTGGCCCCTCTGTTAACGGGGGAATCGCAGAAAGCCTATTATGACCTAGAGCCGGACCAAGCAAAAGACTATGTGGTGCTAAAAACAGAAATATTGGCACGGCTGGGTGTCACCCTGGCCGTCCGGGCTCAGCGTGTACATAACTGGACTTTCCGGCTTGGAAAACCCCCCAGGTCTCAAATGTATGATCTCATTCACCTGAGCAGGAGGTGGCTGCAGCCAGAGACTTTGACTGCACCAAACATTGTGGAACGTGTTGTTATGGATCGTTTTCTGAGAGCTCTTCCTACTGCCATCCAAAAGTGGGTAAGCCATGGAGACCCAGAAACTGCAGATAAGCTTGTGGATCTGGTTGAGAGGTACTTGGCTACAGAGAACCACCTCTTCCAGGGACTCACGGACTTTCCACCCTAAGACCAGACCATCCCCATTGGCGGGTAAGATGACTCCAAGGGGTGAGGGTGGAGAGAGTGAGAGGGTGGGGGTTCAACCTAATGTCTGGCGGGAGCAGCCCGGGAAGCCCAGGTCGCAAGAGGCAGCGAAAAAGATTATTTGCTACCGCTGCCGGCAAGAGGGACATATTTCAGCTAATTGCCCAGTTGTGGATGAACCTATGCAATGTGACTTTATAAGGGACAGACGTCAGTCGCTGTTTGCGACAGTCGCATGTACTGCCATTCGGGGACCTGAGAAACATTTATGTAAAATGTGTATTAATGGTAGAAATGTTGATGTGTTGCTGGATTCAGGTAGCCTGGTGACATTGATAAAGGCTGAATTAGTTACTACAGTGGTCTCTGGGAATAACAAGGTGGCTGTTATTTGTGTGCATGGGGACACCCGAGAGTATCCTGTAACTTCAGTGTTTTTTGAGACCCACAAAGGTAACCTCTCTCATCAGGTGGGGTTAGTGTCTCACTTACCACATGATGCCATTGTGGGAAGGGATTTTCCAATGTTCTGGGAACTCTGGGATTGTCCTGAGCCCCCCACTGGTGCCCCTATAGACCAGAAAGATAATGACCAGAATTCCTCTGAGAGTGGTGAGGACTCTCCTGAATTTCCCTTGTCGGTATTGGCAGGGGAAACTCGAGAAAATGGGGAGGAGCCAACATCCTCAGATGAAATAATGCCATCTGTGGAATTTTCGGATCTTGAGGTTCACAGGGAAAATTTTGCCACAGAACAGTTAAAAGACCCCACCCTAATAAAGGCACGGGAAAATGTGGTGAAAATAGATGGCGAGTTAGTGAACCCAGAAAAAACTTGCACTTACCCGTACTTCACTGTGGAAAGGGACCTACTGTATCGAGTGGCTCAAAGGGCAGAAGAAACCGTTGAGCAACTTGTGGTGCCCAAACCTTACAGGAAGTTGGTGTTGGAATTGGCCCATGGGCACATTCTTGGAGGTCATCTGGGGACAGAGAAAACCAGAGAGAGAGTATTGCAGAGATTCTATTGGCCTGGGGTCATGAAGGAAACAGAAAATTATTGTTCCTCCTGCCCTGTGTGTCAGAAGTCGGCACCTATGCCACATTTCCGTAACCCGCTGGTACCTCTTCCTATCATTGAGATCCCCTTTGAGAGGATCGCAATGGATTTGGTAGGTCCGATAATGAAGTCCGCTAGGGGGCATCAGTACATTTTGGTTATAATGGACTATGCCACCCGTTATCCGGAAGCGATTCCTCTTCGAAATACCTCGGCCAAAACCATAGCCAAAGAACTATCACTTGTTTTTAGCCGTGTGGGTATTTGTAAGGAACTGCTTACGGACCAAGGTACACCTTTTATGTCCCGGGTTATGAAAGAACTATGCAAGTTGTTCAAAGTGACACAATTACGTACGTCTGTGTATCACCCCCAAACAGATGGGTTGGTTGAAAGATTCAACAAAACCCTAAAACAAATGTTAAAGAAGGTGGTGGATAGAGATGGAAAGAATTGGGACTGTCTAATACCCTATTTGATGTTTGCCATTAGGGAGGTACCCCAATCCTCTACGGGTTTCTCACCCTTTGAGTTACTCTATGGGAGACACCCAAGAGGACTGCTGGATATCGCCAAGGAAACTTGGGAAAATGAGAGTTCTCCCCACAGGAGTGTGATTGAGCATGTCGCCCTGATGCAAGAAAGAATTGCACAGGTAATGCCAATCGTAAAGGAACATTTGGCCCAATCGCAGTTAGCACAGCAGAGAGTGTACAACCGTGGGGCCAAGACCCGTACTTTTTCCCCAGGGGATAAGGTATTGGTGCTAGTCCCTACGGTTGAAAGCAAATTCATGGCCAAATGGCAAGGTCCATACGAAGTTCTTGAAAAAGTGAGTGAGGTGAACTATAGGGTCAGACAGCCAGGAAGGCGAAAGCCGGAACAGGTATATCACGTCAATCTGCTGAAAGCCTGGAGGGATAGGGAATCCCTAGTCGCAGAGACTTTGTTACCGGTCCAGTCTGATTGCTTTGTTCCTGAGGTTGGAATCGCAGTCACCTTATCGAAACCCCAAAAACAGGAGGTTAAAGAGTTTGTACTTCGCAACAAAGAGATTTTCTCTGAGCTGCCGGGAGAAACCTCTGGCGTAGAGCATGATATTATTACCCCGCCAGGAGAAACGGTAAAACTAAAACCTTATAGAATACCAGAAGCCCGACGGGAGGCCATACGTGGGGAGGTTCAAAGGATGCTAGAATTGGGTGTGATAGAGGAGTCCCAGAGTGACTGGTCCAGTCCTATCGTACTAGTGCCCAAACCTGATGGGAGCTGGCGGTTTTGTAACGATTTTCGACAATTGAATAAAGTTACAAAATTTGACACCTACCCCATGCCGCTTATAGATGAGTTGATCGACCGGCTGGGAACAGCCCGATACATGACAACTCTCGATCTCACCAAAGGGTATTGGCAAATTCCCCTGGCCGAGTCGGCCAAGGAGAAAACTGCGTTTGTAACCCCAGATGGGGCGTTCCAATACAAGAGAATGCCGTTTGGGTTACAGAATGCACCTGCAACATTCCAGCGGAAAATGGACAAGATTCTGAGGCCCCATCAGAAGTATGCTGCAGCTTACCTGGATGATGTGATTATCCATAGCACAGATTGGGTCTCACATCTGCCAAAAGTGCAAGCAGTCTTAGACTCCATCCGGGAAGCTGGGTTTACGGCCAATCCAAAGAAGTGTACCATTGGACAGGAGGAGGCCAAATATCTGGGGTACACTATTGGGAGGGGAGTGATAAAGCCTCAAGTCAATAAAGTCGAGGCCATACAGAGTTGGCCACGTCCCAACAGCAAGAAACAGGTACGAGCCTTTCTGGGAATCGCTGGCTATTATCGGCGATTCATCCCCCATTTTGCTTCTCAGGCTGTGCCCCTCACCAACCTGACAAAAGGGAAAGAGTCTGTCATGGTCAAATGGTCCCCAGAGGCTGAAGCAGCATTCCAGTCATTAAAAACCGCCTTATGTAGCCAGCCAGTGTTGTACTCACCAGACTTCTCTAAGGACTTTGTTGTACAAACTGATGCATCAGACGTTGGGTTGGGAGCAGTGTTGTCCCAGGTCTGGAACGGGGAAGAGCACCCAGTCATTTACCTCAGCAGGAAATTGAAGTCCCATGAGGTAAATTATGCCACAATTGAGAAGGAGTGTTTAGCTGTGAAGTGGGCTCTAGATTCCCTTCGGTACTATCTATTAGGTAGGCACTTTGACCTGGTAACTGATCACGCTCCTTTAAAGTGGATGGCTCAAAACAAGGAGACCAATAGAAGGATAAATAGGTGGTTCCTGGCCCTACAGGAATTCAACTTTACAGTAAAGCATCGCCCTGGCGTTAAAATGGGGAATGTGGATGCTTTGTCTCGAGTACATGCGTGCCTGACTGCGTGTGTTCCAACCCCAAGGTTGAAACAAGAGGGGGGGGTATGTGACAGCAGGCAGGTAAAAACACCTGGTTGCATCCAGGATGGAAAATATGTATGCCCTAGATTCAGGCTTTATGCTGACTTATACCACTAGGGGGAGTGCTGGGAGTCCTGCAGGGGAAGAGTTAATGAGCCCAGCTGAAGTAAGTGGGCTCATTAAGACCTATAGAAAACACCCCAGCATGCTTAGGGAGATGCTCCATCCTGGAACCAGTTCTGTGATTGTGTAGACTGGGGAGTGTGGTATCTGAGCTTTGCGGTGAGTTAACGCCTGTGTGGCAAAACTTCTCAAAGAGAGATAGGGACTGGGGCAGCACAAGGCTGCACCCAGTTGTTAGTTAGGGAATCTACGTGTGTAGTAAGCGGTCAAGCTGACCAGGATTTCTTTTCATGTTTCTTTTTGTTTTTCTGTTATTTTTCAATGCATCTAGTCTAAATAAACCGCACCTTTGTTTTTGTTTCACCTACAAAGCTGTCTGCTGTGCCTGATTTTGTGTGGTGAACCCATCCAGGGGGTCACACACACCCGCTGCCGAGCTAACCCCCTCACAGAGATATATATATATATATATAACAATACACTGTAAGTGCAGCTAACTGACTCGCCTGCCTACTCTAAATTAAATCAAAGTTAGAAAGCCTGAAGGCGGTGATTGGTTTTTGGGGGCCTGTATGTGGCTAGACTCCCAAAAAGTCTCACACATGTGGTATCCCCATACTCAGGAGAAGCAGCAGATTGTATTTTTGGGTGTAATTTCACAAATATACATGCCACATGTGAGCAATATATCATTTGGTGACAACTTTATGTAAAGAAAAAAATACATTTTCGCAAAACTTGTGGCAAAATATTAAATATTCCATGAACTCAACATGCCTCTCAGCAAATAGCATGGGGTGTCTACTTTCCAAAAAGGGGTCATTTCATAGGTTTTGAACTGTCCTGGCATTTTATGCCCAACATTAGAAGTTTATTCATTTTGCTTTTGTTTTTATTTTTACACTGTCCCTTTCTTTTTTTTTTTTTTTTTTATCTTTTTTTGTTTTTATTACAGGGAATGTTAATATCCCTCATGATAGCAATATGTTGTGACAGGTGCTCTTTTTTTAAATGTGGGGTCTATTAGATTCTAGATCTCTCCTCTGCCCTTAAAGCATCTGACCACACCAAGATCAGTGTGATAAGATGCTTTCCCAATTTCCCAATGGTGCTGTTTATATCCCTCGAAACCGAAGTCATGAAATGCTCGTAGCTTCCGGTTCCTTAGGCCATAGAGATGATTGAAGCCAATCTAGTCTCTGATCAGCTCCATGGTCAGCTGGGAGAACCAGCAGCTGCATTCTTGGGTTACCCGGTGGGACAGGAGAGCCCGAGAAAACCATGGAAGATGACAGGGATGGGGGGGTGTTCCCTCCCAATGCTTGTAAAAGCAGTCTACTGGCTAATTAACCACTAGGATTGATTTTACATGAAAGCCAACTGCTGGCTGAAAAAAACGATACCAAGATGATACCTAAACCTGTAGGCATCATTCTGGTATAACTGCTCAAAGTCCAGCAACATACAAGTACGTCGCTGATCCTTGTTGGGCATATATTGTAATGTTCTTTTTTTTTCATGCAGCCTGTGGACTGAACGAAAAAAGAGAACCTAGCAGATTTCTCCATTCAAAACGAATATTGCTGTATGCCCACCATAAGAATACCGCCCCGCATCCACCCACTTCTAATGATGGGCATACAATAAATATAAAATGATATGCTGAAGCATAGGGGTGATCTGCCCCTACATTCACCCCTGCCCCTAAGCTTCAGCATATATGCTCTTTTTTTAACTGTGGTGGTGAAATCATCTCCTACAGCGCTGGGGTCATGGATTTACGTATCATGAGAGCAAACCCTGTTAATGTGAAAATAAATAAACCCATGCTTGCAGCTGAATGGCGTACCTGCAATGCAAATAATGGTTAGCAATAAAACAAAGTAACATTACAGTATAACAGTAGGACATACCATACCTGCAAAGCAAACACGATCAAACACAGTAACAATAAAACATTGCAGTGAAGCATAAAATACAGTAAAACAGAGCAGAACAATAGAGAGAGAACAATAGAGAGAAAAGAACAATAAAACAACAAATATTTTAGTTTTTTTTTTCTTTTTTTTTTTTTACACTTTTATTATAACTTTGAATGTTCCAGGTTAGAGTCTCTCAAAATGCGATGGCCATCTAACATCTTTAAAAAGACGCTGTGTAAGTGTGCCCTAGGACTGTGCCGTGTTGTACCCTATGCTAATACTCAACTAGTGTATGGTAGCGATGGAAACAGTCACCGATGCAGAGACCAGGTTGGTCAGGACAGGAGGGACAATATAGCATGGTGTCACGCCTATAAATGCGTTTTCTGCAGACACAACATCTTCTTTGGGGTGTTCTTTGGGCAGAGGTACCAGGGAGGACTTCTAGAAAGTGCCTGTCAGACTTTTACTTACCAGACTGATGAGTCCGCTTGGGCAGAGGGTAGACTCCCTTACTTATCTGACTCACAGCCCCTGGTAGAGCAGACAGGAGGCACAAGAGTGCGGAATGGTATGAGAGCCTGCTGAAGAGATCCAGGTACAGGATGAGAGATGATCTTCAGACAACAGGTCAGTAGTCCGTAACACTGGTAACAGGTGCTGAGCAGGAGCAAGACAGGCAGATCGGGACATAAGCAGGGTTCAGCAACAGACTGGCAGCAAGGTACAATAGGAGCAGGCAGAAGCGGAGTAAAACAGGCCAAGGTCAGGTACAGGCAGCAAACAGGAGAATCCAAGGGCAATCCGGGTCGTCAGGGGATTAGGTAAACAGGAAGACAAGACAGGAAACAGGAACTATGGCACAGGAAGCTGATGATCAGGCAGCACTGAACAGAGTGCCTGACAAACCTAAATAGGCCGGTTTGCTCACAGGCACGCCCCAAGGCGGCCAATCCCATGACCAGCAAGGTGAGCTCGCTGACAGTGCCTCCCATGCAGCTGGCTCACTGCATTTGCATTGGGAAGTTGGGGCAGAGCAGCGTCTGGAAACAGATAGGCTGTGATGATCTTTTCCTGGAATTTTAGGAACTATCCAGTTAGTCCTGATGTTTTGTATAGCACATAAGCGTTCAGCAGAGGCAATTGAAATAAATATACAGACACTTTTTTATACCAGCGCCTGGCTTTATGGGCAATTAAGTACGGTGCCATCATCTGGTCGTTGAAGTCCACCCCTCCCATGTTAAGGTTGTATTCGTGGACACAGAGGGGCTTTACAACAACACCAGTCGCCGTTAAAATTTCTACTGTCGTATCTGTGTGAATGGAAGACAGAACGAAAACATTCCGTATGTCCCTCCACTTCACTGCAAGTAATTTATTACACTTCAAGCTCTCCCCCCATCTAAGTCGGGAACCTGCAAGCCTTTGGGGGGAAGCCCCGGTGATTAGATCGAACTGTGCCACATGCACCAATTCCAGAATCAAAAAGGTGACTAAAAAGTGGCACGCTTGTGTAATAATTGTCCACATACAAGTGGTACCTATTTCGGAATAAGGGTAACACCAAGTCCCAAACAATCTTACCACTGCTCCCTATGTAGTCTGGGCAGTTGGGGGGCTCCACGTCACTGTCTGTCTTTTCCCTCGTAAACCAGAAAACATATACAACTTGACCCCATATCTGGCACGCTTGCTGGGGATAAACTGTTTGAAATACAGGTGGCCAGAAAACTTAATCAGGGACTCATCAATACAGACAACTTGATCGGGCATAAACAAGGCTGCAAACTGTTGGTTGAAGGGGTTTACGAGGGGCAGAACTTTTTGGAGCCGGTCATATCCATGGTCACCCCGAGGATGACAGAGTTCATTATCATTGAAATGCATGAACCACAAGATTTTCTTGCATCTAGTCCTGGTCATGGAAGCAGAGAACACGGGCATATGGTGAATTGGGTCAGTGGACCAATATGACCGCAACTCAGTCTTTTTAGTAATAGTCATGAGGAGGGATAGGCCCAGAAAGGTCTTACATTTGAGAACCGTTATAGGTTTCCAGCCAAATTCTCTGGCAAGGGGTGAATTTGGGTTTGCGGTGATAAATTGACCAGCGTATAAATTGCTTTGGTCTACAACAGATCTGTAGAGATCTTCCGTGAAAAACAGCTTGTAAAAGTCAAGGGTTCTAAAATCCGCTGTTTCCACCTGAATTCCAGGTTGGCCAGTGAATGGGGGAAGTACGGGCACTGTAGAAGTGGTGGGCTGCCAATAAGGATTAGCAAATGCAGCGGGAAGGACACTATGGGCTCTATGGGCCTGTCTTTGAATTCTTGGTGGCTGTGGGGCACTACTTGAACTGCACTTATGGGACTTGCCACATCACCAAGTGATACTGCAGTGCTGGTTTGTCTATGACCAGGATATACTAGGCCTCTGGTGCTTGCCAGTTCACCTGAAGGTTGAGCGGCACTAGTACTGGATCTCTGCTCCATACGAGAACCCTGCGGTTGTTGCACCAAAAGAACTGGGTTGGGTACCCCTGACCTTAGCAAGGACCACTACTCCGTCGTCAGAGTTATTTGTCAACCTGAATCTGACAGTGAGACTTCCCCTTTGCTCTCATCTGTCATGCTCAGCAACGTGTAGGCTTCTTTACTAGTGTACCTCTGTTTGCACATTTTTGCCACTAAATTTAGAGGTACAGCTAGTGCGACTCACAGGCAAAAGAGCAACTGGTTGTCAGCGACTGCTTGAATTGCTACAAAAAAATTAACTGTTAGCGCTAGCAGGGATCAGGCCTGACTCTGCTAATGCTGCAGTTTTGTGTGCTGTGTTTTGTAAGTGACAGTGATCTATTGATACTGCACTTGGGTGGGCTGGGCTGTGCGGAGGGGCTAAACACAGGCGCTGGCAGGTATTTGGGCTAATCCTGCTAACGCCGCATTTTTAGGAACACTAAACTATTGGGGATGCTAGTATAGATCTGATCAGCTCAAAGATATTGACCTGTTCAAACACTATTCTAGTAAGGGAGGTGTATGGTGTGTGCGTGTGTGTTAGCACTACTAGCAATCAAACAATTGACAACTGACGCTGTCTGGGATTTTCGCTAACTGATGCTGACACCTAACTGATGCTAACTAGCTAACCAGTGACACTAGTACGATGTTCAGAAAAAAAGATCTGTACACTATACTAATGCCACAGTGACAGGGAGTGAAAGAGTTAACTTGGGGCTGATCAAGGGGTTAAACCTTTATTAGGGATTATATGGCGAGTACCCTAAACCTATCTGCCCTAACGCTGTTTAGAGTCACAAGTGACACAAATACAGTGATCAGTGAAAAATCTGAGAACTTCACTTGGTGACACAGTAACAGGGAGTGAAAGCGTTAACTGGGGGGGGGTGATCAGGGGATGATCGGGAGGGTGACAAGTGTGCCTATGTGTACTGGTGTTAGTGTAGCTATGTGTACTCGCAGTAAGATGTCCTCTCCTCTCGCACTGGAACCGTAAAGGGCTCCACAAGGGGAGGTGACATCACTTCCTCTGCCTGTGTTTACATTACAAAGGCAGAGGACAGACTGTCATTCACTAGAACCAATCACCAGGTCCAGGCCAGAAATCATTGGCCTGGGCCTGAATACTGATCGGTTCTGGAATGAATCCAGTCATTGCCGGTGTTGCCGGGTGCGCACGCATGCCCAATGTACACCTACGGTGATTTGCACGGGAGAGCCGACCTGCTGCAGTATAATGACAGCAGTTGGTCGGTAGGGATGAGCTTCGAGTTCGAGTCGAACTCATGTTCGACTCGAACATCGGCTGTTCGCCAGTTCGCCGAACACCGAACTATTTGGGGTGTTCATGGCAAATTCGAATGCCGCGGAACACCCTTTAAAAGTCTATGGGAGAAATCAAAAGTGCTAATTTTAAAGGCTTATATGCATGGTATTGTCATAAAAAGTGTTTGGGGACCCGGGTCCTGCCCCAGGCGACATGTATCAATGCAAAAAAAGTTTTAAAAACAGCCGTTTTTTCGGGAGCAGTGATTTTAATAATGCTTAAAGTCAAACAATAAAAGTGTAATATCCCTTTAAATTTCGTACCTGGGGGGTGTCTATAGTATGCCTGTAAAGGGGCACATGTTTCCCGTGTTTAGAACAGTCTGACAGCAAAATGACATTTCAAAGGAAAAAAGTAATTTAAAACTACTCGCGGCTATACTGAATTGCCGGCCCGACAATACACATAAAAGTTCATTGATAAAAACGGCATGGGAATTCCCCACAGGGGAACTCCGAACCAAAATTTAAAAAAAAAATGACGTGGGGGTCCCCCTAAATTCCATACCAGGCCCTTCAGGTCTGGTATGGATATTAAAGGGAACCCCGGCCAAAAAAATAAATAAATACATTGGCGTGGGGTCCCTCTCAAAATCTATACCAGACCCTCCAGGTCTGGTATGGATTTTAAGGGGAACCCCACGCCAAAATTTAAAAAAAATGGCGTGGGGTACCCCCAAAAAATCCATACCAGACCCTTATCTGAGCACACAACCTGGCAGACCGCAGGAAAAGAGGGGGGGACGAGAGAGCGCCCCCCCTCCTGAACCGTACCAGGCCACATGCCCTCAACATTGGGAGGGTGCTTTGGGGGTAGCCCCCCAAAACACCTTGTCCCCATGTTGATGGGGACAAGGGCCTCATCCCCACAACCCTGGCCCGGTGGTTGTGGGGGTCTGCGGGCAGGGGACTTATTGGAATCTGGAAGCCCTTTTAACAAGGGGACCCCCAGATCCCGGCCCTCCCCCCTGTGTGAAATGGTAAGGGGGTACAAAAGTACCCCTACCATTTCACAAAAAAAATGTCAAAAATGTTAAAAATGACAAGAGACAGTTTTTGACAATTCCTTTATTTAAATGCTTCTTCTTTCTTCTACTTTCTATCTTCTTTCTTCTATCTTCCTTCGGTTTCTTCCTCCATCTTCTTCTTCTTCTTCTTCTGGTTCTTGCTCTTCTGGTTCTTCTTGTTCTTCTGGTTCTTCATCCGGTCTTCTTGACCGGCATCTTCCTCAGCGGCGCCGTCTTCACTTGATCTTCTTTCCTCGGGCCGCTCCGCATCCACGATTGGATGGGAGGCTCCAGCTGTGTAATGCTTCTCCTCTTCTGACAGTTCTTAAATAACAGAGGGTGGGTGACCCCGCCCAACCCCGCCCCCCTCTGATGCAGGGTGGGTGACCCCGTCCCCTCTGACATCACAGGGAATGCCACAGAGAAGTCCCTGTGCGTCAGAGGGGGCGAGGTCACCCGCCCTGTGTCAGAGGGGGCGGGGTCACCTGCCCTCCGTTATTTAAGAACTGTCAGAAGAGGAGAAGAGTCACACAGCGGGAGCCTCCCATCCAATTGTGGATGCAGAGCGGCCCGAGGAAAAAAGATGAAGTGAAGATGGCGCTGCTGAGGAAGATGCCGGACGTGAAGAGCGGATGAAGAACCATTTAATAAAGGAATTGTCAAAAACTGTCTCTTGTCATTTTTAACATTTTTGACATTTTTTTTGTGAAATGGTACTTTTGTACCCCCTTACCATTTCACACAGGGGAAGGGCCGGGATCTGGGGGTCCCCTTGTTAAAGGGGCTTCCAGATTCCGATAACCCCCCTGCCCACAGACCCCCACAACCACCGGGCCAGGGTTGTGGGGATGAGGCCCTTGTCCTCATCAACATGGGGACAAGGTGCTTTGGGGGGCTACCCCCAAAGCACCCTCCCAATGTTGAGGGCATGTGGCCTTGTATAGTTCAGGAGGGGGGGGCGCTCTCTCGTCCCCCCCCCTCTTTTCCTGCGGCCTGCCAGGTTGCATGCTCGGATAAAAGTCTGGTATGGATTTTTGGGTGTACCCCACGCCATTTTTAAAAAAAAATTTTGGCGCGAGGTTCCCCTTAAAATCTAGATTTTAAGGGGGACCCCACGCCAATTTTTTTTTTTATTTTGGCCTGGGTTCCCCTTAATATCCATACCAGACCTGAAGGGCCTGGTATGGAATTTAGGGGGACCCCCACGTCATTTTTTTTAAAAAATTTTGGTTTGGGGTTCCCCTGTGGGGAATTCCCATGCCGTTTTTATCAATGAACTTTTATGTGTATTGTCGGACCAGCAATTCATTAATAGCCGCGAGTAGTTGTAAATGACTTTTTTCCTTTGAAATGTCATTTGCTGTCAGACTATTCTAAACACGGGAAACATGCGACCCTTTACAGGAATACTATAGACACCCCCCAGGTACGAAATTTAAAGGAATATTACACTTTTATTGTTTTACTTTAAGCATTATTAAAATCACTGCTCCCGAAAAAACGTCAGTTTTTAAAACTTTTTTTTGCATTGATCCATGTCCCCTGGGGCAGGACCCGGGTCCCCAAACAGTTTTTAGGACAATACCATGCAAATTAGCCTTTAAAATGAGCACTTTTGATTTCGAACGTTTGAGTCCCATAGACTTCAATGGGGTTCTAACGTTCGTGCGAAGTTTTGGTCTGTTCGCAAGTTCTGGTGCGAACCGAACCGGGGGGTGTTCGGCTCATCCTTATTGTTCGGCAACTGGTTAAGCATTACATTGTCCTTGAATTGTAGCAATATAAGCTTGAATTGTACCAAGTTTCTAAACTATAAATATTCAAAGGCATTAGATAAAATATACCTCCTGAGGGATTACCACTACAAAACAACTGGAGAGGAGCATTACTGAATTATTGAACAAACTGTTCCCTTAATTGTTGCTCTTTGCACATTTTCAAGGTACAGGCAATTGCTTTTCATTTGGACTGCACTACATGCAAAATGAAGCACAAAACACAGCATTTTACAAATTATAAAATATAAATAAATAATTGCAAACCTAATTTAAATGGAAGCTAATAAAAACAAGAATCAAATAACAGAAGAGCAAAACAGCAAATGATAGATGCTAAACAAATGTTCCGGATAGTCATTTAATTTTCAATATCTATTTCACTGCTCCAGTTCATTGTCTATATTGATTGCTCCAATTATCTTTGTTTATATTTTAATCTCACCTTAGCTTCCCTTCAAGCTAAACAATCCATACACCAGGGTATACAGTCTACAACTTGGTTAAAACCAATACAAACACATTTTATTTGCTAATATCTTAATATGGTAATGCGTATGCTAATATTTTCATATAACCTTGTTAATGACTTTTTCCGTAAAAGAAAGTCTGTAACTAACTGCAAAAATATAGCAGCCTTTTGGGGAAGCACTCCCTAGACATTAGGGTTATTTACTAAAACTGGAAAGTGCAAAATTTCCTGCAACTCTGCATAGAAACCAATCAGGTTGCATTTTTTTCAAAGCTTAAATTAAAAGCTGAAGTTAGAAGCTGAAAGGCTACTATGCACAGCTGTACCAGATTTTGCACTCCGGTTTTTGTAAATCAACCCTACTGTCTGGATATTAGGAAAGGGTCTGCCCAACAGCATGAGCTTATTTTCCCCCAATTATTCATACATATGCTCACCCATGTTATACAGGTATATACTATGTGTATGTGATCTATGATGATTTAAAGCATTGACATTTCTTTCTTTTTTAGACAGAAGAATTTAAAAAAAAATGTGCAAACTGCCAATGGAAACTGTTTCAATTAGACCCCCAATTTGATTGCGTTTTTTCCATACAGTATGTTAGATGTTTTACATAAAAGTAACTAAAATATGATGAGCTGTTCTCTTGTCTAATAGAATCGTACTGGATGGCTAAACAGACACTGTTGGTGATGTTGCCATCATACAGTTCAGCAATTTTTTATATGACTTGCTTATCTTTCAGTGATTTTTCTTTTTGGCAATTTGTTGAGGATTATCTTTCTTTGTTTTATCCTGTCGGTAACAGTTCAATCACTTGTGTTGACTTTTCCACATAGGCTTCTGACTTGTCCTTTCTCACAGTGGTAGCAGAACCTATTATTAATGTGAATCAGTTGATTTATTTGTGAAGACTTTTGAGAAGACATTCTTATCATGACTGACATAAGGATTCTTTAATTCGTTAGTAGAATTAAATCAGGCACCATCATTTTTTACATTTCTAGCTGTAGCACGATTAAGTGTTTATGAAGATTTTTAGTCATTCAGGTCATGGAATATCTAGCAACAGTAAATTAAACACAACTGGACTTGCTGATTAATCTTAAAGATGTTTCACCACTCATCCAAGTGGCTTCTTCAGTTCACCTGATGATAGGGAATTTCCTCTCATAAAAGCCATTATAGATAGCCTATTACTGTAACAATTACAATAATGGCCTATATATAATGCTAAAAAGCATAATTCAAGATTTGATTGCTGCTAAAGGGATTGTATAGTCATTTTGTACAGTCTATATTTGTTTATTAGGGTTAGAAATAGAAAAAATACAGTTTAAAAATATTTTTAATCAGGTAAATATAGAATATTGCACATAAGTATATTGCAGGGGTCGCATTTGTGACCCGGCCCCATGCTGCAGACTCCCCTGTACAGACTGGAGTGGATAGGAGGAGTGGTGGGGGTGGCTGCATATAGAGGAACTGATCTCTCCATTTTCCTCCTGCAGCCATTGAATGTCTGTGGGAGGGAGAGTAGGAGAAGCAGGCATTCAGTGTCTGCAGGAAGAAAATAGAGAGATTGGTTCTATATGTAGCTGCCCTTGCCGCTCCACCTATCCAGCTTCTTTCTGCTGCCCCTGTGTGCTCTCCAGCCCCCCTGTGCTCTGTCCTGCCCCCCTTGTCCCCTGCAGCTCTGCCGGTTTCCCCCTCCCCTCTCCCAGTGGCTGCTCCAGGGCATCTGTCAGGATGGAGAGCAGGGAAGGGGCTGGTAAATGAATGTGTCATTTACTGGCCCCTTTCTTTTCTGAATGGAAAGTCAGTGATCCAAACCGATTACTGACTCCATTCATAACTAAAACTGTGGTGTACTATGCTTCAGTTTGTGAATGAACGGGAAGCTATTCCTGTCCATTCATTCAGGGAAGCTGAGGCTGCAGAGATGGAGATTGAGGGCTGTGTCCTCAGTCTCCTTTCTCAGTCTCAAAGGTGAAACATCAGAGGTCTGTTTAGACCCCTGAATTCTCACCAAAGACCCCCAAGGAGGCTTTTGTAAAAAAAAAAAAGAAAAACGACTGACACCAATGGTGAAACTATAAGGTTACAATATAGATAGAAAAAATTATTGTGCTTATAGTCAAACTAAGTATATAAATACAAGCTACTGGCAACAACACAAAAGGACCATGTGTGATAAATGTGATAAAATAAGAAACATTGCCGCGCTAAACATAAATAATGAATAAACAAGTGTCCATAAAGTATGAATGACTCATGCTGTTCTAAGTAATATGATTGAAATGCTTGATGAACATTCGATTGATACTGTAATAAATGCACGTTCTGGTCACCCACGTGTGCCTCCACCAGTGATCATATAGAATGCCTCCTTACCAGAGGCTTAGACTCCACTTTATAAGAGTCTAGACAAATGTGGTATGTACGCAGAGGAGATCCAATCAGCTTCCTCTATTATGCTGCAGCTGATGTACAATCATGGTTGATGATAAAGTTCACATTGTAGGGTGCTTCTGGTGTCTTCTAAAATCCTGCATATGCATTAGGTCCAACACTACAGAATATGACATGCTGAAAGATGATTCTTCTCTATGGCTGGGGATATCACAGGAGTGCCCTAAAACTGTTTTAGCTGTGATAGGGAAATTGTTAGGTGGTATAAGGCTATACTATGTCAAAGTGTTTGGGCTTCACAAAGAATCTAATTTCTGTACTGATTAGTGAATTAAATCTCCTTTTTATACTATAAGATTTATAGGCGTACCTTGAGTTAATGAATCAACACAACATGGAGGCAAATTCCAGAAACAAATAGTACACGTTAACATTTCATTACACATTGGCATGACAAAGTACAAACTAATATGACAAAACATAGGATTACAATTTAAACTGACAAAGCATGACATGACATGACAAAGTACAAACATATCATAAGATTACAACTCTAGCTGACAAGACATTTAGAAAGGTAGTTTTTAGGTGATAGGTTTGCATAGAGTTTATATTTTAAGAAATACAATTTTTGCTTAAGCTATAATGTTATGAATTCTTTCTCAGCTGTCAGGCTGGGCATTGAGAAGGTGTCCCGATTTCCGTTTTTAAAAAGAAGAAGCTATAGAAGGCAAAAAGTGAGATTTATTTTTGTGAAGCTACACATATACTTTATAACTATTTATCATCTTTATTGCTTACCAATGAAAACTTGACATGCTGCCAATTTCAACATTTGTCACAGTAAAGACAGATCAGAATCTGTCAATAGTTTCCAGTTTAGCAGGCTTAGATTTCCTTTGCTCAAGAACAGTACATGTTAAGATGTCCTGTGATCCCCTTACCAGTTCACTCATGTGCTCTTGAAACTCTCATGTAAATTCTTAATTTTTATACACTCTGACGTTGTAAACCTAATGGTTATTCTGCATTGAACTGATTAGCAGTGGGCCAGTGAGTTATGAATTACTGTGCCTCACTGATAACATTATTGTTTTCTTGAAATGCCAAAAAGAATAGTGGTGTGTAAATGCATAATGTATTGTAACTTAATCTGTAAATCATGTTACAAAGAATGATGGACTGGGGAATTAAGCTTCATAAATCCCCACCCGCTGTAATCAGTTTAACAACCAATCACTGTTGGTTTTAACTTAATGCAGGCATAACTTGGTAAGGGGCCCATTGCTTAATTCTCCATTGCTTCTGAAGATATAAAGAATTTTTTGTACTAAACGGAATATGGGACAAAATTTTTCTGATCACCAGAGCTCTGAAATTTTGAGAACATGCTCATCTGAAATATTAATCCAGAAATTGAGTTACTCAGCAGAAACACATTATTTTATCTAATTAGAGATTAGCTGCATGGCCAAGGTTTTTGAGTAGATGACAGATTGTCTTTAATATTTTCCATTGTAAGCTATTAGTTATTATCTGTAACATTTCTTAATGGAACAAGGTATGGTTGAGATAAACGATATAGTGGAAAGTAATTTCCTAAAATAGAGGGAAACCATTACTTAGTGCTTTCAAGCATGAATGTTGGCTTTCAACAGTACAGTGCTTTGTCAGCTAACTCATACTATTGGAGAAAATTGACTCTGTGTGATATCTCAAATTCTATTGAAAGCCAATAAATTGGAAAGATTAGTTTGTCTGTACACTTTGATAAAGCAGAGTGTCTATATTTAAGTTAATGGAAGTTACCCAAATGTGAACTTTTTAGATTTTAAACATGGTCCTTCTATTAGTTAACTTTAAGTAGATTGGGCTGTGGAACACTAGTCATAATTTGCAGATTAAAAATATTCTCTACAACTTGTGAAAAGGTACCATTGAAAAGTAAGCTCAAATTAATGCCTAACTGATTAAAGAGGAAGTAAACTTTGATCCCTAAGTTTTACCTATAGGTAAGCCTATATTAACATGCACCATTTAGGAGATATTTACTCCCAAATGTAAGTTCATTTTTATTAAAACAAAAGCAAAAAAAAAAATATTTGGATTCTTAAGGAAGTTATAAAGGTATAAGAATGAATCCTACTTTTCTGAAGTGTCATGTCATCAAAATCTCTATTTAAGGGGGTGAACATGAACCCTTAAAGTGTAACTGCCTTTTTTTAAAACCCACCCTGCTGCCAGCCTATTCTGCCTCTATTGGACTCAACTCTCAGGATGCAATGAGATATTGGCTGTGAGGCCTCTTTAGCACCACGCACCACCTCTTGTCAGTCTTCTTTGCTGAGTCCATGCACATGTGCCATTCTTTCCATTTAATCCCACAGAACGTTTCGGAGTACAAGCTCGTACTCCAAGCTACTGTATATGCTTGAATCAAGGGTATCTATGGTAAAATTGTTTTTTTTTTATAACTACATAAGATAGTTTTACTACCACCCTGCTTACGCAAGAGAATTATACTAAACAACCCCCCCTTCCTTATAAGAACAGAACTACCAATAAAATACTAATGTATCAATTAATATTTATACATTAATGGCCTTTAAAATATATAGGGAATGGGTCACCACCAACATTCCTGCACTACAAGGAATGCAATAAGAAATGTAGAATCGCAATCAGGGTGGCTAAAAAAGATTACGAGAGATACATAGCGGGAGAAAGTAAAAATAACCCAAAATTCTTTTTTTAGATATCTTAACAGTAAAAAGACAAAATCGGAGCACACTTAAAAGATGAGGATGGTTACGGATGACACAAAGATGGCAACTGTACTAAATGCCTTCTTCTCCACAGTTTTTACACAGGAAAAAGAAGGATTTACCAACAGCGCCTGTAGTGTTAGTGACACAACACGTGACATACCCACATGGCTAACAGATGCTGGAGTCAACGAAAGACTCAATAAAATTAACAAAAATAAATCACCAGAAACAGATGGCTTACACCCGCAAGTCCTCAGAGAACTCAGTCAAGTTATAGCCAGGCCATTGTTCTTAATCTTTGTGGACAGCATACTGGCCGGATTGGTAAGGTGGTGTTAAATAACGTGTACTCAGAATGGTCTAGAGTGGTAAGTGGGGTACCCCAAGGCTCTGTCCTGGTACCAATTCTCTTTAATTTATTTATAAATGATATAGAGCTTGGGATGAATAGCTCAATCTCAGTGTTTGCTGATGACACAAAAATGAGTAGGGCAATAACATCACAGCAGGATATAGAAACCTTACAAGAGGACCTAAATAAATTAATTGAGTGGGCAACTAGATGGCAAATGAGGTTTAACATTGAAAAATGTTAAAGCGGAGTTCCACACAAAAATGGAACTTCCGCTTTTCGGAACCCTCCCCCCCTCCGGTGTCACATTTGGCACCTTTCAGGGGGGAGGGGGTGCAGATACCTGTCTAAGACAGGTATTTGCACCCACTTCCGGCATAGACTCCCATGGGAGTCTATGCCTCTTCCTGTCCCTCCGCGCTGTCTCCTGGGAAACACACAGCTCCCAGGAGATAGCGGGGACCAGATTACGATACGCAGCGCGACTCGCGCATGCGCAGTAGGGAACCGGTAAGTGAAGCCGCAACGCTTCACTTCCTAATTCCCTCACCTAGGATGGCGGCGGCAGCTGCCGAGAACCGAGCGGGTTCTCGGCGTCGCCTGCTGACATCGCTGGACCCTGGGACAGGTAAGTGGCCATTTATTAAAAGTCAGCAGCTGCAGTATTTGTAGCTGCTGGCTTTTAATATTTTTTTTTTTGGCGGTTTAGGTGGACTCCCTCTTTTTAAGTAATGCACTTGGGAGTTAAAAAAATAAATGCAAGTTACTCACTAGGGGTGAAGCTCTGGGGGGTTCCAGGATGGAGAAGGATCTGGGCGTCCTAGTAGATGACTGAGCAATAGCATGCATTGTCAAGCTGCGGCAAGCAAAGCCAGCAGAATATTAGCATGCATTAAAAAAGGGATCTACTCCAGAGATAAAACAATAATTTAAAGTGGATGTAAACCCAATGTCATCCTTTCTAAACTACTGCCATAGGGGGTTATCTATAAGGATATATATGCCTCCTGCATGTATCTTTACCTGTCAAATGTCTCCCCTCTGTCTGTTATGAGAGCTGAAAAACTACAGATTCTGTGGGCGGGTCTGTTGTCTGGAGCTCGGTGGGTGGAGTCGTGATGTCAGTAGACTCCCCGCCCACCTCTACACTCCCCTTGGCAATATGCATTTTCTCCTGTGTATTTCTTATGCCCCGTACACACGGTCGGTTTTTCCGACGGAAAAAGTTTGAGAGCAGGATATAAAATTTTCTGACAACAAAATCCCTTGTCGGAAATTCCGATCGTGTGTACACAAATCCGACAGACAAAGTGCCACGCATGCTCAGAATAAATAAAGAGATGAAAGCTATTGGCCACTGCCCCGTTTATAGTCCTCACGTACGTGTTTTACGTCACCGCGTTTAGAACGATCGGATTTTCCGACAACTTTGTGTGACCGTGTGTATGCAAGACAAGTTTGAGCCAACATCTGTCGGAAAAAATCCTATGATTTTGTTGTCGGAATGTCCGAACAAAGTCCGACCGTGTGTACGGGGCATAACTGAACTTCTGCTATGATCTCTAACATCCAGTGAAAAGACAGGAAAGTAACCACATGACTTCAGCATGCCAAATCATGCTGAGGTGTGGAACAGCCAATCCTTGCAGAGCTGCTGAAGAAAGGAGTGGGGGAGGGAATTAAAAAATCATGCATGTGTCTTAGGCTGTCACTCACAGCAAGGGGGAGTATTTGACAAAGTTTTTGTCAGTTTGTCAAGATTTTTCTCACTGAACAATAAAAGGGGATTGCTCAGAGATGGATTAACTCTGTGTGGCAAGACTGGGCTCAAATGATAGTAAATCTCATACTCTACAGTATGATATAAAGAAAAAAAAATCGGGTTTACATCCACTTTAACCACTTTTTAAAACTCTGGTTTGGCCACATCTGATCTGGAGTATTCTGTTCAGTTCTGGTCACCAATCCTCAGAAAGGATGTGCTGGAACTGGAGAGAGTTCAGAGAAGGGCAACAAAATTTATCAGGGGTCTGGAGGACCTCAAATACGAGGAACAACTACAAGCGCTAAATTTTATTTTCCTTTTCCTGGAGAAGAGACACTTGAGAGGAGACATGATAGCAATATACAAATATCTCAATGGTAATCCCAGTTTAGGTAGAAAACTATTTCTCAGCGAGTGTAAGAGGACATGGGGCCATATAATGAGATTGTAAGAGAAGAGGTTTAACCTTAATCACTTTAGCCCCAGAAGATTTGGCTGCAGAATGACATGGCCATTTTTTGCAATTCAGCACTGCGTCACTTTAACTGACAATTGCACGGTCGTGCGACGTTGCACCCAAACAAAATTGACTTTCTTTTTGATCACAAATAGAGCTTTCTTCTGGTGGTATTTGATCACCTCTGTGGTTTTTATTTTTTGCGCTATAAACAAAAAAAGAGCAACAATTTGGAAAAAAAAAACAATATAATATTTTGTACTTTTTGCTGTAATAAATATCCCCATTTTTTTTTAAAAAAAGCTAATTTTTTTCTCAGTTTAGGCCGATTTGTATTTTTCTAGGTATTTTTGGTAAAAAAATCGCAATAAGCGTATGTTGATTGGTTTGCGCAAAAGTTATAGCTTTTACAAAATAGGGGATAGATTTATAGCATTTTCTTCTTTTTTTTTTTTTTTTACTCGTAATGGCGGCAATGTGGATTTTTATCATGACTGGGACATTATGGCGAACACATCGGACAATTTTGACACATTTTTGGGACCAATGGTAGTTATACAGCGATCAGTGCTTAAAAAATGCATTGATTACTGTAAAAATGTCACTGGCAGTGAAGGGGTTAACACTAGGGGGCGATCAAGGGGTTAATTGTGTTCCCTGGGAGGTAATTCTAACTAAAGAGGGGGTGGACTGACTAGAGGAAGTGACAGATCGTGGTTCCTAGCTAATAGGAACACACGATCTGTCATTCCTCTCAGAGCAGAACACGAATTTGTGTCATTCCTCTTAGAGTGTTCTGTCCCTCATGCTCGCGATCACTCGTGGCAATCGCAACCGTCGGCCATGAGCATCAACACCCCTGCTGATCCCGCGAGCCGATGTATAGCTACGCAGCACCAGTATAATGACGGTGGCTGGTCAGCAAGCGGTTAAAGTGTTACTAATCCCACAACAGTAAAATCAGTCTGTATATGCAGTAAAGCATGCTTGTTATACTTACTATGGAACCTAATCCTTTTACATTGTGTATAAAAGCTGTTTGATCCTGTCTTTCTGATCCTCCTCTTCTTCCACTGTCTCCAAAAAATCACTTGTTAATTTACAGAGCCAGGGGATAGGCTGCACATGCTCAGTTTGGTGTGTATTTTTTTTCTTGGGAATGTGCATTTGATCAGCACAGGGCCAGTCAGCACTGTCCAGACATTTCCAGACAGAGGATCAGGGGAGAATGAAAACTCCTCCTACAGGCTTTACTAAGAACTGATAGAAGTCACAAGACTGCTATATACTGCTGATGAGAAAAGGTATTTATCCATTTATATTTACTAAAATAATTGCATTTCCATGTTCTGTGTACTGTGGAAGACCAGATATAGTGAATGCAGGTTCTGGGTTTAGTAACACTTTAAGCTGCATAGGGGTATTTTAAATGTCAGGACAGTATGGGTGTGGAACTCTCTGCCACAATCAGTGGTGTCAGCACGAAATATTGATGGTTTTAAAAGACCCTTGGACATGCATTTTAGCTAACACAATATACACAGATATGGGAAATGATTATGAACACGAACACACACCCACACAGGTTGAACCGGATGGACTATTGTCTTTATTCAACCTTATAAATCTATGTAACTATGAAATTCAGTCCCAAACCTGTTCAGAGACCATGCACATGTTAAATTACACTCCATCCATGTTGCTTTGTGCATATTTACACCGTAGCACAACAATCCTCAAGGCAGGTCTATTCACAACACACAGCTGTATAGGTCAAAGAAGGGACGCTGCCCCTTCTTCTCTGTTACTAGAAACCTTGGTTAGAGACAATCAAAAGTGAAAATACAGTTTTGGATGTTCTTAGTAATATTGTTTAGCATGTACCACAAACTTTTTCATGGAAGCAGCCTGGGTTAAATATGAATTAGTAGTTAAGAAAAATTATATGGATGGACTGGTGTCTATATTCAGACTATGTAACTAAGTACTGTATTTATTGGCGTATAACACTCACTTTTTCATCATAAAAATCGGGTGCAAATAGCGTGTGCGTGTTATACGCCAATACTTCAATTTTAGCTGCCTCGGAGGGCACAGGGAGCAGGGCGGGATGAGCGCCGTCAGATTACATTCAGTGAAAATCTCCTGTTTACTTGGCGGCCTCTGTAATAGGAAGCCCTGTCTCCTGGGCCGCCATTGGACCACTGTTCTGTTCGATCAGGCTGCACTGATGGCAATGGTGAGGCTGCTGCATTGATGACAATGGTGAGGCTGCTGCATTGATGACAATGGTGAGGCTGCTGCATTGATGGCAATGGTGAGGCTGCTGCATTGATGGCAATGGTGAGGCTGCTGCATTGCTGGCAATGGTGAGGCTGCATTGATGGCACTTGTGAGGCTACCAATGGGCATTGATCAGGCTGCATTGATGGCAATGGTCAGGCTGCAGATGGGCACTGACTCCTATTTTGCTTCAAAGTTTCTTATTTAAAATGTAGTTTTTTTTCCTGAAACTTCCCTCTTAAAATGAATGTGCGTGTTATACGCCGATAAATACGGTATATAAAAGATCTTTTAAAAAAAAAAACCTATGAAATGAAAAAAATAATTCCAGGTGTGTTTTTTTTTCTACATAGTTACATTGGTCCAGCTTGGACCAATGCAACTACAGTTGTGCTGTCAGGGGGCTTACCTCGGCAGGCGGGGCGCTCGCGGTGGTGTGCGACAGGGCGCGTCGGCGCGCGCGTTCCTGCGGACCTCGTCATGCGTGTTCCTCGCGGCGCCGGCGTGTGTGTCCAGGATCGTTCCGCTGTGCACGCCGGTATGCGGGGGTGTTGGCGGGTGCGCGTGCCTGTGTGTGCCGGGGGGCGCGCGCGTGCACGTCGTTTGGCACCAAAAGCTCCATTTAAGCCGGTGTGCTCCTGTGACCAGTGCTGCCTAATCAACAGCTAGTCGTCCCAGTGCCTGACCTTGTACCTTGTCTGTTCCTGAAATACCTGCTGACCTGGCCTTGTCTCCCGACCTCTCTCTGAACTCTGCCTGAACCGACCTCTGCTTGTTTGACCATCCGCTTGCCTGTTCCACTGTACCTTTGCCGACTGCCTGTACCAAACCCGGCCTGTCTCCTGACCATCCGTCTGCTTGCTCCCTAGGATCCTATCTGCCTGTCTGCAGCCTTCCTGCCTGCTGTCCATACTAGCCTGCTCAGCCTTGTGTCTGTGCTCCAGCCTACTCCAGCCTTCCCATCTGTTAACCCTGCAATACCTGGACTACAATACAGGCCCTCATACCACTCCGTACTTTCGTGCCTTCTGTTTACTCTACCAGGGGGCCGACAGTCGGAGGGTAAGGGAGCCTACCCTCTGCCCGACTGGACTCGCCGGTCTGGTAAGTAGGAGCCTGATATGTGCTCATAAGTTTACATACCCTGGCAGAATTTATGATTTCTTGGCCATTTTTCAGAGAATAAGAATAACACAAAAACTTTTCTTTCACTCATTGTTAGTGTTTGGCTGAAGCCATTTATAATCAATCAACTGTTTTTACTCTTTTTAAATCATAATGGCAACAGAAACTACCCAAATGACCATGATCAAGTTTACATACCCGGGTGATTTTGGCATCATAACATGCACACAAGTTGACAGAAAGGGGTTTAAATAGCTATTAAAGGTAACCATCCTCACCTGTGATCTGTTTGCTTGTAACTATTGTATGTATATAAAAGGTCAATGAGTTTCTGGACTCCTGATAGACCATTGCATCTTTCATCCAGTGCTGCACTGATGTTTTTGGATTCTAAGTCATGGGGAAAGAAAAAAGAATTGTCAAAGGATCTGTGGGAAAAGGTAGTTGAACTGTATAAAACAGGAAAGGGATATAAAAAGATATCCAAGGAATTGAGAATGCCAATCAGCAGTGTTCAAACTATAATCAAAAAGTGGAAAATGAGGGGTTCTGACGAAACCAAACCACGGTCAGGTAGACTAACTAATATTTCAGCCACAACTGCCAGGAACATTTTTCGGGATGCAAAGAAAAACCCACAAACAACTTCAGGTGAAATACAGGACTCTTAAATCAAGTAGTGTGGCTGTTTCAAGATGCACAATAAGGAGGCACTTGAAGAAAAATGGGCTGCATGGTCGAGTTGCCAGAAGAAAGCCATTACTACGCAAATGCCACAAAGTATCCCGCTTACAATATGCCAAACAGCACAGAGACAAGCCTCAAACTTTCTGGCACAAAGTCATTTGGAGTGATGAGACCAAAATTTAGCTTTTTGACCACAACCATAAACGCTACATTTGGAGAGGAGTCAACAAGGCCTATGATGAAATGTACACCATTCCTACTGTGAAACACGGAGGTGGATCGCTGATGTTTTGGGGATGTGTGAGCTACAAAGGCACAGGAAATTTGGTCAAAATAGAGTGCAGTATGTTATCAAAAAATACTGGAGGAACATTTGTATTTATCAGCCAGGAAGCTGTGCATGGGACGTACTAGGACATTCCAACATGACAATGATCCAAAACACCAAGTTGATCTATCATTGGCTACAGCAGAATAAAGTGAAGGTTCTGGAGTGGCCATCTTAGTCTCCTGACCTCAATATCATTGAGCCACTCTGGGGAGATTTCAAACCGGCAGTTCATGCAAGATAGCCCAAGAATTTCCAGGAACTGGAGGTTTTTTGGGTTATGTTATGGGAAGCTCTACCATCTGAGAAGATAAAGAGCCTCATCCACAAATACCACAAAAGACTTCAAGCTGTCATTGATGTTAAAGGGGGCAATACACGGTATTAAGAACTGAGTTATGTAAACTTTTGATCAGGGTCATTTGGGTAGTTTCTGTTGCCATTATGATTTAAAAAGAGTAATCACAGTTGATTGATAATAAATGGCTTCAGCTAAACACTAACCATGAGTGAAAAAAAGTTTTTGTGTTATCATTCAAAATGGCCAAGATATCATAAATTCTGCCAGGGTATATAAACTTATGAGCACAACTGTATGTATATACCATACCTGGACAATGCCCCTGAAAGCTGCAAATCACTGTAGTAGACTCCACTACTTCAGTGATCTTTACTTGCTTCTGGGTCCCATGCCACATGGCTGGCCTGATTTATTCTTAACACAAAAGCTCAGCACAGGCACCATTCAGAGAATGCTTTACATTCTCTGAATGAATGCAAATCATTCTCTGATAGGATGAGGTGCAGAGTGTGACATGACTGCCCCACCTCTCTATCCTGTCCAATCAGAAAACACTTTGCATTCATTCAGAAAATGCAAAGCATTCCGTGAATGGAGTCTGTGCTAAGCAGCTGACCTTTTGTCTTCAGAATGCATCAGGCTGACTGCTCAGCATAGCACCCAGGAGCCAGTGGAGATCACTGGACTAGTAGTGTCTATTTCAGTGATTTCCAGCTTCCAGTTGCATTGGCCAAGTATGATATACATAGTGACTTTGGTCCAAATTGCCATACCGGGAATTCATCTTTTAAGAAAGGTCGGCCTAATACGTTACATTTTTTTTTATAATCGATAATTTAAACAAAAACATTACAGCAGTACACTGTATAGTTTTCAAAGAATGGGAAAATAAAGGCATAGTTCCATTGTGTAAAGAAGACAAGCAATGTATTTTACTTCAAATCTTGACAAGCACATGATATTCTAGTGAGTAATGATTGTATTGTACAGAAGTAAATAAACACATTTCACACAATACGACCTTTGGTGGTCTTTGGAAGATAATATTACATCATGATACAATTGTTTTGTATACTACAGTATGACACAATTGTTTTGAACAGTGACATCTGTTGTCTCACATCTTGCTTCTATTTGTTAAAAAATCTAGAAATGTTTTTTTATTGCTCAGTAATCTTCAACTGTATTTTTATTTAGTCAAGGCGAATAGAATGACTCATTTAAATCTATTTAATGGGTTTACAGTAATTTCATAACCACTTGAAGACCAAGTCTTTTCTGGCAATTTTTGTTTACAAGTTTAACTGTTTCCGGACCACCTACTGCACATTTACTGTGGCAGGGCAGCCCGGCTGTGTGAAATAACGTACCTGTATGTTGTTTCCTCTTCGGGGTATGGGGTGCGCGCACACGCCACTGGCAACCCGCTCAAGCTGTGATTCGACACAGCAGGAGCCAATCAAGTTATGGCTGCCGGGACCCACCAATTGTTCACTGGAGAGGTAGAATGGCGGTCTGCCTATGTAAATAAGGCAGATCGCCATTCTGTCAGAGAGGAAAAGAGAGATCTTGTGTTCCTGCTAATCAGGAACACAGATCTCTCTCTTCCTCCTGCAGTTAAACCATCCCCCACACAGTTAGAAATCACTCCCTAGGAGCACATTTAAGCCGGTGATCGCCCCTGATGTTAACGTCCCTGATGTTCACGGCGATACCTTGCATGTGTGGTGCGAACACCGTTTACCTATGCGTGCGTGGCTTACATATGTGTTTGCATTTGCGTATGCGCACAGGGGGGTGGAACACGTTCATTTTTTTTTCCTATTTATTTTGTTTTTCATTTTTACACTGTTCTTTTAATTTTTTTTTATCACGTTTATTCATATTACAAGGATTGTAAACATCGCTTATGATAGAAATAAGGATGACAGGCCCTCTTTATGGAGAGACCTATGATTAAAAAGACCCCAAATCTCTCCTTTACATTTAAAAGCAAAAGATCAAAAAAAAATTGGATCTCCTTGCTTTAAAAAAACAAAAACTGTTTACTTTCGACCGAAAGTGACGTCATGACGTCGTTCTGCTTCTCCAAGACGATAGAGGCAATCAGAGACAATCTAGTCTTTTTTTGCCTCTGTAACCAGCTATCAACACACCATCGGATTGTTTCTCGGGTGCCCCGTTGAAAACAGTAGGCCTGAGAAAGACTGGTGATCTGCGGTAAGGCAGAGCGCCTCCTCCCACCGCTTCTGAAAGTGCGCCGCTCGAACAGCTTGCCAGCGGACGACTGAAAAAAACATGTACATATATGTATTGCAGTCAGCATGTGGTTAAAATTTGTACAGTAGGTTTAATTTATTCCTACATATTTAATATTCAAGCAAATGTACACAATTTATATAGTTCCATGAACTGAGAAAGGCTATCAAAAAGGCTAAAAAAAAACAATACTCTGGCCCAGTAAATCATGCAGGTCTGTAGCATGTCCTTGGAGCACACATAATAGATGCTGTAGAGATTGTGCCTGTGTTATTTTCTTATTTGGTTTGATGTACGTGCACATTCTCTAAACCTACCTCCTGTAGAAACAGCTGTGGAAGCTTAAACTGTGTAGCATACTGTATTCACTTTTCTTTTATGCTTTAAAATTTGCATTATATTTTTCAGGTGGAAGCATTTGAATTGTTTAGCAGTCCTCTTCAAACTGGGCAGGCAGCTGCACACATATAAAAGGATTACTACTTCAGATGAGAAAACGGATCCACGGATTAGGTGAAGCAAGGTGGCTCAGGGAAACCAGATACTTTGTAGGGTAATGGAAACGGGTATGTTAACATATATGATCAATGGATAATGTAAATAAGGAATCCTGCTAATCAAGACTCAAGATTTGCCAACCAAATATTTAGGGAAAAATGTGTATTACATGTCAAAGCCCAAGTCCTGGATATTACCGACTCGGCCTTCCACCCACACTCTAACTGCTAGTATGAAAAAATAAAACTAAATGCCCATTTTACTTACCTAAAGCATCTGTCACATGACAATCATTCCCTTTTCTTTTGTATACTTCCTGGGATCCTTATTTGAATGTCCACATCACTGCTTGAGTCATGTGGACACTTCCTATTGGTGGAGGTGATGCTTCCAGAGGCCAGGTCCTCCCTCAAAGATTCCAGAGGCATGGAAACCCATGAGTGCAATGAGGGGACCAGTGTTCAAGAATGTTATGAAAAAAATGATCTTTAGACCAGGATGTTAGCTTGGCTCATATAGGAAATTTTGAATTTGATCCATTAAACGGTGGGATGGCTTAGGAAGAGTTGTTTGGAATCAAGACTGAAGAGAAAGGTAACTGATGCACAATGCAGTATTTAACTATAATTTGTAGCTTTTTTGGGGGCTACAAGTATTTGAATAGCCAGTTCTGCTATAATGTTATGTCTGGTTGAAATATCATTAATCGTATAATTAATAAGCTGGGAGGGAGAGTACCTTGCTGACTTACCCTTCCTATAACACAATATTATGTTGTACAAGGAAACAATATAGTTGTAGAAGTTACCTAGCCACAGTGTCAGTGGTTTTTTTTTCAGTTTTTTTTTAGGTGGCTTCGTCTATTGAAAGAATGCAACCCAGAGGAACACAGCACATTAAGAAAACTGGTGCCCTGGACCAACAGCAGCTGAGGAGGCAGCTGAAAAGATTACAGCAGATTACTACAGCTGAGAGACAATGTATTGCGGTTTTGTACATATTTTACTTCTTTATTTATTATTGTCAGAACTGCAAACAGAACTGCAGTTACTAGCGTGTTCTCTCTTTATAAAACCTGCAATGTTTTGAAAAGCCTCATTTTATAAAAATAAAAAAAGGTAAAATTATAAAACAACACTTTAAAAGTATAAATCTATTTTAAAAAATACAGTTTACAGTCCCCCTTTAAATGCTGAAAAAAAAATTAAACCAAAGCCATTTAAGATACGCCTGAAGCGAGTTTCCTCTTACTGGGTACTGTTTAAATTGTGCTTGATATTTCCCCCTTGGTTTCTCTCATTTTGGGGACCAGGTTGTCAATGTAGTGACTAGCCACTGCCAAATGACTAAGCCTTTATATTACCTAAACTTGGGAAAGAAAGTGCTGAAATGGGGGTCATGCCCTGGCTATGTAGGACAGCAGATGTGAAGCACTTCAGCTCCAGCTCTCCCGACTTATTCCACTGGATAAACGGGAGTCTATAAGCGACAACTGCCTCTATGCAGAAATGTCCAGCTAGAGGAAGGTCCCCTCCACACTTCTCAGGGTTGCAAATAATCATAACAGAGCCCTGCATTCATTCTTTCTGAAGTGCAGGAAGGACCAACCTCCTAACCACACAGATACTTTACCTTATGTCAGCAAAGTCTGTCCCAGAGCTGGTCTTACTGAGAGTCTAATAGAGCTCTGGATGGGATAGACTCCGAAATTCATGGAACACATTTCTATATTTTCTGTCTAGGTCTTGATTAAGGCAGCTGATCCTAATTGAGTAAGGAAAATGTTAAGTCTGCATTTTAAAGTTTTTGAAAGCATCCTCATGTCTATATTAAATAATTTAATTGGCTAGTAGTTTGAGCAACTTTAGGGGTCTTTTTGGTTTGGGAACCATAAGTTTCAAAAAGAAAAAGAAAAACTGCGCTGCAGAGCAAAAAAGGTCAAAGGTAAAAGCTGCACACAAAATACACCAATATCTTTGTATACCATGAAAAATAAAAAATAAATAAAGTGCGCTAATTATATAAAAATACACACATAGATGTGAATACATGTGGGTAGTAGTAAAAACCACAATCTACTGAGAGCAAGTAAATGACTCCATGAGTGGTAAAAGTATATAAGTGCAAAACATAAAAACTCAAATAAAAAGAAGAAACAAAAAATGTGTACATGTGAAATACAATGATATTAATAACGTGAAAATCTGAAAATCAAACAAACTCAGTCCATGGGTTCAAATGTAAAAAGTTCATCAGTGAAAAAAAGCTTCCATCCACTATACAGCTCAGCAGCAACTAATCCCCCTATGAGTGGATTGACAAAGGAGAGAGATGTGCAGGATGGTGCAAATCCACTGGCGGTGACTCCAATAAGTGAGAAAGTGATAAAGGTGGACTCTTACCCTCCGTGTTGGACCCCCTCCTTGGCAGGGTCTATCAGGCATGCAGATTTTTGCCCTCTGCAGGGACCATGTAATCATTACATTACATGGTCCCTGCAGAGGGCAAAAATCTGCATGCCTGATAGACCCTGCCAAGGAGGGGGTCCAACACGGAGGGTAAGAGTCCACCTTTATCACTTTCTCACTTATCCCCTATGAGTGGATTGACAAAGGAGAGAGATGTGCAGGATGGTGCAAATCCACTGGCGGTGACTCCAATAAGTGAGAAAGTGATAAAGGTGGACTCTTACCCTCCGTGTTGGACCCCCTCCTTGGCAGGGTCTATCAGGCATGCAGATTTTTGCCCTCTGCAGGGACCATGTAATCATTACATTACATGGTCCCTGCAGAGGGCAAAAATCTGCATGCCTGATAGACCCTGCCAAGGAGGGGGTCCAACACGGAGGGTAAGAGTCCACCTTTATCACTTTCTCACTTATTGGAGTCACCGCCAGTGGATTTGCACCATCCTGCACATCTCTCTCCTTTGTCAATCCACTCATAGGGGGATTAGTTGCTGCTGAGCTGTATAGTGGATGGAAGCTTTTTTTCACTGATGAACTTTTTATATTTGAACCCATGGACTGAGTTTGTTTGATTTTCAGATTTTCACGCTATTAATATCATTGTATTTCACATGTACACATTTTTTGTTTCTTCTTTTTATTTGAGTTTTTATGTTTTGCACTTATATACTTTTACCACTCATGGAGTCATTTACTTGCTCTCAGTAGATTGTGGTTTTCACTACTACCCACATGTATTCACATCTATGTGTGTATTTTTATATAATTAGCGCACTTTATTTATTTTTTATTTTTCATGGGAACCATAAGTACATTTGTTGTAAGAATAGTAAAGGAAAATTATGCAACTTGTTTAATGCTAAAAAAATGAGACGACTTCTCAGTTTGAGGTGAATCTGAATCCCGCTGATAAGTGGGTCCACTCTTTTTTACCAGTGTCCGCCCCCAGTGACTACTCTGTTGGGGGCTGCTGCCCCCACCCTGTATAGGTGCAAATACTTTCCGCACACTTGTTTGCCTGCATATATGTCCTAATATAAATGTTGCAATTATCAACGTATGTATATCTGATTTTAATAAGTTGCTTTTCTATGCCTATAATGCATGTATATGCATGTAAAAAAATTTTGAATGCTATAGAAATGAAAATGATTATTATAGAAGGGGGCTTAAAGAAATAAATGAGGAAATTAAACAATTATATGTACAAAACACTATACTATATGGTACCCTAAGCTTTGTCGAGAGAGACAAAGCTCTTAGGGAAAACCTGGCAAAATTGAATTTGCTCCATAAGAAAGACATGAAATTTATTCAAGATATGTTGGCATTTAGCAGCAAATATGCATATTAATGGCCACAGGGAGGCACACGGAAATGGCAAGCAGAAACCAAATTTCAGGATACTATGGCACAAACAAGTGAAGGAACTGAATCAGATCCATCCAATGTATCACATTTGTCTCATGCTTCACATATTTCTGATAGATTGCAGCCATGTGCACAGATATAAAGAAAAAAGACAAAAAACTGGTAGTGAGTACTTGTGTTCGGTCCTATGCTAACCTTTACCTGAGCACACGCTATTCTCTGACGAGTTTTGTTTAGGTTACCTGTCCAACAATTTATGCTGGTACAGGTATATTGATGTTTTCCTGGTATTGTGGGCAGGTAGCAGCACTGAGCTTCATAAATTTATATCAATATTGAATAAAAACACTTTCAAAACCAACACTATAAAAACACTTTCAATTTGAAATTTACAATGCAGTACAGTAAAGTATATATTCCTTGCCTAGATATTGGGATCTTTTTTTCAGGAGGATGGTACAATTGGGACATCTCTATAACTCCATATGGGATAATATTATTTTGCACACTCAAAGCGCTCACCCATGCTCAGTTTTACAAAGCATTCCATATAGTCAACACCTTAAGGACCGTACACGCGATACAAACATCGGAACAAAATTTTCGTCAGACGAACGATCTGCCGATTTTCAGATCGTTAGTACGGTGCTTTTGACAGCCGATTCTGTTTTTTCGTCCGACAAAGCTGGATGTGCAAACTATAAAATTTTTGTCGTTCATGAACTCAAAGTTCAATTTTCATTTAATCAGTATGGTTTTCGTATGAAAAAAATCGTAACAGCAAGACTACGCATGCTCAGAAACGAAAGAATACATACAAAACTAGTCAACACGTTACGTCACTTCTGAAGTTGTATTCTATGAGAATTTTCCTATGGTGAGTAACCTCTTCACTTTTGACATGAGACTAGCATGCAACGGTCGTACGAAAATCTAAACGCGTGTGCGCGGCTTAAGACTAAGAAGAAATTGTTTGAATGATGATCTGTTTCAAAAAGAGGCTCAGGGTTTGAGATCTAAAAAAGGTTACAAAAAAACTACTCTTAAAAAAGCCTTGTCACAAGGCAAAAAGCAGGACTAGGCAGGAGTTATTATCCGACAAATCAGGCAGGAGGGGACAGTAATGCCCTGTACACACGATAAGATTTTCAAACAACAAATGTTGGATGTGAGCTTGTTGTTGGAAAGTCCAACAAGTCCAATATATATATATATATATATATATATATATATATATATATATATATATATATATATATATATATATATATACACACATACACATTACATATATATATATATATATATATATATATATGTAAATATATACTGTATATGTATACAGTGCCTTAAAAAAGTATTGATACCCCTTTGAAATTGTCCACGTTTTGTCATGTTACAACCAAAAACATAAATGTATTTTATTGGGATTTTATGTGATAGACCAACACAAAGTGGCACATAATTGGGAAGTTGAAGGAAAATGATAAATGGTTTTTAACATTTTTTAGAAATAAATATGTGGCGTGCATTTGTATTCAGCCCCCCTGAGTCAATACTTTGTAGAACTACCTTTCGCTTCAATTATAGCTGCAAGTCTTTTTGGGTATGTCTCTACATCTAGAGAGTGACATTTTTGCCCATTCTCCTTTGCAAAATAGCTCAAGCTCTGTCAGATTGGATGGAGAGCATCTGTGAACAGCCATTTTCAAGTCTTGCCACAGATTCTCAATTGGATTTACGTCTAGACTTTGACTGGACAATTGTAACTCAGGAATATGCTTTGATCCAAACTATTCTATTGTAGCTCTGACTGTAAGTTTAGGGTTGTTGTCTTGCTGGAAGATAAACCCCCCAACCCAGTCTCAAGTCTTTTGCAGACTCTAATGCCCCGTACACACGGTCGGATTTTCTGATGGAAAATGTTCGATCGGATCGCGTTGTCAGAAATTCCGACCGTGTGTGGGCTCCATCGGACATTTTCCATCGGATTTTCCGACACACAAAGTTTGAGAGCAGGCTATAAAATTTTCCGACAACAAAATCCGTTGTCGGAAATTCTGATCGTGTGTACACAAATCCGACGAACAAAGTGCCACGCATGCTCAGAATAAATAAAGAGATGAAAGCTATTGGCCACTGCCCCGTTTATAGTCCCGACGTACGTGTTTTACGTCACCGCGTTTAGAACGATCAGATTTTCCGACAACTTTGTGTGACCATGTGTATGCAAGACAAGTTTGAGCCAACATCCGTCAGAAAAAATCCTAGGATTTTGTTGTCGGAATGTCCGAACAAAGTCCGACCTTGTGTACGGGGCATTACAGGTTTTCTTCTAAGACTGCCCTGTATTTGGCTCCATCCATCTTCCCATCTACTCTGACCATCTTCCTTGTCCCTGCTGAAGAAAAGCATCCCCATAAAATTATGCTGCCACCACCATGTTATACAGTGGGAATGGTGTGTTCAGGGTTATGTGCAGTGTTAGTTTTCTGCCACACATAGCGTTTTGCTTTTAGGGCCAAAAAGATCAATTTTGGTCTCATCTGACGAGGGCACCTTCATCCACATGTTTGCTGTGTCCCCCACGTGGCTTCTCACAAACTGCAAATGGGACTTATGGCTTTCTTTAAACAATGGCTTTCTTCTTGCCACTCTTCCATAAAGGCCAGATTTGTGGGATGCGCGACTAAAAGTTGTCCTGTGAACAGATTCTCCCACCTGAGCTGTGGATCTCTGCAGCTCCTCCAGAGTTACCATGGGCCGCTTGGCTGCTTCTCTGATTAATCCTCTCTTTGTCCAGCCTCTCTGTTTATGTGGATGGCCACGTCTTGGTAGATTTGCCTTTTGTACCATACTCTTTTCATTTTCAGGTGATGGCTTGAACAGTACTCCGTGTGATGTTTAAAGCTTGGAATATTTTTTTTTATAACCTAACCCCACTTTAAACTTCTCCACAACTTTATCTTTGACCTGTCTGGTGTGCTCCTTGACCTTCATGATGATGTTTGTTCACTTAGGTTCCCCAATAAACTTCTGAGGACTTCACAGAACAGCTGTATTTATACTGCAATTAAATTACACACAGGTGGACTCTATTTACTAATTAAGTGACTTCTGAAGTCAAATGGTTCCACCAGATTTTAGTTAGGAGTATCAGAGTAAAGGGGGCTGAATACAAATGCACGCCATACTTTTCACATATTTATTTGTAAAAAATGTTAAAAACAATTTAAAATTTTCCTCCCACTTCACAATTATGTGCCACTTTGTGTTGGTCTATCACATAAAATCCCAAGTAAATACATTTTCATTTTTTGTTGTAACACGACAAAATGTGGAACATTTCAAGGGGTATGAATACTTTTTCATGGCACTGTATATAGATATAGATATAGATAGGAAACCCGCATCCCATTCGCAATAGTGTGAACCCAGCCTAAAAATATATGCTGCAATTATCAATGTATGTATATCTTATTTTAATAAGTTGTTTTCCTATGCCTAGTAGGGATGAGCCAAACACCCCCCCCCCCCCCCCCCCCGGTTCGGTTCGCAGCAGAACATGCGAACAGGCAAAAAATGTGTGCGAACATGCGAACACCGTTAAAGTCTATGGGGCACGAACGTGAAAAATCAAAAGTGCTAATTTTAAAGGCTTATATGCAAGTTATTGCCATAAAAAGTGTTTGAGGACCTGGGTCCTGCCCCAGGGGACATCTATCAATGCATAAAAAAGTTTTAAAAATTACAATTTTTTCAGGAGCAATGATTTAAATAATGCTTAAAGTGAAACAATAAAAACTAAATATTCCTTTAAATATTGTGCCTAGGGGGTCTCCTTAGTCTCCCTGTAAAGTAGCACATCTTTCCCGGGTTTATAACAGCACCACAGCAAAATGACATTTCTAAAGGAAAAAATGTAATTTAAAACTGATTGCGGCTGTAATGTATTGTCGGATCCGAGTTATATAGAAAAAAATAATTGAAAAAAGCAGTGTGAGTTTCCCCGCCCAGTCCATTACCAGACCCTTTGGGTCTGATTTGAATATTAAGGGTCCCCCCAAAATCCATACCAGGCCCTTCAGGTCTGGTATGGATATAAAGAGGAACCCCCTCACCAATATTAAAATAAAAATGGCGTGGGGTCCCCCCAAAATACATACCAGACCCTTATCCGAGCAAGCAACCTGACAGGCCGCAGGAAAAGTGGGGATGAGAGAGCACCCCCCTTCCTGAACCGTACCAGGCCACATGCTTTCAACATGGGGAGGATGCTTTGGGTTCCCCCCAAAACACCTTGTCCCCATGTTGATGGGGACAAGGGCCTCTTCCCCACAACCTTTCCCCGGGGGTTGTGGGGGTCTGCGGGCAGGGCACTTCAGAATCTGAAAGTCCCCTTTAACAAGGGGGCCCCCAGATGCCACCACCCCTATGTGAATGAGTATCAGGTACATTGTAACCCTACACCTTCACCAAAAAAAAAACTGTCTCCTGTCATTTTTACTTTTTGGACACTGTTTTTGGTGAATGGGTAGGGGTACATCAACATTGGGACAAGGTGTTTTTGGGGGACCCCAAAGCACCCTCCTCATATTTAGGGCATGTGGCCTGGTACGGTTCAGGAGGGGGAGATGCTCTCTCACCCCCCCTTTTCCTGTGGCCTGCCAGGTTGCATGCTCGGATAAGGATCTGGTATGGATTTTGGGGGGACCTCCACATCATTTTTTTTATTTGGACACTGGGTTCCCCTTAAAATCCATACCAGATCTGAAGGGCCTGGTATGGATTTTGGGGGACCCCCACGCCATTTTTAAAAAAATTTTGGCACTGGGCTCCCCTTAAAATCCATACCAGACCTGAAGGGCCTGGTATAGATTTTGGGGGGCCCCCTCACCATTTGCTTTTTACATTTTGGTGCGGGGTTCCCCTTAATATCGGACCCAAAGGGCCTTGTAATGGACTGGGGGGGTACTCACGCCATTTTTTAAAATGATTTTTATCTATATTGCCGGGATCCGGAAATACATTACAGATGCAAACAGTTTTAAATGACATGTTTTCCTTTAGAAATGTAATTTTGCTGCTCTCACTCATTACACTATGTATGCCGCTATGTAAGCAGTAAGGATGGGCAAATGGTGCAGCCCAAGCATAAGTTTGACCATTTGTTCGGCCCCCCCAAACCGACCACAATGCATTGCGGCGCTGAACAGTGCATTGCAAGCCCTGATTGGCTGAAGCAGTGAAAGTTTCAGCCAATCAGGGCACAGAGCACTGTTAGAGTCATGATTGAACACTGTCATCATGACTTTATCCAATCATGGATCATTCCCGCCCCACAGTATAAAAGTATTCTTTCAATGGCAGCCATTTTCAGTGTGATTTTGGCGTGGAGAGAGATAGAACAGGGCTCTGTTCTGTGCTATTAATTAGTAAGTGTGCTATACTATGCTATTTTGCTTCAATTGTCAGTGAAGAATATTAGTTTAGTGTCAGTCTATGGATAGTGTAAGTGCAGTGACGACAACCATCATTCAGCTTTGCATAGTGTGCAGCTAGAGTAGGGACAGCTCAGATAGTTTCACTGTAGTGTAGTGAGACTGTGTCATTCATACATGCATTAGTGTAGAGTAGGGACAGCTCGTATAGTTTCAGTCTAGTGTAGTGAGACCATGCCAGTCTTTACATTAGTGTATAGCTAGAGTAGGGACAGTTCAGTTAGCGTCACTAGTGTAGTGACGGTTGAACACCGTCTATTTGATTGCGTTACTGCCAGTTTAATGCCATTTACTTCTGTGTGTGTTACTGCCAGTTTAACGCCACATAGTGTTATGCGTTACTGCCAGTTTAACGCCATTTACTTCTGTGTGCGTTACTACCAGTTTAAAGCCATATCATTTTGTGTGTGTTACTGCCAGTTTAAGGCCATATAGTTTTTGTGTGTGTTACTGCCAGTTTAACGCCATATAGCTCTGTGTGCATTACTGCCAGTTTAACGCCTTATAGTTCTGTGTGCATTACTCTCAGTTTAACGCCATTTACTTCTGTGTGCGTTACTGCCAGTTTAATGCCATATCATTTTGTGTGCGTTACCGCCAGTTTAACACCATATTGTTTTGTGTGCATTACTGCCAGTTTAACACCATATCGTGTTGCGTGTGTTATTGCCAGTTTAACGCCATATAGTTCTGTGTACGTTACTGCCAGTTTAATGCCATATAGTTCTGTATGTCACTGTACATTTGAATATTATAGTGTATCTGTGGAGTGTGTCTGTGTAGTACTCAAATTAAAGTGCACCAAACATCTCTTTACATTGATTAAAGTGCATCTATGTACAGATTTCAACTCCAATAATGTCTGGGAGGGCAACAAGGAGAGGCAGATGTTCCCTTGGCACTGTAAGGGGGCCAGCAACAAATGTGTCCACAGGCAAAGGTGGATGTGGTGGTTAGTCCTCAGGCAGGGCATCATTTCCTCTGTTTAGTGAGGAGTTTGTCCCTGCTATCCAGCCACAGCATGCAGAGGAGGTTGTGGACTGGCTTACTAAACCTTCCTCATCCTCCTCATTCTCTGTCAAGCAAACAGAGACAAGTGTGTAGTCCCCTGTAGTTACCAGAGTGGATAAACCTGCCTCCTTGTCCACATCTATTCCTGCCATAGCCCCAACCACGGCCATTGAGGAGTCAGCTGAGTTATTTGACCACAGCATCAGCCACTTGCTCCTTGATGATGCCCAGCCATTACTGGATTCCGATGTTAGTTCTGAGGTTGAGGATGACAGGAACATGAGCCTAGAGAAAGGGAGGAACACTAGTAGACAAATTGGCATTCATGTTTCCCAAGCCACAGTGTATTGCCAAGTTGTCTCCAGGGGTAATGATGAAGATGGAGGAGATGGAGATGATGATGATGGTGAGGTCACTGATGCAACTTGGGTGCCAGATAGAGCAGAGGAGGAAACTGAAGGTGAGGCAGCACAACCCACGTCCATAGGGGGTGCTCAGATGCCACCCCCAAGCTGAAAAAAAAGTCACTTTAAGAGTGATCGGGTGCTGGACATGCGGCAGTCTATGGGAAGCTTTCCAGCCTGCAATCAGCTGATTGCAGGCTGGGTTGCTGATTTGCTCGTGTTTAAGGCGTGTGCAGGGCGCAAGTTGTGCACCTGCACACATTCCCACTTTCCTGGGATTCGTCAGTATGCTATTAGTAATGGCTAGGATTGGCTGTGACTGTGAGGTGGGGACTGGAGAAGAGGACTGTGGGCAGTACTGTGGGGGTGGAGTCAACTGGGACACGAGGACACCAGAGGACAGGGCAGTGGGCGGTGCTTTACCATCACTTCTAGTTTCCCAGCCACAGGGGGAGGAGTCGACTGGAGTGCGTGTGCGTGCGGTGGATTCAGAGAGAGGAGCGCATGAGAGGCTCCTTGGAGCCTGAGGACAGGGGGGATGGATGGAGTAAGCGGGCCGGTCCTGTGCAGACTGCAGAGAGAGAAAGAGCCAGGGACAGCCTGGTGGCACCAGCACTTCCTGAACCAGCAGTGAGTGAACTCAGGGCAGGGGTCAGCACTCGGCATGTTCACAGCACTGCTGGCAAATAGGCTGCATGTGCGACTCTGGCACACTGAAGGTAAGGGTGTGTGTGTGTGTGCGCTGGAACCAGGGGTCAACTGAGTGACCATTCTGTAGGGGGCCACATAAGATGCTCCTCGGAGGACAGGGGGATGGATGGATGGAGTAAGCGGGCCGGTCCTGTGCAGAGACAGCCTGGGGAGGAGGAGGAGGCACCAGCACTTCCTTAACCAGCAGTGAGAGAACTCAGGGCAGGGGTCGGCATAAGTTCACAGCACCGCCGGCAAATAGGGCTGCATGTGTGACTGTGACTTGTTTTTTTCATCTCCCTCATGTCAGTGAGAACTGCGATGTGTCTCTCCCACACTGCTATCTGCATAGTTTCCAGCAGGAGGTCTGGCTGGCTGCCATTTTACCCAAATGCAGCTGGAAGCTGATTGGTCTGCTGCCCTGTCACTCAGCTCTGCACCTGTCTCCCCCTGAAGTCCAGGCTGTGCTGGAGATTACAATGTGCAGCCTGGAGAATAAAATGTCTGCTGGAGCAAGAGGGGTAAGAGCCAGGGGCCCTTCTTGTCACAGTTGTGTACACTGACTCCTGTTTACCATCAATGGTGAACATGAGTGCAGAGCGGGTGAAGCAATGCAGCATGTGTGATGGAACATGGGGGGTAGCAGACCCTGTATGTATGTGTGTGTGGGGGCTTTACTTCATTTAATGGGAAGGCCCTGTGTGTTCTGAGCAGGAACAGTGTACTCACAATGAGGGAGCCCCTGTCATGTGGACTTGGGGGACTGCACTCATATTAAGAGACCCCTGTGTGCCCGGATGTCATGTGTATATATAGCTAGCTGTATACACTATATACACACATTGTGAGTATATCTGTCCTGTATACAGGAAGGAATAAGGTAGGTATATATAGCTACATACCACCCAGGACAGATGTACTCACAATGTGTTTATATTATTTGTGTAGTAGTGTATACAACTATATATACCCACACCTTCTTCCTTCCTGTATATAGAGACCTTGCTCCATCATCATTGACTGTAGATATACATAATTTGTCCTGTTACTATATATATATATAGCTGTATACAGGACAAATGATGTATATCTGCAGTCAGTGATGATGGAGGAAGGTCTCTATATACAGGAAGGAAGAAGGTGGGGTTTATATAGCTGTATATGAGATGGCACTGGTGGTCACAGATGAGACGGCACTGGTGGTCACAGATGAGAATGCACCAGTAGGCACAGATGAGAAGGCGCTAGTAGGCACAAATGGGAGGGGGACCTGTGTAAGTTCACCTTACAGATTTTTCTGTAAGGTGAACTTACACTTTAAGTAGCCATGTGACAGACTCAAGCAGAAGGGGAGACCAATGAGAAATGCTATATACCAGGCTTTGTGAGAAATGCTATATACTAGGCTTTGTGAGAAATGCTATATGCTATATTCTGCTATGATTCTGGGCTGTATACTCTGCTGTGATTATGGGCTGTATACTCTGCTGTGAAAAGCAAAAGAGAGAGGCGCCTCTGGGTGCAGACTAAAAACAAGGTTTATTTCATAAAAAGGTAATAATCATCAAACTCACATGTTGAAGGTCGTCAGTAAGCATAAAATAGTAATCAATACTGAGGAGGACATCATCCATCAAAGGTACAAGACAGTCAAGGACAACTCCTAGCAGGGGGCTCTGCCTGTGTGTGAGGAGAGGTACCGCTGAGATGTGAGGCCGGCCGCAGCGGTGACAAGTCACGGTACTAGGCAGAGAGCATGGAAGACTGTAAACATCCGGCGAGGAGTGATGACGTCATGTGTCGAGCGACGCGTTGCAGGGCGTACGGGCTGTGATGACGTGACAGCCGCGCCCCTTCATCAGGCTGAGGATGGATGGGATAGGGCGGTTTAAGACAACCAGAGATTGTGGTGATTGGTGTGGGTGAGGAAGGGAAGGGGCGGGACCGGGAAACAGGAAGTGACCAGAGCTTTTCCTTAGGATTGGAATGTGGTTTCATTTCTTGATGAAGGCAGCCCTGCTCGTGGACCTATCATTATTAACTGGACCCTTGAACTCCTCATGTCCACATGACAGTGAGACCTTACCCTATATATGTTAATGAGATACTCAATTTTTCCACTTTGGACATATACATGTGGACATTATCTATCCATTTAATGTAATGTGAGACTGGAAATATCTCAGTTTGTTCCCTATCCTTTTGTTCTTACTATTGTTGTTATTGTTGTTATCGCCAGTTCTTTGCGCCTTCACTTGCATATTGTAACTTTCTGAAACCTCCTGTGCTGCATACTGGTTATCACATAACTACAAATAAGTCCCATATTGCTTCCTCTCCAGTTGTTCTTTTCCCTTTTCTTCCCCCCCCCCCTCCCCCTTCCACTTCCACTCCTTCCCCTCCGCCACCCCCCCCCCCCTTTCTTCTTTCCTCTTTTTCATCTTCATTACACTATATATATTTTTTCTCTCTCTCTTTTTTCTTTTGATTTATTTATCTATATGGTGTCTGACCATATATCATCATGGATATTGTTTCTGCTATTACCAGCAATAGGTATGCGACCCTTGAACAAATGTACATCTTACTTTCCCCTATTACCTTTTCAGATACTATAAAACTTTCAGGCAAAACACGCCACAGTTTGTGTGGCAAATTTAAACAACTAGAAAGAGTAATCCACACCACCAATTTCCAGTGGTGGGATAAATTCTTTTTACAGCAATATATTGATGTAAAAATCTCACCGAGGGGATTACGAGTAACAAAAGACTGCCCCACTGGTTTTAGCACAGATCAGACGAAAGAATGGGCCAATATTGCAGAATTCTGCACCACTAAATGGATGGGAATATTGATCTCCCATAGAGCCCATAAGCTCAATACCCTCACTGAACAAGTTCAAGCTATCATCAAAGATATTGCCAGTTTCCAAGTCCATATCCCACTATCATGGCTTGAGATACTGAAGGAAAAAACCAAAAAAGATGAGGATGCTTTCATTGATGTCAAAATGGGAAAATTTAAACGTGATTTGGAGGATTACAACTCCAACAAAGTTTTTTCTTGGAACAAAAAGCACAAACCTATACCCAATACAACTACCTCACACTCACCTGAACAGAATGGGTGTGATCAGGCACCTTCCAATCCCCCCATTCCTTCCCTGTTGGATATCAAACCATATGATGCTGTCATTCCTATGAGACAGCCTGAGAATCCCTTGATTCATTCCTTTTCTCGCACTTCACGTGCCTCCACACTGTCCAACATTTCCAAACATCCGTCCAAAACATCACATAAACAAGTTTTTCATAAACACAAGAACAAGAATTTGGGATTGATTAATGCTCTTAATCAATTCTACAATAGACCCAGCACTCCCCGTAGTGCCCGTAAAGATGGTCCTCCCATCCGCACTAATGTTGCTGAAACTCCTACCATCGTTTCCACCAGTCCGAAACTAAGTAATTATCCAGCCACTCCTAACCTCAGGCCTACAGAATCTACAGTGCCCCTGATAGAAAACCGATCTTCGAACACCCCGTCATTGAACACTTCTAACGTTCCTACAGCGAACAGTTCCACCTCCCCTTTTTTAGCGTTCGGTCCTCCTCCAGCCTCCATATCAAGAAAAAGAAAACTCACAGAAGAGGCTGTAGAGGAGGACGAACTAGAAAAACAGGCCAACACACTGAAACACCCAAAACGGTAAAGATCTTCAACTTATCCTCCCACACCCTGTCCCCTGCTGACACTTCCCTTCTTAATCGCGGACTCAATTTTGCCCCGGTAAACAAACCTAATCCTTTTGTCCTCTTCAAGGACCTAAACAGCTACATACGTAAATTAACCTTGACAAGACATTTCCAAATAAAATCACTCAAAGATCAGAATACAGATGGCGTATCCAATACTCAGACCCCCACCATATCCCCCACTGTTTCATCAGATCTCAGTGTAGAGGTACCTGACCACAATATTGAGGATTTGGGTAGTTTTGACTGTGATGAATTCACATCACTGATGCTCACCCAACATCTAGCCACATCTCCGCCGATCATACGGTCTACATTAAAACCCAAGTCCATCTTTTTTCCCACTCAATCGAAAGGCCCATACATTGAGAGCTTTTATAGAGTGGTCTATGCTGACCTAATAAAAATGTGCAATTATACATCCAAAACTCATAACCTCTCACCTTCTGAAATTACAGCGCTGAACCACCTTACCCTTGCCGGGGACTTGGTAATCAAGTCAGCTGACAAGGGGGGTGGTATAGTGCTGCTCAATAGGTCTGACTACCTAAGGGAAGCATATCGACTCCTCTCAGATAGAGCCACTTATGCTAAGCTTAATAAAGACCCCACTGCAGAATTTGCACTGGAGGCTGACACCCTTATAAACAATGCTCTAAAAGAAGAAATCATTACGAAAGCAGAAAGTTCATTCCTGCGGAAATCTTTTTATCAAATCCCTTATTTTTATTACCTACCCAAGATTCATAAAAGTCTAACGGATCCTCCTGGCAGACCTATTGTAGCAGCGATGGAGAGTGTCACCACAGGTTTCAGTCTGTACATAGACCAATTCTTACAGCCCATAGTCTCATCCTTACGGTCATACATACGTGATGGAACGCATCTCTTAGAGCTCCTGTCTTCTTACAGATGGGAGTCCTCTTATGTATGGCTTTCACTCGATGTATGCTCTCTGTATACCTCTATTCCACACCAATTCGGATTGATGGCATTGGAGCAATTTTTATCTACTGATCCCTTAATGAATATGCGTCAGGCCAGATTTATCATAGAAGCCACAGAATTCTGCCTGACGCATAATTATTTCACTTTCAATGGAGATTTTTTTCATCAAATACAGGGTACGGCGATGGGAGCTAATTTTGCTCCGTCTTACGCCAATGTAGCTATGGGTTTTTGGGAAAACGAATACATCTACAATCATAACCCTTTTGCAGCAAACATAGTGTTCTTCGGCAGGTACATCGATGATGTGATTATCATCTGGGATGGTGACTCCGAGCTCATTACTCCTTTTGTGAAACATTGCAACAGTAATCCGTATGGACTTTCATTTACATCTGTCACAGACTGTGCCACCATAGCCTTTCTGGATCTAGAATTGGGTCACGAAGGTTCAGTCATCACCTCCAAAAACTACACCAAGCCTACCGCAGGCAACTCGTACTTGCACTACAACAGTTGCCATTTTCCAAAGTGGATCACCAACATCCCAAAGGGACAGTTTTGTCGCCTTCGACAAAACTGCACTAAAGAGTCTGATTACACTGCACTTAGTGTTAATCTCAAAAAGAAGTTTTTGGATAAACAATACCCTGAGTCCTTGGTTGATGAAGCCTATAATCACTATCTTCACGGCAAACCTCCTAGAGATAGTACAGCTCCCAAGGACTGTTCTAGCAGATTTGTCACTACTTTCCACCACAAATTTAAACACATGGAAAAAATTCTATCCAAACATTGGGATATCTTACAACAGGATCCCCACCTCTCAGCCGTATTACCTTCACATCCCAAAGTCACTTACCGTAGAGCCCCTAACCTAAAGAGCAAAATCGCCCCCAGTAAACTCAAATCCACCGTACCTTCTCCTGCTGTACCCACACTCATACCCCTGGTGGGTATGTATCAGTGCCGCAAGGCCTTGTGCAAAACTTGCCACTTCGTCCATCATGGTCAGAAGTCTTTTGTCACAAAAGGTAAAACCTATATGTTAAAAGACTTCTTCAACTGCTCATCAGACTTTGTAGTCTATGGTCTGAGCTGCCCATGCGGATTGATCTATGTAGGCCGTACCATCAGGGCTCTCAGACAGAGGTTCGGTGAGCACCGAAGGCTAATTGAAGGTGGCACCGATCCACACAGTGTCCCTAGACACTTTGCGGCGGCCCACCAGAGCTCGACAGTGGGACTCAGGGTATGGGTAATCGAACAAATTCCCAGATCCCTGTCTCCCGCTGAAAGATTCAAGAAGCTCTGTTCCCAGGAAACTTTTTGGATATATACCCTAGATGCCCTATCGCCAGGAGGAATTAACGAAAGTATAGAGATTTCTACTATCCTTTAAAATCTTCTATACACATATTTTAGTTCTCTGCTTTTTTATCAGATTACTAGCTGTCTAGGTTTTGTGTGAATAATTTTAAATCCTCTTCCGTATCTGCGTGCGCTGTGTGCGTGCGCATTTTTGCGTACGCACACATGCGCACACATATGCTACAATAATTTTAAATAAGAACTTTTATCAATTATCACTAACTTAGTGATAGTTAGAAATTCTGCCTCTTTTATTAATTGTTTATTAACTGTGTGTTTTTTTACATAAGGTCTGACTTGTGTGTGATGGAGAGATACATGCCCTCTCCGCCTTTCCCTCCCCCCCCCCCCTCACTCGTCCTTCCAGTTTTATTAGACAATTCCTTATTATAATCATATGTGCCTGTATATATTCTTTTCCCCTCCCCCTCCCCCCTCCCTTCCCTTCCAGTTCTATTTTTCATATGGGACTGTATATGTTTTTGTATACAGATATGTATAGATATACGTATATGCTTTTCCCTCCCATCCCCCCCCCCCCTCTAGGCTCATCAAATTCATATTCATGTATATATCAACAGACATCTACTTTTTACATACATTTATCATTTTCCATTGCATAATTTATAAATTCATGATTTATATATTTATATTTTCATATTATCCCTATTATCACTACTCATACATTCATTATTTATTATTATTCATTAATTAACCCATTTTAATTTTAATTTTTATTATTTTTCAAGTCTTAATTATCATTTTTTATCTTATTTTTTATCATTATTTTTTGTATTTATTCTTTATTATTTATTATTTATTTTTCTTTTATTAATTTTTTACCATTTTCATCTTATTTTTCAATATATATCTTTTTTATTCCAATTCAATTCTCTCTTACATCATTTTCTTTTTCTTTTTACATAACTGCCTCCCTATCATTGTCATGCTTTTACACTTAACTGCTGACACTTACACTTTACACTCCACTGCTGACACTTCTTGATCGTTCCTCTGGTCACTTCCTGTTTCCCGGTCCCGCCCCTTCCCTTCCTCACCCACACCAATCACCACAATCTCTGGTTGTCTTAAACCGCCCTATCCCATCCATCCTCAGCCTGATGAAGGGGCGCGGCTGTCACGTCATCACAGCCCGTACGCCCTGCAACGCGTCGCTCGACACATGACGTCATCACTCCTCGCCGGATGTTTACAGTCTTCCATGCTCTCTGCCTAGTACCGTGACTTGTCACCGCTGCGGCCAGCCTCACATCTCAGCGGTACCTCTCCTCACACACAGGCAGAGCCCCCTGCTAGGAGTTGTCCTTGACTGTCTTGTACCTTTGATGGATGATGTCCTCCTCAGTATTGATTACTATTTTATGCTTACTGACGACCTTCAACATGTGAGTTTGATGATTATTACCTTTTTATGAAATAAACCTTGTTTTTAGTCTGCACCCAGAGGCGCCTCTCTCTTTTGCTTTTCCTTAGGATTGGAATGTGGTTTCATTTCTTGATGAAGGCAGCCCTGCTCGTGGACCTATCATTATTAACTGGACCCTTGAACTCCTCATGTCCACATGACAGTGAGACCTTACCCTATATATGTTAATGAGATACTCAATTTTTCCACTTTGGACATATACATGTGGACATTATCTATCCATTTAATGTAATGTGAGACTGGAAATATCTCAGTTTGTTCCCTATCCTTTTGTTCTTACTATTGTTGTTATTGTTGTTATCGCCAGTTCTTTGCGCCTTCACTTGCATAATGTATACTCTGCTGTGAGTCTGGGCTGTATACTCTGTCTTGTGATGAGCTGTCCTGAGCTGTATACTCCTGATACTATGGGTGGAAGCAAGTGGAATTTAGGGGACGGAGTGGATGGATGCTATAAAGCCTGGGGCTTATAAGTGGGAGGGGTGAAAAAGGAGGGGAGGGTCCCCCATCCTAAAACTTCACCAGGCACCACTGAGCACAACCCCAAGGAGGCCGACATCAAGAAAGAGTAGAGAGCAGCTACCCTATTCCATCACATTCTGCAGTTGTTATCTCCCGGCCCACTCCCCAAAGCTCAGCTGTCTGGGCCTTTTTTTTTGCACATCTGCAGCAGATCGCACTGTTGCTATCTGCAAACTGTGTCTCAGGCACATCAAATGTGGCAAAAACACCAACCATATGCATATCATTGCAATTTTTTTAGCCTTCATCAAGACCACCTCTATAGGGTTAAGGTGGGAAGGCGCCCCCGACACCCAAAGAGTAATTTTTCTGAACCTGTTTGACAGGTGCATATCATTGCAATTTTTTACAGCAAGGCCAGTTCTTGCTTTCATCAAGAATACCTCTATAGGGTTATGGTGGGAAGGCGCCACCAACACCCAAAGACCAATTTTTACGCACCCATTACTTCTATACAAAGTCAAAGTGACACCAGAATGTATCCAAAAAAACTTGAATCTTGTTCCCAGTGTACTACATTGTGGCCTCATCATACACACTGGTTCCCCAGCTATTGCTGAGCAAAATAAAGGCAGCTTGCAGGGAAAATTTCTTTTTTTTGGCTTTATAAATGAAATTATTGCTGCAGCAGATTCTAAACATGTTACAGATCTTCCACTTTACAGGTAGACTAAGGGGACCCCCCAGTCACTATATTGGAAGGAATTTTTCATTTTTAGGCTTTCACTTTAAAAATAAAAAAATCACTACTCATTTAAAAATTACGTTTTTCACAAACTTTTTTTTATTGATACATGTCCCCCAGGGCAGGACCCGGACCCCTATAACCACTGTATGTCCAATTACTTGCATATAGGCCTTTGAAATGGGCACTTTTGATTTTTGACATTCGGGTCCCATTTAATGGGGTTCATTATTCGGATCCGAACTTTTGCGGTGTTCGAATGTTCTGGTGCGTACCGAACAGGGGTCCTTTTGACCCATCCCTAGTAAGCAGCCTTACATAGTCTGGGGCGTGGATACCCTGCCTTTGGCCAATCATGACTCTCACAGCAGAGCGCTCTGTGATTAGCCAAAGCATGCAGGTGCATGCTTTGGCCAATCAGCAGCAGTCAATGCACTGCGATCTTGCCCCCTTATGACGCCAGAGTCCCTGCGCATGCTGGGACCGTGACGTCACAAGGGGGCGGGGTCACCGCCTATATAAATGGCTCCGCAGCTCGCACAAAGCATTCCAGCTGGAGAGAGAGTCGTGTCAACATCGGAAGAAGAGAAGAAGAGAAGAAGCGACGAGACAGCGGCGGCAAGACAGCGGCGGCAAGACAGCGGCGGCAAGACAGCGGCGACAAGACAGCGGGGACAAGACAGCGGCAGCAGACCGAGCCCCTCGCTGGCAAAAGAGCTGGAAGAAGATAGCTAAGGGACCCGGGAGAAGTCGGAAGAACCCCCCCCCCCGAAGACCCCAGAGCTGCCTAATAAATTACTCTTAAATCCTGTGTACTGTGTTTTTTTTTATTGACACTTTTCCCTAGGTGAATGGGTAGCCCATACTCATTCACACAGGGTGGGGGGCTGGGATCTGGGGGCCCCCGGATTCCGATAAGCCCCCCGCCTGCAGACCCCGAAAACCAATGGCCAGGGTTGTCTGGAAGAGGCCCTTGTCCTCATCAACATGGGGACAAGGTGCTTTGGGGTGGGGGGCCCGCAGGGCGCCCCCCTCCCCCAAGGCACTCGCCCCCCCATGTTGAGGGCATGCGGCCTGGTACGGCTCAGGAGGGGGGGCGCTCGCTCGTCCCCCCCCCCTTTTTCCTGGCCGGTCGGGCTGCGTGCTCAGATAAGGGCCGGGTATGGATTTTGGGGGGACCCCCATGCCAATTTTTTCAGCGTAGGGGGTTCTCCTTACAATCCATACCAGACCTAAGGGCCTGGTATGCCCCTGGGGGGGAAACCACGCCGTTTTTTTTCATTTAAAATTTGGCGCGGCGTTCCCCCTCAGGAGTCATACCAGACAGTTGTCAGCACTGCCTGTCACTCATCGGGAAAGGAAAACAAAGTTTTCCTTTCCCGATGAGTGAGCCATCTCGGCACTGGCTACTGCGACGGGGCTCGCAGGTGTCAAATCTCGCAGAGAAATGCGGCGAGATTGACACAATTTCGCGGTCACCTACTGTACATTATTATTAATATTATAATACAGGATTTATATAGGATTTATATAGCGCCAACAGCGCTTTACAACATGAGGGCAGACAGTACACTTACAATACAAATCAATGCATATTTTCCTTCATTAACCTCCCCAGCATGCTATCCTGGGCCCATACATACCTAGCCTGGTAAGTTAACAATGTCTATGGTCAGCTACATTTTGGGGCTTACCCTAAACAACCCCTAAAATGTGTACAAATGTTATTGTTGTCCTCAAATTCAGGCAGAGTGCAAGAGGCCACACTATCCCTCATTTGTGTTCAAATTTCTGTATAAATTCACCAAATCATGTAGTGCAAGGGCCTGCCTGATTACCTACAAATTTAAACTTATTATATTGATCGGTTAAATCATAATGTCAAAATGTGCTGCAATTTGGACAGTGTGTATCCAGCTTTTTAGATTATGACACTTCTCACCTGTCCACTGGGCTGCCAATAGTGTAAGTAAGGAGGGGCTGGCCAAAGTATCACTGATTATTTATGCAAACAGCTCACATGGAAGTGGAGAGGGTTACCTGTACAAAACATCTACCCATTACCCCCCCTAAAATTTGTCTAATGGGCCACTAGAAAGGGGGGGGGGGGATAAGATAATTTGACCTTCCAGTTTTGTCTTTAAATGCTCATTTAAGTGTATCCTTATTTTGACTAAGTATGTTTGTGTCAAATCTGCTTGCAATGTTATGTGCAGAAGTAGTAATTTCTTTCTTCTTGCTTTCTTCTTGGTGCTCAGTTTGAAGCTGTGGAGCTTGGTGACTCAGTCTGAGCGTGCTCAGTTTGAAGCTGTGGAGCTTGGTGTAAGTGGAGCTGGATTAAGTGGGAGTTAAAAACAAGAGTTTAAAACAGGAGGTTATAACAGGGGTCATAGTACCTGTGTAGTGTGAGTATCTGAGTGTTGTCTGAGTAGTGTGTGTGGATCATTAGTACTTGTGTATTGTGTACTGTATACTTGTGTATTGCGAGTGCACGTAGGTCTGTGAGTACCTGTGTATTATCTTGTTGTGTACCTGTGTATTGTCTTGTTGTGTACCTGTGTATTGTCTTGTTGTGTACCTGTATATTGTTGTGTACCTGTGTATTGTCTTGAGTATTAGTGCCAGGAAGCTAGCTGTTAGGTAATTTGGACAGGGTAAAATCCCCAAATCCTCACTAAATTTAATAGGTACGATGCCCGGCGGGTGTGGAGAGGCGACTCTTTGTACATCTTGCCGCATGTATGCGTTCCTTGATCATCCGATCGAGGGCGAATACTGCTGTGCAAAATGTAAGCACATTGTTTCCCTGGAAGCCCAGGTTCTGAATCTGGGGAAGCAACTGTCAGCACTGAGAAGTCCCTCCATACTAAAGGTGAGCCAGGAACGTACACGGCAGGTGCCGGCAGGGGCCAGCACAGAGGCGGGTGGAGACAAAGAGGTGCAGGCACTAGCAAAGAGTAGATGGGTGACAGTCAGGAGGGGTAGAGGGGGAAGTGCCAGAGAGGCCGATCCAGGACTGGAGCATCCCAATAAGTACGCTCCATTGAGTGACATTGGTGAAACCAGTCAGGGACCAGCACTGCTGGAGATGAGGGACTCTCCTAGCTGCCAGGGGAAGAACTCCTCCAGTGAGAGTGGGGGGGCAGCAAAGGGAAAGGAAAGACAGATTCTGGTGGTAGGGGACTCAATTCTTAGAAGGACAGAGAGGGCAATCTGTAACCAAGACCTGAAGCGCCGAACAGTATGTTGTCTACCGGGCGCTCGGGTTCGGCACATCACGGATCTTGTGGACAGATTACTGGGAGGGGCTGGGGAAGACCCGGCTGTCATGGTGCACGTTGGCACCAATGACAAAGTCAGAGGCAGATGGAGTGTCCTAAAGAACGATTTTAGGGACTTAGGAGCTAAATTGAGGAAAAGGACATCCAAGGTAGTGTTCTCAGGAATACTACCGGTACATCAAGCCACACCAGAGAGGCAGAGGGAGATTAGGGAAGTAAACAAGTGGCTGAAGAGCTGGTGTAGTAAGGAGGGGTTTGGGTTCCTGGAGGACTGGGCCGACTTCTCAGTCGGTAACCGGTACTATAGAAGGGACGGACTGCACCTAAATGAGGAGGGTGCAGATCTGCTGGGAATGAAGATGGCCAAAAAGTTAGAGGGGTTTTTAAACTAGGCAATGGGGGGGGGGTCCAGAGACAGTGATAGAAAGCGCAGAAGATATTCCAGAGGGTAGTATTGGGGGCATTAGTGGTAGGTTAACCAAAGCACAAAAACACAAGGTGAGTATAGTAGCAAGTCCTAGTTGCAATCTTGAAACACCCAATACGAGGACAATATGCGACCGGTCTAAACTATGTGGCATGTTCACCAATGCCAGGAGCCTGGCGGACAAGATGGGTGAATTAGAGATACTGTTGTACAAGGAGGATTTGGATTTTGTGGGAATTTCAGAGACCTGGTTCAACAGCTCTCATGATTGGCTGGCAAACATTCAAGGGTATACCCTATACCGCAAGGATAGAGATGGTAAAAAAGGGGGAGGGGTATGCCTATATATCAAGAATAATGTACAAGTGAATGTGAGAGATGACATCACTGAGGGGGCTAGGGAGGAGGTGGAATCTTTATGGGTAGAGCTCCAAAGGGATGAAGCTAAGGGGAAAATAATACTGGGAGTATGCTATAGGCCCCCTAACCTGAGGGAGGAAGTGGAGACGGATTTCCTATCACAAATTGGATTAGCAGCAAGGATGGGAAGTGTTATCACAATGGGGGATTTTAATTATCCAGACATAGACTGGGCGGAGGGAACCGCGCATTCATTTAAGGCTCGCCAGTTCCTTAGTGTCTTGCAGGACAATTTTATGGGTCAGATGGTAGACGCACCAACTAGAAATAAAACCTTACTAGATCTACTGATTACCAACAATACAGACCTGATAACAGATGTGGAAATACGGGGCAATTTAGGTAACAGCGATCACAGGTCAATTAGTTTCAGTATAAATCACACAAATAGGAAACATGAAGGGAACACAAAGACACTGAATTTCAAAAGAGCCAACTTCCCTAAACTACAAACCTTGCTAAAAGGCATAAATTGGGATAAAATATTAGGAACAAAGAATACGGAGGAGAGATGGGTTTGCTTTAAGAGTATATTAAATAAGGGCATTAGCCAATGTATCCCATTGGGTAATAAATTTAAAAGAGCGAACAAACATCCTGGATGGCTTAACTCCAATGTAAAAATGCATATAAAAGCAAAGGAGAAGGCCTTCAAAAAATACAGGGTTGAGGGATCATCCACAGCATTCAGAATTTATAAAGAATGCAATAAGAAATGTAAGGGTGCAATTAGGATGGCTAAGATAGAACATGAAAGACACATAGCGGAGGAGAGCAAAAAAAATCCCAAGAAATTCTTTAAGTATGTAAACAGTAAAAAAGGGAGGACAGACCATATTGGCCCCATAAAGAATGAGGAAGGACATCTGGTTACAAAGGATGGGGAAATGGCAAAGGTATTGAATTTATTCTTCTCCTCAGTCTTCACGAGTGAATCAGGGGGCTTCAGTAACCAAAACTGCAGTGTTTATCCTCAAGACACAACACAGGAAGCACCTACATGGTTAACAGAGGACGGAATTAAAATTAGACTTGAGAAACTTAACATTAATAAATCACCGGGACCAGATGGCTTGCATCCGAGGGTACTTAGGGAACTCAGTCAGGTGATTGCCAGACCGTTGTTCCTAATTTTTACAGACAGTCTATTGACTGGAATGGTACCAGCTGATTGGAGAAAAGCCAATGTAGCACCAATATTTAAAAAGGGCCCAAAAAACATCCCTGGGAATTACAGACCAGTTAGCCTAACATCAATAGTATGTAAACTCTTGGAGAGGATGATAAGGGACTATATACAAGATTTTAGTAATAAGAATGATATCATTAGCAGTAATCAGCATGGATTCATGAAGAATCGTTCTTGCCAAACCAATCTATTAACCTTCTATGAGGAGGTGAGTTGCCATCTAGATAAAGGAAGGCCCGTAGACGTGGTGTATCTGGATTTTGCAAAAGCATTTGACACAGTTCCCCATAAACATTTACTGTACAAAATAAGGTGCGTTGGCATGGACCATAGGGTGAGTACATGGATTGAAAACTGGCTACAAGGGGGGGGTTCAGAGGGTGGTGATAAATGGGGAGTACTCAGAATGGTCAGGGGTGGGTAGTGGGGTTCCCCAAGGCTCTGTGCTGGGACCAATCCTATTTAATTTGTTTATAAACGATCTGGAGGATGGGATAAACAGTTCAATCTCTGTATTTGCAGATGATACTAAGCTAAGCAGGGCAATAACTTCTCTGCAGGATGTGGAAATCTTGCAAAAAGACCTGAACAAATTAATGGGGTGGGCAACTACATGGCAAATGAGGTTCAATGTAGAAAAATGTAAAATAATGCATTTGGGTGGCAAAAATATGAATGCAATCTATACACTGGGGGGAGAACCTCTGGGGGAATCTAGGATGGAAAAGGGCCTAGGGGTCCTAGTGGATGATAGGCTCAGCAATGGCATGCAATGCCAAGCTGCTGCTAATAAAGCAAACAGAATATTGGCATGCATTAAAAGGGGGATCAACTGCAGAGATAAAACAATAATTCTCCCGCTCTACAAGACTCTGGTCCGCCCGCACCTGGAGTATGCTGTCCAGTTCTGGGTACCAGTCCTCAGGAGGGACGTAATGGAAATGGAGCGAGTACAAAGAAGGGCAACAAAGCTAATAAAGGGTCTAGAGGATCTTAGTTATGAGGAAAGGTTGCGAGCACTGAACTTATTCTCTCTGGAGAAGAGACGCTTGAGAGGGGATATGATTTCAATTTACAAATACTGTACTGGTGACCCCACAATAGGGATAAAACTTTTTCGCAGAAGAGAGTTTAATAAGACTCGTGGCCACTCATTACAATTAGAAGAAAAGAGGTTTAACCTTAAACTACGTAGAGGGTTCTTTACTGTAAGAGCGGCAAGGATGTGGAATTCCCTTCCACAGGCGGTGGTCTCAGCGGGGAGCATTGTTAGCTTCAAGAAACTATTAGATAATCACCTGAATGACCAAAATATACAGGGATATGTAATGTAATACTGACACATAATCACACACACATAGGTTGGACTTGATGGACTTGTGTCTTTTTTCAACCTCACCTACTATGTAACTATGTAACTATGTAATCCACAGTTTCCTTACAACCCAGAGCAATGGCAGGAAGTTGCAGCCCAGTTCCAGCATCCGTGGGATTTTCCCAACTGTGGTGGTGCTATTGATGGCAAGCATGTCCAGGTTGTACCACCACCCAACTCTGGCTCCTATTATTTCAATTATAAGGGCTTTTGCAGCATAGTCATGCTAGCTGTAGTGTCTACCAACTACGAGTTCTTGTATCTGGATGTTGGGAAGAAGGGCCACAACTCTGACGGAAGAGTGATTATGCAGACAGAGATCTACAAGCAGCTCCAGAATGGCACCCTAAACTTGCCACCTGCTGAGGAGAATGTTGAGGGCCTCAATTTTGTTTTTGTGGCAGATGAGGCCTTTGCTCTGGGGGAACATCTGATAAAGCCGTTTCCTATGAGGAACCTCACCCCAGAGCAGAGAATCTTCAATTACAGGCTTTCTCATGCCAGAAGGGTGGTTGAAAACGCCTTTGGCATCCTATCGAGTCGTTTCAGGCTGTTTTTGACTCCAATCAACCTGGCACTCTTGTAGATCAATCATGTGGTCCTGTGCTGCTGTATTTTACATAAAATTTTATTGAGGAATGCTACCAGCTACCTAGCCTCACTGCCAAGTGACGTGGACCCTGCAGTGGCAGGCCCAGCTGAAGAGGCTGCAACTCGTCCATTTGTGGGCGTGCTGATGCCCATTATAAATGCCCGTGCTGGATTACCCTCACAAATTGCCTGTGATTTACTGCAGAAATACATGGAATATTTTGTGGGTAGAGGGGCAGTGGCTTGGCAGCAAATTGTAAATGATCATTAATACATTTTTATATAGATCATAAACTCCTATTTCATTTGAACTACTGTTGTCTGTGTTTCTTATAATGTGCTCCCAAATGGGCTTTATTTTGGCCACTTGCTCCAATAGTGCAAATATACTTTAATTGCTACATGAGGTGACAATATCTTATTCAGCTAACTATTATGGTGTGCTGTGGGTCTGCTACACTCACACACAATGTTTTTGTTCTTGTATCCCAAGACTGTGTGGATGTTGCCATCCTCCGATTGGGTGACTCACCTATCTAAAAGCCAAAATTTGAAGCCACATACACATAGAGGCAGTAGAGGCATAACAATTAAATGTCCCTTATGATCCCATGCCTAAAATGTGTGTAGTTACAAACATCAATTTTTTGAAACACACAAAACACACAGTGTGTCAATATGTGCTATCTCCCATCATGGGGTATCAATGGACGCGTTTCTGTGGTGCAACCCCTTCCTCTGAGCTACTTTAGTTAAGAGGAAGGGGTTACACCCACGAAACACGTCCATTGATACCCTGTGATGGAAGATAGAACATGTTGACACACTGTGTGTTTTGGGGTTTTGGTAAAATAGATTTATGGAACTACACACATTTTAGGCATTGGATCATGGGGCAAATAAGAATGTTAAGGGCCAATTTGGGGGTACCTTCAAATTTTGGGTTTTGGATTCTAAAAAACACATAAACATTACAATTCACATTAGTTTGGGCAGTGTTTCCCAACTCTCCTCCTCAAGATGCAAACCCAGGTCATGTTTTTGAGATTTCTTTAATTTGGCACAGGTGATGTTGTCATTTTCACTGTTAGTAATTTGCACTGTCATTTTTAGACTCAGAAAAATATAGAAAACAGGACCTGGTGATGCACCTAGAGAAGTGGAGTGGAGAAACACTGAGTTCTGTCCCTAAACTTTCACATTTCAAAGTCATAAAAACATGGTAATTAGTAAAAGGGCAAACAGGAGCCAACAAGTGGAACAATAAACTTCAGACCAGGCAAATGGGAATTTTAATTTGGCAAGCATGTCCACAAAATCTCTTATTCGTCGCTGTAAAGCAGTGGCACCCTCCTTGATTTGCTCCAATTCCTTCAAACAATTCAACATATCTGCACTCATTCTGCCAATAGTGCATCGTGGAAGATCATGACCTAGTAAGAAGAGTAAAAAGCATTAAGAGAACAATGGTCAAGTGGCTGAGGCCCTACATAGTGAGTTATGGTCACGTTACTAGTCAAATTCTGGAAATACTTACTGTACCTACCCAGTCTATTGGAGCGGGTGTTTGGTTTGGATGGCTAAACACTCGACACGTATACAGATTTGAAGTAAGATTCGAAGAATCTTACCTGCACAAACAAAAGGCTCCCGAATAATTTCTTCCTCCTCTGGGTCGCTTTGGCCCTCAGTGCAACTCACGTCAGGAGATATGACGTCCACAATGGCAATGTCTGTGCTAGGTCCAGGAGTAAGATCCCATGGCTCCAAACAAACATCCTGGGTGAGCTCACCACACTCACTTTTCTCTAAAAAGAAACAATACAGCATTCATTAAGCCACCTCAAGTCCTGTCTGTTTCTAGCATCCATTTTGCTACATTATTTGACCAACCTTGCACTTGGTCTGATGTCAATGTGTGCTCCTGACTAGTGGATTCCACCATGCTGCACTCTGGTTTTTGGTCTTTGTAAAATGCCTAGAAATGGGAAGGTGATGTCATTTTCCAGAGGGCAAACACTTAACAAGTGCCAACTTCGAAAAAATTCTGCAGTTGCCCCCCCACCCCTCTTGTCTCCTATGGGATTCGGGATATATGATGACCATCCTAGCAGGCGTGACTCTGTGTGACTGGGAGCCCCTGGGCCTCTCCTCTACCCATGTATACACTGGCAAGGCTGCATTAATGGGCACTGATGAGCCAGGCAGCAACCAGAAAGTTTTCTTTACCTCTTAAGTTCTGCACTAAGCCCATGGCCTTTGGCCCATCTAGAAAACACCCCTGTCAGGGGCTAAATGAGTGTTTTTAAAGTTGGCACTTACCGCATTTATTGGCGTATAACACGCACTTTTTTCCCCTTAAAATCAGGGGAAAATCGTGGGTGCGTGTTATACACCGATCCCCGCTATCTGTGATCTATCGGAGCGATCGCCGCGATCGCAGCCGACATTCACATAGCGTGTAGTTTTAAATATGGCGCCGCGGAGTTCGGAGGGACTTGGCGGAGCTGAACGAGCGCTGCCGAGATACACATAGTCGAGTGTTCTCGGCTCTTTCCGGTGCCGCTCACAGTCCCGCCCAGTCCGGGCGGGACTGTGAGCAGCGCCGGAAAGAGCTGAGTACACTTGACTATGTATATCTCTGCGACGCTCGTTCAGCTCAGCCGAGTCCCTCCGAACTCCGCAGCGCCATATTTAAAACTACATGCTATGTGTATGTCGGCGGCGATCTTTCAAGCGATCTGTGCAAGGCTGCACTGACCACTGGGGCAAGGCTGCACTGACCACTGGGGCAAGGCTGCACTGACCACTGGGGCAAAGCTGCACTGACATGGCTGCGCTGACAAGGCTGCACTGGGGCAAAGCTGCACTGACAATTCTGCACTGGGGCAAAGCTGCACTTACAAGGCTGCAATGGACACTGGACAAGGCTGCAGATGGACACTGATGAGGCTGCATTGATGGGCATTTTAATTTAAGTTTTTTTTCCTTAAACTTCCCTCCTAAAAGTTTTTTTCTTTAAAATTCCTTCCTAAACTTGGGGTGCGTGTTATATGCCGGCACGTGTTATACGCCGATAAATACGGTAAGTTTTTTGGGGGGAAGATGGCCTTGTTGCCTCCCCTGTTGGGGAAGCCAACAGGGGAGGCAACCCTTCATCCCTTGTGGTGGCTTGGCTGGAGCCTCCTTTTTTGGTGCCTCCCTGTTGAAAGACGAAAAAAAAAGAAGTACAAAATTCAAAAAATATCCAAAAAATATCCAAAAACATGACTAAATAATAATGTTCATATATGCTTTATATTTCCCTTCATCTTTGGAATACAAAGTCAGACAAAGATTTTAAAAAAGCTTATATATAATTCTCTAGAGCTACTTGGATAAAGAACATATACAGACAGCTAATTTACACATACAGTATCTCACAAAAGTGAGTACACCACTCACATTTTTGTAAATATTTTATTCTATCTTTTCATGTGACAACACTGAAGAAATTACACTTTGCTACAATGTGAAGTAGTGAGTGCACAGCTTGTATAACAGTGTAAATTTGCTGTGCCCTTAAAATAACTCAGCACACATCCATTAATGTCTAAACTGCTGGCAACAAAAGTGAGTACTCCCCTAAGTGAAAATGTCCAAATTGGGTACAATTTCCACCTCCACAGTCAACCCACACACCACAACAGCATGGCGGTCAGTGGCAATATCAGCCACAAGACCCCCAACAAGGCCGCTGGACTGGGGATTTTCACCCCTTCCCCACTTACTAATTTCCATTTTTTTTTTAATAATGATTTTCTTTGTTATATTTTCTATATTTTTGTATGCATAGAATGCACTTTTTGGTTAAGTTCTTTGTATTTGAATGGCAGATAGCATCTCAAATTTAATTTGTTTTATTTTTTTTCTGCACAATAAAAAGATTGTGTAGAATAATACTTGGCTATGTGTTTTACTTCAAATGACAGTTTGGGAGTAGGCAGTTACATTTTAAAAAATACAATATAAAATTACCAAGGAACGCCATAGTTGTATCTTTGATCTTAAAAACTACGGGATAATGGTGTTGTGGTAACTTGCCCAAATAAAAAATAAAACAACAAGTATAATAATAATATTCTTGATATCACTAGAAAACAAAAGCCTTTTAAAATATGTTTGCCATAACTCCATCAGTATCACCAGCAAAGCAGCTTCATTATTATCCCATTAAAGAAGAAGAGAATGTGCGCTGCATTTCGACATTTCATAATTTGGCACGTCACAAATGTTAATTCTCCATTTCGAACGCTAGTTTACAAGACCGACTGCTTCCGGCTCGTTCCTTGCTTCCGATCATGCGTAACGGACTTGTGTACTGACCATATGAAAATCAGACAACAGACTGTTGTCCGCCGAAAATTTACTAGCCTGTCATCCAACATTTGTGAGGCTTCAGTCTGCAGAAGAAATGTTTTCTGAAGATTCTGTTGTAGAAGATCACCATTTTTAATTTTTGCATTTTACCAACACCGCTGCAGCAGTGTCTTTCCAGATAATAATGTGTTCCTTCTGTTCAATTTAGTTATATCACTAGACAAAAATCACTATTCTAGAGAATGAATGAATAGTTTATATGGCTCATTGCTCCAGTATCCTCTTGGGTATATGGCAGAGATGTGAGAAAAGATGAGTGCAGTTGCCAAGTGAATGCATTTACCATGTGGTGATCTCACTGTGAGACACTGTCATTAATCTCTATGGTGACTGCATGCTTAGTACAAATTAAAGTATATAGCAAGACAATATTCACCAAGGGCTTATTCTGAGCTACTTTGGTTTACTGTATATTCCAATCACATTTACATGTTCTAGGCAACACGTGAACTTCAGGACACATTAAAGCAGAACGTTCTGCTTTTCCCTAAAATGTGGGTGATGCATGCTGATGCTTAGTTGCTTAACACTGCTTCTTTTTTTTGCCTTGCTAATCTTTTTTTGTTTTCCATTTCCTGGTTTCCCTAAAGGCAGTTGAGACATAGCCTGGGCCACACAGATGCCCCCTGGAAAGGCAACATCATTATTGCCTTCAGGGATATCTTGGATCTAAACTGCCCCTCTACAAAATTTCTCACAGTATTATCAAACTGTATATGCGTGAGATGAACTGCATAAAGTCATTTCATGCATGCCCTGTATACAATTACATAGGGTTTTTTATTGCAGCAGATGCATGTGTTGTATGGTTCATGTGCAAGATGAAGATCATATACTGCATATATACTGTACTGTGCAAAAGGTTTAGGCTGGTGAGAAGAAATGCTATAGGGGTAAGAATGCTTTTGAAAATAGATTGTTTTTACCATTTTTCAAGATGCAAAGTGAGCCAACAGAAGAAAAATCAAAATCAAATCAATATTTGGTGTGAGTCCCCTTTGCCTTCAAACCAACATCAATTCTTACAATTGCACACTTTGTACACTTGCAGAAAATCAGGGATTTTTTAGGATTAGAGTCAGGTGTATAATTACCCAATTATACTAAGCAGGTGCTAATGATCCTCAATTTCATATGTAGGTTGAAACACGGTCATTAACTGAAAGAGAAACAAGTGTGTAGAAGGCTTAAAACTGGGTGAGGAACAGCCAAACTCTAGACTTAAAGTAATATTAAAGGTTTGTTTTCGCTTTTTAAATAACAAACATGTCATACTCACTTGCTCTGTGCAATGGTTTTGCACAGAGCAGCCCGGATCCTCCTCTTCTCTGGTCTCCCGCTGGCACTCCTGGACCCTCCCTCCTCCCCCACAGAGCCGCGGACATATAATGCAGGAAGATAAAAAACCTTAAGCCTTTACAACCACTTTAAGGCTGCTGTCGGCTGATTCTGAGTCACAGGAGTGTGCAAATAAGTGCAATTCTGTGACCCCACAAGAGAAGTATGGCCAAAAAAGCTTTATCCATACCTGTCTTTTAAGTTATTGAGCTCTGTAAACAACACTTTTTTTTCCTGAAACACAGTTAACAATACCCTAAATTAAAGGGGTCAAGATTTTGCTGGACTGCTTGGTCTAGTAAACGAAAACTAAAAGACTTACTTTTTACCAGTTGAAAATAAAGGAAAAAAAAAAACTAAAACGGAAAAATAATTAAGCCACCACATTTTAGGATTGGTAAGCCACAATATATTAAATGTTTTTGTTTTTAATACTGCTTTAAACAATTGCATCATTTCCAGACGATGGGCCCAAGACTGGGGCTCACCTGACAACAGTGAAATAACGAACCCCATTTTGGTGGCTTCCAGGGAGGATGTCCTCGACTGAAGGGCAAAAAACAGTTCACATGAGTTACGGAAAGTCCTGAATTTACTCCGGTTGCCCGAGAATCTTTCAGCCCTGGGTTCTGGCGGCATCATCACCACTGAGGGTGCAGCAGAAGTCCCGGAAGCAGGAGGTGTGGATGCTGCTAGGGCTTGGATTCGGTCTTCCAGTTGAGTATAGCCCTCTTGTAGGCTCTTTACTGCCTGAGTAAGTCCGGCAAGATGGCGGCAGAGCTCGTCCATGGGAGAGGCTCCCTGCGTGGGCTCGGACATGGCTGTCCGGCACTGTCACGTACCTGGTGGCGGAGCCCAGAATGCAGGGAGTGGCCTCTCATATGCCTCTGGCTCAGGAATCCCTGATAGAGGAAACAGGGACTCAAGAGCACAGGGGGCCACAAGTGCCTGGCAGGTGGCAGATAGAAGGGCTGATACGGACCTCTGATGTGGCTGAAGGAGAGCTAGCAGGTACACTGGAGCAGCAGCAGACAGGGGGAGGTGTTCTGTAGTTCGGCAGGAGCACTGGAACAGCAGACTGAAAGGAGATGCACTTGTACTAGGCAGGAACACTGGAACAGCTGGCTGTGAGGAGAAGCACTGAAGTTAGCAGAAACAGCAGACGATGAGGAAGTGTTCTGTAGTTCGACTGGAGCACTGGAACAGCAGACTGTACTAGCGGGGTCAGACGGGCCGGGTCAACACTGACGGGCAGAGCATGTAACAGACGGAGGCAGAAGAGTAGTCTGGGTACAGACCGGGTCCGCAACAGGCAGGCAGCAAACAAACCGTAGGAAGAGGCAGGAGAATAGTCAAACAAGCTGGGGTCGGGGACTGGCAGCAAACAGTAGTAGTCAGGAGCAGGTCAGGTAGACAGGAATCAGGTAGGCAGGTTACTAGTAGCTTAGGGTCACAGGAAACGCTGTAGACCGGACAGCAAGAAAGCATGCTGACAGTCTCTTTTAAATAGGCCTCTTGGCGCCAAGCGCTGTCACACTGCGCGTCTGCGTGCACCCGCGCACATTCGTGCACGCCCGAACACAGACCGTACGTGCCCGCTCGCACCGTCGCGCACCCGCGTGCGCCTGCTTGCGCCAGCACGCACCCGCACGCGCCCACCGGCTCTATTGACAGGAATTCTGTGCACAGATCTTCCGCCGGCAACTGTGTTAACAGGACGTCTTTCATGACAGTTATACAGTTTTGTTGGGTCTCAAACTGATGCATCACTATACATAAAATTTACAACACTGCAAAGTTATCACATAAAAATAGAAAACTTTTTTTTTAGGTCACAAAAAAGGAACAGTATATTAGGAATATGCTTTCAATGGGTTCTGTACAAACATCAAACAGTTTAACACCACAACGTATTCCAAGAGCTGTTTGGCAGGTTGCAAAGTGGTGTTGCTTAGCCAGCATGAAATGTGCTACTGTAGCTAGCAAATAAAGGAGTGAATAATTGCAGTCAGCCTAAACAATTATGCTTAAACTAATTGGGCATATTAAATGTAAGAAAAAAAAACAATGGGGCAAAACAACATTCAATATAATTCTGGTTACTCATCTGCTGAACATTTAACCCATTTATCATGAGATTTAATAATTTTATTGCATACTGCTCCGCATGCTTGTTTCCACATCGGCAGATTGCAAAGATTAATTACACTTTACTGAAGTGGCAATAATGGATTTTATAATAAGTTAAACCAGACTGCATTTACAATTCAGAATTAGCTCAGCAGAATGGTTTATTTAAAAATGTTGTCTCTTTGAATATCTGACTTAATAGTCTGTGTTTATAGAGTACATTGACAATGTTAATAGAGGTTGGCAATGATAAAAGACCAATTATATTTACCAGATAGCACCCATAGACATCAGTCAAGTAATTTAAAGGAAACCTAGCACAAACTTAGAAATCTCAAAAAACAAAGAAAGTAATAAAAAGAACATGCACACGGGTACCATTTGTGAAAATTGCATGTCAAAAGAACCAGTAGATCCAAAGATAGAGGCAAACAAATTTGTATGCAAATCTTTCTGGTCAGTGAGGTCATTCATGACATAAAAGCCCAATAGGTAGGCTTTGGAGTTGTCTTATAGGACAAATTGTAATTTGCAGGTAACTTCACCCCCCTTAATTTCTGGATTTACTAATAATTTTGGCATTTGTTTTTCGCTAAAGGTGACTTCTTATTATGTACAGGGTGAGCACAAAATCACTCCTTGATTTCCAACAGATATAGAATGTAACTTTATTGGAATATTTCTACACATTGGTGGTTACTGTTGAATCAACTCTTAGGCTTAATGTACACAGGACGCTGGGGCAACCTCCTCTGAACACATTTTTTGACAGCTTCAAACCGACGTTTAAAAATGCCCATTTTGCAGCGTTTGCATGCCGCGTTTTGACGTGTTTGCATGCCGCGTTTTGACGTGTTTGCATCTAGGAGCGTTTATTAAGATAAGATAACATCATAGGACACTCCTAGTGAGTAGCAGCAGCTGAGAGAGCAGCAGTGTACTTGTATCTACCTCAATTTCGGTTCTTTTACTATGGATCCCATAATGAGCATATGTGAGGAAAAATGCAAATTTTTAAAATATATTTAATTTTTAAATTGCAATTGATTAGTATATTTTTTGTGTATTTTTTATAAGCTGTATATGTAATTTCATTTTTTTGTTATTTATTTATTTTGTTTGTTTTTTTTATGCAAAATTTAATTGCAATTATTTAGTATATTTAATTTTTAAATTGCAATTGATTATTAGAATATTTTTGATTATTTTTTTTTAAAGCTGTATGTGTAATTTCTTTTTTTTAATTAATTTATTTTGTCTTTTTTATGCAAACTTTAATTCAATTTTTTTTGCAAATATTTTTAATTAACCCTAACCCTAATCGAAAACTAGGGGAAAACCCTAACCATAACCCCCTAACCCTAATGGGAAACTCTAACCCTAATGGGAAATCATAACATTTACCATAACCCTAAACTTGTTCTTCAAGGCAAAAACCCTAACCATAACCCCCTAACCCTAATGGGAAACCCTAACCCTAACTGGAAATCCTACCCTAACAGGAAACCATAACACTTACCATAACCCTAAACTTGTTCTTCAAGGGGAAAACCATAACCATAACCCACTAACCCTAATGGGAAACCCTAACCCTAAACAGAAACACTAACGGGAAACCATAACACTTACCATAACCCTAAACTTGTTCTTCAAGGCGAAAACCCTAACCCCCTCACCCTAATGGGAAACCCTAATCCTAACCGAAAATCCTAACCCTAACGGGAAACCATAACACTTACCATAACCCGAAACTTGTTCTTCAAGGAGAAAACCCTAACCATAACCCCCTAACCCTAATGGGAATCCCTAACCAGAAACCCTGACGGGAAATCATAACCGTTACCATAACCCTAAACTTGTTCTTCAAGGGGGAAACCCTAATCATAACCCCCTAACCCTTATAAGAAACACTAACCCTAACCCTAAATTTCATGCAACTATGTTTAAACAAGTCGGGGGCAAAGCTCAATGGTGGGGTCATCTGGTTGAAATCTAACAACATATAGGTCCAATTATACTTTGGCTAACAGCAATGCTAGTGGTGTATTGGATTGGATCATGCTCATTATTTTCTCCTACTTTATCCACTTTCAGACGATCACTGAAAATTCATCTCTTCAGAGAAGCCTATCTGGCCCCCGCCTAACAACTGTACCTTTATCTTCTCAATCAGCACATCACCCCCAGTTATTACCTCTTGTATCTCTTGACTTTCCCTCTTAAATTGTAAGCTCTAAGGAGCAGGGCCCTCTGATTCCTACTGTATTAATGTGTATTGTATTTGTACTGTCTACCCTCAAGTACGTAAACTGTTGGTGCTATATAAATCATGTATAATAATAATAATAATAATAATTAGGGGTAATTAGGGGTATATAAATGGTCTAAGAAGCATAGCAAGCAATTACAAGTTTTTATAATATTTGTTTAGTGTTTTTTTCATGATTCGCTATAATTTTTAAGTTTTGTAATGTTAAAAACCTGTAAAAACACTTATTGGTGACTGAAACGTCCGAAACTTTGGCGTCTGAACTCATTTTTTTGCCTTCAAAGAAAAGCCTATAAATGCAACTGCCTAAAAACGACATTAAACGAACCTGTGTACATGTACACATAAGATAACATTGGATGAGTTCAGGGGCAGCTGAAAAAAGCAGCCAACTGCCTCTGAATGTCCGTTTAGCAGCAGCAGTGTTCATGAGGCCATAAAGTTTCATGTGGTATCGGTTGGTATCACACACACACACACATGACGTGCCCCTTAAGTGAAAAGTCGCCTCATCACTGAAAATGATCTTTGACAGCAGGTTATCATAATTTTCCATTAACGCCTGGAGATTCCTGCAAAATTCAAGTCACGTTTCATTGTCTTGAAGGTGTAACATATAGACCAATTGCAGCTTCGAAGGGTGAAACCGCAAGCGTTTGTGTAAGACCTTGCTTAGCATGCTTTGTGGGATGTGCATTGAGTTCTTGGGGCTGTACAAAAAGGCTTCTCTGATGCGATCGATAACTTGCTCGGAGACCGATGGTTGACCTGAATGTCCCTTTTTCTGATCACAGATGCATCCTTTCTCAATAAAATTGTTGTACTACTTCAAAATGACTTGTTAGTAGGTGGATCCACATTTAATTTGCGTTTGAAAGCACGCTGCACAGTCGCAACACTGTTTTTTTTTAGCAAATTCCAACACGCACCAGCCTATGAAGCACTAACAGATTTAGTAGAGTGTGCTTTAACAGGAAAGGGAGGAACCCTGTCCTTTAAACCAATAGCTTAAACAGTAACTTGTCTGATCCACCTTGCAATGGTGGAATAAGAAGCCTTGCGGGTACCTTTGGAAAATACAAACAGGGAACCGATAGCCTAAAAGAGGAAACAGCTGATAGGTCGAGGACTCACAGTGTGTACCACATCAAGACAATGTAGAGAAATTTCCTTAGGATGTTTTAGAGCAGCACACAAGAAAGGAAGCACAATATCCTTGTTAAAGTGGAAGCAAGTAATCAATTTATAGAGAAAGGAGACTTTAGGCCCCAAGACAGATCTTGTACAACACTAACAAGGGATCTTTACAGCATAAGGCTGCTAATTCAAAGACCATCCATGCAGCAGTGATAGCAACAATAAAGGCCACCTTACATGTGAGGTCAGACAAAATATTATCCCTAATAGGTTAAAACGCAGCTTCTGGAGTCAAAAGAACCAGAAAAAGGCCCTAAAGAGACAAAGGGAGCATTCAGGGGGAGATATGTTCAAGACACACTGAACAAAAGCCTCAAACAGAGAGTAAGAGGCCAACGTTCTCTGAAATAAAATGGCCAGGGCCATAAATTTGTCTTTTGATGATACTTAAAGCCAGATTCTGATACAGACCAGACTGGAGGAAGGACAGAATATGTCCCATGGGGTACTTTCTAGAATAAAACTTCCTAGACTCAAACCAAGCAAAATATTCCTTCCAGGTACAATGGTAGACTTTTCAAAAGATTGATTTCCTAGCCTCAGTTGGGTAGGGGTGTCTGAGTCCAAAAGACCCCTGTCTCTCAGGACTGTGGCTTCAACATCCATGCCAAATAAAGCCAGCAATTAAGAATCAGGATGGAACACTGGCACTTGGGACAGAATATTCAGGTGGTAGGGCAAAATCACAGTTGGCCAGGAGTCTGAGTATATCCAAGTTTCATGTCCTCCTGGGCCAATTTAGTGCAATGAGAATCACTGAAATGCCTGAAGAGCAGAGAATGGAGAATCTGGAGAGGTGGAAAGGCATAAATCAGATATAACTGATCACGGGGTCACAAGAGCATCCACTGTGAAAGCCTAGGGTCCCTGGATTTGGCAACAAACAGTGAATCTGGGTGTCAGAAGATCCACATCCAGTGCTCCCCACCTGTGGCATAGGGCTTGAAACACCTCCAGATGGAAAGCCTATTTCCCCGGATCTAGGCACTTATCACTGAGAAAGTCCACCTGCCACTTTTTTAAGGCCTAGGAATGCGAACAGCGGACAGGGCTGGAATGTGCAGTTCTGCCCAAGAAAGGATCACATCTGCTTTCTTTTAAGATGCGCAACTTCTGGTGCTTCCTTAACCAGTTGAGATCTAGAGCAATTTTTTTCATTTTTGCACACATGTAAAAATCTTCATTATTGGCAATAAAATAACCCCAGAACATTATATATTTTCTGAAAGCAAAGGTCAGATGGAATAAAAAGATGATAGTTGCACATTTTTTTGTCACATGATATTTGCAAAACTGTTTAGTAAATACAAATTTCCAGGAGAAAAAATAAAATAAAATAAGTTTTTTTTTGTTAAAATAAAAAGATGAGGTTGCGTCAATTAAATAGATACCAACATGCCACAGCTTAAAATGGCATGCATCTGTGATATTACAATAAACCACAGTGCCCAAAAGTCACCTTATGTGACACTTTAAAAGCTTTTACAGTTCATCAATGAACTAAGTGCTCTTGTGCTAGAATTATTCTCATTCTGGCATTTAACCCCCATGTGATAGCATTGGGCAGTTGACATGTACTCTTTATGGAGACATTAGGGGTCTGATAGACCCCAATGTTGCCTCTGCCCTTCACATCATCTAACCAAGCACAGATCGACTTGGTTAGATGTGTCCCCTGGCTGTACAGGCCAGGAAATGGTGGATCTGAATTCGGAAGTGATGAAATCATCGTCGCTCCCCGTTTCATGGTTATCATATGAAATTGAGGCATGGACTTATCTCAGTTTCACACCTCAGTTTCACATAGTTCTCCTCCTGAAGCTGGCAGTTGTGATCCCGGGCACCCGGTAAGAGCGAGAGAGCACAGGAACCATGGGAGAAGGGGATGGGCACCACTGGGAAGCTGCTGCATCACTTTCACTTTCAAGCCCAGAGCTGGCTGAACAAAAAACACACAAGCTGATGGCTACTACATACTGTACGTAGTACGTCCAAAGAGCTGAACTGGTTGATAGTTATTGTAAGCCATGTCCATCTAGATTCTCATCAGGTGTCCTTGCAATAGAGGAGTCCCGCATTGAAGGGACAAATGAACACATTTTAAGATCCACCCACTGTAATGGAAAGAGAGACAAGTTTGAAAGTATGAAACTCTGATTTGCAGCCCCCTGAGATGAAACTCTGCTGTCCAGTGATTTTAAGTGACCAAAAAGCAGACAGATTCCCCCCCCAAGTCTGAGAAGTGGGCGAGTCCCATCACTGGGTAGAACCCTTGGGACCATCCTTGGCTGGTTTAGAGGGCCATGTCTTTTTACAATAGTACATTCGTACCTAGGATTTGGAACTGAAATACTGAAATTGACTTTTTCCTAAATTTTTCGATCGATCGAGAGAGAGAGAGAGAGAGAAAGAGAGATTGAGAGAGAGAGAGAGATCCAGTGTCCAGTATTTTATGTAAGAAAATTTACTGTCGGGGAAAGGACATTTCCATCCAAAGCCATTTTGATCTCACTGTGAAAATAGAGTATATAGAATATAGAATGTTTATATTCTTTCTATTTTATTCTATTCTTTTCTATTTGTTTCTATTCTGTTCTTTTATTTTCTAGTTTGTTCTGTTTTACTATTTTACTATATTATATTCTATTCTTTTATTTTCTGTTATATTCTTATCTATTCTATTCTATTTTTTTATAGTTTATTCCTTCATTTTCTATTCTATTTTATTCTTTTTGGAAATTGGAAAATTATTCATTCAAAAAGTTTTTGAATTTGAATTTGAAAACTATTCAAATACTTTTTGAATTAGAAAACTATTCAAATTCGAGAACTATTCAAAATTGATTTGAAAACTATTGGAATCGATTCAAATTTCATGCAAATTTTTTCGTTATTTCGGATTCGTTTAAGTTTGGTTCTATTGTAATTCGGAAATTCGGATACATACGAATTTGGAAATTCGGATACATACGAATTTCCGAAAAACGAATTTGAATTTAGAACGTAATGAACTGCACATGTCTACTTGCTTTAATGTCAGTCATTTCCGTCCGTCATTACAACACTTATACCTTAATGGAAAACTGAATCCTTGTATAGCTAAGGTTGTGTTCTTTCTATGGTTTCTAAGGATTGTATTTTTTTACTGGAGAATATCTTTGTAGAAGGGAAAGGTGTGCAGTGAATGTGCATGTTTGACAATAAAAATATATAATTTAATCTACATATTTAATATAATATACAAATAAAGAGTACAATCAGCGCAAAAGAGCAAATTATAAACTAAATAATGCAGCTGAACACTGAAAAGATCTTCACATAATCCTAAAATTCAGTACACTACAGGGAAAGTGCAGTGCAAAAAAGCTCAATATACAATATTAAAGCACCAAGTCCAATGGTAAAAAAGTCCAATAGTAAAAGAGCTGAACTACAAGGCCCAGACAACATCAACAGAGACTATCTAAGGTGGGGGTCCAGAAACCTCTAGTGACAATCCCACCACCTCAGCTCTTGATTGGATAGATTGATAGCAGCGCACCTATTGGCTCCCGCTGCTGTCAATCAAATTCAATGACGCGGGTGCCAGGGGCGGGGCCAAGTCCTACATTCGGCGTCAATGGACGCCGAATGCTGGACTCGGGATCGCACCCGTAGGGTAACCCCCGGGACAGCGTTTCTCCTAGGGGGTTATACGATGCGGGGAGGAGCTACCAGCACCCCCGGGGGACCCCAGAAGTCGAGGATCGGGGCACTCTGTGCAAAACAAACTACACAGTGGGATAAGTATGACATGTTTGTTATTTAAAAAAAAAAATTATTATTATAATTCTACAGGATTTATATAGCGCCGACAGTTTACGCAGTGCTTTACAACATTAGGGCAGACAGTACAATTACAATACAAGAGGAATCAGAGAGCCCTGGTCGTTAGAGCTTACAATCTAGGAGGGAGGGTCAAGTTATACAAAAGGGTAAAAGCTGTGGGGGATGAGCTAATGGAGAAAATAGTGCAGTTGTTATTTGGAGGCAGGATAGGCTTCTCTGAAGAGGAAAGTTTCAGGGATCACCTAAAAGTGGATAAATTTGGAGACAGTCTGACAGATTGGGGTAGGGAAATCCAGAGGATGGGTGAGGCTCGGGAGAAGTCCTGGGGGCGGATATGGGAGGAGGTGATGAGGTAGCTAGAGAGCAGGAGGTCTTGGGAGGAACGAAGAGGGCGATTAGGTTAGTATTTTGAGACTAGGCTAGTGATGTAACTGGGGGCAGAGTTGTGGATGGCTTTGTAACTTATTGTTAGTATTTTGAATTTGTAAGGTGGATGAATCTGGCAGCAGCATTCATGATGAACTGAAGAGGGCATAGTCTATTTAAAGGTAAGCCAATGAGGAGTGAGTTGCAGTAGTCAAGGCGAGAGATAACCATGGAGTGAATCAGGAGCTTTGTGGTTTAATTGGTTATAAAGGGACGTAGTTTAGAGATGTTGTGGAGGTTGAGGTGGCAAGCTTTGGAAAGTGATTGGATGTGGGGCCTAAAGGAGAGTTCAGAGTCCAGGATAATACCTAGCACCCTTGACATGTGGGGATGGGTGGATGGTTGTGCCATTGCACTTGACAGATAAGACAGGGGAAGAGGCCTTACAATAACTTTAAGGTCTGAGCACCAGGCAGAGCTTTTATGTGAGAAGGTCACAGCGCCTATTCACCCGTTTTCCTTTGTGGACAGCTTTCCCAGTAGAGTTGAAGCTCTTATAGCTGCAAAGGGTCGGCCTACTCAAAATTGGACCCTACGGACTAAGGCTGGGATGGCATTAAAGTTAATGTGCGTGTAAAGGCAGGCGTCCCAATACTTTTAGTAATATAGTGTGTCTAATGTAATTGATAATAATTGTAAAGTTAAAAAAGAGCCTTGGATGCAGAGGCCATCTGAACAAAATTAAAGCTAGTGTCAATCATCTTTGACTCCACCTACACAAAACTAATGCACAAAAAATACATGTTCAATATTGGGAGTTTTTTTGATGTTTATAATTTAATTTTAATTGCTCTTCTTGAAGCAGTTTTTTTTAGTCATGTGACTGGCACAGCACCAATCAGGGCTGGCCAGACACAGACTCATACTGTAGAAAGCATAAATCAGCAGAGTAATAGAAACCCCTCCCAAACATCTTTCTCTGCAGATGTCAAAGAACAGGGAAACATCACGTGACCACACAACAGTGCTGCAGAAATAAGGTATAAGAAATTAAAGGCATAGTTTTTTTTTTATCTAGAGAGCAACAAGCTTGCCAGCCAGTCAGGCAACTTGTATTTCAAATAAAGTGGCCCTTCAGGCTATAGGATGCAGAATTTTATTCTTAGGCATCTAAAGAACTAGAACATTGGTTAACAGAAGAAAATGCTGGGACTTTTTGATCTAAACTAAAAAATATAAACAGTTACGGTAAATGTTATTTTTGGCCTTGATTTACTAATTGGTAACATGAGATGCAACGTAATGGACTGAAGCTGTGTTCATTTCAAACTCTGATTGTAAAAATCAAAATTCCATATTTCCTGCATGTAATCAGATGTTTACAGAAACACAGGGACCTGTGGAAATGTTCACTGGAACTTGGACTGGGTGGGTATCTTTTCTCCGTTTGACGGAGTTCCGTGTCCCACCAGGACAGGACAGAACTCCACACACAGACGAGGAGTCACCTCCGATCACACAGGAGTGATTTGCCTGACTCCGAGCTGCTGGGGTGAGCTCTGCGGTTGCTGCTGGGGCTAAGCTCTTCCCCTGAGAACCTGTCAGGCCAAGTCCGGAAGTTCTGGACTCTCTGGCACACCGTACATTCCAACAGGAAGATCGGAAGACAACAGTTCCTGTCTGCAACGGATGAACAGGCTGCATGAACGCTCCCCCACACTGAGTCAGTGCGGCTATCTTAATCATTCACAGGCTCTGTTATTCATCTATAGAAGGCGTCAAATGGTAAGCTGTATAATGCTCCAATATATAGGAGGCATACTGAATATTGCTATCCACCGATTGTTTCCTTGTTAAAGATGTAAGCCTGTTATTTGATCTCTGCTAACAGCCTGCATTACAGGGATATCCCACTCCACACTCTGTTTGAATTAGAGCTAGTTTTCCTCCCAGCTAAAATCCGGATGGAACTTTTTCTTCAATCACCAGCACTTGCACTTTACTTAGGACCGAAGGGACAGTAATCAACCCACTCATACCCTTATTTAGGAACTGTATTATCTTATAGATCAGACCCGGGTCGCTGATACCTTTCTATATGTGTGCAAGGACTTGAGTGATTGATGTGTGCGGATTGCATCGGTGGCCACCAGTGCTATATAGGACCATTGTCCTATTTTTAAATTATGGTTTATGGATAGGTAATTTGTTCAATTGGGATAATTAATAAAGATATTTAGGCATATATCCGATTGTTCTTGCAGTGGACTGTCTTTTGGAGGTTCTTCCCTCCCCCCCTCTTTTTGTATATGCAATTTCGGTCCGTAGGACAACCATTTTCTGATTGTAGATCACCCATTGTCAGTTCCAACCAGTAAAGGATTAGTGGTATATAAGGGTATAATAATCAAGACGGGCAATCTATAGGCCGGCAATTTAGCCTTGGTTATACCCTAACCTAATTTGGATGATTTTAGTTGTCCCCCTCCCCCTGGTGTTCTTTCAACCCGGCAGTGTAGCCTTTCGGCTTTATGGTCAGGTCCCGACTGCTCATGCACAAAGTGCGCTGCGCTCTCTCACTGGCCCGGCAGAAGGGGAGGGAGAAGGAGGGGAACCGAGCTGCTGACAAAATTCGCCATGGCCCGGAAGTAGGGAAGAGTACCTGTCAAAACATGTGACACCAGGGGGGGGGAGTCAGATAAGCGGAAGTCCCACTTTTGGGTGGAACTCCTCTTTAATGGGGAAGGATTACTGTTGACTATTCCCAGTGAGAGAGATTCCTCTGGCTTCCTGTATCAGTGAATACCATTAGCAGGAAAGAAGTGAGAGGAAATTTCAATAATAATTCCCAATAACCCACAACTAAAGTTTGCACTAAAACTATAATATTTAAAAATATTATGGATATAAAATGTCAGCAAGGAAACAAAAATGTAAATAAGCAAATGTTAAGGGGCGTTAATTGAGTAAAGCCATATTAATAAAATGTGTTAGTCATATATGTCAATGATAAGTGCTTCTGACATTCATATTCAGTAGCTTAATCATTTCCAATAAAGCAATAAAGGTTATGACAGATTAATATTCATCTCATAAAGTGTTGTGCTAATTAGTCTATTCATTTTATGCATGTTAAGGTCAACTATACACTCAAGTTAAAGATACTGTACAGTGCTGCTTTATTTTTTAAATCATTTTTAATGTGTAAAATGTTTATCACTGAACACACCAGATAAAAAAAACAATAATTTGCTGTTCCTGCCAGAAATCAAGTGATTTCCTAACTTTCTACTGTGGATGACAGTGCTATACTTGCTGCATGAAAATCCCTGCATAAGTTCTGCTCTGTTTGACTGCTGTCAACACAGTGTCCTCTCCTCATTTCCATAACTCCTCCCCGATTTACAATTAGGGATGAGCCGAACACCCCCTGGTTCGGTTCGCACCAGAACATGCGAACAGACAAAACATTTGTGCGAACATGCGAACACTGTTAAAGTCTATGGGACACGAACATGAAAAATCAAAAGTGCTAATTTTAAAGGCTTATATGCAAGTCATTGCCATAAAAAGTGTATGGGGACCCAGGTACTGCCCCAGGGGACATGCATCAATGCAAAAAAAAGTTTTAAACACAACATTTTTTTTAGGAGCAGTGATTTTAACCACTTGCCAACCAGCCGCCACAGTTTTACTGCGGCAGAATGGCACAGCTGGGCGAAATGACCTTACCCTACGTCGCTTCACCCTGTGCCCACTAGGGGCGTGCGTGCGCCCGCTGTTCACCCACGGAGCCAAAGCGAGTGCAATCGCTTGTGGCACAATGAGAACCTTCTCTCCAAATGGCTCAGTTTGGCCAGGTGGCCCACTCTAGGAAGAGCCCTGGTGGTTCCAAACTTCTTCCTTTTGTGTATGATGGAGATCACTGTGCTCATTGGGACCTTCAATGCGGCAGACATTTTTCTGTACCCTTCCTCAGATCTGTGACTTGATACAATCCTGTCTTGGAGGTCTACAGACAATACCTTGGACTTCATGGCTTGGTTTGTGCTCCTACATGCCCTGTTAACTGTGGGACCTTATATAGACAGGTGTGTGCCTTTCCAAATCATGTCCAGTCAACTGAATTTACCACAGGTGGACGTTAATCTGGACTTAAATATTAAATAAAAGAACTTAAATAAATACTTAAATAATAAATAAATATTTAAATAAAAGAATGACATGTATGCTTCATTTGAATATTGAATTCCTTTGTGCGATTCTTCCAGATGTGTGCAGTAATCCACCATAAAACACATTCTGCACTTTTCCATCTGTACAAGAGTTGCTTGTAATAAAGACCAGTCACTGCTCCTCTCTCTCCTTGTTTAGAGCGACTGGTCTTGTCTCTACCCTCTCCTGTATTTTTATGCAGGCAACCTGTAGTGGATGGACTATCTGGATGTCTCCCCCAACTGGCTATATGCAGCACAGTGATTTTGTCACTACTACAATGGTGAATTTGGCTGTGCTGGGTGGTAGCTAGCCTGGCTAATTTGTAGTCTTTATGGATCAAATGGGTTTTCTTCTAATCCTGTTTCAGCTGTGGCGTCTCCCTTTTGTCAGTAGGTGGCCTTGTTGCCTTTGAGATTAGTATGGTGAGCTACAGTGAATTCAGGTTATGGATAAACATACTTTTTCTCAGCCAATCAGACTACTGCTATGCATGCTGGGAGAAGGTATTTATTTGGAGAGAGTCAGGTGATCTAGGTCTTCTCTGCCCAGACTGCAAACTGGATGGGTGTGTGTGGAACAGCTCCTGGCTACTAGGCATGAAGCCTGAGGCCTGTTAAGGGGCGTTAATTGAGTAAAGCCATATTAATAAAATGTGTTAGTCATATATGTCAATGATAAGTGCTTCTGACATTCATATTCAGTAGCTTAATCATTTCCAATAAAGCAATAAAGGTTATGACAGATTAATATTCATCTCATAAAGTGTTGTGTTAATTAGTCTATTCATTTTATGCATGTTAAAGAGGAGCTCCACCTTAAACAAAAAATATTAAAAGCCAGCAGCTACAAATACTGCAGCTGCTGACTTTTAATAAATGGACACTTACCTGTCCCAGGGTCCAGCGATGTCGGCAGCCGAAGCCGATCGATCGCTCGTCTCTCAGCTGCCCCCACCGCCATCCTCGGTCAGGGAATCAGGAAGTGAAGCGTTGCGGCTTCACTGCCCGGTTCCCTACTGCGCATTTGCGTGTCGCGCTGCGCGTCTACACTGGTCCCCGTTGTGTTGTGGGAACTGTGTGTTTCCCACAACACAACGGGGGGGGGGGGGGCGGGCATTTGCGGCTAGCTGTTCCTGGAAGTGGGTGCAGATACCTGTATTAGACAGGTATCTGCACCCCCCTGAAAAGTGCCAGTTGAGGGGGGAGGAATCCGATGAGCGGAAGTTCCACTTTAGGTTGGAACTCCGCTTTAAGTTCAACTATACACTCAAGTTAAAGATACTGTACAGTGCTGCTTTATTTTTTAAATCATTTTTAAGGTGTAAAATGTTTAAAATGTGATTGTAATTTTATTGCAGGGAAAGATGTATATTTTAGGTGCCGACATCACTGAACACACCAGATAATAAAAAACAATAAACCTAAAACATCAAATTGGCAGTGTAAGCAAAATTTAAAAAGTGCATCTCTGCAGTACATGCACATTTCCCTTTCTTTTTCCTTTCAATCATTGCTGTTCCTGCCAGAAATCAAGTGAGCTCCTGGCTGATAGGTCTATTTGAGGCCTATCCAGGTGTCCATGATTTCGCAGAGGAGAGCCTGCTCAATATTTGGAAACAATGCTGAAAGGGATGGAGTTCTAGAGATATAACAGAGGTGACTCTTCATGGACCGGGGACCCATGATGTGGCTGAGAGCTTCAAGAGAGAACTTATCCAAGAGAATTCTGTATGATGCTGTGAGCAAAGTTCAGTTACTGTAGGAGACAGCCTATTCTATAAAGTACAGATCGCTGGTCCCAGCTTAAAGGCTCTTTTTCCTGTATTGCTGTCTGCCTCATCTCACCATTTTTTGTCTAAGGAGTCGGCCTGTCTGCTGATCGTTACTATTTTTGACTAAGGGTGTCCTGTGTCTTACCCCTTTTTCCCACATTTTTCCTGTTGTGAGAAATAAACTTCTCTTTGTTCAAGCATAAAAGTGACTGGCTCCCATCTTTCTACCTTGTACACCATCCACCATGCCTAGTAACCTGCACGCTAAGGAGAAATGTCGGCCCTCCCTGTCTCTGGGGTCACCACCAGGCCCTTAGAGGTCGAGGAGACCGCTACACAGTATATTGCCAAAAGTATTGGGATGCCTGCCTTTACAAGCACATGAACTTTAATGGCATCCCAGTCTTAGTCCATAGGGTTCAATATTGAGTTGGCCCACCCTTTGCAGCTATAACAGCTTCAACTGTTCTGGGAAGGCTGTCCACAAGGTTTAGGTGTGTCTATGGGAATGTTTGACCATTCTTCCAGAAGCGCATTTGTGAGGTCAAGCACTGATGTGGATGAGAAGGCCTGTCTCGCAGTCTCCACTCTAATTCATCCCAAAAGTGTTCTCTCAGGTTGAGGTCAGGACTCTGTGCAGGCCAGTCAAGTTCCTCCACTCCAAACTAACTCATCCATGTCTTTATGGACCTTGCTTTGTGCGCTGATTCAAATCATTTGGTGGAGGGGGGATTATGGTGTGGGGTTGTTTTCAGGGATCAGCAAGCTGTCCGCGAGCTATCCTTGCAGTGTCTGCGGCCTTTTTTTAATAATAACTTGATTCACTCACTCACTGCTCTCTCCTCCTGTACATGTGTGCTGTAGATCTGGCTGGGGCGTGGTGCCGGCACCACCCACTCTAGTGGAGTCCTGCTGCGGAGTGATCTCTCTGTTGGAGGGAGGGACTGGGACTCTGTGCACTGGCCGCCTACCGCCCAGGCAGTGGTCGCCGGTCGCAGGAGAACCGTAGAACAGGACAGGACTGGACAGCAGCTCAAGCAGCCCAAGGAGCTGAGTGACTGACTCAGAGAGCAGAGAAAGTTTATGCGCAATCGGAGTGTTGTTCTGACTTCTGAAGGAGCAGGGACAGGAGGGAGGGACTGGCCTGGGACTCTGGGAGTCAATGCAGCCAGAGGCCACCTCAGAAGAAGGAGAACAGAGCCAAGGAGGAAGCAAGGAAGGAAGGTGCTGCTGGCCTGGGTACCTAGCTGGCACTACTGTATATCACCTAACCTAGCACTACTGTATATCACTCAACCTGCCACTATATCACCTAACCTGGCTCTATATCACCCTAACCTGGCACTACTGTAGATCACTTAACCTGGAACTGGTTACTCGCCACCAGTTGCCCCACCCAACCCCTACCCTGCCCAGCCCCTAATTTTGCTCCTAAACATGCCCTCCATCGCTAAATTATCGCTCCTCCATTGGAAAGTGCTCTGTCCTTGCCAGTGGCATCAGTGGCAGACATAGACACATCTAGGATCCTTCCATTCGAGGACAGGCAGGTTCACACAGCCACTTGGACTTGTTGATAGAGACTGGCTAACTGAGTCGTCAAACCTTGTGTAAGTTTTGCTAATTATTTTTCAATAAACTATTATTTTAACCATGGAATTTTAGAGGCTGTTATTCATTATGCAATCTGAGAGACTGTCAGTTTTCTCCCACATCTACACTGAGATATATACCTGGGTCTAAGCGCTTTATGGAACTTTGTTGCAGTTCTAGTGTACATAAACTCACACTTTAAAAAAAAACTTTTTTCTAGTCTGCGAGCCAAAAAAGTACAAGTGAACACACACTAGGGTATGTCAAATGGTCCCCTTCTAAAGAAAGGAGCCTTCCCTGACCCCCTTCATCCCAAGAGTGCAAGACTCCTGACAGGGGGTAAGGCACACTTGTGTCAACCTAGCCAAATGTCCTGGTGGATCCCTCTCCTCATAATCAGCCAAAGCCAACCAACAAGTACTAGGTATGGAGAGAGACCCTCCAAGGCAGAGGATGAAGGAACCTGATGGCCACGAGTTTTTTTGTTGAAAATATATACTTTATTTATATATAAAATATATTTTAACAAAAAGTGCTTTATTATGGTACATTCTCCCCTGTACTGCAATTCATGGCCACTAGAATGTCAAAAGTATTGGGACACCTGCCTTTACATGCACATGAACCACTTGCTGACCAGCCGCCGTCATTATACTGTGGCAGGTCGGCTCGTTCCCGCAAATCACCATAGGTGTATGTCGGCACTTACGTGCGCCCGCTGCACGGCGGAGGACCCGATGCGTGTGGCCGATGGCTGCAATGTCTGCCGGCAACCCGCGTTTGCAAGCACAAGAGCTAGAACGGAGATCTGTCAAGGTAAACAGACAGATCCCCGTTCTGACAGGTAAGGAGAGACAGATCTGCTGTTCCTAGTGATTAAGAACAGCAATATGTCTCCTCCAGTCAGTCCCATCCTCCCACATTTAGAAACACACACGAGGGAACACATTTAACCCCTTGATCACCCCCTAGTGTTGCCAGTGACATTTACACAGTAATCAGTGCATTTTTATAGCACTAATCACTGTATAAATGTCAATGGTCCCAAAAAAGTGTCAAAAGTGTCCGATCTGTCTGCCGCAATGTCGCAGTCCCGCTATTACTAGTAAAAAAATAAATAAATAAATAAAAATGGCATAAATCTATCCCCTATTTTGTAGATGCTATAAATTTTGTGCAAGGCTTATTGTGATTTTTTTTACCAAAGATATGTAGAAGAATATATATCGGCCTAAACTGATGAAGAAATTTGGTTTTATTTATATCAAAAAGCAAAAAATATTGTTTTTTTTTTTCAAAATTGTCGCACTTTTTGGTTTATAGTGCAAAAAATAAAAACAGCAGAGGTGATCAAATACCATCAAAAGAAAGTTCTATTTGTGAGAAAAAAAAGGACGTTCATTTTGTTTGGGTACAGCGTCAAATAACCGCGCAATTGTCAGTTAAAGTGACGCAGTGCCGTATCACAAAAAATGGCCTGGTCATTGAGGGGAAAATCTTCCGGTCTGTAAGTGGTTAATGGCATCCCAGTCTTAGTCCATAGGTTTCAATATTGAGTTGGCCCACCCTTTGCAGCTATAACAGCTTTACCTCTTCTGGGAAGGCTGTCTACAAGGTTTAGGAACTTGTCTATGAGAATGTTTGACCATTCTTTCAGAAGCGCATTCGTGAGGACAGGCACTGATGTTGGACGAGAAGTCCTGGCTGGCAGTCTCCGCTCTAATTCATCCCAAAGGTTTAGGTCAGGACTCTGTGCAGGCCAGTCAAGTTCCTCCACCCCAGACTCGCTCATCCATGTCTTTATGGACCTTGCTTTGTGCACTGGTGCGCAGTCATGTTGGAACAGGAAGGGGCCATCCCCAAACTGTTCCCACAAAATATTTATATAGAATATTTCAGAAAGAAACATACAATATTTTTATATGGATCTTAACAGTCTGGTTACACTTTCCTACAAACTATGACTGTATTTAGAGGGACACGGGGAGTCTTTACTAAAAGCCATGTTCCTGGAATGAGCTCAGAGGTAGCTGATGCTGCAGTAACAGCCAGCTGAGGACTGGAGACATCATATACATATTTACCAGCATATCATGGATCAACAAGTGATGTCCTAAAGCTTTTTTGAAGAATGATCACATCACAAAAGACATTTTGAAGCCACATAGGACCCCTTTGCCCTTCATTGCATGCCTGACAAAGAAGTTCTGCATGGCTCCATTGCACTGCCTGGCTCCAGTGTCCTTTGTGATGTGATAATTATTAAATAAAGCTTTTGATGATCCAAGATATGCTGGCAAATATGTACATTTACTGGAAGTCAGAGCCCAGAGATCCTTAGACTTTTGACTTTAGTTAGCCAGCTTTTATTAAATAGGGCCAATAAATGTCTAGGTTACAGATTCATGTAGTTTTTTTCTGGAAGATAAAATGGTATATCATAAACCATTATCTCTTAAAGGGGTTGTAAAGTCTTGTGGTTTTTCACCTTAATGCATTCTATGCATTAGGTAAAAAACTCATCTGTGCTGCAGCTGCCCTCAGGGCCCCCCCCCCCTCCTTTTTCTTACCTGACCCCAATCATTCTAGCGATGTGCGCTGTCTTGGGTCCTCATTGGATAGATTGATAGCAGCCGAAGACATTGGCTTTGCTGCTGTCAATCAATTTTAGTAACATGGGAGCCGGGCCGGGCCAAGTCCCGCTGTCTGTGTCAATGGACGCAGTAGCGGGACTAGTGAGTGCGCCCGCATGGGGACCCCCAGGGAAAGGGCTATTCATTGGGGCACCCAATGAAGAGGAGGAGCCAGGAGCGCTGCCGGGGCACCCCAGAAGAAGAAGATCGGCTGCTATGTGTAAAACCCTTGCACAGAGCAGGTAAGTATGACATGTTTGTTATTTAAAAAAAAAAAACCTTTACAATCACTTTAATGGCTGGCTCATATAAAGTCCTTATTTTACAACACTATGCTTAGAAAGGGAAAATACAGAACTTAGATACACAGTTAACACTGCGCAATCTGTAAAGAAAACACAGACATTCAGGTCTCTGAGCATTACATGGTTACTCCCCATTCATGGTAGAGTTGTAGAAAGCCAACGGGAAATTTGATTCTAGATAAAATGAGTGTGAACGGGAAATTAAAAGGGCATTAGTGTGTCATCTGCAAAAAAGCAATAAGAAAGCCCTGCAAGAAATTATTAGAATCTTTAACTTGTGTGTAGAGGATGTATATAGAGTAGACAATAACATGATGAGTAGAAGGATTTTGTGCATGATCCATCTGATATATAGTGGATATCTGTTCATCACTGGAAAAATATTATAATCAGAAAAATATTAAGTTTTCAATACTGCTAACTCCAGTCTAACAAAAACCATGTTAACTTTAAAGTAATTGATGTGAAGGTGGTAAAACGGACTATATAAACCAAGCTGATTGGCTAAATAAACTAAGCTGAATCAAGACGTGGCAATATTACTGTACCAACAAGTTTAATTACAAAAAAAATGTTATATGAATAATTTGTCTTGCTCACCTGTAAGGTTTAAAAGAACATTGTACTACATATTTTTAGATGCATTATACTGGAATAAGTGACAGTAAACTATTATAACTAAGGATGGGTGAACGATTCGGCCTGAACATGAGTTTGGGCCGAACATTGGCTGTTCGACAAATGACCACAATGCCGCCGCACAGTGCATTGAAAGCTCCGCCCAATCAGAGCACAGAGCACTGTCAGAGTCATGATTGGACGCTGGCTGTCATGATGATTGTATCCAATTATGGCTAATTGCTCTTAATCCCACCCCACACTATAAAAGTATTCATTCCAAAGTGGCCATTTGTAGTGTAATAGCGGCGTGGAGAGAGATAGAACAGGGCTCTGTTCAGTACTATTAGACAGTTAGTGTGCTATAGTGTTCTATTCTGATTCTATTGCCAGTGTAGAATATCAGTTTAGTGTGCATCTAGGGATAGTTCAGTGTGAGTGTAGTGTGACTATTCATCTGTACATTAGTGCAAATGTAGGGATAGTTCAGTCATTGTGAGTGAAGTGCGACCATTTATCTTTACATTAGTGTGAATGTAGGGATAGTTCAGTCAGTGTGAGTGTAGTGACTGTTTAAGACAGTATATTTTACATAGTTACATAGTTAGTAAGGTTGAATAAAGACACCAGTCCATCCAGTTCAACCTGAGTGAGTGTGGGTCTACAACCCTGACCCTTGTCCCTAACCCTGAACATCGCACACTCACATCAATCCCTACCCTCAATCCAAGGTCCCCATTCATATACTAGGGCCAATTTTGGACAGAAGCCAATTAACCTACCAGCATGTCTTTGGAGTGTGGGAGGAAACCGGAGTACCCGGAGGAAACCCACGCAGGCACAGGGAGAACATGCAAACTCCAGACAGGTAGTGTCGTGGTTGGGATTCGAACCAGCGACCCTTTTTTACTGCTAGGCGAGAGTGCTAACCACTGCACCACTGTGCCGACCGCAACAAAGTAACTTGTGTTACTGCAAGTTTAATGCCATATAGTTCTGTGCGTTACTGCAAGTTTAACACTGTATATTTAATTGTGTTACTGCAAGTTTAACGTCATATAGTTCTGTGCATTACTGCAAGTTTAACGGCGTATAGTTCTGTGCGTTACTGCAAGTTTAACACTGTATGCGTTACTGCAAGTTTAACGCCATATATTTCAATGCATTACTGCCAGTTTAATATATAACTGAAAAAGGAAGGCGCGTGGCTTAATGCATGAATCATTAAAAAAGTGTTTATTATAAACAAGTTACAAGTTAGATATAAACAGAGTAATACTACGTATTCGTACATATGAATAAAAAGCAATGTTAAACACTTGATGAATTGTTATAAAGTGATATCCACACAAGGGATGATCAAATGATGTCTAATGCGTTTCAAGGGTTTTCCTCTTCATCAGAGTCTTAGAGGGCCAAATATGGTCTGTGTGTTATAATATGTATAAATAGATACAGGAGGCTGGATGGGTAGTGTAGCCAGGGCCGGTGCTACCACTAGGCGAAGTAGGCAGCCGCCTAGGGCACACTACCGCCTAGGGCGCAGCCATGGCCTCTGTCTGCGTCTGTCCCCAGGCGTGTGTGAGCTGGCCCCTGTTCAGTGCCGGCCCGCTGTCCCGGGAAAACATCTACTGCGTGCCGCCAATGTCCCGCTGAGCGCCCGCTGTCACATCTCACACAGCGCCGCTCCGGGACTCCTTTGCTCCAGCGTGTCCCTCTGCTGCGATGCCGTGTGTCTGTGTGTGCAGCGGAGGGGCGGGGCTCGGTGGAGATCAGAGCATTGAGAGGTGCAGCATCTGTTAGCTGACCTCCCAGCCAGCGGGGACACCATGGAGCGGCTGGATGGCGGCGCTGGCAGGGAACACTTTATCAATACTGCCCGCCCAGCGCTGTGGAGATCCCTGGGGTGATGGTCGCTGTAGTGCAGAGGTAAGGAGGAGGATGGATCCTCCTCATCTACATCGAGAAGTGTGTGGGGGGTGGGAGGGTAAGTAATGCAGGAAATAGGAGTCAGGTGAGCCAGTGTATGTGTCAGATAGGTAGGTCTGTGTATGTGTCAGGTAGGTAGGTCTGTGTATGTGTCAGGTAGGTGGGTCAGTGTATGTGTCAGGTAGGTGGGTCAGTGTATGTGTCAGGTAGGTGGGTCAGTGTATGTGTCAGGTAGGTAGGTCAGTGTATGTGTCAGGTAGGTAGGTCAGGTAGGTGGGTCATTGTATGTGTCAGGTAGGTGGGTCAGTGTATGTGTCAGGTAGATAGGTCAGTGTATGTGTCAGGTAGGTGGTCAGTGTATATGTCAGGTAGGTGGTCAGTGTATATGTCAGGTGGGTAGGTCAGTGTATGTGTCAGGTAGGTAGGTCTGTATATGTGTCAGGTAGGTAGGTCTGTGTATGTGTCAGGTAGGTAGGTCTGTGTATGTGTCAGGTAGGTGGGTCAGTGTATGTGTCAGGTAGGTGGGTCAGTGTATGTGTCAGGTAGGTAGGTCAGGTAGGTGGGTCATTGTATGTGTCAGGTAGGTGGGTCAGTGTATGTGTCAGGTAGATAGGTCAGTGTATGTGTCAGGTAGGTGGTCAGTGTATGTGTCAGGTAGATAGGTCAGTGTATATGTCAGGTGGGTAGGTCAGTGTATGTGTCAGGTAGGTAGGTCAGTGTATGTGTCAGATAGGTAGGTCTGTGTATGTGTCAGGTAGGTGGTCAGTGTATATGTCAGGTGGGTAGGTCAGTGTATGTGTCAGGTAGGCAGGTAAGTGTATGTGTCAGATAGGTAGGTCTGTGTATGTGTCAGGTAGGTGGGTCATTGTATGTGTCAGGTAGGTGGTCAGTGTATGTGTCAGGTAGATAGGTCAGTGTATATGTCAGGTAGGTGGTCAGTGTATATGTCAGGTGGGTAGGTCAGTGTATGTGTCAGATAGGTAGGTCTGTGTATGTGTCAGGTAGGTGGGTCATTGTATGTGTCAGGTAGGTGGTCAGTGTATGTGTCAGGTAGATAGGTCAGTGTATATGTCAGGTAGGTGGTCAGTGTATATGTCAGGTGGGTAGGTCAGTGTATGTGTCAGGTAGGTAGGTCAGTGTATGTGTCAGGTAGGTGGGTCAGTGTATGTGTCAGGTAGGTCACATGTTACAAGGGCAGGGCAAAGGGGGTGGAGCCAAGGGGGCGGCAAAATGAGGTTTCGCCTAGGGTGTCAGAAATCCTTGCACCAGCCCTGAGTGTAGCATAACACTACATAGGTGGTGTAGCTTTGTGGGTGTATTCACCTTTGCTTTAGCAATTATCCTTCCACATCACAGCAGTCTAAATTAAAATAGACACCAAACAGATATACACAGAATTGCAGACGCTAATGTAAAGGTAAAAACATAGTGATAGATAGATAGATAGATAGATAGATAGATAGATAGATAGATAGATAGATAGATAGATAGATAGATAGATAGATAGATAGATAGATAGATAGATAGATACACATATATATAAATAAATACACATGCACACAACACATAATGTATAAAATATATATATATATATATGTAAACAATGTCACATAAACATATAAAAATTATGCGCATATACAAATATATGTTCATATGTACATTAAAATATAGCATCATCAGAAGCTTTTGTCTGAAAACATGCATGAAAGATTTGTATAGAGTATGCGCTGACACCATATACATACATAGTTGCAGACGTGGACCACTATGCCTAGGCCACTTGCAGATGCCTTCTTTAATGAGGTGCAATACATGTATAAATGGGTATACACACATACACACTCGCAAACTTATGTATGCAGAGCCAACCATATATACATATGTAAATGCACAACATTGCGTTGGAGGATAGATACATAACTCTATACTGGTATGAATGAGAGAACTGCCATATAGGTAATGGTATATATTTTAATGGAATAGGTTGTATTCGTGATGGTTGAAAAAGAAAACTGATTTGAGAAAAATGTGTGTATAAATGAAGTACTGTAGATAATGAAAATATTGGTGTTGGAAAATGTGCAAGCCAAACTCGCTACACAATGCTGCGTAGACGCCATATAACTAGTATGGACGGACCGCATCAGTAATGCTTGGTATAGCATGGGAACTAATCTAGCACCATGCAAAGGTTCATAGCACTGAGGTGTGATGGTAAAACAAAAGGAGGTAGAGGTAAATCAGACCTACCTCCGTGCCATATGAGAAGTGTATGTGAATAGGATCATCTGATTTTGTTGTTTTTGGTCTTGGGGACCTATAGACATAACATAGTGTAATGAGTAGAGGCTGAATGAAACCAGGAATACTAATAGAGTTAGAAATCTTCAAAAGCTCCAGGCTTTGACAGGAGTATAAAGAAGTGAATGAAATCATCCATGGCTGTGACCAAACCAATGATTGATTCTGGTATTGCAGCCTAAGATCTGTGACTGAGTGTCCACGTAGTTGCTGGGCTGTTCAGGGCGATCCACCTATGCTGTGGCTGTGTAGCATCTCCTGCTGACCTATGCTGCGTTGCACTCCGGAGCATTAGCACTCATATGTGGGTGCTTCTGTGACGTAGAGGTGTAGGGGTGAGCAGCTGCACAGTACGGCCGTGTGCCCCAATTCCCGGAAGTGCTTCCTCCGGTCATTGGAATACACACCTTCATTAGTACAGACAGTGGGAGTAATAAATTGCATCAGTACGCTTGCCTTTAACCACCTTCCCATGTTGTTTGTATTTGGTCCATGTTTTAGACACAGCCGACTGAACAACCAACATCTTGTGCAACATTGCGTGATGATTTACCCTCTTTAAGGAGTTTGATAATCCTCTCCTTTTTTTCAATTGACATCTCTGGTGTTGGAGACATGCTTCATGTCAGTCCACTTGTTGCAACAGCTCTCCAAGGTGTGATCACTCCTTTTTACCTACATACTAACAAGCAGATTTAATCTGATGCAGGTGTTATGCCCCGTACACACGGTCGGACTTTGTTCGGACATTCCGACAACAAAATCCATGGATTTTTTCCGACGGATGTTGGCTCAAACTTGTCTTGCATACACACGGTCACACAAAGTTGTCGGAAAATCCGATCGTTCTGAACGCGGTGACGTAAAACACGTACGTCGGAACTATAAACAGGGCAGTGGCCAATAGCTTTCATCTCTTTATTTATTCTGAGCATGCGTGGCACTTTGTCCGTCGGATTTGTGTACACACGATCGGAATTTCCGACAACCGATTTTGTTGTCGGAAAATTTTATATCCTGCTCTCAAACTTTGTGTGTCGGAAAATCCGATGGAAAATGTCCGATGGAGCCCACACACGGTCGGAATCTCCGACAACACGCTCCGATCGGACATTTTCCATCGGAAAATCCGACCGTGTGTACGGGGCATTAGTGTTTGTAATGAAAATTTACAGGGCGGTTCCATAATTTTTTCCTCAGAATTGAGTGATTCCATAATTTAACTGTTACTGGCCACCACAATTATTTTTCTTGATTTATTTTAGTGTTTCTTAAAGCCAGAAAGTTACCATTTGAAATGCCTTTAGTTTTTGGCCATGTCTGTGTCCTCCATCAGAATCTTTGTTGATGGCTTCAATGCCGAACACTTGCAGGCCCACTGGGTTCCAATTATGGCAGTCTTTGAAATGAGGTGGTACTGAGTAATTGTGTCTCTTTTTGCTTTTAGTGTTGGGGTTATTCCCATTGCCATTGATAATATTGCATTTATGTTCACTGAACCTCACCCTTAGTGGGCGTATAGTGCGTCCAACATAAAGAAGACCGCATTGACAAATGATACCATAGACCAAAAACGAGGTACCACAGTTAATAAATTGTCAAATTCAGTGACTGTGGCCAACCAGCCCCACCACATCTTTCTGCCAGTTTAATGCCATATAGTTCTGTGCGTTACTGCAATATTAACACCATATAGTTCTGTGCATTACTGCAAGTTTAACACCATATAGTTCTGTGCGTTACTGCAAGTTTATCGCTGTATATTTCTGTGCGTTACTGCAAGTTTAACGCCATATAGTTCTGTGCATTACTGCAAGTTTACCACTATATAGTTCCCTGTGTTACTGCAAGTTTAATGCCGTATAGTTCTGTGTGTTACTGCAAGTTTAACACCCTATATTTCATTGCGTTACTGCAAGTTTAACGCCATATAGTTCTGTGCGTTACTGCACGTTTGACGCAGTTTATTATAGTGTATCTGTAGAGTGTGTCTCTGTTGTGATTACTCAAATTAAAGTGCACCAAACACCACTTTCCATTGATTAAAGTGCATCCACGTACACATTTACACATCTTTATTACATTTTGTTATAAGCACACCCCATTCCCCCATCATGTCTGGGAGGACAGCAAGGAGAGGCAGATATTCCCAGGGGCACTGTAAGGGGGCCAGCAGCGTATGTGTCCACAGGCAAAGGTGGACGTGGTCAGTCCTCAGGCAGGGCATCATTTCCTCTGTTTAGTGATGTTGTCTGTGCTATCCAGCCACAGCATGCAGAGGAGGTGGTGGACTGGCTTACTAAATCGTCCTCATCCTCATCATCCTCCATCACCCAAGCAGAGACTAGTGTGTAGTCCCCTGCAGCTGCCAGAGTGGCAAAACCTGCCTCCCTGTCCACAGATATTCCTACCATAGCCCCAGCATCAGGCATGGAGGAGTCAGCGGAGTGATTTTAAACACAGCGTCAGCCACTTGCTCCTTGACAATGCACAGCCATTACTCGATTCAGATGTTGGTTCTGACTCTGAGATTGAGGGAGGCAGGAACTTGGGCCTACAGAGAGGGGAGAACACTGGTACACAAATTGGCAGTCATGTTCCCCCAGCCGCAGCGTATTGCCAAGTTGTCTGAGTCTCCAGTGGTAATGAGGATGGAGGAGATGATGGTGATGAGGTCACTGACTCGACTTGGGTGTCGGATAGAACAGAGGAGGAAAGTGAGGGTGAGGTACAACCCAAATGAGGCATCCATCATGGAAGAGTAAAGAGCAGCTTCTCTATTACATCACATTGTGGAGCTGTTATCTCTCAGCCCACTTCCCACATCTCAGCTGTCTGGGCTTTTTTTAGTACATGTGCAGCTGGTGGCACTGTTGGTATATGCAAACTTTGTCTCAAGTGCATCAAGTGTGGCAAAAACACCAACCATTTGGGTACCACATGCTTGACAAGGTATTTAACATTCCACCACTCAGTCCATTGGCAAGAGCACCTAAAAGCTACACAAAAGGGGCACAAATCTGCCCCTCCTTTTTACTCACCTCAGTCTGTCCCTGCTATACCTCATGACCTCTCAGCAGCCTCCACTGACAGGGATGATGGTATAGCGCAGGGTGTCCCAGGTCCTTGCAGCACATCTGCCAGTAGCACACCACCAACTGTAGACTATAGTCGGCAAATTCCTCTGCCCCATCTGCTGCAGCAGGAAAAAAGTAAAGTCCCTGCCACCCACATGGCCAGCGTCTAAATGCAAGCTTGTCAAAGCTGCTGGCTCTACAACTTCTGCCTTTCCACCTGGTGGATGCTGCCCCATTCTGTAAATTTGCAGAATGTGCTGTACCACAATGGCAGGTTCCCAGTCACCATTTCTTTTCACGTAAGGCCATTCCATCTCTCTGCCATCATGTGGAAGGCAATGTTGTGGCATCGTTGAGCAAGGCAGTCAGCCGCAAAGTCCACGTTACTGCTGACACGTGGTCCACAAGCATGGGCAGGGACAATATATTTAGTTCACAGCACACTGGGTAACTCTGCTTGCAACTCAGAAGGATACAGGACAGGACTCAGTGCTGCAGCTTGTTGTGCCCCCATGTCTCCATACAGCTGGTGATGATGCTAGATTCATCAGCTCTACTCCCTCCTCCTCCTCCATTCCCGCCTCTCCTGAATTGTCCTATGAACCTCAAGTACCCCCTAAGCGTTCAAAGGGCTATTCAATGAGTCAGGCTAAAAGCTGCCATGCAGTGCTTCAGCTGGTGTGTCTAGGGGACAGGAACCACAACAGAAAAGAGATTCTTTCAGCTCTGCAGGGACAGGCCTAGAGGTGGTTCACGTCACGCCAGCTGGAGCCAGGAATGGTGGTGTGTGATAATGGCACAAACCTCCTGTCCACCCTTATACAGGGAAAGTTGACACATGTGTCATGCCTGGCACTAGGGATGGGCCAAATATCCCCCAGTTCGGTTTGCACCAGAACACCGCGAACAGGCAAAAATTTCTAGCGAACATGCTAACCCTATTAAATTCTAAGGGACACAAACATGAAAAATAAAAAGTGCTCATTTTAAAGGCTTATATGCAAGTTATTGCCATAAAAAGTGTATGGGAACCCAGGTTCTGCCCTAGGGGACGTGTTTTTAATTTTGGTTCCCCTTAATATTTATACCAGACCCAAAGGGCCTGGTAATGGACTGGGGGGGGAACCCATGCCGTCTTTTTCAATGAGTTTTATCTATATTGCCGGGACCCGACAATTCATTACAGCCGCGATCAGTTTTGAATGGCTTTTTTCCTTTAGAAATGTCATTTTGCTGTGGTACTGTTTTAAACATGGGAAAACTGTGCCACTTTACAGGGATACTATAGACACCCCCCAGGCACAATATTTAAAGGAATATTTCATTTTTATTGTTTCACTTTAAGCATTATTAAAATCACTGCTCCCGAAAAAACATCTGTTTTTAAATTTTTTTTGCATTGATACATGTCCCCTGGGGGCAGGACCCGAGTCCACAAACACTTTTTATGACAATAACTTGCATATAAGCCTTTAAAATTAGCACCTTTTTTTTTAGACTTTAACGGTTTTCGTTTGTTCGCCCAAATGTTTTGCCTGTTCGGATGTTCTGGTGCAAACCGAACTGGGGGGGGGTTCGGCTCATCCTTGTTCTACAGATGGTTGGTACCAGGTACTGAGACTCCTTATCATTTAGAAATTTTTTTCTTGACTCCCCTTTTGACCATCCTCTCCAATTCTTCCTTAAGTTATGCAGTAGGATTCTCCCTTAAAATGTACTTCTATCCTCCAATAATCTATTCATTTCTTCCTTATAATCATTTTTGGACATTATTAAGATACCTCCCCCTTTGTCTGCTGGTCGAATAATTACGTCTCTCTGATCTCAATTTTATGGATTCCCTTGGACATATATATTGGGTTTTTATACTTTGTAATTTCCAAATCCTCTACATCTTCTGCTACCATTCTGTTGAATACATCAACAAAGCAGTTTTCATGGATCTGAGGATTGAAAACTGACTTGTTAAGGAGATTACTATGTATGATCTCTGGGTTGGTCACATAATTAGGCCTAATCTCTCCTTTTGTGGTTTGCATTACCATATATTTCTTAATATTTATCTTCCAAATAAATTTCTGTAAGTTAATATATGTGTCAAACTTATTCAGATTTTTTGATGGTGCAAATTTAAATCCTTGGTCTAAAACTCTCAATTCCTCTCTTTACAGGGGGATTTGGCTAATATCATAAATGCCCTCCCCTAATTCTCTCATCTTCTTTTGTTTCCTGTGTCCTCCTCGGCACCCCCTCTTCTTTCTGGTGTGTTTAGTTGTTGACACAGTCCTGGATTCTCTCGATATTCCATTTGGTTCCCCCATTTGTCTAAAAAAACATTCTGAGATGGTCCTGGTCTATAATCATCACTTAAAGGCTCATAGTAATTATGCGTAGGCACTGGGCTCTGATAAGCATAGTCCCTATCTTGATTAGGGTACCCATAATGGTTAAAGGGCGGTCTGCCCCTCCTGGGTGCACCCGGGGGCCCATCCCTTGCGTTACCTCTACGGTTACCCCTATGACCTCTCCCCCCTGGTGTTCTTGGGGGAGCATATTGAGGGTAATTTTGATATTCTTGTCTCCATTCTCCTCCTGGGGGTCACTCTTGATTTTCTTGACTCCAATTTCTTTCTATCGGTCCCGACTGATTGGGGGGTAGGACTGGTATAATGTTACCCTCCTGTATAGGGAGAGATTCCCTCTCTGGTGTGCTAGCCGCTGATACTGCTGCTGGTGCCTGCATTATATTTTGCCATTTTTACACCTGATTCATTTGAAAAATTTTTAACCTCCTTGGCGGTATGATTATTTCAGATTTTAGGTGCTGAAAGCGGTACCAATATTTTGCACAGAAATGTGGCGTTTTATATTGTAGGCCTGTAATTCTAAGGAATAATTCACTTAAATCTGTCCAAACCAGAATCTAGTAGACAACCCGGGTATGATAAAGTTTGAAAAACTAAATAAAAAATTATAATATAATAAATAACTATAAATAATTATAACAAATAATAATATAATAATAATAAAAATTATTCAATAATGTAATCAAATCAAAAACACTGAAATTTGCTCAGTTGCAGAATTGTCGCTTTCGTTACTTTTAGTATTTGGTGACGGATTTCCCCACAAATCACTATCGCTCAATTCTGCGAGTGATTCTAATTTATTATCGCTGTTTTCTAGCTGGTCTAAAACCACTTTTGATGTAAAGGGACAGTTTTGGTTGCTATGGACAATCTCCAGTTTCCAGGCAGAAAGAACAGTTTTTATAATATAAATCTGCATGCATGGCACAGTGCAGACCACTAGGGACAAAGGGGATGTGTAATTATTTGAAACAGTAATGTAATCTGTAAGATTACAGTATACTGTATCTGTACTGTGTTTTTTACTTTTTGAATTTGGCATCGAACTCCGTCCCCGTGCGTCACAACGCTCGCAGGGAACGGAGCTCGGCACTGTGAATCGAGCGAGACACGGTGGCTCGCCGATCACAGCAGGGAGACATCGCAGGATCCAGGGGACAAGGTAAGTAAACTCTTCCTGGATCCTGCTATGCAATCCCGAGTCTGGCTGGGGGATACAGCTTTTGGTATTGAAAATCTACCCAGAGCCAGACTCAGGAATACCGCCAGGGGGGGTTAAATCCCTTTGGTATTTGAAGGCCTTGCATTTTTTGGCCTCCAAATCAGCTTTCTCTAAATGTTTATTCACGTTACTAGTTAATTTCCCATAATAACATGTTTCTTTAAAAGGTTCTACTTTATCTCAAAGTGTTTGTATCTGCTCATCAATAAGTTGCATGTTCCTCTGTTTTCTCTTTGGTTGCTGGGAAACCAGTGGTCCCAGCAAAACAATGACTGGCATTACACTGGCAGCCTGAAGGTCTGGGCAGAAGTGCCCCGCAGGCTGTACCCAGACCGCCATTTAATGATGGCTGCTCTATATGGTTCCTGTGTGAAGGAGCCACTGACAACCAAAGAACAATCTTTCCGCACCTGTTTGACAGGTGCATATCATTAACATTTTTGACAGCAAGGCCAATTCTTGCTTTCATCAGGAGTGCCTCCATAGGGTTACGGTGGGATGGCGCCACAAACACCAAAAGAACAATTTTTCCACACCTGGTACAGAAGTAGAAATCCAAATGCTGTGGTAGAGACACCAGAATTTATCCAAAAAATCTTGTTCCCCTTGCACTACATTGTGGCCTCATCATACAGACTGGCTCCCCAAGCCGTTGCTTACAAAATAAAGAAAGCTTGCAGGGAAAAGGTCATTTTTTGGGCTTTATAAATGCACTTATTGCTGCAGCAGCTTCTACACACAGTACAGATGTGCCACTTTACAGGTGGACTAAGGGGACCCTCCAGGCAAGGAATTTTTCATTTTTATACTTTCACTTTAAACATCAATAACTTTTTTTCATTGATGCATGTCCCCCAGGGCAGTACCCGGACCCCCATAACCATTATATGCCCAATTACTTGCATATAAGCCTTCAAAATGGGCACTTTTCACATTTGGGCCCCATAGACTTCAATGGGATTTGTTATTCGGTTCCAAACTTTCCCGATGTTCCAAAGTTCTGGTGCGAACCGAACAAGGGGTCGTTTGATCCATCCCTAATTCTAACCAAGCCTGTATGATATCAAATTTACAAATATATCTCCAGTTTTTTTGGGTGGCCTGCTGTTTTTAAACAAGTAAATAATTTTAAAAGGTTAAGAAAAGGGTACATTTTTATTATCTACTTTAAGAAAGATACAATTTTATGTAAGAATTAATTGTCACTCACACACACAGCTCTCAGTCTCAGTATGTAACAAAGACAATTAATAATTTTGAAAAGATTTTTTCACTTTGAACTACAGGTTATATAATCAAAATTAATTAAACCCATGTAGTCTCCAGTTAAGAACACTTGGGTATAAGGTAGAGTCTTACAAATATGCAAATCTTAAATCGTTTGGTGACAGAACATTCTGTCTATATTAGGAAATAAAGCAAGTCTTATTTGCAGGTCCGCAACTAATAGGATAATTTGCACAACTGAGAAAATAAGCCTTTTCTATGCGCAATCATATAGAGCAACGTCACAAAATGTATTGGTCCACAAATATATTGGTGAATATCCATATGTATGTCATGGGATAGCTTTATGAAAAAGTAGGCTGTAAATCCCTACATTATGTATAAATACCATTTTTTTTAAAGCATATCAGGGTTGATTTACTAAAGGAAATAGACTAATCATTTTGCAAGGGGATTTTCCCCAGAGCTTTGTGAATGTGATGAAGCTTCACTTTTCAAAGAATACAATCAACCCAAGGAAAATTTATATATAGAGTTGTGTGAAAAAGTATTTGCCACCTTGCTGATTTTTTATTTTTTTGCATATTTCTCACACTTAAATTATTCAGCTTATTAAACAAATTTAAATATTACACAAACATAACCCAAGTTAATCCAACATGCAGTTTTTAAATTATTATTCCATTTATTAAGGGAAAAAAGCTGTTCAAACCTGCCTGGCCCTGTGTGAAAAAGTAATTGTCTCCTCCCATGCTGAATCATAAATGAACTGTGATTAACCACAATTTTTTGGAAAGCTGAGTTAAATTTCATTTGCCATACCCAGGCCTTATTACTGCCAGACCCGTTGAATCAAGAAATCACATAAATAGAAGCTGTCTGACAAAGTGAAGCACGCTAACAGATCACACAACAAATCACACAAATCCACACATCATGTCACAATCTAAAAAAATTCAAGAACAGATTAGAAACAAAGTAATGTACATGTATCGCTCTAGGAAGGGCTTCAAAGCCATTTCTAATGCTTCGGTGCTCCAGTGAACCACAGAGAGCGCCATTATCCACAAATGGAGATAATTTGGAACAGTGGCGAACCTTCCCAGGAGTGGCCGGTCTACAAAAATTACTCCAAGAGTATGACGACTAGGGATGAGCCGAACACCCCCCGTTTCGGTTCGCACCAGAACCTGCGAACTGACCGAAAATTCGCACAAACGTTAGAAGCCCACTAACGTCTATGGGACTCGAACGTTTGAAATCAAAAGTGCTAATTTTAAAGGCTAATTTGCATGGTATTGTCCTAAAAAGGGTTTGGGGACCCAGGTCCTGCCCCAGGGGACATATATCAATGCAAAAAAAGTTTTATAAAAGTCAGTTTTTTCAGGAGCAGTGATTTTAATGATGCTTAAAGTAAAAAAAAAAAAAATAAAAAAAGTGAAATATTCCTTTAAATATCGTACCTGGGGATTGTCTATAGTATGTCTGTAAAGTGGCGCATGTTTCCCGTGCTTAGAACAGTCCCTGCACAAAATGACATTTTTAAATATGGATTAAAATCAGTGAGACAAATGGCATGGGTACCCCCCAGTCCATTACTAGGCCCTGTGGGTCTTATATGGATATTAAGGGGAACTCCGAACCCAAATAAAAAAAAGGAAAGCTGTGGGGCCACCAGGCCCTATATACTCTGAACAGCAGTATACAGGTGGTGCAAACAAGACAGGGACTGTAGGTTTGTTGTTAAGTAGAATCTGTTTGTAATTTTGAACTGGAACATTTTTAACGTGTTTAGCTCCAGCAAAAAAATCTATTTTAAGCTTTTTGGAAAACATAGGGAAGGGTTATCACCCCTGTGATATTTGTTTTGCTGTCTGTGCTCCTCTTCAGAAGATTTCACCTCACTTTTTGTCCCAATGACAAATGTTTTTTGAAAAATTGGGGATTTTAGTAAAACAAGGATTGGTGATAAAGCATCAGTGGAGAAATGTTTTTCCCATATTAACTCTTACAGGAGAGAATTTCCCTTCCTAGGGATAGATTTCATCTCACTTCCTGTTGTCTCCTTCCCTTTGCAAGTAGGAGTCGTTTGTAAGTTGGATGTTTGAAAGTAGGGGCCTGCCCTATATACTCAGCAGAAATTTGGGCCTTAGGTGTTGGTGTTGCCACAACACTGAAAGCCCTCACAGGGCCCTACTGTGAAATATTAGATCAAGAATTGTAATTACATGCCCCTGTTGAACAGGGGCAGAAAAATTGGGCCTTTGGTGATGGTGGTGCTGGTGCCACAACATTATAAGTCCTCACAGTTACTCTTGGTGGGTGCTGGAACGGGCCCTGCTGTGAAATATTATATCAAGAATTGTAATTACATGCCCCTGTTGAACAGGGGCAGAAAAATTGGGCCTTTGGTGGTGGTGGTGCTGGTGCCACAACACTGTAAGTTCTCACAGTTACTCTTGGTGGGCGCAGAAACGGGCCCTGCTGTGAAATATTAGATCAAGAATTCTAATTACATTTCCCTGTTGAACAGGAGCAGAAAAATTGGACCTTAGGCACTGGTGCTGGTGCCACAACACTGCAACCCCTCACAGATACTGTAGTTGGAGCGCAGGAACGAACCCTGATGCAAAGAATTGCATCAAAAATTGTAATTACACGCCCCGTTAAACAGGGGCTGAAAAATTGGGCCTTAGGCACTGGTACTGGTGCCACAACACTGCAACTCCTCACAGATACTCTAGTTGGAGCGCAGGAACTAGCCCTGCTGCAAAGAATTGCATCCAAAATTGCAATTACACGCCCCTGTTAAACAGGGGCTGAAAAATTGGGCCTTAGGCACTGGTGCTGGTGCCACAACACTGCAACCCTTCACAGATACTCTAGATGGAGCGCAGGAACTAGCCCTGCTGCAAAGAATTGCATCAAAAATTGTAATTACACGCCCCCAGGGGCTGAAAAATTGGGTCTTAGGCACTGGTGGCGGCACCCAGAACCAAAAATGTTCTTACAAGCTATCAGCATGATCTTTGAGGAGGAAAAGGATAATTACTCAGCATAACAGGATAGTCACTCAGCATCAGCATAGGCAGTCTTTGAAGGGATCTGACATTTCCAAAAAAATTATTCGGTTACATCAGCATCAGGTGCTTGGTAGCTGGTGGTGATCCAAGACTGATTCATTTTTATGAAGGTCAGTCGATCGACCGAGTCGGTGGACAGGCGCACCCTGTGATCGGTTACAAAGCCTCCAGCAGCACTGAATGTGCATTCCCGAAAGAACACTGGATGCAGGACAGGCCAGTAGCTCAATTGCATACTATGCAAGCTCTGGCCAGTGATCCATCCTCAAGACTAGGGATGAGCCGAAGACACCCCTGTTTGGTTCGCACCAGAACATGCGAACAGGAAAAAAGTTCGTTCGAAAACGCGAACACCGTTAAAGTCTATGGGACTCGAACATGAATAATCAAAAGTGATAATTTTAAAGGCTTATATGCAAGTTATTGTCATAAAAAGTGTTTGGGGACCTTGGTCCTGCCCCAGGGGACATGGATCAATGCAAAAAAAAGTTTTAAAAACGGCTGTTTTTTCAGGAGCAGTGATTTTAATAATGCTTAAAGTCAAACAATAAAAGTGTAATATCCCTTTAAATTTCATAGCTGGGGGGTGTCTATAGTATACCTGTAAAGGGGCGCATGTTTCCCGTGTTTAGAACAGTCTAACAGCAAAATGACATTTCGAAGGAAAAAACCCATTTAAAACTACTCGCGGCTATTGCATTGCCGACAATACACATAAAAGTTCATTGATAAAAACGGCATGGGAATTCCCCACAGGGGAACCCCGAACCAAAATTTTTAAAAAAATTACGTGGGGGTCCCCCTAAATTCCATACCAGGCCCTTCAGGTCTGGTATGGATATTAAGGGGAACCCCTGCCAAAATTTTTTTTAAAAATGACGTGGGGTTCCCCCTTAATTTCATACCAGACCCTTCAGGTCTGGTATGGATTTTAAGGGGAACCCCGCGCCAAAAAAAAAAAAAACGGCGTGGGGTCCCCCCAAAAATCCATACCAGACCCTTATCCAAGCACGCAACCTGGCAGGCCGCAGGAAAAGAGGGGGGACGAGAGTGTGGGCCCCCCCTCCTGAACCGTACCAGGCCACATGCCCTCAACATTGGGAGGGTGCTTTGGGGTAGCCCCCCAAAACACCTTGTCCCCATGTTGATGAGGTCAATGGCCTCATCCCCACAACCCTGGCCGGTGGTTGTGGGGGTCTGCGGGCGGGGGGCTTATCGGACTCTGGAAGCCCCCTTTAACAAGGGGACCCCCAGATCCCCCCCCCCCTGTGTGAAATGGTAAGGGGGTACTTACCCCTACCATTTCACTAAAAAACTGTCAAAAATGTTAAAAATGACAAGAGACAGTTTTTGACAATTCCTTTATTTAAATGCTTCTTCTTTCTTCTATCTTCCTTCATCTTCTTCTGGTTCTTCTGGCTCTTCTGGTTCTTCCTCCGGCATTCTCGTCCAGCATCTCCTCCGCGGCGTCTTCTATCTTCTTCTCCTCGGGCCGCTCCGCACCCATGGCTCCCGCTCTTCTCTTCTTCTCTTCTTCCTTCTTCTTTTCTTCTCTTCTTCTCTTCTTCTATTTGTTCTCCGGGCCGCTCCGCACCCATGCTGGCATGGAGGGAGGCTCCCGCTGTGTGACGGCGTCTCCTCATCTAACGGTTCTTAAATATTAATATTAATATTAAATATATTAAAATTTGCACTTTTGATTTCTCCCATAGACTTTTAAAGGGTGTTCCGCGGCATTCGAATTTGCCGTGAACACCCCAAATTGTTCGCTGTTCGGCGAACTTGCGAACAGCCAATGTTCGAGTCGAACATGAGTTTGACTCGAACTCGAAGCTCATCCCTACTCAAGAACCAGTAACCCAGAGAATTTTCGGCGGGAAAGGTGTCCAAGTCAGATCTTGCCCCTAGGTATTCCTGCACCATGTAAAACAGATGCTGGCGATGGTTGCTGGAACCGATCATACGATGGCCACCTTCTCCACAGCTCCTTCTTTGACTGACCGAAGCCTCAGCAACACTTTGTCCAGGAACAGGAGTTTGTAACCTCCCAGTCTCTGGGAACGCGTTGCACAGACCTTTCTGCAAGGCCTCCCGAAGATGTTTCATCCTCTGCTCCCTCTGCGATGGCAAGAGAAGGTCCGCAACCCTACCCTTGTAACGTGGATCAAGGAGGGTTGCCAGCCAGTATTGATCCCTCTCCTTGATACCACGAATATGAGGATCCTTCCGCAGGCTTTGCAGGATCAGGGAGGCCATGCAGCGTAGGTTTGCTGAGGCATTCGGTCCGGAGTCCTCTGGGTCACTAAGGACGAAATGATCCGCAGCCACCTCCTCCCAGCCACGTACAAGTCCATGGGTTTCTTGAGACTGTAAATGATCCCTTAAAGACTGCTGCTGATGCTGAGTGCCAGGCTCCACCTCCATGCTGACACAATCCTCCTCCACCTCTGATTATGGCCCTCTGATCATGGCCCACTGGCGTGGGGAAAAAAACCAAGGTCCCCTGACCCTGTCCTGGTGCCATTGTCACATAGCTACTCATTGATGGCCCTCTGCTGCGTGTGCAGCCGCTGCAGCATGGCCAACGTTGAGTTCCACCTGGTGGGCATGTCACAGATTAGGCGGTTCTTGGGCAGGTTAAATTCCTTTTGGAGGTCTGCCAGCCAAGCACTGGCATTATATGACCAGTGGAAATGCACACAGACTTTCCTGGCCTGCCTCAGGACCTCAGGATTTGTCCCTGTCGGAGGGCGGAGAGGAGGTTGGTGCTATTGTCGCAAACCACCATTCCTGCCTTAAGTTGGCGTGGCATTAACCACCTCTGAACCTGCCCCTGCAGAGCTGACAGAACCTCTGCCCCAGTGTGGCTCCTTTCCCAAAGCACACCAGCTCATGCACCGCATGGCATCTTTTGGCCTGCGTACTTGCGTAGCCCCTTGAACGCCTACGGAGCACCGCTGGTTCAGAGGACAAAGCACAGGAAGAGGCCATGGAGGAAGAAGAGGAGGAAGAGGTGGAGGAGAGAGGTGTGTCAGAATCCCCAGTAGTGGCATTTTGGAGGCGTGGTAGCGGAACAACCTCCAACACTACTGCACCTTGTCCTGCATCCTTCCCAGCTGCCAGCAGAGTCACCCAACGTCCCTGTCCATGCCTGCTGGACCATGAGTGAGCAGTAATATGCACCTTACTGCTGACCGCCCTGTCCAGCGAGGCCAAGACATTGCCTTCCACGTGCCGGTAGAGAGCCAGAATCACCTTCCATGAGAAAAAGTGGTGTTTGGGAACCTGCCACTGAGGAACCGCACATTCCACAAACTCACGGAAGGGGGCAGAGTCTACCAACTGAAAAGTCAGCAGTTCAAGTGCTAGCAATTTTGCCAAGCTAGCATTCAACCACTGGGCATGTGGATGGCTGGGAGCGAACTTCTTTCTGTGGTGCAGCAGCTGGGGCAGGGAAATTTGCCTGGTACAATCTGACGTTGGTGTACCGATAGCAGATTGCCCACAAGTACTTGGCTGTGACACACCTAATACCACACCTTCTTTCCTCTCAGTGTAGGTCTCAGAGAGGACTGAAGGTATAGTGGGGTTGGAGATCCCAGCTGATGAGGAGCAAGGAGAGGTCCTCTTTGTTCTTTGGTGTGGGTCTTTTAGGTACGCTTGCCAACGAACTGCATGGCAGGTCAACATATGTCTGGTCAAGCACGTGGTGCCCAAGCGGGAGATGTTTTGGCCATGCGAGATATGCTTGAGAAATATGTTGCAAATAGCAGCGGTGCGATCTGATGCACTTGTCTCGTAAAAGGCCCACACCAAAGAACTTTTGGAATAACGCACAGAGACAGCAGCGCCCTGCACATGCAGAGCTCTGTGGTGTGATGCAGTCAGTGTGCTGCCCTTAGGCTGGCCCCTGGAAGGCATCCTGCCTCATTGGTGATGTGCCTCCTCCTCCTCCTCCTCTCTCCTATCAGGCACCCACGTTGAGTCAGTGACCTCATCATCCCCTCCCTCCTCATCACTGGAGCAAACCTGGCAAGTACTGTATGCTGCAGCAGGGGGAACATGACTGCCAGATTGCTGTCCTTCCTGGGCACCCCCTCTGTCCGTGCTCACGCTACTGCCTTCATCTAGCTCAGTATCAACATCAGAGCCTTCAAAACGCTGGGCATCCTCCTGGAGCATGTACCTAACACTGTGGTCAAACAGTTCGAGGGACTCCTCAGGAGGACATGGTGGGGCTAGGGAAGGAGGCACTGATGCCATTGAGCCAAGGGAAGAGGCCGCGTTGGCAGCTGCTTTGCCAGACAAAGTACCCTGAGCCTGGATGAGAAAGGATGAGGAGGATGAGGACAGCTTGGTCATCCACTCGAACAAGTCTTCCGCATGTTGTGGCTCAACATGGCCAGCTGCCAAAAAAAAGGCCAAGCGTGTCCCATGGCCACGTGCTGATGAGGATGCACCGTGTCCACGACCAGCACTGTTGCCTCTAGACAAAGCCCTCTTTTATTGGCTTGTGACTGTCAGCCTCTCCTTGTTGGCCTTCCAGACATACTATTGGCCTGCAGTGAGCTGCACAAAACTGGGATATATATATATATATATATATATATATATATATATATATATATATATATATATATATATATACCGATTATACTGCAGCTAACAGAATCAACTGCCGGCCTGTAGTATTATTAGTGTAATAACACCTGCACTTGTCTTCAGGTAGCTATACTGTAGGTGCAACTGTGCAGGGTACACAGTACAGTAACTGGAAATACATCAAGACCCTTCACAAGCACTTGGCTGCAGGTAGCTATACTGTAGGTGAGACTGTGTGGGGTACACAGTATAGTAACTAGAAATACTTCAATGAGCCTACACAAGCACCTGGCTGCAGGTAGCTTTACTGTAGGTGAGACTGTGCAGAGTACACAGTACAGTAGCTGGAAATACTTCAGTGAGCCTACACAAGCACCTGGCTGCAGGTAGCTTTACTGTAGGTGAGACTGTGTAGGGTACACATTACAGTAGCTGGAAATACTTAAATGAGCCTACACAAGCACCTGGCTGCAGGTTGCTATACTGTAGGTGAGACTGTGCAGGGTACACAGTACAGTAGCTAGAAATAATTCAATGAGCCTACACAAGCACCTGGCTGCAGGTTGCTATACTGTAGGTGAGACTGTGCAGGGTACACAGTACAGTAGCTGGAAATACTTCAATGAGCCTACACAAGCACCTGGCTGCAGGTTGCTATACTGTAGGTGAGACTGTGCAGGGTACACAGTACAGTAGCTAGAAATAATTCAATGAGCCTACACACGCACCTGGCTGCAAGTTGCTATACTGTAGGTGAGACTGTGCAGGGTACACAGTACAGTAGCTGGAAATACTTTAATGAGCCTACACAAGCACCTGGCTGCAAGTTGCTATACTGTAGGTGAGACTGTGCAGGGTACACAGTACAGTAGCTGGAAATACTTTAATGAGCCTACACAAGCACCTGGCTGCAGGTTGCTATACTGTAGGTGAGACTGTGCAAGGTACACAGTACAGTAGCTGGAAATACTTCAATGAGCCTACACAAGCACCTGGCTGCAGGTTGCTATACTGTAGGTGAGACTGTGCAGGGTACACAGTACAGTAGCTGTAAATACTGTAAAAACACCTGCCTGCCTGTCAGTATATTAGGAAGAGAAGAACAGGATCTAGCTAAACTGAATACAGTATATATATATATATATATATATATATATATATATATATATATATACACAACACCTGGGATGCATATATATACACAATACACTGTAACTGCAGCTAACTGACTCAACCTGCCTACTCTATCTAACTTAAATCAAATGACACTGTCTGTCTCTCTCTCTATCTGAACGCCGAAACACACTACACAGGGCCCCCGTGCAGGCGGCCTTATATAGTGTGGGGTGTGTACTAAACCCCCTGAGCCATAATTGGCCAAAGCCTCCTTGGCTTTGGCCAATTAAGGCTCTCTGTTCAGACGGCACTGTGATTGGCCAAGCATGCGGGTCATAGTGCATGCTTGGCCAATCATCAGCCAGCAATGCACTGCGATGCTGCAGTGAATTATGGGCCGTGACACGTCACTCGAATTTGGCATGAACGGCCCTTATCGTTCGTAATTCGGCGAACGACCGAACACACGGTGTTCAAGTCGAACATGGGTTGGACTTGAACACAAAGCTCATCCCTAATGACGACAACTCATCCAGGAGGTCATAAAAAAACGCAGAACAATATCTAAAGAACTGCAGGCCTCACTTGCCTCAGGTAAGATCAGTGTTCATGATTCAACAATAAGAAAGAAACTGGGCAAAAATGGCATCCATGGGAGAGTTCCAAGGCCAAAGCCACTTCTGACCTAAAAGAACACAAAGGCTCATCTCACATTTACCAAAAAACACCTTGATTATCCCCAAGTCTTTTAGGTAAAAAATATTCTGTGGACTGATGAGACAAAAATTTGACTTTGAAAGGTGTGCGTTCTGTTACATCTGGCATAAAACTAATACAGTATTTCATAACAAAAACATCCTACCAACAGTCAGACATGGTGGTGGTAGCGTGATGGTCTGGGGCTGCTTTGCAGCTTCAAGACCTGGATGACCTAAAGCTCAAGTGCACTTGGGCTATGCAGCAGGACAATGATCTGAAACACAACAGCAAGTCCACCTCCAAACAAAAGCAAAATGTAGATTTTGGAGTAGCTTAGTCAAAGCCCGGACTTAAATCCAATTGAGATGCTGTATCATGAGCTTACACAGGCCGTTTATGCTGGAAAACCCTCCAATGTGGCTGAATTAAAACAATTCTTCAAAGATGAGTGGGCCAAAATTGATCCACAGCAATGTGAAAGACTCATTACAAGTTATCGCAAACGCTTGATTGCAGTTGTTGCCGCCAAGGGTGGCAAACTAGTTATTAGGTTTAGGGGGCAATTAATTTTTTACATAAAGCCAGGCAGGTTTGGACAGCTTTTTTGTCTTAATAAATGAAACCATCTGTAATGTACCTGGTAGTTGAGCCTGACTGGTAGAAGGAGACCTCTCTTAAGCGCTGGTTCAGGAGCCGCTGGAAGTGGGAACAGTGGTCTCCTGAGCACAGTGGGTAGGAGGGCCTGATGCGGGTTCCAGCAGAAGCAGACACCTGGAACTGGAATGAAGTCCCTCAGGGATGGCTGAGCTGTGGATGCAGGTAACTGGTGCAGGCCGGTAGGTAGGCTGGTAGCCGGATGCGTAGACAGCAGCTGGATGCAAACAGGCAGGCTGGAGCAGCGTGACAGGACACAGGCAAGCAAGGTCAGACAGTCCGTATTTGGCAGGAGATCAGGCAGGATATCAACAGGAGGGATGATCCAAGGGTAGTCAGACAGGCAGGAGTTCAGCAACGAGTAGCAGAAGAAACAAGGTCAGACAAGCCGGGTCGGATAGGAGACTGGAGAATGGTCAGACGTAGCTGGGTCAATATCGAACAACAAGCAGGCAGATTCAGGAACTTTCAGGTGCAGAGCTGCAGACGAACAGCAGCTAACATGAGCACCTGTCACCCTTTTAAAGGCCCCTTGGCGCCAAACGGCGCTAGCGCGAACGGGCGCGCGCACGGGCGCGCGCGCACCCGCGAACGCGCGTACGGGCATTCGCGGGAGCGCTCCGGCGCCCCCTGGTGGGGATTTTGGCTGAATATGCTTGGAAATGATCCTTGAGGACCTACGTGCACGCAGATTCACCCGACGACTGCTGACATGCCCCTGACATTGCCCCCCCCCAACGGGCAGCCTCCGGATGCCCAGATGCGCCTTTTTTTCAGGATGGGTAGAGAAGTATGCATGAATTAAACGTTTGGCATGAATATTACAGTCAGGTTCCCATGAGTTGTTCTCCGGACCATACCCTTTCCACTTAATTAAAAACTGTACTTGCCCAGACCTCTTTCTGCAGTCAAGGATGGATTCCACTTCATATTCTTCATTGCCGTCCACCAGAACTGGTTCAGGGACCCTGGTGCCCCTATCAGGAAAAGGATCATCTACAGCAGGCTTTAAGAGTGATACGTGAAATACAGGATGTATCTTAAGTGAATCAGGTAAGCATAATTCATACGATACTTCGTTAATTTTCCTTTTCACAGGGAAAGGTCCAATAAATTTTGGGGCAAGTTTCTTGGAAGGACATGACAATCTGATATTATTAGTGGACAGCCATACCTTGTCGCCAGGTTGGAGGTTTAGATCTCCCCTTCTTTTCTCATCAAAGAACCTCTTATTATCCGCTTGCGCTTTGGATACCGCCTCCTGCAAGATCCGATTATTACGACTGAAGAACTGCACTGTGTCCTGGACCGCTGGAACTGAAGATTCTGAAAGACAATCTGGTAAAAAAGATGCATGAAACCCATAATTGGCAAAGAAAGGAGATTGACCGGTGGCAGAGTGACTGGCGTTATTGTACGCAAATTCTGCAAGTGGCAGCAAGGATACCCAATCATCTTGCACAAAAGATGTAAAACACCTAATGTATTGCTCCAGAGTTTGATTTGTCCTTTCAGTTTGCCCATTTGTTTGGGGATGGTATGCTGAGGACAGGGCTAGTTCAATCTTCAAGTTTTCACAAAGGGCTCTCCAAAAACGTGAAGTAAACTGCACCCCCCTATCAGACACTATATTTGCGGGAATCCCGTGTAATCTAACAATTTCCTTAATGAACACACGAGCTGTCTCTACAGCAGAAGGTGTTCCTTTTAGGGGCACAAAGTGGGCCATTTTGGATAGCCGGTCGACGACCACAAAGATCGCCGAACACCCCTCCGAATGTGGCAGTTCGACTATAAAGTCCATTGCTATCATTCTCCAGGGCCTATCTGGTATAGGCAATGGTCTTAGTAGACCCCACGCTCTGTTCCTGGGGGTTTTGTTCTGGATGCAGACAGAGCAGGAGTTGACATATTTCTTGCAAAATTCCTTTAAGTTAGGCCACCAAAAGGTGCGCTGCACCAGCTCAAGGGTCTTACGGACCCCAAAATGTCCTGCAAGTGGGTGGTCATGCAAAAGCGTCAGCACCTTGACTCTAACGTTCTCTGGCACGAAGATTTGACTTCCCCTCCATAATAGTCCATCTCGAGGTGTTAAGGAAGGCTCCTGAAGACTTGAAGGTTCTGGGGATGCTTCTCTAATCATGGATAGCAAATCTGTCTGAAGGAGAAGAAAACTGTTTGCCGGCAAAATAGTGTCAGGGACAGAAGAGTCCTTAGGATTATCAAACATGCGTGACAATGCGTCTGGTTTTGTATTCTTGGATCCTGGCCGGTAGGTGATGTGGAAGCAAAATCGTGTGAAAAATAGGGCCCAACGGGCCTGTCTGGGTTTTAGTCTTTTAGCAGATCTTAGATACTCCAGATTTTTGTGATCTGTATAAATCAGTACTGGATGGACTGCACCTTCAAGCAAGTATCTCCATTCTTCCAAGGCAGTCTTGATGGCAAGTAACTCCCGATCCCCCACATCATAGTTCCGCTCAGCTGGCGAAAGTTTTCTAGAGAAGTACCCAACAGGATGCATCAGATCTTTGTTGCCCTGACGTTGGGAAATAATAGCACCCACAGCTACTTCGGAGGCATCAACCTCTAGAATAAAAGGCAAAGATGGGTCTGGATGGCTAAGAATCGGAGCTGACGTGAAACGCCTTTTTAATTCTTCAAAGGCCTCCTGGGCCTCCTGGTTCCAGTGGAAACGAAGATTCTGCTTGGTTAGCTGTGTAATAGGGGAGATGATGGCAGAGAACCCCCTGATAAACTTCCTGTAAAAGTTCGCAAAGCCAACAAAGCGTTGTACGCCTTTCTTGTCCATGGGTGCTGGCCATTCTAACACAGCAGACACTTTCTGGGGATCCATTTTAATACCGGTTGGGGAGATGACCAACCCCAGAAACTGAATCTATTTTTGTTCAAATTCGCACTTCTCCGCTTTGGCGTACAATCTGTGCAAGCGGAGTCGTGCTAGGACTTTACGGACATGTTCCCTGTGTTGCTCAAGTGAACTGGAGAAGATAAGGATATCGTCCAGGTAAACAATTAAGAAGATGTCCAGGAAGTCTTTAAACACATCGTTGACCAGATGCTGAAATGTGGCAGGAGCATTGCAAAGGCCGAAGGGCATGACCAAATATTCGTAGTGCCCGAAACGGGTCCGGAAAGCCGTCTTCCATTCATCCCCGGCCCGAATGCGGACCAGGTTATAGGCCCCTCTCAGGTCTAATTTGGTGAAGATAATGGCGGTCCGTAATTTTTGAAACAGTTCTGGTATTAGGGGCAACGGATAACGGTTCTTGACCGTAACCTTGTTTAATTCACGATAATCCACGCAAGGGCGGAGCGTATGATCTTTCTTAGAGACAAAAAATATTCCCGCTCCTGCTGGTGAAGTGGACTGTCGAATGAAGCCTTTCTCTAGATTTTCATCGATGTAAACCTTGAGCGCCTCTTGTTCCTTTTCGGACAGAGGAAAGATGCGCCCAAAAGGGATCTCAGCTCCAGGAAGCAATTCAATTGGACAGTCATAGGGGCGATGGGGTGGCAGAGAATCTGCTCCCTTCTTGCTGAATACATCTGCAAAGTCCTGATAGACCTCTGGTACGTTTTGAAGCAGATCTGGGTCAGTGTCCATACATAGTAGGGTAGTAGCAGGATTAACAGGTTCAGGTAGGCAATGTCTTTGACAATAGGGTGACTGAAACTTGATCTCGCCCGTGGCCCAATTAACAAGAGGATTGTGGGCTTGAAGCCAGGGCATACCCAAAATGATTGGGAAAAGAGGTGATGAGATGACGTCCAAGATTAAGATCTCTCGGTGCTGGGATGAACAGATAGCAGATAGTGGAAGGGTTTCTTGAGAGACCTGCCCGGACTTTATACGGGACCCATCGGCCAGAAAAATTGAGAGTCTATGTGTCTTGTCTTTTAGCGGAAGTTCTTGCTGTGTGGCAAAGGTGGAGTCAACAAAACAGCTACATGCCCCGGAATCAACAATGGCGTTGACTTGAATTGTTCTTCCCTGGAGCTGTAATGAGAGAGGGAGAACAAGTTGAGTGGCATTGGCTGTTAAAGCAGACAAACTGGTTGGAGCTGAAGAAAAACACTTACGGATCTTCACTGGGCAGTTGTTCACGTAGTGGCCCGTTCCGCCACAATAGAGGCAAAGGTTCAGTTGGCGCCTGCGTGCCCGTTCTTCAGGGGTCAGAGTGGTACGCATAAGTCCAAGTTGCATGGGTTCAGGGACATCAGTTGCCTGGTTGACTGGACTTGGCCCGGCAGAAGGTAGATACCGAGAGGCAGGCAGCGGGGCTCTGGCAGTCATCCACATAGGCCGAGTTTGTTGGGCAGATCGTTCAGAGCGGCGCTCACGAAGGCGTCGGTCAATCTGCATAGTGATGGCAATGAGCTCTTCTAAGGTGTCAGGCATTCCTACTCGGGCAAGCTCATCCTTAAGACCCTCAGATAACCCCATGCGGAACTGGTGGCGTAGGGCTGCATTATTCCATTGAGTATCCGCGCTCCAGCGTCGAAAGTCCATGACATAGTCCTCGGCCGGTCTACGGCCTTGCTGGAGCGCGATCAAAGCTGCCTCAGCGGTGGCAGCCCGCTGAGGATCCTCATAAAGCTGGGCCATGGCTTCAAAAAAGGCAGGTAGGGTCTGAACCTGTATGGCGTTGGATTCAATCAAGCGATGGGCCCAGGTCTGGGGTTCCCCCTGCAGGAGGGATACAACAAACCCCACTTTGGTGGCTTCCAAAGAAAAAGTCCGTGGCTGTAGTCCAAAGTAAAGTTGACAAGCGCTGCGGAAGGCCACAAACTTAGTTCGGTCACCGGAAAACTTGTCAGGAACAGGTACTCTTGGTTCTGGTGGGAGCATGACCACTGAGGGTGGTGCAGCAGCCTGTACTGGAGCAGCTGCGGGTGCAGCGGCCACACCACCGGAACCACTGAGGTTTAACACTTGCCCTTCCAGTCTGTTATAACTGTCTTGTAGAGTCTTTACTGCTTGGGTGAGGGCCGCCAAGTGTGTGCAGATCTCCTGAATGGGAGAGGTCTCTCCTGCAGGCTCAGTCATGGCTGTTCGTACTGTAATGTACCTGGTAGTTGAGCCTGACTGGTAGAAGGAGACCTCTCTTAAGCGCTGGTTCAGGAGCCGCTGGAAGTGGGAACAGTGGTCTCCTGAGCACAGTGGGTAGGAGGGCCTGATGCGGGTTCCAGCAGAAGCAGACACCTGGAACTGGAATGAAGTCCCTCAGGGATGGCTGAGCTGTGGATGCAGGTAACTGGTGCAGGCCGGTAGGTAGGCTGGTAGCCGGATGCGTAGACAGCAGCTGGATGCAAACAGGCAGGCTGGAGCAGCGTGACAGGACACAGGCAAGCAAGGTCAGACAGTCCGTATTTGGCAGGAGATCAGGCAGGATATCAACAGGAGGGATGATCCAAGGGTAGTCAGACAGGCAGGAGTTCAGCAACGGGTAGCAGAAGAAACAAGGTCAGACAAGCCGGGTCGGATAGGAGACTGGAGAATGGTCAGACGTAGCTGGGTCAATATCGAACAACAAGCAGGCAGATTCAGGAACTTTCAGGTGCAGAGCTGCAGACGAACAGCAGCTAACATGAGCACCTGTCACCCTTTTAAAGGCCCCTTGGCGCCAAACAGCGCTAGCGCGAACGGGCGCGCGCACGGGCGCGCGCGCGCACCCGCGAACACGCGAACGCGCGTACGGGCATTCGCGGGAGCGCTCCGGCGCCCCCTGGTGGGGATTTTGGCTGAATATGCTTGGAAATGATCCTTGAGGACCTACGTGCACGCAGATTCACCCGACGACTGCTGACATGCCCCTGACACCATCATTTAAAAACTGTATTTTGTATTTACTGGGGGTATCTTTGTGTAATAATAAAATTTATTTGATGATCTGAGTCATAATCAAAGTTTTGGGACGCCTGCCTTTACATGCACATGAACTTTAATGGCATCCCAGTCTTAGTCCTTAGGGTTCAATAATAAAGCGGAGTTCCACACAAAAATGGAACTTCCGCTTTTTGGAACCCCCCCCCCTCCGGTGTCACATTTGGCACCTTTCAGGGGGGAGGGGGGTGCAGATACCTGTCTAAGACAGGTATTTGCACCCACTTCCGGCACGGACTCCCATGGGAGTCTACGCCTCTTCCCGTCCCCACCGCGCTGTCTCCTGGGAAACACACAGCTCCCAGGAGAGAGCGGGGACCACCTGGGACGCGCAGCACGACTCGCGCATGCGCAGTAGAGAACCGGGAAGTGAAGCCGCAACGCTTCACTTCCTGATTCCCTCACCTAGGATGGCGGCGGCAGCTGCCGAGAACCGAGCGGGTTCTCGGCGTCGCCTGCCGACATCGCTGGACCCTGGGACAGGTAAGTGGCCATGTATTAAAAGTCAGCAGCTGCAGTATTTGTAGGTGCTGGCTTTAAATATTTTTTTTTTTTGGCGATGTGGGTGGACCCCCGCTTTAAGTTGGCCCACCCTTTGCAGCTATAACAGCTTCAACTCTTCTGGGAAGGCTGTCTAAAAGGTTTAGCAGCGTGTCTATGGGAATGTTGACCATTCTTCCAGAAGCGCATTTGTGAGTTCAGGAACTGGTGTGGATGAGAAAGCCTGGCTCGCAGACTCCGCTCTCCACCCCATACTTTCTCATCCATGTTTTTATGGATCTTGCTTTGTGCACTGGTGCGTAGTCATGTTGGAACAGGAGGGATCAACCCCAAACTGTTCCCACAAAGTTGGGAGTATGGAATTGTCCACAATGTCTTGGTATGCTGATTCCTTAAGAGTTCCCTTTACTGGAACTAAGGGGCCAAATCCAACCCCTGAAAATTAACCCCACACCATAATCCTCCCCTCCACTAAATGATTTGGACCAGTGCACAAGGCAAGTTCCATAGAGACATGGATGAGCGAGTTTGGGGTGGAGGAACTTGACTGGCCTGCACAGAATCCTGACCTCAACCCGATAGAACACCTTTGGGATGAATTATAGCGGTGACTAGGAGCCAGGCCTTCTCATCTACATCAGTGCCTGACCTCACAAATGCGCTTCTGGAAGAATAATCAAACATTCCCATAGACACACTCCTAAACCTTGTGGATAGCCTTCCCAGAAGAGTTGAAGTTGTTAAAGCTGCAAAGGGTGGGCCAAATCAATCTCAAACTCTATGTACTAAGACCGGGATGCCATTAAAGTTCATGGGCGTGTAAAGGCAGGCATTCCAATACTTTTGCTAATAAAGTGTAATTTAATGATGGAGGTCAGCAGAGCTTCACCTCATTAACTAAGCTCTAGGGAAAATTCCCTTGGAGAATGTAACTTCACTTGCAAAGTTAACAGTTTATTTGCCTTTAGTAAATCAACCCAATAGTGTAATAGAAGGAATGTTCCATGGACAAATTACATTTAACTTTGCCACTGGAGGACACTACTGTTTACTTAAAGCATTTGTTAATACCCCAAAAAAAGGATCCTGTTCCCTTAAAGCATGTTATACAGCACAGTGCTTGTGCTGTGCATTTTGGCCCCCTGTATCACCTGAAATACCTAGTTAATCCTGCCAGTTTATACCCTCACCTCTGTATGCTGACCCTGATATATCAGAGCTCTGACAAAGTGGTCAGTGTACGTGCCTCCGTCATACGCTGCTATCTGCATCTCTCCTCTGTCTCCCTCTGTCCTACTCCCCCCTCCCTGCCTGTCAGCTCTCACTAGCACCACTCTGCTCCTCTACCCACTGCTTCAAAACTAACTGATCATTATATCATCCCCTCTGTCACATAAGAAGTCCTAGTGCCTGTGCTTTATATATTAAAAAAAGCCGATTTCTTTCTGTTTTAACAGCATCTCCCAGTGATCACATGACTCCAGGCTCTCTGCTCCTCTCCTCCCCACCTCTCTGGCTGACGTCAGCAGGGGAATCTCGGCCCGGCCCGCTGGAGATATCAAATGGGGAGAGCAGAGAGCCTGGAGTCACGTGATCGCTGGGAGATGCTGTTAAAACAGGAAGAAATCAGCATTTTTTTTTTTATAAAGCACAGGCACTAGGATACAGGTTTTTTTGTGACAGAGAGGATGATATAATGATCAGTTGGTGGCTTAACTACCAATTTAACTATTTTCAGTGACGATTGCTAAATTATATAGAAACAAGATGCTTTAAAATACCCCATAAAACCTTTTTTGCTTATAATGAATAAAATAATTTTGGATTAATTTATTTTAGACCCCATTGCTATGGATTTGAAATTACTTAATCCAGACATGCGTCCTGCAAGGCCCATGCATTTCAAAACTAGTGTATTATTTAGCTGAAAACTCATTGAAAACTATATTACTATTTTGTAGGATATTTTCAAATTACTTTCCAAATTCTAGAGTATGGGATCTTAATGTATCATGCTTTTACTAGTGTGTTAATAATTGCATAAACCTTTGATTCATTGGTAGCTGCTTGTTTTGTATCTAAGATTGATTTCTTATCAAATAAAGTTATTAGTCATTTTTCATAGCATTGATTTCTTAGTACAGTGATGCTTTGAAGAAGTAGTTGTTGTTTTATGTTGTGTCGGGAGACTTCTCCATGTTTGGAAAATGACAAAAAAAGTGAGCATCCCTGTTTACAAAATTATTTACTTGACATATCACATGCCAATGATGTTCATCAATATTCTATTTAGTTGTCCATTGCTGTATAAATCAAAATAATGATGCTAACAGGGACTACTTTATGAATATACTATTGGCACTAAAAAAGTCTTTAGAAGTATATTATTCAGTGTGGCTTCGGTATGCATGTGTGTACTTATAAAATATGTATACCTTTGTTTTACTTTACTTTACAGACATACAGAAAGCTTTGAAAAGTACTATAGTTGACACTAAAAATTAGAGAATTGGTTCACCCAAACTACTAAACTACTAGTGGATAATTTTGCTCCCCCTCTTCTACTTAAGTCAATCAATCAATAACACTAGTCAATAATACTACTTTATCTCTAGATTATAAAATGTCAGCACAAGAAATCTGCTTTCTGCCTTTTAGTCCAAAAATGAAAAAGCCAAAGGGGATTACCTATCTATTCATCATCAATCAAATAAGTAATTATATTGATATTGATACATAGACAGCTGAAGTTGTATTATGTTTTTCTTATAAAAACTACATTTAGCCCCACCCTACTGTCACCAAGCCTCCCTATTGGACACTATGGGGTATGCATTTTGCAAGTGTGGTTGCACTCATTTTCCCCCCGAGCTTAGTGAAGGTGGTGGTACACATGATTGAATGATGGAAATCAGCAGAGCTTTACCACATTCACTAAGCTGTGGGGAAAATGAGCGCAACTGCACTTGCAAAGTGCACAGTCTATTTGACTTTAGTAAATCCACCCTTATGTCAACTCATCACATTAAGGGTTGAAAGAGGGTTGAAAGATTCAGAAGGTAGGAGAAGTTTTGCAAGACATAACTCTTATGCCACATACAGACAATAGGAATTTCTGACAACAAATGTTCGATGTGAGCTTGTTGTCGGAAATTCCGACCGTGTGTAGGCTCCATCTGACATTTGTTGTCGGAATTTCCAACAACAAAAATTTGAGAGCTGGTTCTCCAATTTTTTCTAACAAGAAAGTCCAAAATTCCGATTGTGTGTACACAATTCCGACGCACAAAATTTCACGCATGCTCGGAATCAAGCAGAAGAGCCGCACTGGCTATTGATCTTCATTTTTCTCGGCTCGTCGTACGTATTGTATGTCACCACATTCTTGACGTTCAGAATTTCCGACAATATTTGTGCGACCGTGTGTATGTAAGACAAGTTTCAGCCAACATCCGTCAGAAATAAATCCATGGTTTGGTTGTCGGAATTCCGATCGTCTGTACGCGGCATTTCAGGAAAACTAGCGTAAGGTGGCTACATCTGTGACTCTATAGAACATTTTGGCATGCTTATAAGGTGTACTCTCCATTCACTGTGGTTTTAAAGCATTACTTGAACTTTCCTGAACACATACCCTGTTTCCCCGAAAATAAGACCTAGCGTAAATGTTGGTGATGGCTGCAATATAAGCCCTACCCCCCAAATAAGCCCTAGTTAAAGTCCTTGTAGGTCTTATTTTCAGGGTTGGGCTTATTTTCAGGGAAACAGGGTAGTGCTTATTTGGGGGGTAGGGCTTATATTGCAGCCATCACCGACAATCACGCTAGGTCTTATTTTCGGGGAAACAGGGTAGGTTTAATCAAAGCAAGGTTAGTAGTTACTGCAATCATTGTAAGTGTCACGCAAGTTTATATGTTCTTTTTTATTTTTATTTTTAGTGAAGTTACTACTTTACTTTGGTATGGAGCTAATTTGGAGGTTTCAATTTAGCTCAAGAGAAGGTCACCACACATTTTTTGAGGTAGAAATGGCAGAATCCCTATGAGCTTGTAAACACTTTATTGTGCCATCAATTTACCTTCAGAAGTCCAACCACTACAGATTACTGTAGCTAAGGAAAAATATGCTAAGATGCATAATATATTTACAACCAACAAGATGAGAAAAATAGGTAACATCATCTATAGTATTTATTTTTTGCTTGAGAGGAAGAAAATTGTTAGCAAATAAATACATTTAGAGAAAAGACTAAGAAATCTTTTTTTCAATGTTTTCACCCAAGATTAACACAACCTTCAGCCAAGAACTGCTGCTTTAAATACCATTTACCAAACGCTCGCTACAGGTGAACCACTCACTGTAATTCGAAGGATAGTTCCCCTTTCTGTACATTGTTACATGTTACACCCATATTTACAGTGTAACATGTAACATGTTCAGCGACCTCCACCAGCACTGCCAATCCCTCCACCTCATTGTGACAGCAGGAGATGGATCACAATTTGAAAACAGTGTGGCTGTGTGGGCAGAGCTCTTTGAATGAATGAACTACAAGTACTGTCTGCCATTGTGACAGATGGCTTGTGGTTGTCAATGTACTGCGAGGGTACCAATCAGTCCTCTAGTAGTTCATTGTTTCTTCCTGCTCTCCAGTAACTGTCTGCCTGTATAGGAGGTGCGAATAGACAGCTTTACTGAGAGTCTGCAAGAGCCAGGCATTGCACCCACAATCTGCTCATCATGAGTGCAATGTTCTGCAGGCTCCTAAAAAAAATCAAATTTTTTTTAGCCGCAAAATATGTGCGTTTATTTATTTATTTTTATTTTTAGCCTTCAAAACACACGCAACAGGAAGATTCACCTGCCGTGAATGCCTTGTGAATGTCACATTCAATGCTTTATGAATTTACCCATAAGCCATGAGTTAAAGAGCTCAGCTAAATGAGTGAGAGGCACAAGTATTATTTCAAAATTGTTTACATGTCAAACAAAGCTTATGTTCTGCTACTGCGTGTGACAATATTCAATCTATGATTCAAGCCACTAAACAGGAGCTAATAGTTGTATTAACTGATAGTGGTATGTAAATGAATTCAGTATTCTAGATTACACTAAATGTTTAGTACAAGAATACTCTACTTTAATTTTTTCCTTTGTTCTTCTTTTTTTTTACACATTGGGGTTGATTTACTAAAGGCAAATCCACTTTGCACTACAAGTGCACTGCAAGTGCGCTTGGAAGTGCAGTCGCTTTAGATCTGAGGGGAAGATCTGAAATGAAGGGAAGCTCTGATGATTTTATCATCCAATCATGTACAAGCAAAAATGCTGTTTTTTTATTTTCCTTGCATGTCCCCCTCAGCTCTACAGTGACTACACTTCCAAGTGCACTTCAAAGTGCATTTGCATTGCACTTGTAGTGCAAAGTGGATTTGTCTTTAGTAAATAAACCCCCATGTGTCACATCATTTTACTTTATAACTATACTATTTAAATATGTTTTTGGCAGGAAATTTTTATTTAGTTGTTTGGCTAAACCATTTTAATTTGATTACTTGCAACAATAAATATATTATATTGTACCATTTTACTATTAATTCTGATACAAAATGGCATTGTTGCACAATATAGAGTACCCTATGGAAATTGTGCTGACTAATATGCTAGCTGTGCTTTTTGATTGAATAGTGGATGTTTTCAACCCGTCTGCTTTCCATCAGGGATTATTTTATGACTAAACACAATCATGCAAGAAACACAGCAGAGTCATTGCAACTCCCAACTGCTTTTGTCATTTGTATTTCCATAATGAAAGCCTCCTGGTTCAGCAAATTGGTTTAGCATGGACACATCCTTTTCCAGTAAACACAGCGCAGTCTATCACTTTTAGAAAGTACAAATGTTTGCTTAGCACTGTACCCTTATCTGACCTTTACCAGGGTTTTATATTATTTAATGCGTTTTGTTTATGTGTGCCTTGAGAATACAGCAACATTCTGAATTATGTGCTTCCCTTCCTCAGTGGTACTTTTATGTTTTTACACAGTTAACACTTCTGGCTGTTAGCCCTCAGTGGTAACATTCTCATGAGCGATATTTTACAAGCTTCACTTGCATACAGAATTAAACATGAATATAGTGAGTTAGACATGCTGAGTCTGAATGCAAGTTAAAATATGCATTGTGAAAGATACTGTTCCCTTTACAGCATGCAACCACAATGTACTGTATTTACTTTCTAAAATCTCCTGCTATGATCTGGTAAATTAATTGTTCTTACAATTTTTTTATGTACATTTAAAGTAATCCCACTGCCAAAGGCTTCAGTAGTTGTGTTTGCTGTTCCTTCTAGGTTTTGTTATATCTGCTACCCTAGACAGTGAGATACATTGTGATTATGCTGTTATTCATTATTTGCACCAGCAATCTGTTTCCCTAAAGTCCACAATACCAGACCAGAAGTCAACTGTGGGTCAAAAGTCATTGTTGGAAATGTGTTTTTTGCATTGCCTTGAAAGGTGCAGCTTGAGATAAAATCTTCATTAAGTCTTGTTGCAAAGAAACAGCGCACAAGCAAGAGGCTGAAACACATGCATATTTTATGTTTGGGCTTTCCACTTATATATTTGTGCTCTTACTACTTCCCAAGTGTATGTGTTAATACACTACATCCAGTGGCCTGTTTTTGTAGAAAGTAGAATATTTCCTCTTAATCAGTTACCTTGTAACAATACTGAATAAAGTGATGTAATATGAGAGCTGGCAACCACAGTCTGACTAAATACAACATGGCTGCCTTATATTCAGATGGTTGCACTGCTTCGGGACATAAAGGATAAGACAAATGCATCAGTAATTTGTAAAAACATCCCTAGGCTGGGTATTATGTTTAGGTGACCTTTTTTGATTTTGTAACTGTATTAGTATCATGCTACAGGTATCAAAATTTCATCAAATATATCTAAGTTTAACCCATTAGCATTTTGGAAAACAACCGTAAAAGTACTTTAAAGTCAATCAATATAAGTTTGACTTTTGGCTTGGCAATCCACAGATAATATCCTTTATTAAATCTGTTGCCTTTTCTTGCAGCTTCTTTCTGCATTTCAGTGATATATAGCAGCTACTGGATCTGTTGCCTTTTCTTACAGCATCTTTCTGCATTTCAGTGATATACAGTGCATCCGGGAAAGTATTCACAGCACTTCACTTCTTCCACATTTTATTATGTTGCAGCCTTATTTCAAAATTGATTAAATTCATTATTTTTCTCAAAATTCTACAAACAATATCCCATAATGACAACGTGAAAGAAGTTTGTTTGAAATCTTTGCAAATTTATTAAAATAAATAAATAAATACATAAATAAATCACATTTACATAAGTATTCACAGTCTTTGCTATGACACTCAAAATTGAGCTCAGGTGCATCCTGTTTCCACTGATTATCATTGAGATGTTTTTACAACTTGATTGAAGTCCACCTGTGGTAAATTCAGTTGATTGGACATGATTTGGAAAGGCGCACATCTGTTTATAGAATGTCCCACAGTTAACAGTGCATGTCAGTGCACAAACCAAGCCATGAATTCCAAGGAATTGTCTATAGACCTCCTAGACAGGATTGTATTGAGGCACAGATCTGGGTAAAGGGAACAGAAAAATTTCTGAAGCATTGAATGTCTCATTGAGCACAGTGGCCTCCATCGTCCATAAATGGAAGAAGTTTGGAACCACCAGGCCACTGAGCGACTGGAGGAAAAGGGCCTTATTCAGGGAAGTGACCAAGAACCCGATGGTCACTCTGACAAAGCTCCAGCGTTTCTCTGTGGAGAGAGGAGAACCTTCCAGAAGAACAACCACCTCTGCAGCACTTCACCAATCAGGTCTGTATGGTAAAGGGGCCAGACAGAAGCCACTGCTCAGTAAAAGGCACATGACAGCCCACCTGGAGTTTGCAAAAGGCACCTGAAGAACTCTCAGACTGTAAGAAACAAAATTCTCTAGTCTGATGAAACAAAGATTGAACTCTCTGGCATGAATGGCAAGCGTCATGTCTGAAGGAAACCAGGCACTCCTCCTCACCTAGCCAATGCCATCCCTACAGTGAAGCATGGTGGTGGCAGCATTATGCTGTGGGGATGTTATAAAGCGGCAGAGCCTGAGAAATTAGTCAGGATTGAGGGAAAGATGAATGCAGCAATGTACAGAGTCATCTTTGATGAAAACATGCTCCAGAATGCTTTGGACCTCAGACTGGGTTCATCTTCCAACAGGACAATTACCCTAAGCACACAACCAAAATAACAAAGAAGTGGCTATGAGACCTATGAGAAAACTCTGTGAATGTCCTTGAGTGGCCCAACCAGAGCCCAGATTTGAACCCGATTGAACATCTCTGGAGAGATCAGAAAATGAATGTGTACCAATGATCCCCATATAACCTGATGGAGCTTGAGAGGTCCTGCAAAGCAGAATGGGAGAAACTGCCCAAAAATAGGTGTGCAAAGCTTGTAGCATCATACTCAAAAATACTTGAGGCAGTAATTGGTGCCAAAGATGATTCAACAAAGTATTGAGCATAGGCTGTGAATACTTATGTACAGTACATGGGATTTTTTTGTTTTTAATTTTTAATAAATTTGCAAAGATTTCAAACAAACTTCTTTCACATTGTCTTTATGGGGTATTGTTTGTAGAATTTGAGTAAAATAATGAATTTAATCCATTTTGGAATAAGGCTGTAACATAACAAAATGTGGAAAAAGTAAAGCACTGTGAATACTTTTTCGGATGCTTTGTATAGCAGCTATTGAATCTGTTGGCTTTTCTTGCAATTTCTTTCTGCATTTTAGTGATATATACTAACTATGTGTTGTAACGTAGAGCAAAAAAAAATAAATTATAAGCACTCCAAAGTGAACTGATAAAACTGTTGCCAAAAAGTACACATATGAGCTATTGGGCAAGAATATCTTTTCAGATGCCACTAGATGAAGATAATGAGCATAGGAAATTACTCATTTTCCTATGATTATCTGCTCTGTCTAGTGGCCATAATGTAGTATTTTGCTGACTGACACAATTCTTATGAATGATGAACATCTGGCCAGGAGAGAAAATTACCTAGTAACATTCGAATTTGCTGCCATTTTTAACCACTTCCCGCCCGGCCTATAGGGAAATGATGGCCGGGCGGTGGTTCAGTTATCCTGACTGGACATCATATGATGTCTTTCAGGATAACTGCTGGTGCGCTTCTGTGGGGGCGCGCAGTGTGGCGATCGGGGTTGCAGCGTGTCGGTCTGACACACACCGTAATACCAATCTCAGTAAAGAGCCTCTGACAGAGGCTCTTTACCATGTGATCAGCCATGTCCAATCACGGCTGATCACAATGTAAACAGGAAGAGCCGTTTATCGGCTTTTCCTCACTTGCGAAATGACGCCCGAGCGGTGGTTCAGTTATCCTGGAGTTGGATAATTCTGAGCATAACGCACTCTAATCCCTGCATTCTGAGTGTAACACACTCCTTAATCCTGCATTTTGAGCATAACGAACTCCTGATCCCTGCATTCTGAGTGTAACGCACTCCGGATCCCTGCATTCTGAGCATAATGCACTCCCAATCCCTGAATTCTAAACAAAACGCACTCCTGAACCTTGCATTTAGAGGGTAATGCACTCCTGAACCCTGCATTCTGAGCGCAACATACTCCTGATCCCTGCATTCTGAGCGTGGCACACTCCAGAACCCTCAGGTAATAAATTAAAAATTGTCCTTCGCGCTGGTGGATACTAAAGAGTGAAGTGGCCAAATAATAAAAAATATTAATATAAAAAATAGGTGATAATATTGCAGCAAAATGAGGGTGTTCACACCAAACACGTAATATCATGAATATTTAAATATATATATATAATATATATATATACACCGTCACGTGTGTCCCCAGATGAAGACACGTGACGGTGTCGTAACGCGTAGGGATTGGCTGGAGCAATACACAGTATCTGAAGCACAAGTGAGAGGGCGCTGAGAACGCCAGACCGTTTTTTCACATTTACCTTGCCTGTTTTTATTATGAGAGATGTAAGAGCAATACTTAATAAATATTCCCCCTTTGATTTTAAAAGTTTAATGCACTAGTGGAGCCTTTTTCTTCTCCCCCCTCCCTATTTATCCCCTCCCAAACTGAGTTTACCAGAGCAGAGCTGCATAGAGGGAATGTTGGAGGAGAAAAAATAACAGAGAAAGAAAAGGCTGCCAGAGACCACTCCCACACCTTAAAGACATACTACTGAATGCTTGATTACTACCAATTGAAGGTGAGCGTTCTGTGAGACCACACTAGGAGACACCAGCAGCAGAAGGATACATATTTGTCACATTTTAATTTTCAAGATCAAATAGAAGAATTTCTCACAGACTTTTTCTTATATAAGCACCCACTTACTTCCGTTTAAAGCACTTCTCCACCTGAACACTTGCACTTTATTGTAGCACCAAAACTGACTTTTTACACCTATTTTGAATGATCACTATATATATGTGTATCTTTTAAGGTCACATGTATGTTTCACTGCATATTTTCGATTGTTGATTTTAGAAGATTTCATTTGTTTTTATCCACCAGGAATCATTTTTTATGTACGTATTCTTTTATGCAGATTACAGGGTGGCATTTATAATACCTTAACACTTGATTATTGTTTTAGAAGATTTTATTGTTTTTTTATCCACCAGGAATTGCTATTGTTTATTCTTGCATGCTAGTTACAGGGTGGCATTTTTATTATTCTAGCATTTATTGCAATTATTTGATTATTATCACTATATTGGCAGATAGCAGCGATTACCATAGTGCTAAACAGAGATCCTTGATCCCAGCACTAATACCAATAAGTCACCAGTGTCCCACATTTACATTATAATATACACTTTATATATTTACCTACACAGTTCATTTCGGTTTAATATTGCGCGAAATATATTTAAATACTCCAGAACCCTGCATTCTGAGTGTAAAGCACTCCTGATCCCTGCATTCTGATAGTAACGCACTTCAGATCCCTGCATTCTGAGCATAACACACTCCTGATCCCTGCATTCTGAGCGTAAAGCACTCCTTAACCCTGCATTCTTAGCGTAATGCACTCCTGAACCCTGCACTCTCTTGCCCCCCCCTCCTAAACCACACCAGGCCACTTGCCCTCAACTTGGGAAAGGTGCTTTGGGATGCCCCTATGCCCCTACCCATTCACTAAAAAAGTGTCAAAATGTAAAAACAACAGGAGACAGTTTTTGACAATTCTTTTATTAAAAAAAGAAGAAAAAAAGTGTCCCGCGATGTACATCCACTGTCCATCATGCCCCCTGATGGACCCTAAAAATAGAAAAAACAAAAAAAGTTCAGCCTCGATGGGAGGGCTCCTGCCGACTGCTGTCTCTTCACTTTGACAACTGTAATATTGGCATGGGCAGGGCCACCCAGTGACATGTCCATCGAGTGGCATAATGGACGGTGTATGTACATTGGGGGACATTTTTTTTTCTTTTCTAATAAAGAATTGTCAAAAACTTTCTCTTGTTTTTATATTTTGACATTTTTATAGCACTGATTGCTGTATAAATGCCAATGGTCCCAAAAATGTGTCAAAAGTGTCCAATGTGTCCGCCATAATGTCTCAGTCTCGATAAAAATTGCAGATCTCTGCCATTATTAGTAAAAAAAAAATTAATTAAAAAATGCCATAAAACTATCCCCTATTTTGTAAACGCTATAACTTTTGCGCAAACCAATCAATATAGGCTCATTGCAATTTTTTTTACCAAAAATATGTAGAAGAATACATATCGGCCTAAACTGAGGAAAAACAAATATATATATATTTTTGGGGGATATTTATTATAGCAAAATGTAAAAAATATTGCGTTTTCTTTTCAAAATTGTCGCTATTTTTTTGTTTATAGCGCAAAAAAAAAAAACCGCAGAGGTGATCAAATACCACCAAAAGAAAGCTCTATTTGTGGGAAAAAAAGGACTTTAATTTTGTTTGGGTGCAACGTCGCATGACCGCACAATTGTCAGTTAAAGCGGCACAGTGCCGAATCGCAAAAAGTGCTCTGGTCAGAAAGGGGGTAAAATCTTCCAGGGCTGAAGAGATTAAAAACAAAAAATATGAAGAAGAAGCAACATTGTTGCAAGGACAATTTATTTTAGAGAAATAAACAGTTCATCTTAAAATTAAAATGTATTTTTTGGGGGAAGTAACAATTGTACCATTATAATCGATGGTTGAAACTTGCATTTGTCTATCTAGCGTGAATTTTCACGCATTTTAGCACTAATTTGCGAATTTACTATAGCTCTTGGTAAAAAATGAATGGGAGTTAAAATTAGAGTATTTTGCTTGTCTGAGCATGCACACTTGTGCTGGTACATAGTTGTAAAGAGAGGGGGAATGTATCTTTTCTCAGACTCAATCATATTTCAGTTTATATATCACTTTTTTAAGCAGTTTAAAAGCAGATTATCTTTAAACAATATATCACATATTTAAGTACCATTTAGGCCATCATATCATGCAATACCTGTGTTTCTAGCAAGAGTAATGATTTGGATGGTCTCTCTTGTCTGTGAGCTATAATGAATTCAATTTTAGGAGTATTTTTTTCCCCAGTGCTATAGTGAATTTCATTTTCACACTGATTTGTTTGATTTGGCTATTTATTTGTGCATTTGCATATTCGTACTATAGTAAATCAACCTCTGTGTGTCATAGTTCTTATAGAAAACATTGTAACAAGGCCTAACTCTTATGAACCAATAATTTATATAAGCAATGGTGGGGAAGAGCCTGGTAAACATCAGCTATTGCTATTAGGGTAGGGTCTCCACACACTTGAACTAAAAAAAACATATATATATAGATATATATATCTATATATATATATCTATATAGATAGATAGATAGATAGATAGATAGATAGATAGATAGATAGATAGATAGATAGATAGATAGATAGATAGATAGATAGATACAGTATATATACAGTATATATACCGTATATATATATATATATATATATATATATATATATATATATATATTTTATATTGTTATACAGCTGTTGCTATTTCATATGGTTCACAGGTTTACGTTCTACTGTATGCAAGTCCAATAACAGATTTAGGAAGCCTGGTAATTTTTTAACATCTTGATTGACCAACCTAGGGCTGAAGGACAATACACTGGTATTAGTGTGGAAGGCTTACATACTCGCCTCATGCCACTAGTGCAAGACAAGAGTAATTCTAGGAAGGTTACATTACATGCTTTATTTTATTTCATTTTTGTTCTATAAAAAATATGTAAACATTAGAAAAAAACAGTGGATCAGCAATGAAAATGGCAGGTATATTCCCAGGAAAAGAATTGGCTTGATTCTGAATTCTTCTCTTTGATAATAAAAAAAAAAGTATGTTTCCAAACAGAAAAGTAAAATGCAGCTTGAGTTACACATGTAATCACAGTAACGTAGAGCAGTGACATTCATTTAAGGACACCCATAACTCACATGTGTATGATCTCCTATACGGTAAAGTTATTATAGTGCTCATTTTTTTTTCCTGAGATAGTAATGTTGAATGTCACATAAACCCAGAAGCAACAAACAACAATAAGGAAAGTAGATATAACAGATTTCCAGTGCATAATGAGGTAATTAACCCATCAGTCTATCCCACCAACCTACACAGCACAGTGTAAAAATGTAATCAATACAGTAGATGACAAACAAAGCATTTTATAAGCGCTTTAGCTCATAAAAAGTGCATTGCCTATGTTACAGCCAGCTTCAAAAAAGCAGCTTCAAGAGCCACAGAACATTTCAGTTCACTCCCTGGAAACCAATTACCAGTATGTTGAGTCTGTGAAACTTAACGCACATGGAAAATGAGAAGAACTGAACTCTAAGTTGCCAAAGACTTCTTATAACCAGCAAGTTTTTCACTTGCCTTGTTAAAATTCCTAATCAATTATGTCACCACTATGGTATTAATGAATTATTATAATATAGCATCATGGACCATATCTATATGGCATTTAAATCAAGATGCAAATCAACGGGGCATTCTAGCCTTTTTAACTGACACTTGTTATTGATTCTTCTGTGTTACTGAAGTTTCAAAAATGTGCTTGCTTACTTGCTATGGGAAATCCTGTTGACAGCTGGAAACATAAAGAGACTCAGGGTAATGTGACATTCTCTTTAAAGCCCTTCCCCAACCATTTATTTTATATGTGCATACTAATTTAACCATTGTGAGTGTACTTGTTTATCTTTATAAATGCCATTTTAGTCTTTTATCAAACTATGGAGAGGCGCTTCTTTGTTTTTTTCACATGACTATCTTTATTTGGAGTTGTGATTGGTCTGTTCAGTTGTTTACCCCCAGGGACAAGATCGCTGGAAAAGAGAGTAGCAGCTTTGGAGAGTTTTATGCTGTACATGACTTCTCTTGAGAAAGAGAGTCATGGAGTTTTGGTAAGCAGATGCCATATCACAGTTTGGGTGACGGTGGCTGCTGATGACACGTTTTTTTGTGTTGAATCTTATCTAAGGAGCAGCATATCATGAACACACTGATTCTGACTGGGACTTTCAGTGGGCTCTTTGTTGTTTACTATTTTCACTTATGTTCAATATAGTTATGGTATTATTATTCACTACTTTTTTTTCATGGTTTATTTATAGCGTAACACTAATTTACATATTAGATGTAGTGAAATACCTGACACTTCCAGTTATGAGAGCATGTGACCTCTTCCCATAATGTAGTGCTCAGGCCTAGCAGCAATTACCAGACCTGAACACTGTCATATGAGGAGGAGGACACGTTATCAACCCCATGTAAGCTCCAACATGTGGCACACATTGGTTTAAGAAAGAGTAGGACCAACTATTTTTCGTTCCAGTACAGTTAAAATGGACCTTAAAGTGGAACTGTGGGTAACTGTGTAAGTCTAAATGAGAAAATTCCTATCATGTCACAATATACACTAATAGGGCGTACACACGGTCGGACTTTGTTCGGACATTCCGACAACAAAATCCTAGGATTTTTTCCGACGGATGTTGGCTCAAACTTGTTTTGTCTACACACGGTCGCACAAAGTTGTCGGAAAATCCGATCGTTCTAAACGCGGTGACGTAAAACATGTACGTCGGGACTATAAACGGGGCAGTGGCCAATAGCTTTCATTTCTTTATTTATTCTGAGCATGCGTGGCACTTTGTCCGTCGGATTTGTGTACACACGATCGGAATTTCCGACAACGGATTTTGTTGTCGGAAAATTTTATCTCCTGCTCTCCAACTTTGTGTGTCAGAAAATCCGATGGAAAATGTCCGATGGAGCCCACACACGGTCGGAATTTTCCGACAACACGCTCCGATCGCACATTTTCCATCGGAAAATCCGACCGTGTGTACGGGGCATAACAGTATAATTTTTGTTATATTTTACCAATATATTTTACCAATTATATTTTATCAATAAACAGCATTCATATGTGATTGTACCCAGGTCTGTGAGGAGCATCTTGGGAGAATGATATAATCAGTCTGCTTCAGGTAGTAAGAAACTCAGTCTTCTGTGTTCTGCAATGTTCTGTCATTGCTCAAGATAAGAAGCACTAGATGGCTGAGCTGTGTTTGGCACGTGTACATACCAGTATGCCTAAAGCACGATGACTTAGCGTACAAGATTATTTTTAATGGGCCACATTTGTAGCTGAAAATGCAGAAGCTGATCTGAAAAAAATTGGCACTGGCTTTCTAGATAGAAGAGAGATAAAGGCATTTTTAGAAGAAGTATATTCATCAGTTTAAACTGATACCCATATTGTTATAGTTACACAGTTTTAGTATACTGTTTATGCACTATATAAAACTATACTAATACTGTTTCTTCTGTACTTCAATAAGTTTGAAAGGACACATTTTTCCGCAAAGGATTTATGATTCTTGTAGTAGATTTTACTCTTTGAAAAATCTCCACAAAGGATAGTTTTTCAAAAGAGGATTTATTATTTTGGGGATACATGTTTTTAACTCTTTTAGGTCCAAGGGTAATTAAAACCTTTGTGACCAGAACAAATTTTAATGCTTTAGTATGCACTATATTACCAAACAATAACTTTTTTAGGAATTTTTTAGGAATGACATACCTGTAAATTGCATATCTTAGAGAACAGTACAGTACACAATATTCATAAACCCTGGGTTATAGGTTCATACCTTTAGGTGATTGGACACTGGCAAAGCTTTTTAGGACATGCTCCCTGCGCACCTCCCATATAACCCTACTCACTTCTGTGAGTCCTCAGTTTTGTAACAAGCAGTGCAGAGTACTAAGGAATGGAAGAGATGGTGGCATATTTCTTGTACTGTAATCCAAGATATGGAATTTGCAGGTAAGTTAAAATTCTTCTTATCCTAATTGTACAGTATAGGACATAAGCAAAGCTTTCATAGACTCTGGGATGTCCCCAAGCAATGAATAAGAAGGGTGGGCAAAAACTAGGCAAACAGAACAGTGTGAACAGAGCCAATTGAGTACTCCAAGAACCTTGCAGTCAAAAGCTGCATCCCCAGTAGATTGCCTATCCACCTGGCCTACAGAAGCCAGGTGCCTGAAAGCCCAGGAATTGTCCACTAATCTAGTAGAATAGGTTTGTAAAAGTGCAGGAGGATGCTTGCCCTTGAGAGTGTAAAACTCTAGCGATCAGATTTCTTATCCATCGATCAATGCTGGACTTGAAAGCAGAATGTCCCTTGCAAGTTCCTAAGGACAGGAAAAATGTTGAGTTAGATTCTACTGGCTCTGACTACATCCTGGCAATGAGGAGAAATTTCCATTTGATGCCTTGGAGCAGGATATAAGAATGGTAGGGCTATGTCCTTATTGAGGTTGAAGACTAATACCATTTTAGGAAGTAAGCATGGTCCTTTTTCGGATAGGAACTTTTCCCGACCGTAAAATAGAGAACACGCTCTTAATCTTTTGCTGGCTGGAATTCCGCCAGCAAAAGACTGATGGAGCATACACACGGTCGCATTTTCCGACAAAAAGCTCTCACCTGAGTTTTGCTGGCGGCATTTCCGATAATGTGTACGCGGCATAAGACTCTTACTGAGAGAAAGGGAGAAAGATTCCACTTTAAAAAAATGACTCTTGTATTCAGACAATATTTATTTATCCCAGATTTAAAAATTCCAATTATCAATAAATAATTTCTCCTATTTATGTTGAGTACAGGAAATAAGTGTAGGTTTTGACACATACATCAGTACAAGTGCATATAATATAGATTTTTTTAGATATAAGGCATTTTTCAGGTACAATAGTTGTAGCTCACAGGCTGGACAGGGGAAACCATAATGTATAACAGAGCCATTCCTAAAAAATGTTAAAAAGTTAGACTGTGTCAACTTAGTAAATAGCAAATATTTCTAGGCTCAAAATTGTTTGTACTTGTGCAATAGTAAAAAATTAGGATCTGCAAAATTGTAAATAGGTGATACATTAAAAACCACTATAACCCATGAATTCAGAACTAAACTAAAATGACAAATTATTGTTCCACTTCTGAAAGTCAAGGGGATATGTAATGTGTAATAGACATTTATGTATGTGTGTCCTGTGTTTAATTTTTTATATTCATTATTTTATGTTTTACTTTTTCACTTTGCCATTATCACATGGAAACATCAGTCATCTCCTCCGATGTCACCTCTTTTTTAGTCCATACAGATTGGGGATAGTAATTTCTCATATTTCTGGGTACATTTCCAGTGGAGTAGATTGAGGAACACACGTTCCCCAATTTTCTCCACCTTCAGAAATCCTGAAAACTGCTTCAATCCTAAACCTTCTTGCACTAGTGCCAGGCTTACAGGAGAGTAAGGGGATTTCAGGGACTGAAAGGAGGGATGGAGGTAGAGGAGGAGCAGACCTGAAGAAGGGGCATGCCCTAAAACATGATTGATTGCTGCCAGACCATCCAGGGATTTGCTCTTCCAGCGGTTTTCCCTTGTAGTGTTTCCGCCAGCCTGTGACATCATATCCGGGTCACCACCAGCGTCACCTTCGAACCACAGTTGTCTGCAGTCTGAGCCCTGGCAGACACCTGAATTCCCTTAGCTCGTCAGCAGTCACAGAGGTGACATCCAGGATTAGTTCCCCATACTATGAGACTGGGTCTGGATACACTCCTGACTCCGCAGTATAAATGTCATGAAGATCCTGCCAATAATCAGCGATCCAGACGCAGGAGGACACGGCCGCGGGTTCCACTGCGCATGCGCGCGCTTTCGCGGGTGCTGTCACGCACCGGCACGCGCGCGCACTCCTGCTAGTGCCAGGCGGGCTATTTAAACCGGCCTGTCACACTCCATCCCCACTGTCTGCTCTACAGCGTTCCGTGTGCCTTAACCTGATCTGACCTGTGTACTCTGCTATCTGACCCGGCTTCCTGTTAGACCATCCTGCTATCCGCCTGCACCAGACCCTCTTGGCTTGCCTGACCATCCCTCTGTGTTGTCCCTGGTACCTCTGCTGATCGACCGATACCGACCTCTGGCTTGTTTGACCACCCCTCAGTCTGATACCTGTATCCAGCATTCCAGTCTACTACCTGCTGCCTTGTTCCTGGTTCCAGTCCAGCATTCCAGTCTACTACCTGCTGCCTTGTTCCTGGTTCCAGTCCAGTGTTCCAGTCTACTACCTGCTGCCTTGTTCCTGATTCCAGTCCAGCATTCCAGGCTACTACCTGCTGCCTTGTTCCAGGTTCCAGTCCAGTGTTCCAGGCTACTACCTGCTGCTTGTTCCAGGTTCCAGTCCAGCGTTCCAGGCTACTACCTGCTGTTTGTTCCTGGTTCCAGTCCTGCTTACTTACCTGCTTACTTACCTGCTTCCTTATCTGCTGTGGCTCCGGGTCCTCTCTGCGATCCAGCGTCCTCTTCAGCTTCTGGACCCAGAGGGTGTCACCACTCCTGAACTTCCGGTGACTGTCGATCCTGCCAGGCACCCATACCACTCCTCACTCCTGGCCTTCTGTCTCCATTCCAGAGGAACAGGAGTGGGAGCTGTAAGGGAGGTCCTTCTCTGCACTTCAGGCTCACAACCTACCAGGTACGTGACAATAAGGGTATGTGGGATGGGATTGCTTTGTTCTGATTTGGCAAGCTGGCAATACTTTTTAACCTTTTCTGTGCAATATATTGACTATACCATTTGGATAAATAAACAGTGTTTTTTACCGCTATGCCTGGCATTCTTTTAAACTTAGAGATAACATATGGCGCACCTGAGTGACTTTGTTGTTTAGATTCCTACTACACATTCATATTAGTAGTGAGCTGCCTGTTGTAGATCTTTTCATAAACCATAATTGAATGTGTGACCCTAGCACTACTGCTTTGTGTTTGCTTGGTAGAGGATGTGATTGGGTAGCTGTAAGTTGTCTGGATTATTTCTACAAAAAACAGACAATCAGCATATTTTAAAACAACAGAAACGTGCTTGTCAAAGGGACAACAGACCAAAATGCATCTGGACCAGTGTTCCAGGTTTTCAGACTTTGCCTAAGCCCACACAAAGCACAAAAGAAGTAAGGAGTCCCCAGAAGGAAGTGCAGCGATCGGGATGAAATAGCATGATGATTCAGTAAAAGCCCAAATACAGCAGGGAGTATAAAACACCTTAACACATTTCACACCTTAAGGTCTTATGATTAGGCACCATTATGTGTCTAACACATGCTAAAAGAAAATAGACCTACAGGTACTATTGTGAGAACAGGTTTGTTTTCATCCTTGTGCTGCCCCGCCATATTGCATTTGTGGCACTGGCAGTGAAAAGGCTTATTATTTTTTATTTTTTTTCCCAAACGTTAATATTATTAAAAAAGTTTGACATACAAATAGAAAAGATAATGATGCAAACATTGCAAACCAATATAGCATATGCACACTAACAAAGCAAAATGCGAAGGCGGTTAATACTAGACATATAGGTTAGCATATGAATATAAATCAAGGAACTGATTGCAAAGAACACTAACCACTTCTGGACTGCCCCACGCAGATGTACTGTGGCAGGACGGCCCTCGTGCGCAAAATCACGTAATTTTGTGCACCGGGTCTGGGGCACATGTGCACCACCAGCGAAACGCTCCTGAGGTGTCCAATCATTCTGAAGAAAGGCAGAACAGTGGTTTGCCTTTGTAAACAAGGCAGACTGCCGTTCTGTGAGAGGGGAAGATGGAGATCTTGTTTTTCTGCTAAGCAGGAACACGGATCTCTGTCTTCCTTCAGTCAAAGCACCTTCCACACAGTTAGAAAGCCCTCCCTAGGAGTAAATTTAACACTTTGATCGCCCCTGGTGTTAACCCCTTCCCTGCCAGTGTTATTAGTACAGTGACAATGCAGTTTTTTTTAGCATTGATCACTGCATTGGTGTCACTGGTCACCACAAAGTGTCACTTAGTGTCAGATTTGTCCGCCTCAATGTCGCTGAGCACCGCCATTACTACTAAAAACAATTTTAAAAAATTCCATAAATATATCCTATAGTTTGTAGACGCTATAACTTTTGTGCAAACCAATCAATATACTCTTATTAGGATTTGTTTTACCAAAAAGATGTAGCAGAATACATATTGGCCTAAACTGATGAATAAATTCGATTTTTTTATTTTTTCCATTGGGTATGTTTTATAACATAAAGTAAAAAATGTTTTTTTTGCAAAATTGTCAGTTTTTTTTGTTTATAGTGCAAAAAATAAAAACCGCAGAGGTGATCAAATACCACCAAAAGAAAGCTCTATTAGTGGGGAAAAAAGGACATATTTTATTTGGGTACAGCATCGCACGACCGTGCAATAGTCAGTTAAAGTAACGCAGTGCCATATTGGAAAAAAATGGCCTGGTCATGAAGGGGGTAAATCCTTCTGGGGCTAAAGAGGTTAATATAACTTGTCTAGAGGGTTAAAGAAAAGGAGGAAGGAGAGGAAAAGAGGAGGATGGGAATGGAAGGGGGGGCTAAGAGAGAGGGGTAGGAGGGAAGGTATAGATAACAAATGTACATTCCAACAAACTGCTCAAGGGGAAAGCAAGTAATAAATGTCCAGAGAAAGGTATGGAGCACAGGTAAGTTAACCGAGTGTTGTGCCTGGGAGCTTCTATAATAGTTATTATGACAATCTTTTTATCTGTAACCACTCAAAGTCTTGCTGTGATCTTCAGAAGGTGCTGCAGCTTAAAATGTAGCTACTTTAAAAAAGGTTCTCCCAGCAGAAGGAACTTGCTGGTGAGGCTTTAACCGCTTGCCAACAGTATAATGTATATATACGGCAGCAAGGAGAGCGTACCTAATATGTGATCCTTCACTTACGGGTCTGGTGCTCACATGCTTTCCACCGACAACCCACTCCTGCTGTGATTATACACAGCAGGAGCTGATCTGCGGGTACAACGAACTGGATGCACGCCGGTACCCGCCGATCGTTAGGCAGAGAGTCAGAACAGTGATCTCCCTATGTAAACAAGGCAGTGTCACTGGTCCTCAAAATCTGTGAAAAGTGTCAGTTAGTGTCCCGATTTGTCCGCCGCAATATCACTGTGCCACTATAAGTCACTTATCGCCGCCATTACTAGTAAAACAATTAATTCCATAAATATATCCCACAGTTACAGACGCTATAACTTTTGCAAAAAACAATTTATATACGCTTATTAGAATTTTTTTTACCAAAAATATGTAGCAAAGTACATATTGGCCTAAATTTATGAAGAAAGTAAATTTTTTACATTTTTTTATTGGATATAGTTACATAGTTACATAGTTAGTAAGGTTGAATAAAGACACGACTCCATCCAGTTCAACCTGAGTGAGCACCCACAATTGTCCCCATCCCCGCACAGCATCCCATCAAGATGCCCATTCACTATATTATTATTTTTTATATATTTAAGGTACCCATGTAGCGACATCAATCTACGCAGCGCTCCACACACACCCACACCTGTGCCCACCCCCAAGGGGTCGGCAATCCAAGGTCCCCAACTCACACCCATACACCAAGGCCAATTTTTGAATAGAAGCCAATAAACCTAACAGCATGTCTTTGGATATGTTTTATAGCAAAAAAGTAAAACATTTTGTTGTTTTTTTTTTAATCAAAATTGTCGGCCTGTTTTTGTTTATAGTGCAACAAATAAAAACCGCAGAGGTGATCAAATACCACCAAAAGAAAGCTCTATTTGTGGGTAAAAAAAGGGCATATGATTTATTTGGGTACAGCAATGGACAACTGCACAATTGTCGGTTAAAACAACGTAGTGCCGTATTGCAAAAAATGGCCTGGTCATGGGGGTTGGGGGGTAAATTTTCCAGATTTACAAGCGGTTATTTTACAGTGGGGGTGGGGGAGAGTTACTCTTTAAAATAAAAGAAAAAGTATCAGGTTTTATTTGTTAAATTACATTTGAGTATTTTTCCGATAGTACCCATTTTATTCTTTTTATTATATATTTGATTATATAACACATTTACATCAACTAATACTCTTAGGCAATACCTTTAACCACTTCAGCCCCGGAAAGATTTGCCCCCTTAATGACCAGGCCATTTTTTGCAATATGGCACTGCGTCGCTTTAACTAACAATTGTGCGGTCATGCAACATTGTACCCAAACTAAATTGATGTTCTTTTTTTCCCCACAAATAGAGCTTTTTTTGGTGGTATTTGATCACCTCTGTGGTTTTTATTTGTTGCACGCTCCAGCAAATGCACATGCACGGACCGACGTACGGGTATGTCGGTTCGCGCAGGAGAGCCGACCTGCCGCAGTATAACTGTGGCGGCTGGCCGGCAAGTGGTTAAAGGGAGGTAGGCGATGCCTCTCCAAGCATGTTAGTGTCTCTAATAACTGCCCTCCCCACTCACAACTTTATGCGCAGGCTCTGCAATGGTGTGGAAAATTGAAGAAAACAGAAAACGGCCACACTCCGAATAACACCTTTTATTCATGGCAAAACAGTGTAGAAGATCCAAAATCTCTTACATCATGCTGATGAAAAGTACAGACAGTAGTGGTTAAGTGGTTAACCACTTCAGTACTGGCCCATAGTCATATGACGTCCACAGATGGGATCTCCCATCCTGGGTGGGCGTCATATGACTTCCTGGGATTCCCGGCCGCCTAGGGGGCGCGCGCGCCGCCGGGAGCGCGCGCGCCTGCCGCGTTGCTCGGGACCCGGTGCGTGTGCCCGGTGGCCGCGATGTCCGCCGGGCACCCGCGATTGCCCGTTAACCGGGCCGGCATGTGGATCTGTGTGTGTAAACACACAGATCCACAGCCTGTCAGCTCTGAGGAGAGCGATCTGTGTTCCCAAAACGGAGGAACACTGATCGGTCTCCTCCCCTTGAGCGTCCCCTCCCCCTAGGAAACATATTAACCCCTCCCCGCCCCCTAGTGGTTAACCCCTTCACTGCCTGTCACATTTACACAGTAATCAATGCAATTGTATAGCATTGATCGCTGTATAAATGTGAACGGTCCCAAAAATGTGTCAAAAGTGTCCGATGTGTCTGCCATAATGTCGCAGTCACGAAAAAAAAATTGCGATCGCCGCTAAAAAAAAAAAATAAATTTTTTTTTTTTAAATGCCATAAATCTATCCCCTATTTTGGAGATGCTATAACTTTTGCGCAAACCAATCAATATACGCTTATTGCGATTTTTTTTTACCAAAAATATGTAGAAGAATACGTATCAGCCGAAACTGAGGAAAAAATTTGTTTTTTAAAAAAAAAATTGGGATATTTATTATAGCAAAAAGTAAAAAATATTGTGTTTTTTTCAAAATTGTCGCTCATCTTTTGTTTATAGCGCAAAAAATAAAAACCGCAGAGGCGATCAAATACCACCAAAAGAAAGCTCTATTTGTGGTGAAAAAATTGTGTCAATTTTTTTTGGGTACAACGTCGCACGATCGCGCAATTGTCGTTTAAAGTGTGACAGCGCTGAAAACTAAAAATTGGCCGGGAAGGAAGGGGGTGAAATTGCCCTGTATTGAACCGGTTGAAGTGGTTGTAAACCACATTCATGAAATGTGACCTAAGCACATCTATCTGTAGTGATTGCTTCTCTCTCTCCAAAGCTCTAAGTGCCGTTTGTCTCTTGTGCTCCATTCCTCTGTTATCAGCATGAGTCACTTCTGACAAGTTCTCCTACACATGCGATAACAGTAGCTGAAAATTTGTGATGGGGAGGGAGCTAAGAGGGAGATAAGCACAGAGCTTGTCTATTCAGACTACAGTTCCTTCGTTCCTCAGTGGAAAAAGGGTGTGTCCCTTTCCTCCAATCAACTCACACACAGTGTAAGTCCAGTAAGTCCCAACCCTATGTGCTGCTGAAAGAGGAATAAAGATTTTTAACGTGATCTGCACTTTCCAAAGAGTGTAGAAAGAGGAAGACAGCAGATATACATGTAAAACTTATGTAGGAGGATTTGTTTCAGCTCTGTGTAATCTAATGCTATTCACTTCACTAGGTATATGTGAGGGTTTACAACCACTTTAGGGCAAAACGATTACATTTTGCAAACTGCTTTGCTATAATGGGAGGCAATAAATCATGAAGTGAATAAATGAAAAAATATTTGGTTTGGAAACTACTAAAGGATTTATATCCCCTACACCTTCCTTCCTCACATGTGGGGGTATAGATGGTTGGCATACCCTAATATAAGTATACAAAGGGGTCCTAATTAAATATTCTTGTTATCCCTCGTTATTTATTCAAACTATTAGTGATAGGCAAAATGGATTGAATTGTGCCAAATAGGACAACACTGAGGATTGATTTACATGAAGGGTTCCTTAATGGGCCGTGCACCTTATTCATTTTATGGTTTATAGCACATTGCACTTTTGGAGTTGATTGCTTTTTATGTATTTGAATTGTATGTAAAGGTAGATGAGATCTTAATAAGTGTGGTTACATTATTTTAGGATCACTGCACTATTTTTATATTATTTTGGTTAATCAACGCTCGATACTATGCTGCACTTTTATCAGTTAGCATTTTTTAGCAATTGCTGTGGACTGCAGACCACCTTCCCATATGCTATACATATGAGGAGGATTGTTCTGTAGTAATAACACACATTTGGTGGCAGTGAATAATGCCAACTTATAAATATATTCTGCCAGCCCCTGGTGGAATGTTTACAGTATTGTTGTTAGGATTTACAGTAATTGCTATACACAGCACTTAAGTGTCTCTTCATCTTTAGTGTTATCTCTTCAGTAGATGAGTGCCTGAAGAGAAATTAAAGGGATTTCAAGGGATCATAAAGAAAGCAGAAAATCACTCTCTCAGCCCCCTCACACCTGTATGTTTACAGCCCCCTCACACCTGTATGCTCTTAGCCCCCCTCACACCTGTATGCTCTTAGCCCCCCTCACACCTGTATGCTCTTAGCCCCCCCTGACACCTGTATGCTCTTAGCCCCCCTCACACCTATATGCTCGCAGACCCCCACACACCTGTATGCTTGCAGACCCCCACACACCTGCATGCTCTCAGTCCCCCTCACACCTGTATGCTCTCAGCCCCCCTTCACACCTGTACGCTCGCTGCCCCCTCACACCTGTATGCTCGCAGCCCCCCTCCCACTTGTATGCTCTCAACCCCCCTCACACCTGTGCGCTCACAGCCAACGCTCACACCTGTACACTCACAGCCCCCCCACATGAGTATATATGACACACACGTACACACACACGCACATGTACACACACACACACATGTACATACACATGTACACGCATACATGTACACACGTACACACAGTCATGTACACACACACAGACATGCACACACATACACACACACAGACAAGTACACACACACACACACAGACATGTACACACACACACATGTACTCAGCCCCCCTCACACCTGTATGCTCTCAGCGCCCCTCACACCTGTACACTCTCAGCCCCCCTACACCTGTACACTCGCAGCCCCCTCACACCTGTACACTCGCGGCACCATCCCACCTGAACACTCTCAGCTCCCCTCACACCTGTACGCTCTCAGCCCCCTCACACCTGTACGCTCTCAGCCCCCCTCATACCTGTACGTTTGCAGCCCCCTCACACATGTATGCTCTCAGCCCCCTCACACCTGTATGCTGACAGCCCCCTCACACTTGTATGCTCTCAGCCCCCTCACACCTGTACGTTCTCAGCCCCCCTCACATCTGTACGCTTGCAGCCCCCTCACACTTGTACACTCACAGCCCCCCTCACACCTGTATGCTCTCAACCCCCTCACACCTGTATGCTTGCAGCCCCCTCACACCTGTATGCTCTCAGCCCCCTCACACTTGTATGCTCGCCGCCCTCTCACACTTGTATGCTCTCATCCCCCTTACAACTGTACGCTCACACCCCCCTCACACCTGTACGCTTGCAGCCCCCTCACACCTGTACACTCCCAGCGCCCTCACACTTGTATGCTCTCAGCCCCCCTCACACCTGTACACTCTCAGCCCCCTCACACCTGTACAGTTACAGCCCCCTCTTACCTGTACACTCTCAGCCCCCCTCACACCTGTACGCTCGCAACCCCCTCACACCTGTATGCTCGCAACTCCAGCTCACACCTGTACATTCGCAGCCCCCCTACATGTGTATATATGACACACACATGTACACATATACACACACACACACACAGACATGTACACACACACACACACATGGATCACCCTTGTAAACTCAATCAGGTGTAGCTAATTACCTTCTCAATGGCACACAAAGCCATTTGACTTTTAACTGTGATCGGCTGTGATCATTTTGATTAGCTCAGCGTGAAAAGAGCTTTCCTGGAGCATTTGACAGTGCGACTGACAAACAAACAATTATGCGTGGCAAGTCACTCTTAAAAGATCCTTGGAATAAAGTTTTGGACAGGCACAAGTCAGGGGATGGATACGAAAAAAAAATCAAACGCTTTATCAATGCCTAGAACCACAGTGAAGTCTATTATTAAGAAGTTTAGGGTATTTGGTACAACACAGACCCTCCCTGGATCGGGACGTCGCTCCAAACTGGATGAAACAGTTGCAAGAATTTATGACAAAGAGTGGTCATTGTGTGCATGTGATAACAATATCACAAATTCTCCACAAATGTGGCTTAAATGGGAGGGTTGCAAGAAAAAAGCCACTCCTCAATAGGGATGAGCTTCGAGTTCGAGTCGAACACATGTTCGAATCGAACATTTGCTGTTCGCAAGTAGGGATGAGCCGAACACCCCCCTGTTCGGTTCGCACCAGAACATGCGAACAGGAAAAAAGATTGCTCAAACACGCAAACACCGTTAAAGTCTATGGGACACGAACATGAATAATCAAAAGTGCTAATTTTAAAGGCTTAAATGCAATTTATTGTCATAAAAAGTGTTTGGTGACCTGGGTCCTGCCCCAGGGGACATGGATCAATGCAAAAAAAAGTGTAATATCCCTTTAAATTTCGTAGCTGGGGGGTGTCTATAGTGTGCCTGTAAGGGGGCGCATGTTTCCCGTGTTAAGAACAGTCTGACAGCAAAATGACATTTAGAAGGAAAAAAACCCATTTAAAACTACCCGCGGCTATTAATGCATTGCCGACAATACACATAGAAGTTCATTGATAAAAACGGCATGGGAATTCCCCACAGGGAAACCCCGAACCAAACATTTTTAAAAAAATGACGTGGGAGTCCCCCTAAATTCCATACCAGGCCCTTCAGGTCTGGTATGGATATTAAGGGGAACCCCGGCCAAAATTTAAAAAAAAAATGACGTGGGGTTTCCCTTAAATTCCATACCAGACCCTTCAGGTCTGGTATGGATTTTAAGGGGAACCCCGAGCCAAAAAAAAAACGGTGTGGGGTCCCCCCAAAAATCCATACCAGACCCAGGCCACCCGGTGACCCCGCCCTCCTCTGACGCACCGTGACTTGGCGGGACTTCCCTGTGACGTCACGAGGAATGCCACAGGGAATTCCCATCATGTCCCGTGCGTCAGAGGGGGCGGGGTCACCGGGTGGCCCCGCCCCCATTATTTAAGAACCGTCAGATGAGGAGACGCCGTCACACAGCGGGAGCCTCCCTCCATGCCAGCATGGGTGCGGAGCGGCCCGGAGAACAAATAGAAGAAGAGAAGAAGAGAAGAAAAGAAGAAGGAAGAAGAGAAGAAGAGAAGAGCGGGAGCCATGGGTGCGGAGCGGCCCGAGGAGAAGAAGATAGAAGACGCCGCGGAGGAGATGCTGGACGAGAACGCCGGAGGAAGAACCAGAAGAGCCAGAAGAACCATAAGAAGATGAAGGAAGATAGAAGAAAGAAGAAGCATTTAAATAAAGGAATTGTCAAAAACGGTCTCTTGTCATTTTTAACATTTTTGACAGTTTTTTAGTGAAATGGTAGGGGTAAGTACCCCCTTACCATTTCACACGGGGGGGGCGGGATCTGGGGGTTCCCTTGTTAAAGGGGGCTTCCAGATTCCGATAAGCCCCCCGCCCGCAGACCCCCACAACCACCAGTCAGGGTTGTGGGGATGAGGCCCTTGTCCTCATCAACATGGGGACAAGGTGTTTTGGGGGGCTACCCCAAAGCACCCTCCCAATGTTGAGGGCATGTGGCCTGGTACAGTTCAGGAGGGGGGGACGCACTCTCGTCCCCCCCTCTTTTCCTGCGGCCTGCCAGGTTGCGTGCTGGGATAAGGGTCTGGTATGGATTTTTGGGGGGACCCCACGCCGTTTTTTTTTTTTTTGGCGCGGGGTTCCCCTTAAAATCCATACCAGACCTCTCTCTGCTGAGAGAGACATAATTGGCCAAAGGCAGGGTGGCTTTGCCCAATCATGGCTCAAGGGGACTAAGTTCACGCCCCACACTATATAAGGCTGCTTAGTAGTGTTGTTGGCGTGGACAGAGAGATAGCTTGCGTTAGACTAAGCAGGTAGGTTATTCAGTTAGTGGCAGTGTATTTGATATATATATATATATATATATATATATATACATATATATACAGTGGGGATGGAAAATATTCAGACCCCCTTAAATTTTTCACTCTTCGTTATATTGCAGCCATTTCCCAAAATCATTTAAGTTCATTTTTTTCTTCATTAATGTACACACAGCACCCCATATTGACAGAAAAACACAGAATTGTTGACATTTTTGCAGATTTATTAAAAAAGAAAAACTGAAATATCACATGGTCCTAAGTATTCAGACCCTTTGCTCAGTATTTAGTAGAAGCACCCTTTTGATCGAATACAGCCATGAGTCTTTTTGGGAAAGATGCAACAAGTTTTTCACACCTGGATTTGGGGATCCTCTGCCATTCCTCCTTGCAGATCCTCTCCAGTTCTGTCAGGTTGGATGGTAAGCGTTGGTGGACAGTAGGGATGAGCTTCAAGTTCGAGTCGAACTCATGTCAAACAATAAAAGTGTAATATCCCTTTAAATTTTGTACCTGGGGGGTGTCTATAGTATGCCTGTAAGGGGCGCATGTTTCCCGTGTTTAGAACAGTCTGACAGCAAAATGACATTTGGAAGGAAAAAATGCATTTAAAACTACCCGCGGCTATTGCATTGCCGACAATACACATAGAAGTTCATTGATAAAAACGGCATGGGAATTCCCCACAGGGAAACCCCGAACCGAAATTAAAACAAAAAAATGAAGTGGGAGTCCCCCTAAATTCCATACCAGGCCCTTCAGGTCTGGTATGGATATTAAGGGGAACCCCGGCCAAAATTAAAAAAAAAAATGACGTGGGGTTCCCCCTAAATTCCATACCAGACCCATCAGGTCTGGTATGGATTTTAAAGGGGAACCCCGCGCCAAAAAAAAAAACGGTGTGGGGTCCCCCCAAAAATCCATACCAGACCCTTATCCGAGCACGCAACCTGGAAGGCCGCAGGAAAAGAGGGGGGACGAGAGTGCGGCCCCCCCCCCTGAACCGTACCAGGCCACATGCCCTCAACATTGGGAGGGTGCTTTGGGGTAGCCCCCAAAACACCTTGTCCCCATGTTGATGAGGACAAAGGCCTCATCCCCACAACCCTGGCCGGTGGTTGTGGGGGTCTGCAGGCGGGGGGCTTATCGGAATCTGGAAGCCCCCTTTAACAAGGGGACCCCCAGATCCCGGCCCCCCCCCTGTGTGAAATGGTAAGGGGGTACTAACTCCTACCATTTCACTAAAAAACTGTCAAAAATGTTAAAAATGACAAGAGACAGTTTTTGACAATTCCTTTATTTAAATGCTTCTTCTTTCTTCTATCTTCCGTCATCTTCTTCTGGTTCTTCTGGCTCTTCTGGTTCTTCCTCCAGCATTCTCGTCCAGCATCTCCTCCGCGGCGTCTTCTATCTTCTTCTCCTCAGGCCACTCCACACCCATGGCATTGGGGAGGCTCCCGCTCTTCTCTTCATCTTCTTCTTCATCCTCTTCTCTTCTTCCTTCTTCTCTTCTTCATTTTCTTCTCCGGGCCGCTCCGCATCCATGCTGGCATGGAGGGAGGCTCCCGCTGTGTGACGGCGTCTTCTCGTCTGATGGTTCTTAAATAACGGGGCGGGGCCACCCGGTGATCCCGCCCCCCTCTGACGCACGGGACATGACGGGACTTCCCTGTGGCATTCGCCGTGACGTCACAGGGAAGTCCCGTCAAGTCACCGTGCATCAGAGGGGGGCAGGGCCACCGGGTGGCCGCGCCCCCCGTTATTTAAGAACCGTCAAACGAGGAGACTCCGTCACACAGCGGGAGCCTCCCTCCATGCCAGCATGAGTGCGGAGCGGCCCGGAGAAGAAAATGAAGAAGAGAAGAAGAGAAGAAGGAAGAAGAGAAGAGGATGAAGAAGAAGATGAAGAGAAGAGCGGGAGCCTCCCCCCATGCCATGGGTGCGGAGCGGCCCGAGGAGAAGAAGATAGAAGACGCCGCGGAGGAGATGCTGGACGAGAACGCCGGAGGAAGAACCAGAAGAGCCAGAAGAACCAGAAGAAGAAGAAGATGAAGGAAGATAGAAGAAAGAAGAAGCATTTAAATAAAGGAATTGTCAAAAACTGTCTCTTGTCATTTTTAACATTTTTGACATTTTTTTAGTGAAATGGTAGGGGTAAGTACCCCCTTACCATTTCACACGGGGGGGGCCGGGATCTGGGGGTACCCTTGTTAAAGGGGGCTTCCAGATTCCGATAAGCCCCCCGCCCGCAGACCCCCACAACCACTGGCCAGGGTTGTGGGGATGAGGCCCTTGTCCTCATCAACATGGCGACAAGGTGTTTTGGGGGGCTACCCCAAAGCACCCTCCCAATGTTGAGGGCATGTGGCCTGGTACGGTTCAGGAGGGAGGGGGGCCGCACTCTCGTCCCCCCCTCTTTTCCTGTGGCCTGCCAGGTTGCGTGCTCGAATAAGGGTCTGGTATGGATTCTTGGGGGGACCCCACGCCGTTTTTTTTTTTTTTTTTTGGCGCGGGGTTCCCCTTAAATCCATACCAGACCTGAAGGGTCTGGTATGGAATTTAGGGGGAACCCCACGTCATTTTTTTTTTTAAATTTTGGCCGGGGTTCCCCTTAATATCCATACCAGACCTGAAGGGCCTGGTATGGAATTTAGGGGGACTCCCACGTCATTTTTTTTTTTATTTTGGTTCGGGGTTTCCCTGTGGGGAATTTCCATGCCGTTTTTATCAATGAACTTCTATGTGTATTGTCGGCAATGCAATAGCCGCGGGTAGTTTTAAATGAGTTTTTTCCTTCCAAATGTCATTTTGCTGTCAGACTGTTCTGAACACGGGTAAAATGCGCCCCTTTACAGGCATACTATAGACACCCCCCAGGTACGAAATTTAAAGGGATATTACACTTTTATTGTTTGACTTTAAGCATTATTTAAATCACTGCTCCTGAAAAAACAGCCGTTTTTAAAACTTTTTTTTGCATTGATCCATGTCCCCTGGGGCAGGACCCGGGGCCCCAAACACTTTTTATGACAATAACTTGCATATAAGCCTTTAAAATTAGCACTTTTGATTATTCATGTTCGTGTCCCATAGACTTTAACGATGTTCGCGTGTTCGAGCGAACTTTTTTCCTGTTCGCATGTTCTGGTGCGAACCGAACAGGGGGTGTTCGGCTCATCCCTAGTGGACAGACATTTTTAGGTCTCTCCAGAGATGCTCAATTGGGTTTAAGTCAGGGCTCTGGCTGGGCCATTCAAGAACAGTCAGGGAGTTGTTGTAAAGCCACTCCTTCGTTATTTTAGCTGTGTGCTTAGGGTCATTGTCTTGTTGGAAGTTAAACCTTTGGCCCAGTCTGAGGTCCTGAGCACTCCGGAGAAGTTTTTCATCCAGGATATCCCTGTACTTGGCCGCATTCATCTTTCCCTTGATTGCAACCAGTCATCCTGTCCCTGCAGCTTAAAAACACCCCCACAGTATGATGCTGCCACCACCATGCTTCACTGTTGGGACTGTATTGGACAGGTGATGAGCAGTGCCTGGTTTTATCCACACATACCGCTTAGAATTAAGGCCAAAAAGTTCTATCTTGGTCTCACCAGACCAAAGAATCTTATTTCTCACAATCTTGGAGTCCTTCAGGTGTTTTTTTTAGCAAACTCCATGCGGCTTTTATGTGTCTTGCACTGAGGAGAGGCTTCCGTCGGGCCACTCTGCCATAAAGCCCTGACTGGTGGTGGGCTGCAGTGATAGTTGACTTTCTACAACTTTCTCCCATCTCTGAACTGCATCTCTGGAACTCAGCCACAGTGATCTTTAAGTTCTTCTTTACCTCTCTCACCAAGGCTCTTCTCCCCCGATAGGTCAGTTTGGCCGGACGGCCAGCTCTAGGAAGGGTTCTGGTTGTCCCAAACGTCTTCCATTTAAGGATTATGGAGGCCACTGTGCTCTTAGGAACCTTAAGTGCAGCAGAAATTTTTTGTAACCTTGGCCAGATCTGTGCCTTGCCACAATTCTGTCTCTGAGCTCTTCAGGCAGTTCCTTTGACCACATGATTCTCATTTGCTCTAACATGCACTGTGACTCTGTGAGCTGTAAGGTCTTATATAGACAGGTGTGTGGCTTTCCTAATCAAGTCTAATCAGTATAATCAAACACAGCTGGACTCAAATGAAGGTATAGAAAGAACTATCTCAATGATGATCAGAAGAAATGGACAGCACCTGAGTTAAATATATGAGTGTCACAGCAAAGGGTCTGAATACTTAGGACCATGTGATATTTCAGTTTTTCTTTTTTAATAAATCTGCAAAAATGTCAACAATTCTGTGTTTTTATGTCAATATGGGGTGCTGTGTGTACATTAATGAGGAAAAAAAAATGAACTTAAATGATTTTAGCAAATGGCTGCAATATAACAAAGAGTGAAATATTTAAGGGGGTCCGAATACTTTCCGTCCCCACTATATATATATATATATATATATATATATACACTCTGCATTTAGCATAGACTATATATTCAGTGTTTACTCAATATTCAGTCAGTGCAGGCAGTGTATTAATATATAGATACTTATATAGTAAAGTCCACTTTGGGACCTGGAGCCTGGGGATTTCTTAGACAGTACAGTGCAGCCATAGTACAGTTGCTACTACTTTTCTGGTGGTGTACACAGTATCTAATACAGTGTGTACAGTTTCTTCTACACTTCTTGTGGTGTACATAATACAGTGTAACCGTAGTACAGTTTCTACTACTTTTTTGGCGGTGTACACGGTATCTAATACAGTGTGTACAGTTTCTACTACACTTCTGGTGGTGTACACAGTATACAATACAGTGAATCTGTAGTACAGTTTCTAATACAGTGCAGGCGGTGTACACAGTATCTAATACAATGTGTACAGTTTCTACTACACTTCAGGCGGTGTACACAGTATCTAATACAGTGTAGTGTGGTGTTGCAAAACAAAAAATACATCATGTCTGGAAGGCCACCAAGGAGAGGCAGTTGCTCACAGGACACTAAAAGAGGGCAAGCAACCTCTGTGTCTACAGTCAACAGTGCTGGTCGTGGACATGGTGCATCCTATGCAGGTGGCCATGGGGCATGCTTGTTCTCTTTTTTTCTGCTGCTGGCCATGTTATTGAGCCACAACATGCAGAAGAGTTGGTGGAGTGGATAACAAAGCCATCCTCATCCTCCTCATTCTCTGTCACCCAGGCTCAGAGTAATTTGCCTTCCAACGCAGCTGCCAAAGTGGCCTATTCCACCAGCTCCTTGTCCACAGTCACTCCTTCTGTACCCCCACCATTATGCATGGAGGAGTCCCCAGAATTATTCAACCACAGTGTCGGGTACATGCTGCTGGAGGATGAGCAGTGATTTGAAGGCTCCAATGTTGGTCCCCAGGTTGAGGAAGGGAGTAATGTGAGCCTAGAGAGGGAGGTGTCACAGAAGGTCAAGAAAATGGCAGTCATGTTCCCCCAGCTGCAACATACTGCCAAGTTTGCTTCAGTGAAGAGGAGGGAGTGGGTGATGAGGTCACTGACTCTACTTGGGTGCCTGAGAGAAGAGAGGAGGAGGAGGCACAACTCCAATGAGGCAGAATGTCCTCTAGGGGGGCAGCTTAAGGGCAGCCAGCCTATTGCATCACATTGCAGAGCTTCACAGGTGCAGGGCACTGCTGACTCCCCGCTGACTTTTAAAAGTTCCTTGGTTTGGGCCTTTTTCAACACGTGTGCAGCAGATCGCACTGTTGCTGTTTGCAACCTATGTCTGAAGTGGATCAGGCGTGGCCAGAACAGCAGCACCACATGCTTGACCAGACATATGATGACCCGCCATGCAATCTGTTGGCAACAGCACTTAAAAGACCCACATCAAAGAAAAAGGTGGACTTCTCCTTGCTCCTCATCTGGAATCTCCAACCCTACTATACCTCCAGTCCTCTCAAAAACCTGCACTAGGAGGAATGAAGGATAGCAATAGGTGTCCCAAGTACTTGCAGCCAATCTGCTAGCAGTACACCACCATCTGATTTTAGCAGGCAAATTTCCCTACCCCAGTTGCTGAACCATAAAAAGAAATTCGGTCCCAGCCATCCACATGCTCAGCATCTAAATGCTAGCTTGGTCAAACTGCTAGCACTGCAACTGCTAGCTTTTCTGCTGGTAGACTCTGTCCCCTTTCGTGAATTTGTGGAATGTGCTGTACTTCAGTGGCAGGTTCCGAAACGCCGTTTCTTTTCATGGAAGGCTATTCCGGCTCTCTACTGGCATGTGGAAGGCAATGTTTTGGCCTTGTTGGACAGGGCAGTCAGCAGTAAGGTTCATATTACCTCCGACTCATGGTCCAGCAGGCATGGGCAGGGACGTTACCTTTCCTTCACGGTGCACTGGGTAACTCTGCTGGGAGCTGGGAAGGATTCAGGACATGGTTCAGTGTTGTTGTAGCTTTTTCAGCCACCACGCCTCCAAAATGCTAGTGGTGATTCTGCCACAGCTCTCTCCTCCACCCCCTCCTCTTCTTCTTCCTCTATGGCATCTTATGCAGATTTGTCCTCTGAACCACTGCTGCTCTGTAAACATTCAAGGGGCTACACAAGCAGTCAGGCTAAAAAATGTCATGTGGTGCTTGAGTTGGTCTGCCTAGGGGACAGGAGCCACACTGGGGCAGAGATTCTGTCAGCTCTGCAGGGGCAGGCTCAAAGGTGGTTGACGCCACGCCAGCTTCAGCCAGGAATGGTTGTATGCGACAATGGCACCAACCTTCTCTCCACCCTTCGACAGGGACACTTGACCCATGTTTCATGTTTGGCACACATCCTGACAGTCAAAGGCAATGCAACCCGCTCACAATCCACCTCATTTGTGACATGCCCACCAGATGGAACTCAACGTTGGCAATGCTGCAGCCCCATGCCTGAGGCTACTGATCAAGGATGCGTGCACTGTCCTGTCACCATTTGAGGAGGCCACAAGGATGGTGAGCAGCGACAATGCATGCATCAGTGACACTGTCCCTCTAGTCTTCCTTCTGGAGCACACACTTTGTGAAACCATAGACAGGGCACTTAAGGCAGAACAGTGGGAGGAAGAGGAGGACTTCCTTTTTTCTCAAGGCCCCCTTTATCCAGATAGCATTCATGCAGGCCCACCAAACACACAGGAAGAAGAGGAGGAGGAGGAGGATTATGTCAGCATGTATGTAGAGGATAGCACTGAGCAGGAGTCTTCAAGGGATGGTTCTCAGTCCCCAGAAACCCAAGGAGTTGTACGTAGCTGGGAGGAGGTAGTTACGGGTCATGTGATCCTTAGTGACCCAGAGGACTCAGAATCGAATGCCTCTACAAACTTACGCTGCATGGCCTCCCTGATTCTGCAAAGCCTGGGAAAGGACCCTAGGATTCGTGGTATCAAGGAGAGGGATCATTAATGGCTGGCAACCCTTCTTGATCCACGTTACAAGGGTAAGGTTGCAGAGCTCATCCTGCCTTCGCAGAGGGAGCAGAGGAAGAAACATCTGAAGGAGGCCTTGAAGAAAGGTTTGTGCAATGCATTTCCAGACCCTGGGAGTTTTCAATTTCCTGGTGCTAGACAACGTGTAGCTGAGGCTTCGTTCAGTCAGAGGAAGGGCGGTGAAGGTGGCCGGCTGACCGATGCCTTTAAGCAATCTTTCAGTCCTCAGCGCCAAGGTCTGATTGGTTCAAGCAACCATCGCCAGTGTCTGCATTACATGGTGCAGGAATATCTAGGAGCAAGAGTAGACTTGGAGACCTTTCCCATAGAGCATCCACTGGGTTACTGGGTCTTGAGGATAGACCACTGGCCAGAACTTGCTCAATATGCAATTGAGCTACTGGCCTGTCCTGCATCCAGCGTGCTTTCTGAATGCACATTCAGTGCTGCTGGAGGGTTTGTAACGGATCAAAGAGTGCGCCTGTCCACAGATTCTGTTGATAGCCTCACATTCAAAAAAATGAATCAGTCTTGGATCAGCAGCTATCAAGCACCTGATGCTGATGTAACTGATTGAATTTTATCTATATTGCCAGGATCCGACAATACATTACAGCCGCAAGCAGTTTTAAATGACAATTTTTACTTTAGAAATGTAATTTTGTTGTGGCACTGTTATAAACATGGGACCTGGGTCCCCAAACACTTTTTATGGAAATAACTTGCATATAAAAAAACGGGAAATCCCCCAAAGAGGGTTTTTTTAGCAGCCAGCCATAGTCGAAAAATACAAAACTGGTAATGTTAAAAATAATTTTTATTGTTACAAAGCATCAACAAGTATTGCCACTGACATGTACATTATAGTCAGAACATAAACTGTGGTACAAAAGCAATGGGTTAAAAACGACACCAATGACATAGAGTGATACACAGTATGTTACACCATATGCGGCAATAATACAGTAATACAGAAGTCTCCTAAGTAAGATACTGACGTGTTTTGACCCCAGCGGGTCTTCTTTAGAGGATATATGTATAACAGCTGTAAAGGTGTAAACATGTATTAAAATACTTAAAGGAAAAAGAAAACTATGGACAAATCTATTTATATGTTTTTACCAGTCACATTATATTCGGCAGTTTACGGTAGCCTTGGTGTGGAAAAAATTCCATCTTGTTCTATCCTAGAGTCTCCCAGTGGTCGGCCCGGTCAGAAGAGGAGCAGATAGCACACACATGCCTTACGAGGAGTCACACACTAAATAATCCCCAAACTAGAGGGGCAACAGAAAGGGAAGGGTGTGAACAACACCTATGGTAGAATGTCATAGTATAATAAGTGGACGACTCAAAGCAATGTTTATAAAGTATAAAAGATTAGCCTGTATATTTATGAAAGGTTATATAGTATCTAAGTATACATGTGTATAATCAAGTGTTGCATATGAGTGGTCCATGCGGTAGAGCCAAGAAGAAGCCAAGTGAAAATGTGAAGCAGGGGGAAGGGAAGGGAAAAGGGGAGGGAGGGGTGGGAAAAAAAGGGGGAGGAGAAAGGGGGAGGAAAGAGGAGTGAGGGGAAGAGGAAAAAAGGGGGGAGGAAAAAGGGGAGGGGGGGAGGACTGGTGATGTGAAAGTGAGGCAAAGGAAAGCAACGAAGAAAGGAAAGCATGGACCAATTTCAATTGCAAGCACTTGAATAAGAGAGTGTGACAAAATGTGAAAGATTATCATGAAATAGAGAAGGTGCATGGTGACGATGACAGTGTGAAAGGGCCACTAAGGGCCAGAGAAGACAAGTAGTGCCTGGAAAAATACCATAAAAATAATAATAACACCCTAAAAAACATACAGTGAGAGGATAAATAAGTGAGTGTATAAAAATAAATCAATAATGAAATGCAATCGTTACCTGTACTAGTGTATAGACGATCGATCAGATCGAAAGAAAAAAGTGCACAATGTGGGGGAGTCTATGGTATCAAAAAGGTATTGTGTAAGTCAATCAGAGATATCCATAGTGTTAAATTGAGCTATCATGGTGTGGACCACACACCATGGAGTTTAATGACAACATGTAAGAGATCTTACCAGTCCACAAAAAGTTCTAGCGACATAAGAGCGTCCACTGGAGCATGGGGTAACACTGAAGTCCCCATGGTGCCCAGTCTACTTATAAAAAGGGTAATTTACCTAAATGTGGTACAGGTGCTCCACTCCTCCCTCTCCGTCCATCCCCTATGATAGGGAGAGTGACGGAAGGCGTCACTCAGTGTGTGACTCCCCCGGCATTCCGGAAGAGGAAATCCTGGATCCACCTTCGTTTCCGCTGCAAATGCAAAGGTGTCATGACGTCACACGCGTGCGCATGAGGTCACGCGCGCGGGCGAGTACACGGCGTCTGGGAATGATCCGGAATGCCGCTGGCAGCGAAAGGAATAGCACCCACCGTGGTGGTAATTTTGCCACATGCATGTCTTCCTGGCAGGGTGGGGAGACGCAAGGGCCCTGCGTCTCCCTAAGCACCCACTAGGTGGCAGCACCACAGTGGGTGCTATTCCTTTCCCTGCCAGCGGAATTCCGGATCGTTCCCGGATGCCGTGTACTCGCGCGCGCATGTGACCTCATGCGCGTGCATGTGACGTCACGACGCCTTTGCATTTGCGGCGGAAACTACCGTGGATCCAGGATTTCCTCTTCCGGAATGCGAGGGAGTCACACACCGAGTGACGCCTTCCGTCACTCTCCCTATCATAGGGGATGGACGGAGAGGGAGGAGTGGAGCACCTGTACCACATTTGATAATGTAATGTAATTATAAGTAGACTGGGCACCGTGGGGACTTCAGTGTTATCCCATGCTCCAGTGGACGCTCTTATGTCGCTAGAACTTTTTGTGGGCTGGTAAGATCCCTTACACGTTGTCATTAAACTCCATGGTGTGTGGTCCACACCATGATAGCTCTGGATATCTCTGATTGACTTACACAATACCTTTTTGATACCATAGACTCCCCCACATTGTGCACTTTCTTCTTTCGATCTGATCGATCGTCTATACACTAGTTCAGGTAACGATTGCATTTCATTATTAAATTATTTTTATACACTCACTTATTTATCCTCTCACTGTATGTTTTTTAGGGTGTTATTATTATTTTTATGGTATTTTTCCTGGCACTACTTGTCTTCTCTGGCCCTTAGTGGCCCTTTCACACTGTCATCATCACCATGCACCTTCTCTATTTCATGATAATCTTTCACATTTTGTCACATTCTCTTATTCAAGTGTTTGTTTGCAATTGAAATTGGTCCATGCTTTCCTTTCTTCGTTTCTTTCCTTTGCCTCACTTTCACATCACCAGTCCTCTCCCTTCCTCCCCCCCCTTTTTCCTCCTCCCTTTTTTCTTCTTCCCCTCACTCCTCTTTTCTCCCCCTTTCTCCTCCCCTTTTTTTCCCACCCCTCCCTCCCCTTTTTCCCTTCCCTTCCCCCTGCTTCACGTTTTCACTTGGCTTCTTCTTGGCTCTACCGCATGGACCACTCATATGCAACACTTGATAATACACATGTATACTTAGATACTACATAACCTTTCATAAATATACAGGCTAATCTTTTATACTTTATAAACATTGCTTTGAGTCGTCCACTTATTATACTATGACATTCTACCATAGGTGTTGTTCACACCCTTCCCGTTGCCCCTCTAGTTTGGGGATTATTTAGTGTGTGACTCCTCGTAAGGCATGTGTGTGCTATCTGCTCCTCTGCTAACCGGGCCGACCACTGGGAGACTCTAGGATAAAGCAAGAAGGAATTTTTTCCACACCAAGGCTACCGTAAACTACCGAATATAATGTGACTGGTAAAAACATATAAATAGATTTGTCAATAGTTTTCTTTTTCCTTTAAGTATTTTAATAGATGTTTACACCTTTACAGCTGTGACCCCACTGGGGTCAAAACGCATCAGGATCTTACTTAGAAGACTTCTGTATTACTGTATTATTGCCGCATATGGTGTAACATACCGTGTATCACTCTATGTCATTGGTGTTGTTTTTAACCCATTGCTTTTGTACCACAGTTCATGTTCTGACTATACATGTCAGTGGCAATACTTTTTGATGTGTTGTAACAATAAAAATTATTTATTACGTTACCAGTTTCGACTATGGCTGGCTGCTAAAAAAACCCTCTTTGGGGGATTTCCCGTTTTTTGATCCATTATTTGGGGTGCGCAGGCTTTTTGTCTTCACTCGTATGAGTGTCTTTTTTCCCTATAACTTGCATATAAGCCTTTAAAATGAGCACGTTTGATTTTTCACGTTCGTGTCCCATAGACTTTAACATTGTTCGCATGTTCGAACTAATTTTTTGCATGTTCGCATGTTCTGCTGCAAACCGAACCAGGGGGTGTTCGGCTCATCCCTAGTAGAGACATATCCTTCCCAACAGACTAAAGGCTGGAATTACAGGAAAAGGTGGTTCAACCAAAATACTGACGCAAGGGGGTGATCCTCTTTCCAACTCAGGGATTCTGTTTTTGATTTTTTTTTTCTGGCATGTTGGTGTTATATCTTTTACTTGGATGTTACAAATTGTTGTAAATACAGATGGATAAAACAAAAACTGTGTCTGTTTTGATTTCAGGCTGCAAAGCAACAAAATTTGATTTTTTTAAAGAGGTGATTCTTTTCTATACCCACCGTATATAGCCAAAGAGACTTGATATTGTAGGGTGGAGACGCTTAGATAATTCTTCGTTTCATAGGTGGCCATAATTCCAAATTTTTGTGTCATGGTTTTATGAAGTATGGGAGTATCTGTAGCATGTATTTATATAAATAATATGATCTATCTTGTGCAGTATTTACATGTTCTATTGCAGTGAGAGAAATTACTGTATTGGCATTGACTGTATAACATAGGCAAGAAAGGAAACTGTTAAAACGTTTTTGACACTGAAGTTATCTTTCACTTTCCTTTATAATTAGGGTATTTTGGGTGAATGCTAACATTTTAACTGATAATATTTTGTATCTAGTTTTACCTTATGAATTGCGAGTTGTTTTCCTTGCTCTGCCTGAATTGCACAGGAGAAAAAACTAAATGGATTATCCGCAGCTGATGATTAATTTGTTTTTTAATACCAATATCCTGTGTGATGGGATAGTATTTAAGGAAAGCAACAGTCTATCAAACCAGGTATAATAAAGCTTTTTTTAGCTATAACACATTAGATATTTGTTGTTAAACTGTTTTTTTGTACCTACTTGTATTTTAAATAATAAAAATTGTGACTTAAATACAGACTTCAATGGGAACACTTTTCAGACTTTGGAGGGTAAACAGAAACTCAGCCGTGAGACCAATGTTTCCATTTCACATATTTACTGTGAATTAGTGCTCAGACTCTTTGTGAACTTAATTGATATGCATGGCTCTGTTCTCTATCCTTACGGTGTTTGACAAAGAAAAATATTTTTATATATCTGATGGAACTGTTGACATAGTAATACCTTCTTTTTTAAGAAGACACTGCTTAACAGTGGTTAAGAGGTGGGCTTTTGGTTCCTCTAAACTAGTAATATATTCTTGTTGCTCTCCCAAGCCCTATAAAAGCTCTATAAAGGTACTAGGTACAGTTGAAACCTGGAGCATAAAAGAATGATTTGCATGCCTCTGCCCGCTTTCCTTTGGAATCATATGAGGGATAAACATATTTTTTACTGCATTTGGGGAAGTTATGATATGTACATTTAGCTATTCTGCTTTGCAGTTTATCTAAACAAACTGTATTTTTTCCCTAGCATTATAAGCCTGATGCTGGGATCTAGATAACTAAAACAAATGTCTCTGTACAAGAAGAGATCCAGATGGCTGTACTTCAAATAAAGTCAATCTTTATTCTTTTATAAAAAGCAACATAGTACAGCAACCAAACACTGTGGGGAGGTCAGAAAGGTCAAAAAGTTTGGCGCTGTTTTAGCGCTTACTTATGACTCAGCAAGCAGAAGATGCTCCCAGCTGACCCACTTAATCCTGAAGATTTACCCCCCTTCATAACCAGGCCATTTTTTTGCGATACGGTACTGCATTACTTTAACTGACAATTTTGTGGTCGTGCGACACTATACCCAAATAACATTTATGTCCTTTTTTTCAAACAAATAGAGCTTTCTTTTGGTGGTATTTGATCACCTCTGCGTTTTTTATTGTTTGCACTATAAACAAAAAAAGACCGACAATTTTGAAAAAAAAATATATGTTTTGCTTTTGGCTGTAAAACATATCCAATAAAAATATTGAAAAAATTAAATTTCTTCATAAATTTAAGCCAATATGAATTCTGCTACATATCTTTGGCAAAAAAAAATCCCAATAAGCGTATATTGTTTCGCTTATGCGAAAGTTATAACATCTACAAGCCTATGAGATATATTTATTTATTTTTTACTAGTAATGGTGGTGATCAGCAACTTATAGTGGGACTGCGATATTTCGGCGGACAGTCGGACACTAACTGACAATTTTGACACTTTTTGGGGACCAGTGACACTAATACAGTGATCAGTGCTAAAAAAATGCACTGTCACTCTACTAATGACACTAGCTGGGAAGGGGTTAACATCAGGGGCGATCAAAGGGTTAACTGTGTGCCTAGCCAGTGATTTTGTGTACTGTGTGAGAGCTGTTTTTACTAGGGGAAGACATGGATCCATGTGCTTGCTGTGGAGGAACACAGGATCCATGCCTCCCCTCCTGACAGAATGGTGATCTGCCTTGTTTACATAGGCAGACCACCATTCTTCCTCAACACCAAAGGATCAGAGGGTGCCAGTGGACATTGAGTTTGCAGTACCTGCTGTGTATAATCACAGCGGGAGCTGGCCGAAAGCGGCGCGCATGCACGCCCCCAATCCGGAAGTGCAGGATCAGTGGGGAGTGCCACTTTGCTGCCGTATATGTAAGTTATACGGTCTTCAAGTGCTTACAGTAGCCAACAACCAGATGGAAGTCAGCTGCAGGCAATCAATTCCAATTGCAGCTTTCTCAGAAAGACAAAGATACACATGAATCACATTGTTTACAAACCCTAAAAGACAGTAGCAAAACCAAAACATGACAAATAATTTTATTATCCTCCCTGTACTGTGAGAATGTAAGAAAAAAAATACCAAAGCACAGCCGCAAATTAAAGTATCATTATTCATTAACCAAAAAAATAAAGTGATGAAAAAAAAAACATTCATATAAGGAAATAATAAAAGATCTATAGCTTGAACCACTGACAGTAAATGCCCTAAATGCCAGCACCCAAAGAGGACACAATACAAAGGATAGATACAGCATAGGGAAAACCCTGTGATAGCATGTCCCTAATCTGGTGTCATGTGAACAGTGGTGAGAACTAAGGAAATAGTATATATTAATACTCCATAACTATAATGTTAAAATGTGAAAACCTTGTTCACAAACCACCAGAAAGGAACATGCCTAATCAGCACAGGGACAATCTCACTCATAAAATATGAGGCCATTCAGAATGTGCATTTGTAAGTAAAAAATTTAATTGACCTCTTTTTTGTATAATCGTCTGAAGAGGTCACCACCTCTGCTCAAGCTGTTCACCTTTTCTATAGCTTGTATGAGTAAAGCCCCGTACACACGATCAGACTTTCCGACGGGAAATGTTCGATGACAGGCTGTTGTCGGTAAATCCGACCATGTGTGGCTTTTTTCTTTCTAGTGATATCAATAATAATATTATTATGCTTTTTTTTTTTTTTAATTTGATCAAGTTACCACAACACCATTATCCCATAGTTTTTAAGATCAAAGATACAACTATGTTGATGTGCCTTGTCAATTTTACATTGTATTTTTTTTAAATGTAACTGCCTACTCCCAAACTGTCATTTGAAGTAAAACACATAGCCAAGTATTATTCTTTACAATTTTTTTATTGTGCATTAAAAAAAGAAAACAAATAAAATTAGACATGCTATCTGCCAATAGAACTTAACCAAGTGCATTCTATGCATCCAGAAATATAGAAAATATACCAAATCAAATCATTATTCAACCAAAAAAAAATGTCGAAGCAATAACTCCAAGGCCAATAATAAATAACACGTTATCTCCTCCGGTTCCACAACATGTCTGGTTGACGAACAGCCGTTCAGAAACAAACTGAAAAGCATGAAATGAAAAGCGCGAACTGAAAAGCGCTAAATTAGAAACGCAAAAATAAAAGAGCGAATCAACACTCACCAAACTTCTACTAACACGAAATTAGCAGAAGGAGCCCAAAGGGTGGCGCTAAAGAGCTGAAAAACAACGTAGTACGTCTAGCACGTCGCTACGTTCATAATTGTTGGCCAACAATTGTGTGGCAGTTTGTATGCAAGACAAGTTTGGGCCAATGCACTTCGGACAAAAGTCCACGGTTTTGTTGGCCAACAATCCGATTGTGTGTACGAGGCTTAAGGCTGAGAGATTGCCCCCATGTAATGTAGCTTAACAGTTTAATGATCAATATGGCGATTTCTCAGCCTTACAGTGTTTGGTTGCTGCACTATGTTGCTTTGTATATAAAAATAAAGATGAACTTTATTTGGAGTACAGCCATCCAGATCTCTTTTTGTACACATTGTTCGGTGTGACGAGCTGGGCTTGCATCCTAGTGAGATGTGTGTGGGATCTCCGTAGCAGACAGGCTTGGAACAGTGTTATATTGCTTACTAAAACAAATGTCTCTTTTATTCTTTAAACTCTTACCAGTGAAATGGCAGGTTAATAAAGTGATATCTCCACATGGTCTTTATGTTCTGTTTTAGAGTGCCTGTCTTTTTTCTATTGCTAGTAATTATTAAGCTTTTATTGAGAAAAATAAGGATTGCATTGACTGGAAATGTCTTTGATACATTGTGACAAGTGCGGCAAAATTGTAAACTACTTTGTATAACCATTTCCTCCGCCTAAGTTCAATATAGTATACACATTTCTTGTTGTCCATTGTGAAATACCCATTAAAAATGATTTCTTTAAGAAACTGAGTCTTAGTAAACAAAGCTTAATAGATGGGCATTTATTGATTAAATCGAGAGACCAACTTTTGCTACACATTTAGCTCTCCTTGACCTTTTAAATGCAATGAAGTTTATTTACAAAACTGTACACCATCCAATCACATTCATCACTTCATTTTAAAGACATAGTTACAAAAAAATAACCTATTTAGATAAGGGACATCTGTACAGTACAGTACATACCTCATGAAACCTGATTGGAACACTCCTAGGATGTTACTAAGGACGTTGCTAAGAGATGCCTAGATGTTATCATTCACACTCACCATCACAGGTGTAGGCTCTTTCTCTGATGCAACCCCCCACATATGCGCTTTCTCTCCCCTGATGCAGTAGTTCTGAGCTCTGCATTTGAGAGCTTGCTCCTGTCATGGTGAAGGTGAACAGTAACAGCTAGGCATCGCTTAGCAACGTCCTTAGAAATGTCCTTGGAGTTTTCCATCCAGGCTTCATGATGTATGTAAATGGCGTTCATCTATAGCAAAGGCATTATTCAACTTTGCTCAAAGCTGCACAGTTTGCTTTATTCTACAGACACCCCTTATCTGTATAGGCAATTGTTTGGGGAACTAACCATTTTAATAGTGACCATGTAATTACTATGGACACCACTATTTTTGTTCCAGTATTTGGAACTAAGCCCCATTTTCAATTTTGTTGCACTTTTGTCAAACCATTGTAGGACTCCTCCTCCTGGGGTAGTGCAGATTGACCCCTAAGCCGTGTGGCAGGCTAACATTTCAGTCTCAGGGCCTGGTTCTTGCAGTATGATGGGGTGAAAAATAAGTAGGGCATCAGTGCATCAGTCACTTTAGTGTTTCATCTTTTATTCATCTTTCATCATTCATTGCTGAACTTAATTCCCTTAGACATGGTTAGGGGTGCCAGATACTGACCTGAAACAGAGCAGAAAGAACAGCTGTAGACCTTCTTATAATGTCCAGAATGTAGCTTCCTTCATTACACTCTTCAGCAGAAGATCCTAATCCAGCCCCCCTACCTCCACTTCAGCAAGTTGCTTAAGTCTTTGGGCCTCTGGCACATGCAGGAAGACATTCTATGTAGACATCCATTCCAGACAAAGGCCATGGAGATAGAGAACACCGTGGAAAGGGGCCCCGAATCTTTATCATCCTCCAAACCATACTTCCGTATAAGAACCTCAGGGATTGATTGGGTAAAATTCATAATGCAATGTTTGTTCTTCACATTCTATATACTGCAACCTTCTTTATAGTAGCATATAGAAGCAATCAACCCACCAAGCTTAGGGAAGACCTGCAGAGTTTAGAAAAATATAAATAGATATTCAAGATTTTTACAGCTTGGCTGCAAACGCACTCAATTTTATTGGTGACACAACAACTATTTCTAGCAATAGACATGCGGTAGCAAAAGGCCGTTCAAGGAACCAGTTGGTTCATTGCATTGTAGTTGAGAAATGGAGTTGGAGATTTTATGCTTGGCAGCTTATCAAATTGTGCATTATGTAACCTTCAGGTGTGGAAGCTTCCTAACCTATACTATAACAAACCTATAACCTATACTATAACAAAGACTGTCATATACAGTAAATACATACAAACAAAACAAGTAATGCTAGTGGCTGGGGGTGTCCTTCCTGGACTAGGGGGCTGTGAACAATGGATAGTTTTAGAGCAATGGCACCACGGGGGGGGCTTATAGCGACAGAGGGTTAGAAGAATTGGGCAGGTCCCTTATTTTGAGCTTTCCCAAGGTTTTGGTGAGATTACGTTTCAAGTACCAGTCAGTGTATCAGAATGGATAGATGATAGAGGATAGCTCTTCGGTAGTGAAGTTCAAGATTATGGTATCCAGTCTCTCAATATGAAACAGTGATACAGTAGTATTGCTTGCTTTACGGCTTGCAGGGAAGGTGGAGATGGTTTGATCCAGTGGGACATGATCATTCTGCGGCTCGCCATTAGACATAGATGAGACCACTGTGTGAGAGTGGGTGATCCTATCGGTGCCGAGGGGGAGACTGGTGGATCACATCCAAATAGACATAAGAGTTGATCCTTGACTAGCGTGTCTTGCTGACTTTGAAAATATATTTGAGCACTGCGTCCCAAAATGTGGAAATTGCAGAGCACTCCCATAGGCAGTGTAGCAATGTAGGGTGGGCTAGAGAGCACCAGGGGCATTGCAGTTGGGTAGGTTCCGAGATGTTGATATGGAAGGGGTAGTATGCCCTGTGGATGATTTTAAAGTGGGTTTCCCGCCACGTTTCTGACATAATGAGTTTGTGAATGTGGCGGTAGCTTTGTAGGATCCTTTCTGGCAATTCAGTGTCATTGAATATTGAGGACCACTTCTGGAATGGGGTGAGACGATACTTATCCAATTAGTAAGTAATAAGGTTGGAGTAGAGACTGGAAATAGAATAGTCGTCATTCTGGAGCACTGCATCCAGGTAGGATTTTTGAAGGGGATCTGTTTGAGGACCATGGCAAGTTCGCAGGTAGCTGAGTTTTATGCTTTAAAGCCCAATTCTGGGATAACATAAAATATAGTTTTGGCTGGAGCAAGTCTTTAAATATATAAAGTATTTATATTAAGCTACAAAATTAGACAACGTTCAACAAAAGAAAACATATTTTATATGTGATGCAAATATTGCATCTCCTTCCCACTGTGATATGATACAGATCATATTAACAAGCAAAACTATGTTTTCTTTGCGTAATACAATAACGATTTTAAGTGCTTGGACATCACATTAATGGACAAGGAGACAAGTGGTTAAATCACATAACTTCATTATTTACATCCACTTTCCATTGACTCAGCATCATTGTCCTAATTGTCTTTAATGAGCCATTAGTGTTCATGTAATTGCTCCCTCTTCTTGAAACAAGTGCTGCCTATTTATACAGTACTCTTAAATAATGGCAAATCTGACTTAAACTACTGCTTTTCAGCAGTTGATATGCCCCAAAAGATCAAAAAAAATTTCACAAATCTGAAGAAACAAGCACAGGTTTAAAAAACTTTTCTTGAGCTTCTCAAGTTTGTATTGCAAAGGAGAGCTTTCAATTATTTGTCAGCATGATATAGGATGTGTTTGTAAAAACTTTTGAGTAGGTTTGATTTATGTTTTCACTTTTTATTTATGATTATGAGTTAAATCAACAGTTAGAGCCGGTTCACATTAGAAGCGGCACGACTTGCAGGTCACCTCACCGAGGCGACCTGCACACGACTGCCGCGGCGACTTGCAAGACGACTTCTGTATACAAGTCTATGCAAGTCGCCCCCAAAGTAGTACAGGAACCTTTCTTCTAAGTCGGAGCGACTTGCGTCGCTCCGATTAGAACGGTTCCATTGTACAGAACCTAGCCGCCTGACAAGTCGCCCCCATGTGAACCGGCTCTTACCAAATAAGTACATTTTTGAGAGACTGAAAAATCATTTTGAGATATTTATTAAACCAATTATCCACACAGTCAAAACTGAAAACAAGAATTAGTGTTTCAAACAGGATATACAGTAATAGACCAAAGTGCTCCCTGTTAGATAAAGATGGAAGACTGTGGACTAATGATGGGCGGAACTTTGGTTGTTCGGATGTTCGGCGAACACCGAACAATATGCAGAGTTCAGGGCAAATTTGAAAGCTGCCGGAACACCATTTAAGTCTATGGGACACTAACATAAAAAATAAAAGGGGGGCTCATTTTAAAGGCTTATATACAAGTTATTGTCATAAAAGGTGTTTGGGGACCCGGGTCCTGCCCCAGGGGACATGTATCAATGCAAATTTTTTTTTTTTAAACGGCCGTTTTTTCGGGAGCAGTGTTTTTTTTTAATGCTTAAAGTAAAACAATAAAAATGAAATGTTCCTTGAAATTCCATGCCTGGGGGGTGTCTATAGTATGCCCGTAAAGTGGCGCATTTTTCTTGTGTTTAGAACAGTACAGCAGGAAAATGACATTTCTAAAGGAAAAATTGTCATTCAAAACTGATCGCGGCTGTAATGAATTGTCCGGTCTCTGCAATATAGATACAGATTTTTGAAAGAAAGAGCATGGGATCCCCCCATCCATTACCGGGCCCTTTGGGTCTGGTATGAATATTAAGGGGAACCCCGAATCAAAATTAAAAAAAAAATTGGGTGGGGGTCCCCCTAAAATCCATATCAGGCCCTTCAGGTCTGATATGGAAATTAAGGGGAACCCTGCGCCAAAAATAAAAATGGCGTAGGCGTCCCCCCAATATCCATACCAGACCCTCATCTGAGCACGCAACCTGGCAGGCCGCAGGAAAAGAGGGGGGGATGAGAGAGTGCCCCCCTCCTGAACCGTACCAGGCCACATGCCCCCAACATGGGGAGGGTGCTTTGGGGTAGCCCCCAAAACACCTTATCCCCATGTTGATGGGGACAAGGGCCTTATCCCTACAACCCTTGCCCGGTGGTTGTGGGGGTCTGTGGGTGGGGGGCTTATCGGAATCTGGAAGCCCCCTTTAACAAGGGGACCCCCAGATCCCGGCCTCCCCCTGTGTGAATTGGTAATGGGGTACAAATGTACCCCTACCATTTCAAAAAAGTGTCAAAATGGTACAAAAGACAAGACACAGCTTGGGACAAGTCCTTTATTAAAAAATAAAAAATAAAAAGTAAGTTCATGCCGCCTGATGGATCGAAAAAGAAAAAAAAAAAGCAGCGACTGACCCACCTCCATGGGAGGCTCCTGCCGTCTGACGCATCTTCACTGTGACAACTCTTATATAACTGAGGGTGGGGCCACCCGGTGATGTAACCGGGTGACCCCGTCCCCCTCTGATGCCACAGGGACTTCCCGTGGCTTCCCCGTGATGTCAGAGGGGGCGGAGTCACCTGTTTTTTTTTTTACTTTTTCGGTCCGTCGGGCAGTGTGAACTTACTTTGCAGGAAATTTTTATTTTTTTATTTTCTATTAAAGGACTTGTCCCAAGCTGTGTCTTGTCTTTTGTACCATTTTGACACTTTTTTTGTGAAATGGTAGGGGTACATTTGTACCCCGTTACCAATTCACACAGGAGGAAGCCGGGACCTGGGGGTCCCCTTGTTAAAGGGGGTTTCCAGATTCCAATAAGCCCCCCACCCGCAGACCCCCACAACCACCTGGCGAGGGTTGTGGGGATGAGGCCCTTGTCCCCATTGTCCTCAAAGCACCCTCCCCATGTTGAGGGCATGTGGCCTGGTATGGTTCAGGAGGGGGGGCGCTCTCTTATCCCCCCTCTTTTCCTGCGGCCTGCCAGGTTGTGTGCTCGGATAAGGGTCTGGTATGAAGGACCCCTTTAGGGGGACCCCTACGCCATTTTTTTTAAATTTTGGTGCAGGGTTCCCCTTAAAATCCATACCAGACCTGCAGGGTCTGGTATAGATTTTAGGGAGACCCCCACACAATTTTTTTTTTTTTTAATTTTGATTCAGGGGTTCCCCTTAATATTCATACCAGACCCAAAGGGCCTGGTAATGGACGGGGGATCCCATGCTCTTTTTTTCAATTATCTGTATCTATATTGGCGAGACCCAACAATTCATTACAGCCGTGATCAGTTTTGAATGACAATTTTTCCTTTAGAAATGTCATTTTGCTGTGGTACTGTTCTAAACATGGGAAAAATGCACCAATTTACAGGCATACTATAGACACCCCCAGGCACGATATTTAAAGGAATATTTCATTTTTATTGTTTCACTTTAAGCATTGAAAAAATCACTTCTCCCAAAAAAGGCCGTCGTTTAAAAAAAAAAAAAATTTGCATTGATACACGTCCCCTGGGGTAGGACCCAGGTCCCCAAACACTTTTTATGACAATAACTTGCATATAAGCCTTTAAAATTATCACTTTTGATTTTTCATGATCGTGTCCATAGAATTTAAAGGTGTTTGTGTGTTCTGCTGCATTTTTTGCCTGTTCGCATTTTCTGCTGCGAACCAAACAGTGAGTGTTCGGCTCATCCCTAGTAGAGACATATCCTTCCCAACAGACTAAAGGCTGGAATTACAGCTACTGGGGAAGAGAATGAACCATACCAAACAAATTATACTTTGATATTGTAGGAAAGCTAATTTAATGTAGCAGAATCTCTAACCTCTTCCAGTCTAATGAGAACCTTTGGGGCCACAGACCTCTGACATCCTTCAATATGTTGTGGGTGGTAAAAGTCATTGGGCACCAGACACTTCTTGGATGCAAAAGAGTCGGAAACGGTCCTTTTATATTTTGCAAGGGAAAGAGGGTTGGGGTCAAGACACCCTTAAGTAGTTGCAATTTCAATAGGCAGACTCAGAGGCTTCAATAGGAGGACAGCCGGACAGGGAAAGGCCCCAGCAAGGTGCCACTTCTGCACATATAGGTTTGCTGTGCCCTATGGCTACAGTACTTAACAGTTCCTAAATCAAACTTAACAGTTCTCTCAGCTTTACTACAACTTCTACTTGTAGTTCTTCAGCCCTTGAGCTCCTAGTCTCTCACTGGACTCTCTGATTCACTAACTCGGAATCCCGTGAGCTCCTCAAGACTTTTGTGGTGGTTTCTCCCTCAAGTGTCACCCACGCTTCCCCGCTGGTCCCTAGCTTGGCACTTCGGATACCTTCAAGCTTCACCCCTGCTGACCGGCTCCGTCCCTAGCTTGACATACAAGGCTGCTCTGCAAGCATCGCCTTCGCTGGTTGGGTCCCTGACTTGGTCACCACCTGAAGTTTCCCAATTCTCCACTGTGCCCGTTGCACCGGTACTTGCTTCAGTTACTCACTGTGGTCCCTGGTAAAAGTAGTTGGTCCCTTAGTGGCGACAGCTTCTCTTCTACTTCTGGCTGGCAGAACTGTCACTTTTGGTTGGACTGCAAGCCACAGTACCAACCCTGCGCTGCCCTCTTACTTCTGGATAGGCCCTCACACAGCCTGGCAGCCAGATGCCCCCAGGATAGGCCCAATCTCCGGCCTTGCAGCCCAGGGCAGATGACACACATCCACCCAGACAGCAGTCTGGGTGGCACAGAACATAGATCACCTGACTCCACCCAAATATATCGGCTCTCCCAGCAGGCCAAGGGATTCAAGAAAACCCCTGCCCATTGACTAAGATACCCCATATACTCATAACCTAACCTTGAGTTGTCCATCTCATACCTAGTACCACCAAGTGCCCAGCGGTAGAAGATAAAAGTACAACAAGGCCAAACTTAGGGAGAAATCCATGGATCTCTAACAATTTAACTGTGGTAGCTACTCCTGACCAGGAATTTGGCGAGGAGCTCCCTGACTAAACCCCAGGGTGCTACATCAAAATTAAATATTGTCTGCAAGCTAGCTCCATCAGTGGGCCCTCACTGACTTTCCAGCTGAACAATGCAAGTTTTGACCCAGCTAGTGGGTGATCCAATCCAAGCTGCAGCATCCAATAGAGGAACCACAATACATAAAGTAATTTTGTTATTGGCCTAATCCCTGCCCCCCTGCTCCTCCCCCTTGCACTTCTTGTGAGCCAGATATTGCAGTTGCTCCATTCTGTAGTTTCTGGAATTTATAGGCGGTGGCAGGGTGTGTTTTCTTTCATTTCTTTCAATGGTAAACTATTGAGGTGGGACCTGTATAAGGAGTGCACAAGTTATTTTTTATCTGACTCTTTATCTGAGCCCCTAAAACCCCTAAATGATCCATGGACCCCAGAGTAAAAACCCCTGCTCTATAACCACTAATGCACTACTTTTAACCTTTTTCAGCCACATTTTTATGCATGCACTTGTGCTCGGTACAGTCAGGAATATGCGCGTCAGATTGTAGAGCTTGGACTGGGTGGATGTAAGCTGAAAAGGCAAGGTATGACTAATAGGTGGCAGGGTCAAGACAAGGCTTGGGCATAAGGGGCGGCTGCCATGGGCGCAATAGTTTATTGCAGGGATGTGGGCACCCCTACTCTAACCCTAAGGGAAGGGGGAGCGCAATTTGGTATCTTTGCCCTGGGCGCTGGATGGCCTTGTCCCGACACTGGTGGATGGCCTAGCAATCCAAATGGTCCCAAACTGGAATTGAAAGGATAAGCATGCTTACATCTGGCTGTGCACATGGGCTGTGGTATTTATGCTGCATATACTGCTCGATGGTTGCAAACTTCTGCCTGCTCTTGACTCTGATTCTGCCACCATCTGACTCTACCATCAACTGGACTGTGCTCTTCATATACAGTACCAGTGCTTCCAAGTTTCTGCTCGCAGTGACTACACCTTAGCACTAGTGCCTTTCCTTCACCCCTGCTGTCCCTATCTCAACATCCATGGGTGCTCAGACAAGAAGTGTAAGAGGCCACCCTCTTCATCTCAGGCTCTGCATACAGGTATGCGACACATTGACTGGTATTGTTCATATTTGGACCTTTATCACTAATGAAGTCTTATTATATTGTTTCAGTATATTCTATTATATTGTTTAACTGTATTGGAGCACATGTGTGTCACATGTTGGTTTCACTTAAAATTGATGTAGCGCAGTTTAATTTTAGTCTTAATAGAGTCTGCATTATCTTAAAATTCTAACCTACTGTCTCAGAAGTATTTTTAGTTTGTTTTAGCGCTCTTCTATATGTAAAATGTGCTTGTATGTAATGTATTATGTATTACAGTCCTTTAGACAACATGTAGACTGTTTGGTTTGAGTCATATTATTATTATTATTATTATTAACACGCACACACAAAATGAGTCTACAATCCAGTCTCTTGTTTATGTTATATTGAACATGTAATAAAACCAGTAGCATTTCAAGATGAACAGGCGCAAGGTGAAACAGTCAATCAATAGGTTATAGCAAGTAATAAATCAAGTCAATTATTAGATACCAAATGACAAATTACAAGGTCATCAACTCTGTTATATAATATTGAATGTAAACTCATATGATGTGGTATTATTAAAAGAAGTAATTGCTTGTATATCAGACAAAGGCTTTAATGTAATTATGAGGATCAAGGATGAATTCCTGCACAACAAATCTAGTTCACAAATACAGTATTCTCAGGAGTATAATAAAATATGTTTGGTGGATGCTATTCTCCTGGTGTGAAATTATACAGTTATGCCACATTACAGTCTGTGCACAGTTCAAATCAGGGAACAGATGAGCCATTATTAAAAAATGCATGCCTTGTCACTACTATACAGGAGATGCAGATAAATAATTAAATTTAAGTGAATGATTGTAAGTGCTGTTTTTTTTTTGGGGGGGGGGGGTTGTATTTTTATCATTTAAATGACTTATACATTCAGTTTCTATTTTTTTCAATTCCAAATATTTAATGTTTATTGATTAAATAATATTCATTTTAACATTTCTGTTATTTTATAAAAAGTGTAAATAACTAAAATATTATATGGCCTCGCAGTCATGAGCTGAGCCTTATTTATGTTGCACCTAGTTGGGGAATTGTTCGTTGCTCAGAAAGTGGATAACTGTCTGTTGTTGGAAGGAGACAAGCATGAGTAATTTTTGACAAGAAGGCCTGCACTTTATGTTCCTGTTACATTTTATGCACCCTGCATGGGAAGATTTTTTTTACCCTTCTGGGTGATTACATGTAAGTAGGAACCAGCTGATCCACTTGCACGTATTGAATTGCTGAGATCCCTGTCTTCAGAACAAGAATTAAGGAGAAATCTTCCATTGGCATACTTGTTATGGTGACCCTGATGACAACCAGTGATTTCCTCATTTTGGAAAGACTTCCCCTAACTTCCTGTCTGGGCTATAGGAGAGGAAGTGAAGGGAAATCTCCCCAATATGACACAGATGGCAAAAAACTGACAGAGGTTATAACCCTCCCTTACTCTATCCAAAATGAGAAAAAAAGGGTTTGCTTTTAGTTCTAATTTATTCACATTCAGTGGGATGTGTGTAGTATTGTTGGAGTTATTTAAATACTCATCACAGTGGCTTCCACTGTTCAGGTGAGTGTTGGAAATATACTCCAAAATGTATAACCATAAGGGCAACTGAATGTGTACAGTGGGGACAGAAAGTATTCAGACCCCCTTAAATTTTTCACTCTTTGTTATATTGCAGCCATTTTTTAAAATCATTTAAGTTAATTTTTTTCCTCATTAATGTACACACAGCACTCCATATTGATAGAAAAACACAGAATTGTTGACATTTTTGCAGATTTATTAAAAAAGAAAAACTGAAATATCACATGGTCCTAAGTATTCAGACCCTTTGCTCAGTATTTATTAGAAGCACCCTTTTGATCTAATACAGCCATGAGTCTTTTGGGAAAGATGCAACAAGTTTTTCACACCTGGATTTGGGGATCCTCTGCCATTCCTCCTTGCAGATCCTCTCCTGTTCTGTCAGGTTGTATAGTAAACGTTGGTGGACAGCCATTTTTAGGTCTCTCCAGAGATGCTCAATTGGGTTTAAGTCAGGGCTCTGGCTGGGCCATTCAAGAACAGCCACAGAGTTGTTGTGAATCCACTCCTTCGTTATTTTAGCTGTGTGCTTAGGGTCATTGTCTTGTTGGAAGGTAAACCTTCGGTCCAGTCTGAGGCCCTGAGCACTCTGGAGAAGGTTTTTGTCCAGAATATCCTTGTACTTGGCTACATTCATCTTTCCCCCAATTGCAACCAGTCGTCCTGTCCCTGCAGCTGAAAAACACACCCACAGCATGATGCTGCCACCACCATGGTTCACTGTTGGGACTGTATTGGACAGGTGATGAGCAGTGCCTGTTTTTTTCCACACACACCACTTAAAATTAAGGCCAAAAAGTTCTATCTTGGTCTCATCAGACCAAATAATCTTATTTCTCACCATCTAGGAGTTCTTCAGGTGTTTTTTGAGCAAACTCCATGCAAGCTTTCATGTGTCTTGCACTGAGGAGAGGCTTCCGTCGGGCCACTCTGCCCTAAAGCTCCAACTGGTGGAGGGCTGCAGTGATGGTTGACTTTCTACAACTTTCTCCTGTTTTGGATTCAGAACAAAAGTTCTGATATTATTATATCTACCCCCGATCAGATTGTTGAATACAAAAGCATGCATTCTTCAAGTAAGCTCACACTGAGACTGCTTAGTTCAGAGTCAAATTACTTTCTGTTTAATATTTCCGCTTCTCAAGGCTTTTATAAAACTCCATTGAAGATTGAGATACGTATAAAAAATACAAATATGTGACAAAATTTTGGCTTTCAGCTGATGCACATTTGCAGAAGTGAATAATTGTTTTTGCAGCATTCCCTTGCTCCATTGTGTTATGCTACTTTATTCTGAATGTATTCTGGGAAGCAGGCGCAAACTTTTTGATTAACTCTTTGCAGTCAGTCCAGTTCTTAAGCAAGCTTTGAGCTTTGCAGAATATCTGTAAATGCCTTAAGGCTTAATAAGCATAGAAGCTGAGTTTATATATGTTAGGTATATAAAGCAGGTGTTGGAATAGACAGTTCACCATGATCACATCCATTACAGTCCCCCCTAGGAAGCTGTCTATTTCAAACTGTCCCTCATAATAAAAAGTCCTACACCCAGTCTATCCCCCTCTGCAACTCTTTTAAGCCGTATGTAGAGAAAGAGCAGCGACTAGTTCACTACCCCCCTCGATACAGCTGGAGGAGTGTGGCCAGGTGCTATCTGTCCCTATAGCCCTACGGTGTTGCTTCTCAGGGGAGGGTGACTGTAACAGAGTGTAACACATAATTTTCATCATAATTTTCATCAAGCCTTACATAGACATCGTCATCATCATCTGGTATCTCTTGGTTCACGAACGTGGGGGTAGTTTGGTCAACAGCCTTTTCCACACACTTCCTGATGCAGGGGAGAACGCAGCAGATTATAGCCGTCATTACCAGGATAGCTATTCCTATCTGGGTCAACAATCCCTGCCATCCTCCCTTTATCCAGGTAAAATACTGATCCCAGGGGTTGGTGAGCCCTGAATTCTGTTTTAATTCTTTGGACAGGTCCTCTAGTTTCTGGATGGCTAAAGTCACTTTACCATTTGGGCCGGTGTTGTCTGGGATGTAAGTGCAACATGTGCTTGTCTCAGGGATCATTTTACATACACCCCCTTTTCAACTAGGAGCATGTCTAAGACCATACGGTTTTGGAAAGTCATGTGTGAAGCTGCTTCCAACTGTTCGGCTAAACCCTGGAGTGCATCTCTGGTGTAATTGACAAATCTTTGTTGGTTGTAGTAGATGTAATGTATCCAGTCTACATTCTTGTTTACAGTGATGATGGGGATAAGGGACTCAAACCCTGCTGCTACTTGGTCTCTTGCTTTGAACTCATCTGGGACCCCTCTAGGGACCCCTATGGTGTCTATGTATACATGTGGGTCGAAGCTTCCTGCTGGGGCACTCCTATGCTTCCTGTTAGGCCTGGGTGTGTTGTTTGTATTTGGGTTTTCCAAGAGAATATGTAGAGGCATTATGGCCTTGGCCAGTGCACATTCTCATGTCCACTGTCCTGTCAATCTGCTCCTAATTTTCATGTCTTCGCAGATTCAGTACACGTCTCCCAAAGACTGGATTTGATTTTGCACTAGATCTGCAGACACCTCACTGTAAGATCCATAGTAACCCTTAGTGAAATTCCCAAGAGATTTTCCCACTCCCTGATACCGTCCATAACATGTTTTATTTGCCAGGATATATGGTGATACCTTCTCCTGGCTTGAGGGTCTTGGTAACTATGGGATATTCCTTCTTCCAATGTTCACACAGGGAGTGTTTAGTGGTTGTCTTAGTAAACAGGCTGAGGAAACATGTTTCATGTTCAGGGGATATGTTCAGGGGTACCGTTCCTAAGTGTGGTCTAGCCCCCCCACACACATAACAATTGGTCTTATTGTGTTTCCCTGCACTGTACCTCATCCACTGAAGCCACAAGTTGACATCTGAGAACCCGGTTTCTGCAGCATCAAAGGTAGGGTCTGCTATGGCCACCATGTCCTTCAATGTCTGTATATGGGGCCTCAGGGGGTTTGAGCTAAATGTGGATTGGGGAACTCCCCACTCTGGGTTATTAAACATATCTTTCAGTTGGAAAGGCTTTCTAAAACCGGGATAGCCACTTCCCCACCATAGGCCCAGAACATAGGTCCCACTGTCTTCTGGGCTAGGTTTCTCAATGGTCAGCCTGAACTCTTTGGTGTAAGGCTGATCTGTGTGTTTGTTGATTGTCATTCTATCTAAGAGTGACTTCCCATTTTTGTCTTTTCTATTTTGGGCGTTTTCAGGTTTGTACCCCCAGTGTTCCAACCCACTGCTCCCAGGAATCACAGTTGTTACCCCAATAGGTGTCAGTGACACAAACATACATAGTCATGGGTCTTACTGCTTCATCCCAGGACCGGATCTTGTACATAGTACCTGGAATTATCTGTTCATAAGAGGATATAAAAGTGGCAACATGTGTATTGGATGAGTTATACCAGAACTGGGTGATACCATCTTTTTGTTTGATGGCTACCTCTTGTGCCTGGGCAATGAATACTATGAAAAGGATATACAGAATAATTTGGTCCCCTCGGCCTCTTCCTCAGGTACAGGGACTTTCTTGCAGTGGGAGGCGTGTGTCCACGTGTTCTTCCCGGCCACCTTGACTGATGTGGCAGTTGTTAGGAGTACCTGGAAAGGACCATCATATCTGGGTTCAAGAGTATGTTTTCTCACAAACTTCTTTATAAGTCACCAGGAACCAGCTTGTGCTTTCCTGTATCTAGCTCAGGATCTGGAAGGGAAGAAAACACTTCCGAATGGATACGGGTTAATTCTCGAGATAAAGCAGTCACATAATCAGTCAATACATCAGATTGGAGCTGCAACTGTTGTGGGCAATAACAACCTAGTCTGAGGGCTGAATCAAACAATATGCCATAGGATGACAGACCATGGTAGATGGCAGACCACCTCGAGAAGAGGAAGCAGAGTGAATGGGTTAAGGGTATCACATGGGAGAACGTTGATGTTATCAGGGAGAAGCAAGGCACACTGGAGTCTGAGGAGGTGTCTTACTGGGGACAGGGCTGTACTTGGTACTCTCTAAGACAAACAGTTTGAAAGTCTTTTAGTCTGGGAGGCCCAAAGGGCTGTTGAGAGGATCTCCTTCAGAGTTTTAAAATTGTCCACAGCTTCTGGTGAAAGCAGGAAAGGGTCAGATTTCAGGGCATCATAAAGGGATTGCATTGAAAGGGAGCCTTCTGGAACTGGGATCCAAGAACGGCAGTGGGAGATTAATCCTAGAAAGGCGTGAAGGGGCTTTTGACCTTGAGGCAAAGGGATGCCCTTGATTGCAGCAACTCTTTCTTCAGTGAGATGTCGGGTGCCTTGGGAGATGCAGTGGCCTAGGAAAATCACCTTCTCTCTGGACTTTTTGCTTTAAGGCCTTGCATCCTTGCTCAGCCAGGTAGTGGAGGAGGCTTTCAGAGAAGATTGAGGCATCACCAAGGGTATCTGCACAAGCATGAAGTCATCTACATACTGAAGGAATACAACGTCTGGGTGTAACTTCATCCAGGTGTCCAGAATCAGGGCCATTGCCTTGGCGAATTGGGAGGGGGGAGTTCTGGGCACCTTGTGGCATAACAGTCCAGATGTAGCTGGCAGGTGAAAGAGGCTTGCCTGAATCCTTGTGGAGAAGGTCTATGTGATCTGGAGAGGTGGGCGAGGTGGTAAGCGAGGTGGGGTGTCATCTCTCTGGTAGTGGGCGCTTTCATGTGGACCACGGTTGGGGCTTGGTTGACTGTGGGTGAATTTCCATGGGCTTCGGTATTCCCTACTGGAGTGTCCGGCTCTTCCGCAGTTGTAGCAGGCACGTGGAGTTGGTACTGGTGGGTGCAGATAGGGTGTGTCAGAGGCCATCATGAGAGGAGCTACTCTCTACTGCTCTGTGAGGATTCTGGACCTAATAACTACTAATAACAATGTCTCAAGCTCTATTACTCTATACTCATACCCTTTCGGATTGACGCTTTAAGACCTGAAATAAATGCGGCAGCTAACATGTGTCTATGCACTCTGTTCAACACGCTAAAACCCAAATCAGTAAACTTCTTGTGCTATTTCTCAACAGATTCGCCTTTTCTTGTGTGAACTCTTTTACACATATTGACTTCAGGCGTTTAAGAGTGGAGATGTGAACCATCTCCATACAGAATAATTGTTTTTTTTTTTTTTTTTTTTTTCAGAATACAAAACGCTCAGATGTGAATGGGGCCTAAATCTAGCACATAGATTTAGGCAAGGAAAGTACTTCCTCTTTCGTTCTTCTGGCATAACGCCCAGAATACATAAACTTCCTCTTTATTTATAATACTTTTAAATATTGAAATTGAACATTTTAAACTCCCCAATTGTTGCTAATACAGCTTAAACACAATTAAAACCCATTTGCATAAATATAGCACATTTGCTACATTTACTGTTATTAGAAAAGACACACCTTTTAGCTTCAATAATGCAAGGGTAAGCAATTACAACTAAATTCAGACTCTGACTGAAATATTCAGACATATTCAAGACATCCTATACATAAATTATTTAATTAAAATGCTACATTGATTGCTTCTATGTTCCATCACTGGAAACATGTGGGTGGGTTTCGGTGTGGGCGGTTCAGCGGGCGGTGGCATAGGGCGTGTTGCCACAGGGGGAGGAGTCACTTACACATATACAATACGACCATTTCAATTATTTTGATTAATTTCATGTTCTGTCCACCCCCTTCTTCATGAATAGCGTTTGCAACTTTAAACCAGGAGTCTGCTGCGCGCAGTAGGCCGTGGTCTTTAAGAGAGTGCGCCATTTGTCTATAATAATCTCCCACCCAAATGCATATCAACCACACACTTTTGTCAATTTCTTTCCCTTTCAAACAGAGAGAGAGAGAGAGAGAGAGAGAGAGAGAGAGAGAGAGAGAGAGAGAGAGAGAGAGAGACCTCTCAGCATGACACTTATCAAACAGATAAGGAGTACAGCTGGTAAAATTCAATAATGCACCACTTCAAATGTCATTTAGATGTTCCAACTCAAAGCCCAAACTTCTCACTCTGTCTTTTTCTACCTCTTCGAACTGTTCTGGTTGTTGAGGTTGTAAGGGGCACCTTTCGGCTGCGTGTCCTTCTAACTTCACTTTCTTTAGCCTGTGGTGACTTGCCAACCTCATGTTTAACTGGGTAATGCACATTTAATCTGAAAACCAACACATGTGTTCTCCGCTAACAGGGGTTTATAACCAAGACATTGCCTTTTATATCCTGGCTCGACCACTTTAACCAACCCCCAGCCCTCTTCTTGTATGGCAAATAACAGACCACAAACACACTTAGGACAAGACATTACCACCAACAACAAAAATGTGGCCAACAACACAATGTGTGACAACCGTAAAGGAATACAGGATTGCTCAGATCCCACAGGATCCCCACGCCACCGCTTGGCGCATTATTTCTGACGCCCTCTCCTGGTTACATTACCTGTGCACTTCCTTGCACCTGTGCTTTACCGCACAATTATTTCCCCCAGGAGAAGTTTAACCACGTCAACTATTTTCATCCGTGACTATATAATCAATCCCTCATTCCCAACAGCCACCACAAAACACAAGATCGATCAACAAAACAGAACAGAACAAAACAGGGGGTAGATATAATTGCAGGTTCCTTAATTTATCAACAGACTCAAGGCAAGATATATACCTGTCTTTGAGGGCCGCAGGAAGCCGATATGGGCAGAGGGGTTGACCAGCCACGGATACAGGATAAACAGTAGACTAGATATACGAGATATCAAAAGTGTTTTACCGTTTTAGAGGTGATCAGTCTCCATATCCTGTCTCTCCGTGTTGGCTTGCCCCGGTCCCTTCTGGATCGGCTATCCCTTGGGATGCTAACCTCGAGCCCCACGTTTTGAGCGCCAAAATGTTTTGGATTCAGAACAAAAGTTCCGATATTATTATATCTACCCCCAATCAGATTGTTGAATCCAAAGCATGCATGCTTCAAGTAAGCTCACACTGAGACTGCTTAGTTCAGTCTGACACCCTGCAACACTGATCTAGGTAAAGAGCCTCCGACGGAGACTCTTTACCACGTGATCAGCCTTGTCATCAGTGCCTCATATCAGTGCCGTGTATCAGTGCCCATCAGTGCCACGTATCAGTGCCCAGCAGTGCCGCCTATCAATGCCACCTATCAGCGCCACCCTATCAGTGCCCAGCAGTGCCGCCTTTCATTGCCCATCAGTGTCGCATATCAGTGCCCATCAGTGCCAACCAGTGCCACCCAGTGCCACCCATCAGTGCCCATCAGTGCCGCCTATCAATGCCCATCAGTGCTGCATATGAGTGCCACCCATCAGTGCCGCCTACCAGTGCCCATCAGTGCCGCATATAAGTGCCCATCATCAGTGCCCGTCAGTGCCCGCTCATTGGTGCCACCTCATCGGTGCCGCTGTATCAGTGCCTGCCAGTGCTGCCTTATCAGTGCCCATCAGTGAAAGAGAAAACTTACTTATTTACAATTTTTTTTTAAAAGAAAAAAAAGCAAAACTTTTATTTTTTTTTTAATTTTTGGTCTTTTTTTATTTGTTTAGCAAAAAATAAAAACTGCAGAGGTGATCAAATACCACCAAAAGAAAGGTCTATTTGTGGGAACAAAATGATAAAAATTTAGTTTGGGTACAGTGTTGTATGATTGCGCAATTGTCATTCAAACTGCGAAATCGCTGAAAGCTGAAAATTGGTCTGGGCAGGAAGGTGTCTAAGTGCCCTGTATTGAAGTGGTTAAGCCAGTCTACTGGGTGCCCTGACTTTTCCTCTGGTAGTTTTATTTATACTGTGAGTACTGTTGAGGCTATGTTAGCCCGATGCTATTTTGGTTTGTATACCCAGACTATTTCTGGGGTTTACCAAAATCACATAATTCATACCAAACTTTTTCATTCACCAGGTCCTATTTTTTTCCCCCTGCAGCCTCCTATTTGTGCATTGGAGCCCTGAATTCACCCTGGGGACTGTCACGCCCACCCCCATTGACCCACTGGTAGGTATTTTACCATCTAGGGTTATGAGGGCATTTTTTGGGGTCACCTGCTGGGTGGAGAGTTGTTTCTTGGGTGATGGTGTCTTGAATGGTCATTCGCCCCAGCATCTCTTTATGCTCATCTATGCTCATGTCTGACGGCCCTACAATATACATTTACTTTATATTTATTTTTATTTGTATTTTTGCTAGCCGGTGATATTGTTATTTCTTTTCTGATTGTGATTTTTTTTATTATAGAATTCAGGATACCGTATATACTCGAGTATAAGTCGTTCCGAGTATAAGTCGAGGCCCTAATTTACCACAAAAAAAATGGGAAAAACGTATTGACCCGAGTATAAGAGGAGGGTGAGAAATGCACAGCTACTGTAAGTGGAAAAGAGGGTCAACAATGCCCATTTGCAGCATCACTGTGCCCATTTGCAGCCATAGGTCCCCTGAACTTCAAACTCGGTAGTTAAGGGTTCCTAGATGCCCCCTAGCTGCAGCCAAAATTTGGGGTCTCTGAACCCAAAGGGTCCCGAAATGACATTGCTGCAGATAGACACAGTTGACCGAATTTGGGGCCCCGTATCTCGGGACCACTTAGTGCTAAGTACCCCAAATTTGGTGTGCAAACCCAGTGGAACTAGCACCATAAAATTTCCAAAGCTGGGGTTTCTAGCACTAAGTGGCCCCGAGATACAGGGCCCCAAAAATCAGTTCAGAAAATGTCAAGCACTTTTCTGCAGCAGAGAATGACATTTTCCAAACCAGTTTTGGGGCCCCCTATCTCAGGACCACTTAGTGCTAGAAACCCCAGCTTTTGGTATGTTATGGCACCAGTTCAACTGGGTTTGCACACCAAATTTGGGGTTTCTAGCACCAAGTGTCCCTGAGATATGGGGCCCCAAAATCGGTTCGGAAAATAATTTTTTTTGCTGCAGAAAAGTGCTTGACTCGAGTATAAGTCGAGGGGGGCACTTTCAGCACAAAAAAATGTGCTGAAAAATTCGACTTATACTCGAGTATATACGGTACTAATACAGGTATAACCAACTGTCCCTGAGGAAGCCAACTTTGGCGAAACATGTAGGACTTCAATACCTGTTTACAAGACCTGCCACCACGCCATAGGCTGGGTTTTGTAATATTGCTGCACAGTTGGCTCTTTATACCTTTTTCCCTTCTTTGTTCACACCCCTGATATGTATAACTGCTGTATACTTTTTTAAAGTTGTTGTTAATAAAACATTATAAACTTTTAATCCATGTATTCCAATAATTGTTTGGCACCGCGATAATCCCCTTATCTCTCTTTTACTATTGTTATCAATCTCATTGGGATGAGGTGCCGTATTATAACGAGGACTACCCAGTCAAACAAACCCTTTTTTTCAAGCCTTGAGTCTGGTGTTTTAATACACATTTTCCGGGCTGGATTGTCCTCTGTACAATACATTTTGCAGTTTCCCCTTGTTTTAAGGAAAATAGACATTTGTTTTTTAACCCAATCAACACTTGTATCTACTCTTTACATTTCCCCCTTTTTTTTGGCAGATTTAAATTTCCGTGGACAACATGGCTGACTTTTGTGGAGAGGCTTGGGAGAATTTAATGACCAAAATTCAGACCTCTCAAACTGCTTCGAACATATCCGATGCAGAACTCGATAAGGCTTTTATACGGCTTCAACGCCTTTTGGAAAAGAAAGTTCGCACATACTGGCACAAAACTTATTTTGAGAAGTATGTTGAACATCAGATTGTCCTTTGGGATCTCAGGATACAAATCTTTCCCAACATTAAAAAAGTAACTGATCCCCTGAAAAAATCATGGGAAGACAATTTGCAATCCTGTTCCTTTAATATGATCATTATTCAATGTCAACAGTATGAACAAGAATTGGATCTTCTGGATGTTTCAATTAATGAATGGCATTTGGATCATGCTACCGATGTGTCCTCCCCAAGATTTTCCCAAAGGGATAAAGACCTGTGGGCTCATCTTGAGGAGTACACATTAGACATGATCAATGCCAAAGAAAGCACATTTCTGCGAGACAAACTGGCCCATACTAACGGCTATGCCTATAGATGGGAAAATAGCACCTCCAAAAAACCAATGACGAAACCCAGTTCTGAGAATGTACCTAAAAATAATAATGATGCACCTAACATTTTTTCCACCTCTTTTTCTTCTAGCACTTCCACCACGTATCGAGATCTTTCACAGGATAGGATTCCTAAAAAAAGAAAGGGCGAACTACCTACCACCTCTACGGACTCTGTTCGTCGCACGTTTGACCTAAAACTACTAGTACTTCTACTCCTTTAACATGTGCACTGCCATGACCACCTTCTACAACCACTAGAACTGCACACCATGCACTCACAATGGCACCAGCACCTCTTGCTCTCCCTGCACCTACCGGTAGACGGGTAAGTGAACCGAACCTCACTACTATGTTTCCCACGAGCACACAATCAATCGACCCTAAGATCGCCCCTTTTTTTTAGCCTAGACATTGGACTCACAGCAGAGTCCCATGCCGAATCCCTCGGATGCTCTTTCCCACAAAGAACCTATGACCTAAATGTAGTTAACCTTTCATCCTTTTCACTCACAAAAGAACAAATCAAGGTGCTTCAGTTGGGTCTCACGCTTTGCCCCTCTGCTGACTTTAATAAATTTCAATTTATTAAAGATGTCCACCTATTCGCCAGGAAATTAATGTACAAAGTCATTTATGACAAACCCTCTTACACCACTACTGTAGATTCTACATCACACAATGCTGTCCCTACATTGGCTGAAATCAAGGCCATTGAGGAACTAACATCATTATTAGAGGAGGGCGGCACAGATGACGATTACCTGCTATCTGCTGTTGATGCAGGTGATGTCATCTCTGGTGTCTCTTTCCTTCCCCCTACTTCATTTAAACCAAAATCCCAATCTTTCCCTACACTTTCCACTAACCCTAACATATGGGCTTTTGTGGAACAAATAACTAATGCCATTAAATGCCAAGAATTCCCGAATTCCCATTCTTCCAATTTGTCTATTGCCCACAGACGGGCTTTAAAATCTTACAAAACCACCCTGGGCTTGTTATTAAACCAGCCGATAAGGGTGGAAACGTGGTTGTCATGGATGTTGCGGCCTATGAATCCATGTGCCGCAATATCCTTGACAACAAGGACTGGTATAGACCCATCTCTAGGCTACTCATTGATAATTTTGCTACTGAATATTATGAACTGATCTTTTCTGCTTATCAACAAGGTACTATCGACAGTAACACTTGGAAACTTTTGAACGTCAAAGACCCCAAAATACCAACTTTTTATGCTTTACCAAAATTTCATAAATCTCTAGAGTCCCCGCCCGGCCGCCCTATTGTGTCCGGGTGCCAATGCCTTACTGAAAACGCTAGTGCACATGTTGACAAGTATCTCAGTCTGCATGTTACATCACTTCCTTCTTATGTCAAGGATACAATACATCTTCTTCGTATCCTCGAAGATCTGCATCTGCCTCATAATGTTTGGTTGGTTGCTCTTGACGTAGAGAGTCTTTATAATGCCATTCCCGACAATAAAGGCATCGAGGTTGTTACCAAACTATTACAAGAAAGAGGTCCTAAATTCGAAGCATATGGCCAATTTGTCACCAACCTTTTACGGTTCATTCTAACATGAAATCATTTTATGTTTGGCTCTTCCTACTTCCTCCAGGTACAGGGTGTAGCTATGGGTACCAAATGTGCCCCATCCTACGCTAACCTGTACCTGGGGGGTGGGAAAGGGAACTGTTTGCTAACCCTGATCTAACTTACCTTTTGTGCCATGTAGTGTCCTGGCACAGATACATAGATAAAAAAAATTTTAAAGAAAAAGAATTGCGCTAGGTGCATAAAAAAGTTGTGAAAACAATGAAGAAAAATCCTGCTGCTATACACTATAACCCCGATATGAGGGCACAAAAAACAAAATAAAATTTAAAAAGTGCAGCGCTGGACATGTAAGGTGAATTATGAAATATGATAAACAAATTAATAAATTCATAAAGAAAAATTAATCAAAAAATAGAAAACAGTAGTACCGTCATACATATTAATTATGTGAAGTGTTTCTTGAAACGTGATCATATAAACAAAAAGGGGGAGGGTTCTTTCCTTATAAAAAAACCTTAAGAAAACACATAAACGTCCACAACAGTGTATTTGATACAAGTGTAGATTTCAGGGGTACAATATTCAATATTCCATGTTGCCCACCACCGAGTAGAAGAATGAAAGGCTTACCAGAAAGCCTGTGACCGCCCTTACTCAGGGGGGTCAAAACAGGCTTAGTAGATATGCTGAAACCGCCACAGGGATACTCCAGAGGCCACCGATGGATAGGTACATCAGGAATCCTCGCCAGATAACCGACCAGCCAACTTCCGCTGTAGATGTTCTCCTGAATGCTATCCTCTCATGGGGCAAGCAGAAAGCCTGTGACCGCCCTTACTCAGGGGGGTCAAAACAGGCTTAGTAGATATGCTGAAACCGCCACAGGGATACTCCAGAGGCCACCGATGGATAGGTACATCAGGAATCCTCGCCAGATAACCGACCAGCCAACTTCCGCTGTAGATGTTCTCCTGAATGCTATCCTCTCATGGGGCAAGCTCCTTGTATCTCCCTCCTGGCGTCCCCATTCAGTCTCACTCCAGCACTTACAGTCAAATGTGAGTGGGGGAGAACTACACTGCCTGCTGATTGGCTGTGTTCCACAGCCAATCAGCAGGCAGTGTAGTTCTCCCCCACTCACATTTGACTGTAAGTGCTGGAGTGAGACTGAATGGGGACGCCAGGAGGGAGATACAAGGAGCTTGCCCCATGAGAGGATAGCATTCAGGAGAACATCTACAGCGGAAGTTGGCTGGTCGGTTATCTGGCGAGGATTCCTGATGTACCTATCCATCGGTGGCCTCTGGAGTATCCCTGTGGCGGTTTCAGCATATCTACTAAGCCTGTTTTGACCCCCCTGAGTAAGGGCGGTCACAGGCTTTCTGCTTGCCCCATGAGAGGATAGCATTCAGGAGAACATCTACAGCGGAAGTTGGCTGGTCGGTTATCTGGCGAGGATTCCTGATGCACCTATCCATCGGTGGCCTCTGGAGTATCCCTGTGGCGGTTTCAGCATATCTACTAAGCCTGTTTTGACCCCCCTGAGTAAGGGCGGTCACAGGCTTTCTGGTAAGCCTTTCATTCTTCTACTCGGTGGTGGGCAACATGGAATATTGAAGAATGTACCCCTGAAATCTACACTTGTATCAAATACACTGTTGTGGACGTTTATGTGTTTTCTTAAGGTTTTTTTATAAGGAAAGAACCCTCCCCCTTTTTGTTTATATGATCACGTTTCAAGAAACACTTCACATAATTAATATGTATGACGGTACTACTGTTTTCTATTTTTTGATTAATTTTTCTTTATGAATTTATTAATTTGTTTATCATATTTCATAATTCACCTTACATGTCCAGCGCTGCACTTTTTAAATTTTACAGATACATAGATGATGTGCTTTTCTTTTGGTCTGGCACTCGGTAACAATTGTCCCAATTTGTCAGAGGGAGGAGTCTGCTAAGAGGGAGGAGTCTGCTAATGGCGCTGATTGCGAGGGCGCCGTAAGACGCTGGACGCCTGGCTCCACGAGCCCTCTCCGATGCAGCAGACTGAGTTGTGTAGCTTGTCAGCCTGAACACCGGCCGCCGCTGACCCCCCTTCCCCCCTAGGACACGGGATCCCCCACCAGGAACGAGGTGAGAAGTTTCCTTAATATAAGCTCAGGAACGGGGAAGTAACTATGAAAAACGGATCACAAAAGGATATATGAGACGTGCTGAAGTGGCCCCTCCTCTCCTCTCTCTCCTTTGCGGAGAGACGCTTGGATCGGCTGCTAGGAGAGCAGGAGAAGGTGAGGGAGAGTGCAGCAGTGGGGGACGGAGCAGAGAGACACGGAGAGCGAAGGAGGTTCTCGGCTGTGGGTGTCTGTGTGTTCCACCTGTGTGTGACCCCCCTCCCCGTGCTGCCGATCGGACTACACACAGTGGAGTGAGAGAGAGGAGAAACTGACTGACATTAGAAGAAACCGATCCCTGCTCACCCGTCAGATAAGTACTGTACTTTACACAAATAGAAACATATGTACCCTCTATTTGCCTTTATTCGACAAGATATAAGCCTAAAAGAAATACATGTCTACTGGAGGAGAGGAAGAGTGATACAGGAGCTTGCCTTCTCGTGCCACTGTTAAAGAACATTTTCCTTTTTTTTTTTTGTTGTTTGTTTTTTGTTCGTTTTTTGTTTTTTCTCTTCTTCACAAATATACAAAATACAAGTCTTTAGAAGGTGAGGAAGAGGAAAAGGGGTGAAAAAGGCAGAGACAATACACATAAAGAAAAGTATCAACATCAATATAAGCTTGTAAATGAAGGAAATATAGCCTCGGTCCCCCTCATGGGTTAATTAACCTGACCTATTTGCTTGATAAATTCCTGCACTCTGCGTAGCAGCAGCTGAAACAGAAATCTTCTTTTCTGGAAGGTTGTTTTTGAGACCCACACTTACTACTGAAACGGCCTACTGCTAGAACCCAGTTAAGAAACATAACTCCATCTAGAAAAAGCTGACTCATAAACCTGTATGTATGAGAGGTAAAATCTGATTTAAAGTTTCCAACCCCTAACGCGGTGGACAATACTACAAAAGATAGCCTAAATAAGAACAAATAAATAAAGAACTGAGTCAATCTCGGGGGGAAAAACACTACTAAAAGCCTGTGATATATACCTAAAAACACCTAGAAGCAGCATAGTATACCCTACTGTATAAGGCGGTGCTTACTCTTTTTTTTTTTTTTCCTCCTCTCTCCCCCTCCCTTAGTTCCTCTTTCCTCATGAGGGGCAAAAGTGATAGGGGTGGAGGAGCGATGGCAAAATCCCTGCGGCTAAGTATCAGTCCCACATCAGGCCCAATGAATAGATATGTAACACAAGTAGGGGAAGAGGATGGGGCTACTATCGCAGGGGGAAAACAACAAAGTAACAAGGGGAGACAACTGGAATCCAGGGAAAAAAAGGAAAAAAAGAGCCAGGATAAAACAAATATGGACAATAGCTCAATCCCAGAAATTAGACCAGAACAAGAAGAACAAGAAGTGGAAACACAGAATCCCCCTGGTACAGCAGGTGATCAGATAAAGGCCCAATTACCAACAATGTCAGATATGGAAAGAATGTTTGCAGCTCTGGAAAACTCATTAAAATCAGAAATGACAAAAATGCATAAGGACATGGGGCACCTGCTAGCAAGAGTAGAGGAAGTGGAAAAAAAAAGCAGATGCCCACTCAAGAAGAATAAAAGAACTGAAGGGAGAAATCCAAATTCTAAAGCAAGAACAACAAGAACAGGCATACAGATTGGAGAATCAGGAAAACAAGGAAAAGAGGAAAAACATAAGAATCCGTGGTCTCCCGGAAGCGCTACAAACGGAAACAGAAGATCTATTAGATACAATAGGGCGAGTTCTACCTCTGACCAGCGCAGGCAAAATAAAGACGGATTTAAAGATAGAAGGAGTACATAGACTAAGAAAACCAGTGGGCCTGGCAAGCGATATTCCGAGAGACATCTTAGTGCGTTTCGATAGTCTGGAGAGCAAAAGTCAATTCTGGAAAAATATAAAGGGGAAGCCTCCAATAGTATACGAAGGAAAGGAAATCCAGATTTTCCAGGATCTTTCACAAGAAACCCTGAGGAGAAGGAGAATGCTAAAACCACTGTTAAAAACTTTACAGGAAAATGGACTTCAATACAACTGGGGGTTCCCAGCATGTTTATCAGCAAAAAGAAATGGAAGAACGGCCAAACTGAGATTTCTAGAGGATATCTCAGACTTCTGCAGAACTCTAGATATCCCTCCACCCAAAATTCCAGAAGAAACAATCAGGAGAGCAGACAAACATGGGGGAGAGGAAGCTCAATGGCAATTGGTTCCTAGGAAATAGACCAGGGGCTTAAGTGGGAGGGGCAGATGAGGTCTGTTGGCAAGCTTAACTAAGAGGAGAAAAGGCATAGGAAGCAACGGGGGGGGTGGCGGTGGGGAGAGGCCCGGAGTCGTCGACGCCCTCGGCAACACCCACCCTCTCCATATGGGAGGGAGTGGCTTGAGGCGCTATACAGATTTCCACCTCAGGTAAAGGAGTAGGTGTAAGAAACCCTAAGATTATTGACTACCTACTCATGACCTATAGGTCCAAGGTTTTTTGGATTGGGAGGGGGGTGGGGGGTGGGTGTAAGGGAGAGGGGGGGGCGGAAAAAGGGATTGGGGATGGGTTATTGATCGAGATGGTGGATAAAGTAAATGGGAGGGGGGTTAGGGGTAGGTTGAAAATCGCCTTACTAGAAAAAACACTGGTGTTCTACCGATCTTTGGGCAAGGGGTGCCAGGTAATTAAAAATGTTTATGGCAGGTTTAAACAAAGTTAAAAATTGTAACATATAACGTCCGTGGCTTGAACTCACCACAAAAAAGACGGTTAATCCTAAGAGAATTGGAAAAATTAGAAGCCGACATAATCTTCTTACAGGAAACACATATAACGCAGGATTCAAACGTGAAAATATTTTCAAAGAATATCCCTATATGGTACTATGGAGACTCTCCAATTAAGAGATCAAAAGGGGTCGCAATAGGCTTTGGGAAAAAGACTGGTTTTACCGTCGAAAAAATAAAAGCCGATCTGGAAGGACGTTTCCTCACAGGGACTATTCAGGGCATAAAGTACACGTTAGCAAATATTTACTGCCCCAACAAAAATCCTAAAAAATTCCTGGCGGAGAAATTAACAGCCCTATCGGAATTCAAACAAGGCAAGCTGATAGTAGCAGGCGATTTGAATTTCGTTATGGATCATAGCCAAGACTCTACATCCACAGCTCCAGACAGAGACAGAAGTCAAACGAAGAAAATTAAAAAAAAACTACACGATTTACAATTAATAGATGTATGGAGAGCATGGCATCCAGGTAAAAAAGATTATACATACTTCTCGACAGTACATAAAACATACACCAGACTGGATTATATCTTTTTGGAACACAGATTTTTAGAAGAAGTAGTAGAGATAGAAATTGAAACCACAGTAACATCGGACCATTCCCCAGTAGGCATGCAGATAAACCTACAGGGTGAGTCTATAGGAAGAAACACCTGGCGACTCAATGAAAAGCTTTTGGAGGATAAAGATACCGAAAAAACCATAAAGGAAGAGATTGAAGAATACTTCCGGAAAAATGATACTCCTGATCTCTCAAGAGCAATCTTATGGGAGGCACACAAATCGGTAATAAGGGGTAAGCTAATAGCTATAGGAGCAAATAAAAAAAGAGAGAATGGAAAGAACATCTCGAAACTTCGAAATGAAATCCAAAGTCTGGAACTAAGACACAAAAAGGAAACAAAAAAAGAAATACATCATGCTCTATTAACAAAAAGAGAAAAATTAAAGGAACTGCTGGAAGAGGATGACAGAAAAGAAATCAAGAGAATAGTAAGCGAGAAGTTCAGGCTGGGCAATAAAGCAGGAAAATACTTGGCGAACGTTCTAAGGAAAAAAAAGAACTTAAATTATACAGAGAAGATAAAAAACGAAAAAGGTGAAATAAAGAACAAAACTACTGAAATAGCACAAGTATTTGCACAATATTATAGCTCCCTGTACTCAATAAAAAAACAAGAAACAACGCAACAATTGGATAGGAGAAGGAAACAGATCCTGACGTATTTAGAAAAAGCAAGCTTGCCAAAAGTCGACCCAGAAGCTCTGATGGATTTAGAAAGAGAGATAACGCAAGAAGAAATTAAGATGGCACTAAAAGAAACTCCTACTGGCAGGAGTCCGGGGCCAGACGGCTTTACGATCAGATATTATAAACAGTTTCAAGACCAACTGATCTCCAGACTATGCGAATATTTAAACAAAATAGGTGAATACGAAGACATCAGAAAGGAGTCACTGTCAGCATACATTACCATAATACTGAAAGAAGGAAAAGACAAGGTCAATTGTTCAAGCTACAGACCCATAGCTCTATTGAATACAGACACAAAGTTGTACGCAAAAATACTTGCCACCAGAATAAAAAGTCTGATGCCACTATGGATAAATCCGGACCAGACTGGATTCGTTCCTGGAAGAGAAGGAAGGGATAATAGCATAAAAACAATTTTGATGCTAAGAAAGAAAAATCCTAATATCTCCCCAGATCTACTCCTGTCTATAGATGCTGAAAAAGCATTCGACAGGGTAGACTGGGGATTTATGATGACCACATTACAACATCTTGGTCTGGGACCCAGAATAATGAAGTGGATTACGAATCTCTACAAAGGACCCACGGCGTGCGTAAATGTAAATGGCAAATTATCACCGGTATTTGAAATGTTCAACGGAACACGGCAGGGATGCCCACTATCGCCCCTTCTATATGTGTTATCTTTGGAACCATTTCTTAGTACTTTGCGAAACAACCGGGAGATAGAGGGGGTGAAATTGGGCGAAAAAGAACATAAAATCGCGGCATACGCCGACGACATTCTCGTATACGTCAATAAGCCTAAAGAAACTCTCTCAAATCTCTTGAAAGAAATTGACAAGTATGGAGAACTAGCAAATTTCAAAATTAACCCGGTAAAAACAGAAATATTGAACCTGAAAATAAAAAAAAAAGAGATTTTGTCCCTTCAAAAAGAATTCCCATTTACCTGGGTAAAGGGGGAGCTTTCCTACCTAGGAATTAAATTAACAGCATCTATTAATAAAATCTATTCTGCAAATTTTATCCCACTATTAAATGAGATATCGACAGAAGCAAAGAAGGTCAACATACAAGCACTTTCGTGGATCAGCAGAATCAACACGATCAAAATGGCAATACTACCAAAGATCTTATATAAACTCCAAATGTTACCAGTAACGGTCCCACAGAGTTTCTTCAAAGTTATACAAAAAATAATAACAAAATTTATATGGCAAAATAAAAAGCCAAGACTAAAAATGGCACTAATCTTGAGGAAGAGACAACACGGGGGATTAACAGCACCTGATATTTTAAGATACTATAAAGCTGTCACTATTGCACGGATGATAGAATGGACAAAAGAAAACAAGGGAAAAAAATGGATAGAAATGGAAACGCTTCACAAAAATATTTGGATATCAAACAAACATAGAGTATTAGACTCCAACACACACGAGGTGACTAAAAATGTATTCAGAATATGGGATGCACTACACCGTAAATATAGATGGACACATAATTCACCATTAATACCCCTCAAGGGAACAACATTTTTTCCACCGGGTGAAGAAATTTTCCGCAGATTTAAAATAAAAAACCCACTAATTAAAGACATCATGAGGAAAGGGAAGCTGGAATCGGCACAAAAATTGGAAACTAAACTTGGGGGGAAACTAAGAAATTGGGAGTACCTACAACTAAATCACTTAATTAACACATCACCACACCCGTTTAGGGATGGAGAAAAACTCGATAGATTGGAGAAGCTCTGTATAACACCTATGCCATTGAAAGGAGGTATTTCGAAAGTATATGATTTCCTGACAGACTTAGAAGGAAAAGATAGGCCACCCTTCATTGAAAAGTGGGAAAAAGAATTAAACATAAAACTAGATGATCAACAGATAAGGAATATGATTGCAGGAGGATACAACCAAGCCTGGGACATAAAAACTATAGAGATGAATTATAAATTCCTAGCTAGGTGGTACATGACCCCAGACAGATTATATAAAATGAATCAAGTTAAATCACCTTTATGTTGGAGAAACTGTGGACAAAAAGCTACAATGTTACACATATGGTGGGATTGTCCGAAAATCAGCTCATATTGGCAAGAAATGATTATAAGCATTAAGGAAATAACGGACGAAATGCTTGAGAGCAACATAATGACCTGCCTGTTCCATGACACAAATTCCTCCAAAAAACAATATACGGAAAAAATAACGTCAAGATTGTTAAACGCAGCAAAGGGCGCCATTCCCAAAAATTGGTTGAAGAGCGAAGGCCCAGTCCTAAGAGATTGGATCAAACAAGTTGATTTCTACCACAGAATGGAACACCTTTGTTGCAAAGACAAAGAACAACTAGAAAAATATAAATCTGTCTGGGCCAGATGGGAAAAATTCAAGACCTCGGAAAAATACTGGCTGAAGGTATTAGAAGATACCAAATATTAAAAGGAAAGGTGAACACCAGAGATAAAAGTAGAAACACTTAGAGTAGGGCGGGGGGGAGGGGGTAACAAAAAAAAAAAAATTGTCCCAATTTGTTGACCTTCTGGCCATCAACACCTATAATTTGAAATTTACTATGGAGTGCAGTCAAACCAAAATCACATTTTTGGATTTGGAAATCCATTTGGATTCCAACGGAAAGCTTTTTTCAGCTCTTCACCGAAAGGTATCATCCGGAAATACCATTCTCCACGCAGGTAGTGCACACCCAAAACCATTATTAAACAGCATTCCCTTCAGCCAGTATCTTCGCATTAAATGAAATTGCTCACATGAAACAGACTTTTTTAAATCTTCCTATGACCTGTATCACAGGCTCAAAAATAGAGGATACAGTCATACACTCCTGAAGCGTGCTTTCAATAAGGTTAAAAAACTGGACATGAAAAAACTCATTTTTACTACTAAGAATCCGGATATTTTTCAACCTGTCCGCCTCGACACACAATTTTCTCAACATCATAACCAAGTAAGAGACATTCTTAATAAATTCTGGCCAGAACTTACGGCGGATACCACCATCAAAAAATACATCAAATACTACCCAGACATAACTTATCGACGGTCTTCGTCACTTAGAGACCGTTTAATAACCAGCCATCATTCTCCCAAGTCTGCGTCCACCTTAACTGCCTTTGGCACGTTTCCCTGTGGAAATTGTGACGTATGTGAATTTATCTATGACTCTTGAGAAACTAGACTTCCCAATGGCTCTACCCATAGAATCAAACATACAATTATGTGTCAAACCGTGGGAGTAGTTTATTTAGCCACCTGCCGCTGCAGATGCTATTATGTCGGAAAAACTAAACACCCGTTCTGTATACGTGTTAGAGACCACATAAAACCACTCTATAAACGTACTACATCCACCTCTATCAACAGACACGTGGCAGTAGAACACAACTTCAATCCTCAGGTTATAGGATTCACCACCCTTGAGCATGTTCCTTTACATGCCAGGGACGGCGATATTGACCAAAAGTTACTCCAACTTGAGACCAAGTGGATACATACCCTGGAGGCTACCAAATTTCCAGGGTTAAATGAGTACATTAGCTTTAAATCCTTTCTTTAATTACACTTTATGAGACTTCTTGCCTACCTAGTGTATATATTTTTTTCTCCCCTCTCCCATCTGTCCCCCCCCACTCCGGAGCCACACCATGGTGTCCTTGGACCAATCTTTCCTTAATCAATATTAGAATTTCCATCCATATACCATTTCTCATATTCGCTAATATCCGCATATTTACGAATACTGCTAATTGCTGCTATGGACTACTGTATATGTATTTATGTGATGTTTCTAAGCTTATATCAATTTACAGCTGTCATTATTGTATGGCTGTCAGACATGGCCCATTGCGGGACTACCGCGGGGACTTGGCCCCTGTTCCCCCAATTGGTGTGTGGGTGGCTCGTGGTCACTTGTCCCCAACGTATTTCCGGTTCTTCTCCCCATCTTGCTGGATCTCCGCAGCTGGCCCTTCCTTTCTCCCCCCTTGTTTTCTCCTCTGCCATCTTTGTGGTTCCCCTTCTGACAACCCCCCATTTCTACCTCCACTTGGTGCCGGGGTGATGGGCTTGGCTGGCCCCCTTTGTGGTGAGTCATGGCCCCTTATGCTGCCTTGGCTGTATGGACACCCAAGGGCGGTGCTGTCTATTGTCAGTATCCGCCCGCCACTGTCATCCAGATGATCTTTTGATCATCATAACAACTTTTGGTAGACCGCAGCGCCGCCGTTCTGGTTGGCTCTGCAGTCTATTGAACTTTCCGCTTCGTTCACCATCCATGAAGCGTCAGACTCTCCCGCAAAGCTCCCTGGACCTTGTAGGCCTACGGAGCTATTGATGGGCGCATGCGCAGTGGTGCTACATGTCCGCTCACATGTCCGGTGACTCAGACGCCGCACGTGTGTGGGGGGCATAAGAGGCCGGCCCCTCTGGCCATTCCACTGTCGGCTTTTCCAAGGCACCTACACCTGTGCTGCTATACATCATGGTAAGCTCTAGTTCCTTTTGGTATCTATTTTTGTTGGCGTTTTTACTGCCCATGCCTTCTACATTCAGTTCAATTTTGTGTCTCTTTTACAGCATAGCCCCTTTGAGCTATATACACCATCCTTATCGACTGAACCTTTATAGCCTATACTACTCTAATAGTACTATTGTACCTAAGGGTGAGTTTGCCTATCTCTTTCTATTTATTATAGCATTCTCAATAGGTACTATACCTCATTGAATTTTTATATACACTGTTACTGTAATATACCCCTTTAACCATGGTCTTATTAATATCTCTTATATATCCTTACCCTTTCCCTTTCCTTCTTACTTTTCAGCCAATTTTCACCAGCCAATTCTGTTGATATTTAAGCCAGCCTACTGGGTGCCCTGACTTTTCCTCTGGTAGTTTTATTTATACTGTGAGTACTGTTGAGGCTATGTTAGCCTGATGCTATTTTAGTTTGTATACCCAGACTATTTCTGGGGTTTACCAAAATCACATAATTCATACCAAACTTTTTCATTCGCCAGGTCCTCTTTTTTGCCCCCTGCAGCCTCTTATTTGTGCATTGGAGCCCTGAATTCACCCTGGGGACTGTCACGCCCACCCCCATTGACCCATTGGTAGGTATTTTACCATCTAGGGTTATGAGGGCCTCTTTTGGGGTCACCTGCTGGGTGGAGAGTTGTTTCTTGGGTGATGGTGTCTTGAATGGTCATTCGCCCCAGCATCTCTTTATGTGGGGATATCTATGCTCATGTCTGCCGGCCCTACAATATACATTTACTTTATATTTATTTTTATTTGTATTTTTGCTAGCCGGTGATATTGTTATTTTTTTCTGATTGTGATTTTTTATTATAGAATTCAGGATACTAATATAGGTATAACCAACTGTCCCTGAGGAAGCCAACTTTGGCGAAACATGTAGGACTTCAATACCTGTTTACAAGACCTGCCACCACGCCATAGGCTGGGTTTTGTAATATTACTGTACAGTTGGCTCTTTATACCTTTTTCCCTTCTTTGTTCACACCCCTGATATGTATAACTGCTGTATACTTTTTTAAAGTGTTTGTTAATAAAACATTATAAACTTTTAATCCATGTATTCCAATAATTGTTTGGCACCGCGATAATCCCCTTATCTCTCTTTTACTATTGTTATCTATTCTGAGAAGCAGGCACAAACTTTTTGATTAACTCTTTGCAGTCAGTCCAGTTCCTAAGCAAGCTTTGAGCTTTGCAGAATATCTGTAAATGTCTTAAGGCTTAATAAGCATAGAAGCTGAGTTTATATATGTTAGGTATATAAAGCAGGTGTTGGAATAGACAGTTCACCATGATCACATCCATTACACTTACATCTCCCGACTGCATCTCTGGAGCTCAGCCACAGTGATCTTTGGGTTCTTCTTTACTCTCTTACCAAGGCTCTTCTCCCCCGATAGCTAAGTTTGGCCGGACGGCCAGCTCTAGGAAAGGTTCTGGTCATCCCAAATGTCTTCCATTTAAGGATTATGGAGGCCACTGTGCTCTTAGGAACCTTAAGTGCAGCAGAAATTTTTTGTAACCTTGGCCAGATCTGTGCCTTGCCACAATTCTGTCTCTGAGCTCTTCAGGCAGTTCCTTTGACCTCACGATTCTCATTTGCTCTAACATGCACTGTGAGCTGTAAGGTCTTATATAGACAGGCGTGTGGCTTTCCTAATCAAGTCCAATCAGTATAATCAAACACAGCTGAACTCAAATGAAGGTGTAGAACCATCTCAAGGATGATCAGAAGAAATGGACAGCACTTGCGTTACATATATGAGTGTCACAGCAAAGGGTCTGAATACTTAGGACCATGTGATATTTCAGTTTTTATTTTTTTATAAATCTGCAAAAATGTCAACAATTCTGTGTTTTTCTGTCAATATGGGGTGCTGTGGGTACATTAATGAAGAAAATAATGAACTTAAATGATTTTAGCAAATACCTGCAATATAACAAAGAGTGAAAAATGTAAGGGGATCTGAATACTTTCCATCCCCACTGTATATGTATAAACATAAGGGTAACTTTAACCCAATATCTGTGGCACCATAAAATGTGTCACGACAGATGTCAAATGTACAAGAACATGACTAGAGGTGTAAAAGGTTGTGAAAAACTCCAGTCCATTTAACATAATTAAATGACTATTACATATGGGACAGATTACAGTTGTTTGAGTGAAAATCAGCCTTCATCAACAAAGGTTCAGTTCCTTAGGGTTCCCAAAGAATATGTAGGGGTTCCCTGGACACTGGCGAACAGGAGCTTGAACGCCAATCTAAAAGTGCCTAAACATTTCTGGGGCTAACATCATGTGCCAGAGTCAGCAGCATGGTACCAGTAAAGCCTTGACACCAATAATATTTTTAGCTGTCTTTAATGGAGCAATTTTTTCCATGGCTCTCCTGTGTAATAGGTCATTTGTCTCACTGCCTGCCAATGTAACATAGCAGTCTTTATTTTGATGGCCAATGTGAGGAATATTCTTCCTTCCACTGACCACCAAAGTAAGGGAACAACTATCACACTAAACCACCAATGTTAGGGAGCACCTCTCCTACTGAGCACTGTTGTAAGGGAGCACCTCCCCCACTGACTAGCCATGAAAAGGGATTGCCTCTCCCACTGGCCACCATTGTAAGGGAGCATGTCTCTCACTGACTGCTATGGTAAGAGTGCACTTCTCTCACTGACCACCAATGTAAGGGGGTACCTCTCACTGACCATCAATGTAAGGGATTAAGAAGCATCTCTGACTACCAAAGTGAGGAGACACTGCAATTCTCACAATTTACGTTTCTTTTTTGGTTATTATTATATTTTATTCATGATTATTGAACATAATTTGTCAAACAGAGTAGGAGTTTTTACAAGTCGAAGCACCTTGTATGTCAAAAAATTTAAGATACACCATATTCTTTATTTCTGTCTACAACTAACTGATCATGCTTATGTACTATAAGCTGTATTTTAAATACTTTTTAGCAGGGATTCCTTGGAATATGGAAATGTTTTTCAATGTTTGTCAGGGGTAAAACAATTACCAAAGGAGCAATTATATTATGTTTTAAAACACTATTATATGTGGGTGACAGGTGGTGTCGAAAGCCCCCTCCCCTGTTAACAGATGCTGCTCAAACTGACATGATGGCCTCTTCCATGCCTCTTGTGAACCAGTTGTCTCCTTTGTCCAAAATGCATGACTCACTGGTTGTATAGGTCTTTGCATTCATCACTACACTGTACTACATATCCAGAAAATATTATGGTGTATGGGTGCTAGGTATCTCCTTATTTGTGAAACCTATAAAAATAAATGAATCATAAGTGAGCCAAAATGGCGTGTTAAATTAATACATAAACAAAAATGTCCATATTATAGTCCATTGTAAAAACATCCACCATGTGACCATTGGTGAATCGCCACCTACAAGTAGTGCTCTATTTCATGCAGACAATTGTGCTGTTGACATGTGTTTTCTGTGATCCACACCACCATTAGACACACACTGCCACTCACCAGCTTTTTGGACCCAGTTTTTTGTGGGTCAGCTTGCACTTAATCAAACAGTAGCTTGCTCCAGAACACCTTTCCTCCCTCAGTAAGTAACTCAGAGACAGATTTTACTCTCTTCAAACCTCCTCACCTCACCCAATAAATAGTTCAAAAACAAAAGGCAGACATGCTCTTCATAGCACCAGGCTTACATTTATTTAAAATGTTTAAAAGATGCAGTCAAATTACAACAATGTGCACACAGCAACTGCATGGACACAATCTGGGCAGGAGCAGGTGCTCAGATCTGAATTCAGAGATCTGAACATGGATCCATGCACCCACTCCTGCCCGCATGTCAAACTTTGACATGTGATTGTGTCCGTGCAGCCACTGCATTTGCATCCACTTCTACGAGCTGTCTGCACGCAGCTCCAAGGTGGATGCACACACATCTGTCAGTGGCTCTGCATAGAGGAAAGCGCTACTAGGTCATCCCTTATTGTGTTGTTGGGTTTGTAAAACACAAGGATTCCTTGTTTGTTAAAAAAAAAACTAGTCACATTCAAGATGGTTTGCTTCTGTTCAATGGTCCAGGGTTTTGGCTAGCAACAGGCAGATGCATATATTTTTTCATAAGACTCTGTTGTTATCATCTCAACCTAGCGTTGTAGAGTTCTAAAAAGCTCATTATTTGTGTTCCATGAGTGGTGTGAGTTGAAAAGCAGATACTGGTCTGCCTGTATATGATGCTCTTTTTTGATTATTGCTTATGATAACAGAGAGAGGATCATAACATATTTTATTGAGACTTCCAATTTTCAGATTTTTATCCAAATTTCCAAATTTCAGAGTTTTATAGATCACTTGGCTTTATTAGAAAACAAAGTTATATGATTAATTTTTTTCAAGTAAATTTTGCTTGAGTAGTAGGAATTGCAAAAATGAAGGCTAATTTCAGCAAATTGGTAATTTTGTTTTAAAATCAATGTAGGCAAAATTTCTTTTAATGTAAAGAGAACAGTGCAGCGCTGCACAAATGTCATGAGTGAAAAATATTGTGAAATTATTGTTAAAAAATCAATATAAAGAATTTAAGCGATCAATGATGAATAACACCTAATAATAAAAACTAGTGAGAAAAACATTAAATCAACAAGTCCATAAGTGTTAAAAAGGCAAATATAGTGAATGCAAATAAAAAGTTCTGAATTATAATGTGATTGAAGTCTAAAAGTTATTCCATGCGGAGTTCTGGATCAGTAATCCACCACCAGTGCTGCTCACCACCTGGTGATAATGTAATGAAGGCTTACCAGAGAGCCAGCGACCGCCCTTACTCAGGGGGGTCAAAACAAGCTTAGAAGAGGGAGAAGTAGCGATGAACTTCGAGGGATGTCCTTTAAGAGACTCTGTAAGGAATCTTGCTAACCCGCTTCCTGGGCGACTACTCAACAGCAACAGAGTGCCAATTCGGAAGATGTGGTCCCAAAGATACTTCCGTAGTCTCACTCCGCCCGCTGGATTCCTCTCCAAGCTCTGATCTCCCCGCACCTGCCGCATAACTCAGCACCTGTACCGCCCCACCCACACTGATGTACACTAAAAGTGTTCAAGTTCTGTTGGTTGCTGCACCTGACACAACATCCTTGCTTTGTGTACTGCCTTATTTACAATATCCTGCATCCTGCAGATTAACTGCTTGTCTCCTCAGGCCATAAGTGTTGAGCGAATGGTTCGTCCCGAGCGTGAGCTTGGGCCGAACATTGGCTGTTCATCCCATTAGTCTAACACTCAAATTTGCAGGGTTTTCTGCGAGGGTTCGCCCCGTAGAATGCCCTGCAATGCCCTGCACTTTTTTCATTTTTATTGTTGCACTTTAACCACTTCAGTACCCGCCCATAGTCATATGACGTCCACAGATGGGATCTCCCATCCTGGGTGGACGTCATATGACGTCCTGGGATTCCCGGCTGTCTAGGGGGTGCGCGCGCGCCGCCGGGAGCGGGCGCCCGCCGCGTTCCCCGGGGCCTGGTGCGTGTGCCCGGCGGCTGCGATGTCCACCGGGCACCCGCGATTGCCCGTTAACCGGGCCGGCATGTGGATCTGTGTGTGTAAACACACAGATCCACAGCCTGTCAGCTCTGAGGAGAGCGATCTGTGTTCCCAGAATGGAGGAACACTGATCGGTCTCCTCCCCTAGTGTGTCCCCTCCCCCTTCAGTTAGAATCATTCCCTAGGAAACATACTTAACCCCTCCCCGCCCCCTAGTGGTTAACCCCTTCACTGCCTGTCACATTTACACAGTAATCAATGCAATTTTATAGCATTGATCGCTGTATAAATGTGATTGGTCCCAAAAATGTGTCAAAAGTGTCCGATGTGTCCGCCATAATGTCGCAGTCACCAAAAAAAATTGCGATCGCCGCTAAAAAAATAAATTTTTTTTTTCTTTAAATGCCATAAATCTATCCCGTATTTTGTAGACGCTATAACTTTTGCTCAAACCAATCAATATACGCTTATTGCGATTTTTTTTACCAAAAATATGTAGAAGAATACGTATCGGCCAAAACTGAGGAAAAAATTTGTTTTAAAAAAAAAAAAATTGGGATATTTATTATAGCAAAAAGTAAAAAATATTGTGTTTTTTTCAAAATTGTCGCTCTTCTTTTGTTTATAGCGCAAAAAATAAAAACCGCAGAGGCGATCAAATACCACCAAAAAAAAGCTCTATTTGTAGTGAAAAAATGACGTCAATTTTTTTTGGGTACAACGTCGCATGACCGTGCAATTGACGTTTAAAGTGCGACAGCGCTGAAAAATAAAATTGGCCTGGGAAGGATGGGGGTGAAATTGTCCTGTATTGAACCGGTTAAGCATCATTAAAATCACTGCTCCTGAAAAAACAATTGTTTTTTAGAAAAATGTTTGCATTGATACATGTCCCCCAGGGCAGTACCCAGACACCCATACCCCTTTTATGGCCAATTACTTGCATATAAGCCTTCAAAATGGGCACTTTGATTGTTCCTGTTTGACTCCCATAGATTCCAATGGGGTTCGCTGTTCAGGTTAGAACTTTTCCCCTGTTCGGGAGTTCTGATGCAAACCGAACAGGGGGGCGTTTGGCCCTTTTCTATCAGTGATATATGTGCAGTAGCTGAATATGTACAAATAAACCATCTTCCTAAAGCGCAAAAAAAAAGAAGTGTAAAAAAACAGTGTAAACCAATAATAGTGTTCCTGATTGCCACACCTCTACCTGCCACCTGTACTAACTCTGGCCTGTTTATTGACCAGATTTCTGCATGTTGCCTGGATTGGTCCTTTTCCTGTTTGCTGACCATGTCTCTGCCTGTTGCCGGAACTGACCCATCTGCATGTCTGACTGACTATGTTCCTTTGAGACACCAGTCCCAGCCATCCCCTGCAGACAACTGCACTCCTGAAACCACAGGAATTTATTTATTCTTTCTTTCTTCAATCTCCTGTGCTTTCTGTCAAGTTATAATCCCTGACCACTCATACAGAGATGATCATTATAGTACATTGGGTTTTAACTCAATTGGTTGATTTGTGTAGTACACAAGATACAATGTCCGGTACATAATCAGTTCAGAAACTGAAAAAGTCTAACACATGTAATATCGCCATACTTAGAAGGAGTAGCAGAAAATGTTTTGTGGTGTAATTCTAAGTATGCCCATGCTGTGTGTGAGAAATATTTTATTAAATTGAAAACTTTGTGTAAGAAAAATGATTTTCTTGTTTTACACATTTTGCTAAAACTTGTGGAAAAAAAACGAATTCTTTAAAAGACCCACCATGCCTCTCAAAAAATACCTTGAGGTGTTTACTCTCCACAATGTGGTCATTTTTTGAAAGGGGGGTGTTTACTGTTCTGATTCTCCAGTGCCTACATAAATGTGATAGGTAGTCAGGCTATTATAAAATGTCCACATGCGGCGCTTAATAAGCAAAACAGTCCTTTAATTAGAAAGGGAGGGCTGAAATCCCAGCACCAGCTTTCGCATGTAATAGCAGCACGCCACACCACAGTGACAATCAAATCTCCTTACCAGAAGGGAAATGATAACAGGCATATACCAAGATCTAATCAACAGCTCCCACTCCAATCACTTCATGAAAAGCTCAGCGCTGTAGCAGCTTGTTGGAAAGGCTTGCATTAATCACCATCAATCACCTCTCTGCTTTGGAATGTCGGCTAGGACTTCAGGTAACCAGGCTCACTCGTGTAATCACTCTTAATCATGAGGATGATATCACCAATAAAACAATAATGATGCAGCGCATAGTGAAGCCCGTATGGTATATTAAAAAAATGTATTCAGGTTGTACTTACATCAAGGGAATAAAAACAAACATTTGCGTGTAAAAGTTCATGAACCGCTGCGGCTCTCAGCATGCTTGTGTCTCCTAGGCCAGGCTAACGCGTTTCGTCCATTAGGACATCGTTGGCCATTCCTTCAGAGTGCATGCACCAGTGATGTCACTGGCTGCATGCAGAGTAAATATCTCCTAACGATGCACATTTAGGAGATATTTACACTACCTACAGGTAAGCCTTAATATAGGCTTACCTAAAGGTTAAAGTCAGTGATGGAAGTTTACTTCCACTTTAAATAATCTGGTAAATAGAATAAAATGGGTATAAAGAATTATCCTGAAGCTTAATTAAAGACCTTGAGCAAGATGTATAGACTGGTTCAATATGATCTAAACATTTGAAACTGTATATAATACTTGGGAATCCTAGAGATGAGTAAATCAATACACACTTGTTATTTAACAATTTTAAACAAGAGTCAAACATTTTTGCAATTAATCAGGAGCAGTATGCAATCACTGGTGAATGTGAATTTATGGGAGTTGGTGGTCTGAAGTGGGCATCCTCAATCGGTCTGCACTGATAATCAATGCGCTGATTATCAGCGCAGACCACCCCTGTCAGGAGAGCAGCCGATTGGCTCTCCTCTACACATGCTTGTCAGTGCAATTGGAGGAAAAGCGGATGTATGGCTCTTCCTGTTTACACTGTGAGCAGCTGTGATTGGACTCAGCTGATCACATGGTAAAGAGCCTATGTCAGAGGCACTTTACCGGGATCAGAGGTGCGGTGTGTCAGAATGACACACCACCGATCGCCGCGCTGCACGCCCCCGCAGGCATGCACTAGCGTCATGTCCTGCTGGACGTCACATGACCTACAGTCAGGATAATAAAACCACTTTGTGCATGTCATATTGCTATATGGTGGGCGGGAAGTGGTTAAATATACAAGTGTATATCATATTACTACCAAAAACATTATACCACTGTATACATCCATATGTTTAAATAAACAAGTGAATGAAATACAATAGAATAAAATAAAATGAAATCTCAATCTGTCATTTGTGTCTTAATTAAAAGTAAAGTTTCACCTTTTAAAAAATATAATCAATGCACATCTTTTTCCAGGTAAAAATGAGGAGCCTGTAAAGCATTGTACCTGCGATCAGCAGATCTCGGGTGCAATGCAATGTTCCTACAGATTGTCAATGTAGCTGTCTGCCTTTACCTTATATGTAGTCGTAGTGTCCAGCTTGTAAAAAAACAAGATTTAGTTCCCATAGACTTTATTAGGGTTTACAGTTATATTAGTGTTTTTATTCGAGTGTTCAGAGAACATCCAGTGAACTTTTCCAGTTCACTCATCGCTTTTCTCTATGTTGTTGAAGTGAGCAGAATGGGAGAAACTGTATAGTTTAGCAAAATATAACTGAACAGGGCTGACAGCATTTATTGGGTTTTCAGTTTTGGAGCTTAGGTTCACACTGACTGCGAAATTGAAGCTGAACTCATACAGTTTAATTCCCGCATGTCAGTCCCGACTTTGGGGGTAAGATCAGAGACATCTGTGCTGGTTTCTGCACAGATTGCAATGGAAATTGCCAAAAGTAGTACAGAAACTACTTTTGGGAATCAGTGCGACAACGCACCGATTCAGACGCTGCCATTGCCAGCAATTGCCGCAGATTTGGCATGCGATTTGACATGTCAAATCGCATCAATGTGAACCATGGGAAAAAAACACTATGGGCTGATTTAGCAAAAGTGGAAAGTGCAAAATCTGGTACAGTGGTGCATGGCAGCCAATCAGTTTGTTCAAATAAATTTTGACAAAAAAAACCTGGAAGCTGATTGGTTTCTATGCAGAGCTGCACCAGATTTTGCGCTCTCCACTTTTAGTAAATCAACCCCTATGTTGTCAGCCCATAACAGGAAATTAGGAGTTGAGTGGCAGATCAACAGATACTTTTCTGTACTTACAGGGACTTTAAAGGAATGCAACAATTGGCCTAAGATTCCTTTTTTGCCTTCACATAGACTTTAGTTTTTAATAGGTTGCTAAAGCACAGTATTGCCCCAAAACATGCATTGCCCTTTTTTTTAACCCAGGACACTAAAACACACAGTATGTGTTTTGTGGTGGGCTGCAGTGAGAGAGTGTTGCCTTCCAATGTACTGTAAGCTGTTTAACCAGCCAAAAAGAATAATAAAATATGTTGATGTAAAAAGTAGGTGTACTCTTAAATTTAGTAATAACCTCAAAGACCTGCTTTCTGTAGCTGTATAAAGTTGATAAGATAAACTTTGCACAGCTACAAGATATTGTGCCCGTTCTTGTTTACTAATTTACCTAGATTGCCTTAAGCCTCGTACACATGGTACAAAAATCAGAAGGGGATTGTCATTTGACAGGCTGTTGTCCGAAGTTCTTACCGTTAGTACGCTCCTTTCAACAATTGTTTTCCAATTTTTGGCCAACAAATGTTGGATGACAGGCTAGTAAATTTTTGTCAAACGACAGCTCCACGTCAGATTTTCGTATGATCAGTACACAAATCCATCACACAAAAGTCAAAAGTACAAACACACATGCTCGGAATCAATGCTCACCAAACACGAAATTAGCAGAAGGGGCCCAAAAGGTGGCGCTCAAGAGCTAAAATTCCTCGTAGTATGTCACTACGTTCGTGTTTGTGGCACGACAATTTGTGTAATGTTAGTATGCAAGACAAGGTCCTGGCACACGCCCTTTTGACAAAAATCAGATGCTCGGTTGTCCAACGATTATACCATGTGTACGAGGCTTAAGAGACAGAGTTCACAGAGGAAGAATTTTATAAAGCATTATCTTCAACGCCACCAGGAAAGGCACCTGGACCCGATGGGTATACTATCTTATACTATAAAAAATGTAAAGACATTCTTATTCCATATTTAACTTCTTATACCAACTCAATATCTGGCATGGAGGGCTATCGCTCAGAGTCTTTAAATGCTCACATAACTGTTTTGCCAAAAACAGGAAAGGACCCGGCCTATTGCGGAAATTACCACCCTATTTCTTTATTAAACATAGATGTTAAACTTTATGCAAAAACTATTAGATGCTAGACTCCACCCACTGCTTCCGAGATGGATAAACACAGTCCAAACAGGGTTTGCCCCAGGCAGCGAAGACCGGGATAAATCACTTTGAACCCTGTTACTCATTTCATATGTTAGACATTGCTCCAGCCCACCCCGTTATTATCTTTAGATGCTGAAAAAGCATTTGACAGGGTGGATTGGGAGTACCTAATTACTACTTTGAAATTCTTGGGAATTGGTCCTAAAATGATAAGTCGAATAACATTGTTATATGTATTACCCACCACGAGAAAAATAATTAATGGAGTTTTAACCGCTTCCTACCCGCCGGCCATCATATGACATTCTCGGGTTTGAGCGGTGATATCTGAATGATGCCTGCAGTTACAGACATCATTCAGATATCTTCTTTTTCAGCCGGCGATTCCCTACACCATAAGAATTATCATATCGGCTGTTCAGCCGCTTGATTGTTCCTACAGGACATCCCCCCTCCCGCTGCCCTCCGGTGCTTCTCCGGGCTCGCAGCTGCCATCGGCGAACCGGAGGAGGGATTAGCTGGCCCCGGATGCTGACCATAGAGATTTTTGGCAGAGCAGATGGTCCCCAGAGTCTCTATGATCATTCGGATGCGAAGCACGATGTTATGAGGTCACGCTCGGCCTCTGCATTCGAAAAAATGCTGCCGTCTTGGTTGGGAAGCTGAGATTGTGTTTTTTTTTATTTCAGGCTTCCCAGCCTAGAGGTGAGATGGGGGGACTTATTGACCCCACATCTCACTGTAAAGAGGACCTGTCATGCTTATTCCTATTACAAGGGATGTTTACATTCCTTGTAATAGAAATAAAAGTGATAAAAAAATGTAAAAAAAGGTGTTAAACTAGAAAAATAAAAGTAAAATTAACAATTAAAAAAAATGTAAAGCGCCCCTGTCCCGTGTGCTCACGTCACCTTTGGGGATTTTTAAGTACCGGAGTTCGGCGCCATTCCAGGGGCGTGTGCAATTTTAAAGTGTGACATGTCAGGTATCTATTTACTCGGCATAACATCATCTTTCACATTATGCAAAAAATCGGGCTAACTTTATTTATTTATTTTTTTTGAAGCATGAAACTTTTCCAAAAAAATGCATTTGCAACCACTGCCATTTTATTCTCTAGGGTCTCTGCTAAAAAAACATTTATAATGTTTGGGATTTCTATGTAATTTTTTAGCAAAAAAAGATGACATTTACATGTAGGAGAGAAATGTCAGAATTGGCCTGGTAGGCAAGTGGTTAAGCTATTTATTTACATTATATAATGGAACTCATCAGGGGTGTCCTCTGTCCCCGTTATTACTTGTTTTGTCTCTGGAAACCTTTCTCCAAATGGTCAGGCTTAATCCTGAAATACAGGGAGTAAGGGTGCAAGAGAAAGAACACAAACTAGCTGCTTATGCAGATGATATCTTATTCTATGTTCAGCAACCCAGAATTTCTTTACCAAATCTTATGACTTCCCTACATATCTTTCAAGCTAAATCTAACTACAAAATTAATATGTCTAAGTCCGAAATATTAAATATTACACTCTCATCAATTGAGGCGCTGAAGCTTAACTCCTTATTTCCGTTTCGTTGGCAACCAGTCACCCTAAAATATTTAGGAGTCAACTTGACTGCCACTTATCAGATTTATTTAAACCCAACTATTTTTCTTTGTTAAATGGAATTAAGATAGATTTAAAGAGGTGATCTCCAATTTGCTATTCACGGTTGGGAAAAATAAATGCATTGAAGATGATCATATTATCTCGCATCTTGTTCCTCTTTCAAATGATTCCCATGGGAGGGAGCCTAAAGGCTTTCTTTCTAGTCTACAGGCTCTCGTCTCCCATTACATATGGAAAGGAAGATGTGTGAGAATTTCTCGAGATGTCCTATATAGAACTAAACGAATGGAAGGGTTAGCTGCCAGGGGAATAACTTCTCCAGTGAGGGTGCGATTAAAGCCAAGGGAAATGAAAGACAGATTCTGGTGGTAGGGGACTCAGTTCTTAGAAATACAAAGAGGGTAATCTGTAACAAAGACCTGAAGCGCTGAACTGCATGTTGTCTACCGGGCGCGCGAGTTCGGCACATCACGGATCTGGTGGACAAATTACTGGGAGGGGCTAGGGAAGATCCAGCTGTCATGGTGCACGTTGGCACCAATGAAAAAGTCAAAGGAAGATGGAGTGTCCTAAAAAAAACTATTTCAGGGACTTAGGAGCTAAATTGAGAAAAAAATTGTACAAATACTGTACTGGTGACCCCACAATAGGGATACAACTTCTCCATGAAAGGGAATTTATTAAGACAAGTGGCCATTCACTAAAATTAGAAGAAAAGCGGTTTAACCTTAATCACTTTCAACCCAAGGACGTCACATAACGTCCTTGAATTTTGGTGGGAATATCTGAATGATGCCTGCAGCTACAGGCATCATTCAGATATCCTCTTTTTCAGCCGGCATTTCTGTGCACTGTAAGAATGATCATAGCGGCACTTCAGCCGCTAGATTGTTCTTACAGGCTATGGGAGGGGACATCCCCCCTCCCACCACCCTCCGGTGCTTCTCCGGGCTCTCCCGTGCCATCGGGAACCCGGAGAAAGAATCGGCTACCGCTGGATGAGGATCATAGAGATTTCTGGTGACCACACGTAAGTCCCGCCCACATATGTAAATGCTGTTCAAACCACACATGTGAGGTATCGCCGCATGCATTAGAGAGAGAGCAATAATTCTAGCGCTAGACCTCCTGTGTATCTCTAAACTGGTAACCTGTAAAAAAATTAAAGCGTCGCCTATGGAGATTTTTAAGTCCCGGTTTGGGCTAACTTTACTGTTTTGTTATTTTTTAATTCATGAAACTGTTTTTTTTTCCCAAAAAAAAGCGTTTTAAAAATTGTTGCGCAAATACCGTGCGACATAAAAGATTGCAAGGACCGCCATTTTATTCCCTAGGGTGTCTGCTAAAAAAACATATATAATGTTTGGGGGTTCTGAGTAATTTTCTAGCAAAAAAATGATGATTTTTACATGTAGGAGAGGAGTGCCAGAATAGGCCTGGTATGGAAGTGGTTAAGCTGCGTAGAGGGTTCTGTACTGTAAGAGCGGTAAGGATGTGGAATTCTTTTCCACAGGCAGTGGTTTCAGCAGGGAGTATCGATAATTTCAAAAAAACTATTAGATAAGCACCTGAACGACCACAACATACAGGGATATACAAAGTAATACTGACATAAAAGCACACACATAGGTTGGACTTGATGGACTTGTGTCTTTTTTCAACCTCGCCTACTATGTAACTATGCATTGCCCAATTTTAAATGATATTATTACACAATCGTTTTAAAGCGTATTGCAGAATGGAAACAATCTAGTGACTCCAAACTTTGGGTGCAAGTGGAATCTGTTTTAGCAGATAAAGATTTGTCCGTGGTTCCGTGGCTCCCACGCTCATTTAGAGGGCTGGCATCTTCAACATCCCCTATGACCCTATCCACCCTGTCCATATGGGATTCATTACATTCTCATTATTCTTGGAAGTATAACTCTCCATTACTGCCTCTTCTCGCACATATACTGTACCTATTTTTTGCCAGGATTTATGGATAGAGGGTTTAGACGTTGGTTTAGAGAATGTCAGCCTCAGTTACAACAAATTCTTGAGAACAATAAGCTAAAGTCGTTACAATCTATCTGTGGAAATATTGAGCCCAATACCATGGATCAATGGCGATATACACTACTACCCCTTTTCGTGCATAATTTGCCGCAGCTGCTTTGATCATTGTCTGAATTGAACCATGTTGAAAATCGTGGTCACTTTAGGGTTCGACCCTAGCATGGGGATCAGCACCACTCTATCTGGAAAGAAAGTTAGAAAAGGCTCTTTCGAACCCAGGATTTGCTCTTTCGAATTTGTTTGAAGTTGTTGATTTTAAATACTCTCTTTGCTGAAGTGACAGCCACTAAAAATATGGTTTTGAGTGTAAGTTCTCTAATCGAGAGTGGTTTTTTAGGAATTGATCCGAGCTGGGAGAGGAACTCTAGAACAAGAGGGAGATCCCACTTGGGGAACCTCGGCTTTTTCTGGGGCCTGAGTGTGATGGTCCCTTAAAGAATTGGCAGTTGAGGGAGTGCTTGGCCCAAGATACTCCTGTGAATGCTAAAATGGCCGACACCTGCACCCGGAGGGAGTTGACCGAGAGTCAGGTCTAGCCCTGATTGGAGGAAGCTTAGAATATCCTGGATTGCAGGGGCACCACACGAGTTGGACCTGGAAGACATATGATCTGAGAATCTGGCCCAAATTCGCTCATAACCTCTGTTGGTGCTTCTTCTCCTAGCGTTCAGGAGGGTAGGGATGACATGTTCCGGACAACCTAGGGCCACAAGCCTTCCCCTCTTAAAAACTAAGCCCAGAGGTGCAGGTGCAATGGGCAGGGGTGTAGAGCCGTGCCCTGGGACAGTAAGTCTGTCCTGGGTGGCAGGGAAACTGGGTCCTGATAGCTGAGGAGCGTCAAGAGAGGAAACCATGGCCTGTTGGGCCAGAAAAGGATTATTGCTACCACTTCCACCTTCTCTGTTCTGAGTCTCCGTAGAAACTGGAGAATCACAGGCACTAGAGGAAAGGCAAAGGCCCTGTGGAACCTCCATTGACCCGTGAGGGCAACTATCCCATTGCCCTGGGGGTCTCAAAACCTCGAGTAGTACTTTGCCAACTTGTTGCATGGAGAGGTAAAGAGGTCGACCTCTGGTTAAACCCCCAGGGTCAAGTGCCACTCAAACATCTCTTTGTGGAGAGCCCACTCATTGTTGTTCATCTGAAATTGGGAAAGAATATCTGCCTGAACATTCTGGATCCCAGGTATGTAGACTGCTGAAATGTTGGACAAGTTCTTCTGAGCCCAGCTCATGATTGGCTCTATCTCCCATAGCAGGGACCCACTGCAGGTTCCACCCTGTTTCCTTATGTAGGCCACCACGGTTGTGTTATCCAAACCTGAGCATCACAGAAACTTTCCTCGTCAGATGATGAAACGCTAGTAGCACTTGGAATGCGGCCTGGAGTTCCAGAATGTTAAACACTATCCCCAGAGAAGGGGATTTCCATCTGCCTTGTGCCACTTCCACCAGGCAATGAGCACCCCAGCCCTTGTTCCTGGCGTCTGATGTTATAGTGACCCATGTGATGGGAATGATCGCATGACAATTGTAAAGATTTTCCCATTGTAGCCACCAAAGGAGGGACACCCTCATAACTGGAGTAAGATAGATGCGTTGGCTCTTGCGTTTTGACCTCCATTGTTGGAGAAAACCTTTCTGGAAATATCGCATCCACCACTGTGCCCACTTCACCATGGGAAATGTGGTGGCCATAGTGCAGTTCACCTTCAGACACTGGAGGGAAGGCAGATGGGATGAAGCGAGCACCAAGCAAATCTTGTCTCAGGTCATGGAAACCTCCTCTTCTGTGTTGAAATAGGCATTGGGAAAAACAAGGGACTGAAGGCTCCAGGTGACTCTTCTCTAGATTCAGAAGCCACCCCAAATCTTGAAGGGTGGCGATGACCAGGCCTCTGTACACTAGAAGTTGATTTTTGTCTTGTGCCAGGAGAAGGAGATCATCCAAATAGTGATGATGACGAATTTCCTTGACCTACAACAGAGCCACGACAGCCAACAAGACCATGAAGAAGACACGAGGAGATGTCATTAGTCCAAATGGGAGACAGGTGAACTGTAAGTGCATCTGACCTATAGCAAACCAGAGAAACTGTTAAAAATTCTCTGCTACCGGACCGTGGAAATAAGCTAACAGGGTCTGCTTTTTTTTCTCTTGGGGAAGGAAGAGACGTAGGGATGAATCTGAGCCTGGGAACCCTGCTGAAGATCCAAGCATGGCCTGAGGAGACCGTTCTGGCGGTCCAGAAGTCCTGAATTGAGGCCATCCAGACATTCCAGAAGTGCAGAAGATGAGCCCCCACCTGGCCTGCCTGAGTGGGCCTAATCTCAAAAAGACTTCTGCAGACTTCTGGTTGTTGGTGGAACCGCCTTTAACGGGTTTCTTGAATGACGACTGCCTAGCTTTCCAGGATCTCATAAAATCCCGGCCACACCTTTGTGGCACGATCAGCATTTTGTTTCCTCGGGAAGGTCCGTCTTTGTTTCTGTAAGCGCCGATCTTGAGGGAGGAACTTGCCACCTGTGGCCTGTGATATGGTGTTATCTAGTTTGTTGCCCGAAAAGGGAGGAACCCTCAAAGGGAATCTGGCACCAAACCTGCTTGGAAGCTGGATCAGCCAGCCATGGCCGGAGCCATATGGCATGCTTGGCAGTAACCGCCGACAGTATAACCCAAGCCAATAGGTGGATGACGTCAATGGAAGCCTATCCCAGAAAGGCAGAAGCCAGTCTGAGCTCCTGGATAGGCAAGCTCCTGGGCACTTCACTAGAAATGCCTCTGAGAATCTCATCGACATTGTCCGTCCAGAGTTCCATGGCTTTAGATACTGCAGCTAAGGGTGGTTTGCAGGCCATGCCTGCCGTTAGGTCAATCTGTTTTAAGTCGGAATCGATCCTTGAAGGAGATTGTGTCTTCCATAGGAAGGGTCACATATCTGACCAGCCTCATCAGAGCTACATCCACCAAAGGTGCTGACTCCAGGTGCTTGACCTCTTCCTCTTTAAAGGGATAGAGTTTTAGAATTTTAGGTAGCATGGAGCTCTTCTTCTCCACCTTGTTCCACTCGTCGGACATGATTTCACCCAATTCATTGAGTAAGGGAAAGTACTGACGCTCCTTGCTAAGTTGCTTAAAGAATTTCTTCTGTTTCGGAGGGAGAACCACTGGGTCCTCCCAATTCAAGGTTTCTCTCACTGCTTTCACCAGGGAGGGAACCAGTGTGTACTTGAACCCCATACCAGGGTCTTCCATGTCCGACTTGCTGTCTGAGGGAGCTGCAGATGGGCGGCTTGACTTGGAACATTCCTATATGTCGTGTACTTGCCCCTCCCCCGTTGGTGAGCATAGTGGCTCTGGCGGGGGTACATGAGACTGATGGTCCTCCCTTTCCTGCAGAGATTCTCATACGACCCATTTGACTAGGGCCTCCAGGTGCTCATCTGCACCCTCCCTCTCATCTACTGCTTTAGAGTAACAGTGGTCACAGAGAGATCTGCCAGCAGGAACTTGGGCCCTACACCCCCAGCAAGACCTCTCAGTCCCCCTGTTGGGGCGGGATGGGGGGGTGGGGCAGATATTTGCTGCAATGCCTTGAGCTAGAGGGGGATCCGTAGTGCCTGGATCTAGAGGAGAAGTGCCGCCATGTGACTTTGATGAACCGCTTCTTGCGGGAACTGTGCTGAGGATCAGACCTGGAAGGGCTGAAAAGGAATGACAGAGTGAGAGAGAGAAAGACACACATGAAAATCGGTGCTGCTGTACCCCTTACAACCTTTCCCCCTAGCAGCAACAGCAAAGGGAATAACCCAGCGCACAATACCTGTTGTGAAAGGGCTGGCCACCAGGGGGCAGTGAGGCGTCCATGATCCACAAGGAGCAGGAGACTGTAGGGAGAAACAGCACAGTCAGCACCAAGGCAGGCTACCTATGCCCACACAGAGCATATACCCACCTGAGAAACCTGGACCAGAAGCCTGGGGAAGTCAACGCATGAGCTTGCAAGCATTCCCGAGACTTGCAGGCTTCCACAGGATTTTAAAAATGGCCCTCCTGATGTCACCTCCAGCACAGGGTCGGAGCGTTCATGCGCATGTGCGAACCATGCGCAGAGCGGATGCGCAGACAACCCGGAAGAGAGAGAGCGGCGGCTGGAACACAGGGGAAGCCAGCCGCCATGCCCTGGGATGCTGACATCAGGGAAGGAAGATAAACAAAGAGACACTGACTAGACAAGGTACACATAGAATATAACATAAAAAAAGGGTGATACAATCTCACCACTCCTCTCCCACAATTGTGCCAGGCCGGGATATACATGTACACACACGCCGGACTTGTAGCAGATAGAGGCCGCCTGCTAACAGTTAGGTTGACTGGCCAGTGTGCGCTTGCCTGCCAACAGCCAGACTACCAGCTCTTCAGTGCTACTCTGCCCAAATGCTCTATACCCCACTAACAGCTAGGGCTTATTGGAAGAATGCGACTACTCTGGTCATTCGGCAGGTCCTTAACATAGGGAAAGATGTCTTCAGGTAGGAGAACCATCGACTTGGTCCTACGGAGGAGGACAAAAAAGGAACACAGCCCTTGGCCCCGAGCAAAGATTTATGGTAAAGGGGTTGTTTAGGGTAGTTTTGGAGCGGGGCTAAACCCACATGTATGTTGCCATGGAGTCTATCAGGAAACTTAAATATATGGGCATGCTGGCATGAGTTTAAAACTACTGCCTCATACAGTAATATTGTTTTAGATATATGAGTCTTTTTACAAACACTTACGCTAGGGAGTTCGTTAGAAGAAAAAAGGAAAATTATTTTCTTTGTTGTGTAATGTAAAAGCTGTATTGAAATTAACTCCCAGATAAGCACCAGATCCCATATAGTTTTTTTTTTTCATTTTTCTTTATGTTTCTTTTCATTATGTTATAATAATATTAAAAAAAAATGTGTATTTCAGGGGATTTTATTGTTATGAAACTATATATGGTTTTATTTGCCGCTTTGTTTGTTTATATATCCTTGTTGAAATATTCAATATAAACGTATTAAACACAATATATATTTTAGGATTTCTTGCTTTAACAGCCTATTTAGATCACACCAAAACAACTAAATAAGACTGAAGTAAGACATCTGATGACTATTCTAAAAATATGAAATTGATTTTCTATAAGCCACTGCATAAATTATTTACTTTTTATTTTGGATCTTTATCATTCTTCATTACCCAATTACCTTGGGTTTGCAGACATCCTAACATTTTTAACATCAATAGTCTTATTTATTATGTAGAACATAGTAGGGTTGATTTACTAAAACTGGAGATTACAAAATCTGGAGCAGCTTTGTATGGTAGTCAATCAGCATCTAACTTCAACATGTTAGATTAAGCTGTGATGAAAAATACCTGGAAGCTGATTGGCTTCTCTTTAGAGCTGCACCAGATTTTGCACTCTCCAGGTTTAGTAAATGAACCTTAATGTCAACATTGGTGGTCTGTAATAGAGAAATCATTGTCACATTCTACAGTTTACTGCACCTGCATAGCGGTAAAGATCAGAGATTGAACAGATAAAACATTTTAGTTATAGGCAGTGGTCATTACAACTAAAGAAAATACATTTTTTATTCTGTGTGAAGTTCTTTTTTTCTCTTAAATGTTGTCCGATGGTTATCTGCTCTCAGGCAGTGTGCCTAGCAGATATTGTTGCTTTTTATTACAAACAGAAAAATGCATCATGAAATCCTTTTCCCAAAAGCATACTAATTGTTTTCCTTCTAAGTAGGATTTTACTATAAAAAACATTCACTGAATGATGCCTTTGATGTTTTTTGAAATATATTTAATTTATTTAAATTGATCTGTTGATGCACAGGGCGGCATGAGGACGTGACGTGTGACGTCAGTGTAGGGGGAGGGGCCTGATGGGGGCGCCGATGTGAGGGCCTGGGACGGGCTGCTCCAAGCGGGAGAGAGACGCGAGTGGGCTGTGAGACCGCAGCCTTCCCAGGGAAAGAGCCGGCACTGGGATACATGACCTCCCGTGAGGTGACATCACCCTCCGTGCCTCATAGCCACAGGCGGCAGCATTGGCCAGGCTAGAGCAGAGTCATCAGCAGACCGGAGCTGACAAGCATAAAGGAGCCAGAGAGGGAGTGGACGAGGCAGCTAGGAGATTGGATGTAGGAACACCGAGCAGTCAGAAGGCTTCACTGTATCAGCCTGGACGTCCTGCGGTCCTTCCGTGATCCACCTTCCACCCTTCACCCCCCTTCACCAGCATCAAGAATTCTGATTTGACCTGTCGCAGAATAATAAGGTAACAGAAGTGTTGCAGTGCTGCTGGTGGGGGACAGGAATCAGAAGTAAATGTATGAAAATCTTCTTTTTTAACTATGAAGAACCATAAGGAATAATAGTGTGGTCCGGAAGCATAGGATATATAACTAGCTCGAGAGAGCAGTGAACTTTGGCCATATGATTCCGGGACTGTTGGGGAAATTTTCCTGATCGCTGGTCATTTTCTTTTCTAAGCCTTGTTACCTAGTATGCCTAGTATGCCTCTGTGTCCTGCCCCCTCCCTATGAGGTGGTATACGGGGGAGCTTAGAAAGGAAAGCAGCAAGACCCCAGTAGTTGGGTAGTATACACACATTTTAGGAAAGCTCCAGACTTTCATAGGAGGAACGGAATAAAGGAGAGCAAAAGGACAGGAAGAGGTGAGGAGGGCAAGGAAGGAACTTTACGTGGACTTTTTCTGTTATAAGAAATACACGCAGTGTGTTCGCATCGGAGGGAGGGTGCGAGTAATATTGCGAGGTAACAGGGTCAGAGACGGGAGGAGAAGGCCTGGGAAATCGCAAGAGTGAAGATTTTTCGGCACAAAAAGCTGTCAGTAAACTGAAGTATGAGAGGGCGGTCCCAAAGAACAACAGAGCCTAAAAACCCAAGGGAGAGCCTTACCTCTAGCTCCATACAAAAGTACCTTAAAGAAGCAAGTTTAAAGAGTCCTGGATTGGACATGAAACAGACAGGAACAAATGATAAGAAAAAAGACCAGCAGAAACAGAAGGGGGGACAGGGGGACAGGACCAAAGAGGAATTAGATCTAGAAGGAGCAGTAGCGAGCTGCATCATGGAAGAGCAAAGAAGCATGGAGCTCGGTCTGAACAAAACAGAAATTCTGGAAATGTTCGCCAAACTTGAAAGTGTCATAAAAGCGGAAATCTTGAATGTGCGTACAGACATGGGCCAGTTACTGCACAGAGTGGAAGAAGCAGAAGAAGTTTCAGCAAAACAAGCAAAAGAGATTTCGGACCTAAAAGAGCAAATCAGCAAGATGCAGATTGAAAATCGCATGATGGCATATAAAATAGAAGAGCAGGAGAACCAGAGCAGGCGTCTAAATCTGCGGATCAGATCCATCCCAGAACAACTAAATGAGGACCGGGGGGAGAAGTTGAGAAAAATATTCAACCCTATTCTGGGCAGAAGGGAGGAGGAGGTGCTAAGGATAGATCGGGTCCATAGGGTGAGGAAACCCCCTAATTTAAAATAAGACACCCCTAGGGACGTTATCGTAAAGTTTCATTCCTATGAGGATAAAGAAAAAATATGAAAGAATCTCAGGGGTGCCCCCCCAATTTGTTTCGAAAATAAGAACTTACAGATATTTGCGGACATTTCATATGGAACCTTGGCGCGGAGAAGACAGATGAGACCACTCTTAGAACAACTTTGGAGGTCCAACCTGAAGTACAGCTGGGGGTTCCCAACATCCCTGATAGTTGCTAAAGAAGGAAGATCTCATAGGATGAGATTCCCAGAAGAGATACAGGACTTTTGCGACAGCCTGGGTATTCCGATGCCTGAAGTCTCCCTTCCAATCAGGTGACTCGGGGAGCTAATATGATGCTGTATCTCGGGTGTGACTCTGGTCTTCGGACATTTGAACATGTGGACATAGGAGCTGCTGCTGGTGGGTGGGGGGTAGGGGGAGGTGTGGCTTCCGGCCGGGGTGCTGGTCTCTGGCCCTCCCTTCCTTCCTCCGTCTCTTTTTTTTTTTGACGGAGGGGGTATCGGGAGCCGTCATTGGAGCATCACACCTAGTAGGAAAGCGTGCAGTACAGGATTGGGAATATCCCCTACAGGCGGGCTTGGGGCTGGGTTGCAGCCGGGGGGGCGGAGGGGGGGGTGGGGGGTAGTGGGGGAGGTGGGGGGAGGGAGGGGGGTGGGGGAAGGTGTTTCTGTGGGGCTGACTTTAGGAGTGCAGTGGGAAGGTGAAAAGGGATAGAATTGGAGAAATGCCTGATCTTAGGTTTATATCATATAATGTAAAAGGTCTCAACTCCAACATTATGGAGCCGACATAGTTTTCCTTCAGGAGACTCACCTAGTATTGGAATCTAGGATCAGGCTTTTCTCTCCAGGTCTGCCGCAATGGTATTACAGTGACTCCCCTATTAGGAGATCGAAAGGTGTGGCAATAGGACTATTGAGGTCCTCTAACTTCTCCCTGATAGATAGGATGACGGAGGCGGATGGCCGGTACATTTTTCTGAAGGGCAATATTGGGAATAAAACATTCACTTTAGTAAATATATATTGTCCTAACAAAAACCCAATAGTATTCTTGGGACTGGTGCTGACGAAGTTGACGGGAGGGGGAGGTGGTGTTGGCGGGGGACCTCAACTTCTGCCTCGACCCTGGCTTGGATAGTACGTCTCAGGCACAGGGGACAAAGAAGGCCTTAATTAGCGCTATCGGGCGGCGGCTGTTTGGCTGCCGCCTGGTTGACGCATGGCGGTTGCAACATGCCAAGGATAGAGATTACACCTTCTTCTCCCCTGTGCACGGGACGTATTCGAGATTAGATTATATTTTTGTGGACCATAGTCTCCTGGATTGGGTAGAGGAAACTAGAATAGAAATTTTTTCTCTCTCAGATCATTCACCAGTTACGATGAGGATGAGGCTCCCCGAGAGGGATGAGAGGCCTTTCCTGTGGAAGCTGGATGAATTTCTGTTGAAGGATCCAAAAATATTGGAGAAGATACAGGAAGAGGTTGATTTTTACTTCAAATCGAATGACACAGGAGAGGTCTCTTCTTCCATTCTATGGGAAGCGCACAAGGCGTACACTAGAGGGGTTCTTACTTCCATAGGAGCGGGAATTTAAAAAAAGAGAAAGGAAGAAAGAGAAAGGTTGATTGAGGAAATTTTCTCATTGGAACAGACCCATAAAAAGTTGGGGGGACAGAGTCAGGAAGTCTTCCATCAACTAGTTGTTAAAAGGGAGGAGCTAAGGGATGGTATGGAACAGGACTCCAAGCGAGCGCTCAATAGGATTACAAAGGATAACTACCTTTGGGCAAACAAGTCAAATAAACATCTGGCCAGATTAGTAATAAAGAAAACGGACAGGAACTTTATTGGAAAAATACAGAATAAAAAAGGGGAGTTAATAGGGACTAGTAAAGGTATAGCAAATGAGTTCAAAAAGTTTTATGAGGTGCTTTATTCTATTGGGCAAAATAGAGTAGGCAACCTAACACATATGGAGAAGGCAGAGGAATTTTTGAGGGGGGCGGGAGTTGCGGAGCTCACAGAGGAAGAGAGAACGGCCCTCGATAGACCGATAGGAGAGGAAGAAATCTTGGCAGCTCTGAAAACTTTCCCAAAGGGTAAGAGTCCAGGCCCTGATGGTTTAACTACGCTATACCTGGACAAACTGAAACACATCCTAGTTCCTAGACTCTGCCAATTCTGAAACGAGGTGGGCACTAATTGTGAATTGGGGAGAGAGGCGTTAACAGCTACAATTACCCTAATATTAAAAGAAGGAAAAAATGATAAGCTTTGTTCTAGCTATAGACCCATCTCGCTGCTGAATGCAGACGTTAAACTCTATGCAAAAGTTCTGGCGACCAGACTGAAGGATAAAATGACCTCTCTTGTGCATGCAGATCAGGCCGGCTTTGTGCCCGGGAGACAGAGCAGGGATAATGGGGTACGAGCAGCGCTCCTGTTGGAATCAAGTAAACGGGAGGGACCCCCAGTTCTATTCCTGTCAGTAGACGCGGAAAAAGCGTTCGACAGGGTAGACTGGGGGTTCATGATGAAAACGTTGGAAGTAATGGGGGTGGGCCCGAGGTATATTTCGTGTTTTTTATTACAAACCCTAGAATCACCATCCCGAATGTATTACGGGTACTTAGAAGTTACGGGGAAATTTCAAATTTTAAAATAAATCCGAAGAAGTCGGAGATCCTAAATATTAGTGTGGGAAGACAAGTGGAAGCCCACCTTGCTCAGGAATTCCCTTTCCCTTGGAAAAAGGAAATCAAGTATCTAGGGATAAAACTATCCAATACATTTAAAAAATTGTACCTAAAAAATTATATACCGTTGTTGGATGAGATCAGGCAGGAGACTAGAAGATTATCGTCATGGTTTGGGCGTGTGAATGCGGTTAAGATGATACTGACTCCAAAAATATTGTTTAAATTTCAGATGTTGCCTATCCCACTCCCTCAGTATTACCTCAGAGCTCTAAGGAGCTCGATAGCAAGATTTGTCTGGGGTGGCAAAAAACCACGTATCTCCTATGCAGTTTTGAGCAGGGGGAAAAAGAAAGGGGGATTGGCCCTACCCGACTTTAATAAATATTATTTAGCAGTCACATTATCACGCGTTATAGATTGGTCAAAAAAGGATTCGGAGAAGAGATGGGTTAACATAGAACACTATTTGAGTAACACGGATCTAGGAAGGATTATTTGGAACCCTCCAAAGTACAGAGCACTGGGCACAAACACAGCGGAGTTGACACGAAACACTCTTAAATATTGGGATTTGATACACACTCAGAACAAGTGGATACATAACTCACCTTTGATTTACATGAAAGACAATTTTTTTTCCGAGCCAGGGATGAGGGAGGTGGGAGGGAATTGGTTAAAAGAGGAAGGAATTCAATTAAAAAACTTTTTAAATAAGGGGAGATTACGCACATATGCAGATTTAAGGTCAGAACCTGGGTTGCGGGCTATGGATGTGTGGAGGTATCCCCAGCTTTCGCATTTCATTGAAAAATTACCGAAACCACTCAGAGGCGAGGAGGAGTATAGACCATTTGAGCGTCTCTGTGTGAGGAAACAATCGATTAGAGCTATTTCACAAATTTACAGGATTCTGGGTGAGAGATAGGGGCTGGAGGTGCCTCCTTACATCAAAAAGTGGGAGCGGGAGTAGGGGTCACAATGTAGTGAATCCACGATGGAGAAGATATTGAAGTTGGTACATTTGGCAGCACTTGATACTAGGAGAATTGAAAGTCATTACAAATGCTTGGCAAGATGGTATGCCACCCCAGACAAGTTAAGCAAAATAGATAATACTAAATCCGATTTATGTTGGAGAGGGTGTATTCGTGTGGGAACAATGGCCCACATTTGGTGGGAGTGTCCCTGTATAAAAACCTTCTGGGGAAAAATCATAATACTGATTAAGGAAATAACAGGGGAAGAAATTGCTGAAGATCCGTGGGTGTGTTTATTCCATGGTACGGCAAAGACGTTGAAGAGTTACCAATCCTCTATTGTTCCTATATTACTGGATGCAGCCAAGAAGCAGATAGCAACAAAATGGTTAGACCCAGCTAGCCCAAACATTCGGGACTGGCTCCTCTGTATTAATGAGGTATACAACGTCGAGAGTTTGGACAGCAGGGGAATGGCACCAGAGGAGGATGTGGTAAGGGAGGGTAAATGGGCAGGATGGCAAAAATATAAAAAGACCTGGAGCTATGCGGAGAAGTTTATAAACGCCGCATAAAGGGGGGGAGAGTCAGTCAAGATTAGGTGTAATAGTTGTACTAGATGTCTCCTTTAGATCCTTCTGCAGGAACGGGGGTGGGGTGGGGTGGGGGGGGTACGGGGGGGGGAGATTGTCAGTAATATGTTGTATTTTCCCAATGATATGTGTATTCTTCTTGTTTTTTTTTTTTTTTAAGGGGCTTGTTTTTGTATGGAAAAATATTAAATAAATAAAGTATTTAAAAAAAAAAAAATAAATTGTTCTGTTTATTTTGTGGCCTTTTTAGTATTTCAAAGCCCTTTAGTTATATAGAGATTTAGGTTTGTAATTATCCCTTAAATTTTTCCTTTTTTCAGTTCTCAAAAATAACTTTTTTTATATCATGAAGCAACCTGTACCTAGCCGTGTAAATATAAACTAAAAACATCACGCCTGCAAGAAATAGCTTTGACAAAAACTGATGAAATACGCTGCACGTCAATAGCCATAGTGTTATCACTGTGCGCTTCTTGAGATTATAAAGTAGAGAAAATGCAATATTAAATAAGAGTGGAGAAGGAAAACAGTATATCAAGGGCAGATGTCTGTAAGCCTTTCCGTGAATGTCCTTCTCCTGCTATGCCAGTTTTCAGCTCTGCAGTACCACACTGCTTTCTTCACGCTGAGATGCAAGTTCGTTTTAACAGCAACTACAAACAATCCCAATGAAGCTGGTAATGTTCCACAACTAACATGTGAAACATATCACACAAAACAGTTACAACTCAAAAAGTTTGCAATAGGCAACCAGTTATAGTGATAATCCATGCTGACATATTACATAATTGTTTATCTTTATTGTAGACCCTTGACAGATTTTTTTTGGAATTGTGATCGACCTTCTTGACAAGAAAATAGTGAAATTCAAATAATTTTATATCGTTTTTTACCTATATATTTACTGAATCGTATCATAATAATGATGATAATGAAGAATTTGACAAAAAATCTGGAAGCTGATTGGTTTCAATGCAGAGCTTCACCAGATTATGCACTCTCCAGTTTTAGTAAATCAACCCTGCTGTCTCTTCTTGCATCATATTAAGGGGAAATCAAAACAGCCCTAATGGCACTTTTTTGGTGGTAGTTCCCTTAAGAACTACTTGCGTCTGAATCAGGCAAGCATTTGTGCCAGTGTTGGTAATATTATAGACACGTGTGGCAAATTCAGATACTTCTTACTAAAATCACTTTAGGACAGTGTTTCTCAACTCCAGTCCTCAAGGCGCCCCAACAGGTCACACTTTCAAGATTTCCCTCAGATGAAACGGCAATGGTAATTACTGAGGCAGTAAAACTAATCAAATCACCTGTGCAGAATAACTGTATGCCTGAAAACATGACCTGTTGGGGCCCCTTGAGGACTGGAGTTGAGAAACACTGCTTTAGGAAACTGTCGCTATGGCAGCAACAGCGGTACAGTTTTTTTTGCCGCTTTTAGCATTTTTCTGCTGCCAGGAGAGTTAAGTTTAGGGGTGGCCAGTGTACATGTAGCCATATGTTATCACACCTGAGGAAGGATTGTAACGGACCCAAAACTGTTGTAATTTTGATGAGATTTTAAGTCTCTTGAAAAATATAGAAGGTGCTGCAGGTTGGACCTTTTTTTGTTTTACTATATGTTGGAGTTGGGTGATTGTATTACTTGCTGGGTGTGTGCTGTCCTGACCAGTCTGTGCATATATACAGTACTGTGCAAAAATCTTAGGTGGGTGTCAAAAACTGCTGTAAATTAGGAATGCTTTCATAAATAGAAGTGTTAATAGTTTATTTTTATCAATTAACAAAATGAAAAGTAAATACACAGAAGAGAAATCCTAATCAAATCAATATTTGGTGTGCCCACCCTTTGCCTTCAAAACAGCACCAATTCTTTATTTCCTTTAGATACAAGTGCACACAGATTTTGAAGGAACTTGGCAAGTAGGTTGTTCCAAACATCTTGGAGAATTAACCACAGATCTTTTCTTCATGTAATTCTAGACAGACTTAATGATGTTGAGATTAGGTCTCTAGGGGAGCCAAATCATCACTTCCAGAACCCCTTGTTCTTCTTTACACCGAAGATAGTTCTTAATGACATTGGCTTTATATTTGAGGTTGCCTTGCTGTAGAAAAAAAAATGGGGCCAATCACACCCTTCCCTGATGGTATGGCATGATTGATAAGTATCTGCCTGTATTTCTCAACATTCAGTAAATTTTGACTCATCAGTCCAGAGCACCTGCTGCCATTTTCTGTACCCCAGTTCCTATATTTTCAGGCATAGGACATGGAAACAAGGCTAAGCGACTTGTTTGTAACAACCTGTAACAACCTGGTCATGGTCTTTAGGATCGACTGACCTGAGGTGAGCAAGCCGGGGTCTTGTAACAGATGTAGCAGGTTGAAATCAAGCAGAAGCGTATTCGATGAATAAGACAAAGGTCATTAACGAGTCATTACAGGTTGTGATCAAGCAGTATTGCAGTCAATGAACAAGCCAAAGGTCAGTAACGAATGGTAGTAAAGATGCAGATGGCAGCAGTAGTGCAAGGAGCAAGATATTGCAGAGACATGGCTTGAATAGAAAGCTCATGGGAGGAATAAGGAGTCAAAGGTTCACCAGAAAAAAATATAACATAAAGTTGTCCAAGGGATCAGGCTAGGAGCTGTCCAGCATTTTAGGTGGCAAAGTAAGAAGAACCACTGCCAGATGCAACAGAGGTCTGGGAATTAGATCTGAATACTGACGACCCTTCACCCTTTTGTCAGCAACTCAACCTTTATTAAGGTGCTAGCAGACGCATTGATTAACCTGGAAAAAAGATAATTTTTCTAGCACCTTAATTGAAGGACATCCTACTCAGATTCAGAGTCCAAGCTTGTGACAAATGTATAGCTTACTCTCGGTCATCTAGAGAAACTTGGATGGATTATAAACATAGAAATATTCAATTTGATACCGACCAAAAAAGTAATATTCCTAGATTACCAGATAGATTTGACTTTGCAAGTTATATTTTTCCTATAGAGCAGTCATAGGTAGGTGTGCTTCTAGGGGCCTTAGCTTCTTCTCTAAGGCTCCTTTCACACGATCGGACTGTTCAGGTCCGCCTGTCAGTTTTGACGGCGGACCTGAACGGGCACTCCATGTTAGCCTATGGAGCGACGGATGTCAGCAGAGACATGTCCGCTGACATCCGACCCGGTCTGATCCGCTAAAAGCAGACGGATGGCCCTTTGTCTAGGTCCGTCGCTGGCGGATCGGATCGGGTGAGATCTGATGAAAACAGACATGCTGACCGTTTTCATCCGATCCCTCCATAGGCAGCAGCGGCGCATGACAAGCCCCTCCCCGCTCAGTGAGCAGAGAGGGACCTGTCATCTGCTGGCTCAGCGGAGATCAACGGAGAGATCTCCCGCTGAGCCGGCAGACCGAGGCGGGCTCCGTGGAAGCGGAGTCCGCCTCGTGCGAAAGTGGCCTTAGATCTATCATGTGAATACTGGGAGAAGTTCTTAGGGCTTTGCAACATCCTCCCTTCAAACCTATGTAGCACTGGGTTGGGCTCTTCAATTTTTTTCCCGGCAGTGCTGAGAAAATAAACACAGAAATGACTTTTTATTCTTCTTTCCTGTGATGGACAGCTACACGGAGAAAGGGGACTGGACTTTGCCCTGACTGGCTGTTGCTACAGCTGAAGAGGACCTGCCCCTAGCAATTCTGGGGAAGGAGGACTCCTGATTAGCTGCCTATGCCAGTCTGGTTCCCAATTGGCTGTGGGATGTTTTTTTTTTAGCCCCACCACAACTGAGAGAAGCAGGAGATCCATGTGGGATCTGATGAGAGCCCAGGAACCACTTGAGGAACAAGTGTGCCTGGCCAGTATAATAAATCCCTGGGAAGTGTTCTGTGAGTAGAGAAACAGAATTGAAAACTTTCTGTGACTGCTATTACAGAGTCTGGGAGCTGAACTGTGCTGTGTGTGCCCAGAGAGTGTTAGCCTGGGAGCTTGCCCATAAACCGCCTGATTTGTGACATGCCCATCAGGTAGATCTCGACTTTGGCAATGCTTCAGTGGTTGCACATGCAGCAGAGGGCCATCAATGAGTACCTGTGTGAGTATGGCACAGCGTCAGGCTCAGGCCAGCTCAGCTTTTTTTCCCATGCCAATGGCTGCTCATAAAGGATGCATGCACTGTCCTGCCACCATTTGAGGAGGCCACGAGGATGGTGAGCAGTGACGGTGCATGCATCAGTGATACTGTCCCTCTTATCTTCCTGTTGGAGCACACGCTTCGTGGAATAATGGACAGGGCACTTGAGGCAGAACAGAGGGAGGAAGAGGAGGACTTCCTTACCCCTCAAGGCCCCGTTTATCCAGACAGTATTCCTGCAGGCCCGCCGATCACACAGAAAGAGGAGGAGGAGGATTGTGTCAGTATGGAAGTGGAGACTGGCACTCAGCATCAGCAGCTTCAAGGGATCGTTTTCAGTACCAGAAACCCATGGACTTGTATGTGGCTGGGAGGAGGTGGCTGTGGATCATGTCATCCTTAGTGACCGAGAGGACTCCGGATCAATTTGCCTCAGTAAACCTTCACTTCATGGCCTCCCTGATCCTGCAAAGCCTGCGAAAGGACCCTCGGATTTGTGGTATTAAGGAGAGGGATCATTACTGGCTGGCAACCCTTCTTGATCCACGTTACAAGGGTAAGGTTGTGGAAATTATCCAGCCTTTGCAGAGGGAGCAGAGGATGAAACATCTTCGAGAGGCCTTGCAGAAAGGTTTGTGCAATGCGCTTCCAGAGCCTGGGAGGTTACAATTTCCTGGTCCTCCTGGACAACGTGTTGCTGAAGCTTCGGTCAGTCACAGAAGGAGTGGTGGAGAAGGTGGCCCTCTGACCAATGTGTTCAGACAATTCTTTAGTCTGCAGCCCCAAGGTCTGATTGGTTCCAGCAACCATCGCCAGCATCTGATTTACATGGTGCAGGAATTCCTAGGGACAAGATCAGACTTGGAGACCTTTCCAACCAAAAATCCATTGGGTTACTGGGTCTTGAGGATGGATCACTGGCTAGAGCTTGCACAATATGCATTTGAGCTACTGGCTTGTCCTGCATCCAGCGTTTTTTCTGAATGCACATTCAGTGCTGCTGGAGGCTTTGTAACTGATCACAAAGTGCGCCTGTCCACAGACTCGATCGGCTCTCCTTCATAAAAATGAATCAGTCTTGGATCACTAGCTACCAAGCACCTGATGTAACTGATTCATTTTTCTATGAATGTGAGAACCCTTGAAGACTGTATATGCTGACTGACTATCCTGTTATGCTGAGTGACTATCCTATTCCTCCTCAATGTTCATGTTTATAGCTTCTAAGAACATTTTTGTTTCAGGGCACCACCACCAGTGCCTAAAGCCAAGTTTTTCTGCCCCTAAACAGGGGCATGTAATTAAAATTTTTGCTGTAATATTTCACAGCAGGGCTCGTTCCTGCACTCAACTAGAGTATCTGTGAGGGGTTGCAGTGTTGTGGCTCCACCACCAGTGCCTAAGACCCAATTTTTCTGCCCCTGTTTAACAGGAGCATATAATTACAATATTTGCTCTAATATTTCACAGCAGAGCCCATTCCTGCGCTCAACAAGAGTATCTGTGAGGTTTTACAGTGTTGTGCCACCACCACCACCACCACCGCCTAAGGCCCAATTTTTCTGCCCCTGTTTAACAGGGGCATGTAATTACAATATTTGCTCTAATATTTCACAGCAGGGCTCATTCCTGCGCTTAACAACAGAATCTGTGAGGGGTTACAGTGTTGTGGCACCACCACCACACCACCACCAAAGGCCCAATTTTTCTGCCCCTGTTCAACAGGGGCATGTAATTACAATTCTTGATATAATATTTCACAGCAGTACCCATTCCAGCGCCCACCAAGAGTAACTGTGAGGGCTTACAATGTTCTGGTACCACCAACACCAACAAGGCCCAATTTTCTGCAGAGTATATAGGGCAGGCCGTATAGTATATACAGGTGGTACCCTACTTTCAAACATTCGACTTACAAATGACTCCCACTTACAAACGGAGCGAGACAACAGGAAGTGAAAGGAAATCTACCCCTAGGAAGGGAAATTCTCTCCTGTGAGATGCTAATATGGGAAAAAGGTGTCTCCACTGATGCTTTATCACCAATCCTTGTTTCCCTAATAACCCCAAATTTTCAAAATCCAATTGTCATTGGGGACAGAAAGTAAGGTGAAATCTTCTGAACAGGGGCACAGACAGCAAAACAAATGTTACAGGGGTGATAACCCTTCCCTATGTTATCCAAAAAGCCTAAAAATGTATTTTTTTGGCTGGAGCCACACTTATAAAATGTACCTGTTCCAAATTACAAACAGATTCAACTTAAGAACAAACCTACAGTCCCTGTATACTGCTGTTCAGAGTATATAGGGCCCCACGCCTTTTCTTTTTTTAATTTGGGTGTGGGGTTCCCTTTAATATCCATACAAGACCCAAAGGGCCTGGTAATGGGCTGTTTTTCTCAATAATTTTCATCTATATTGCCGGGACCCGACATTACATTACAGCCGCACGCAGTTTTAAATTACTTTTATTCCTTTAGAAATGTCATTTTGTGCAGGGTTTGTTTGGGAAACACGCGCCACTTTACAGGCATACTATAGTCACCCCCCAGACTCGATATTTAAAGGAATATTTCACTTTTATTTTTTCACTTTAAGCATTATTAAAATCACTGCTCCCGAAAAAACGGCCATTTTTTAAACTTTTTTTGCATTGATACATGTCCCCTGGGGCAGGACCTGAGTCCCCAAACACTTTTTAGGACAATAACTTGCATATTAGCCTTTAAAATTCGCACTTTTGATTTTTCACGTTCAGGTCCCATAGACTTTAATGGTGTTCGAAAGTTTCTCGCAAACTTTTAGTCAGTTTGCATGTTCTGCCGCAAACTGAACCGAACTCATCCCTACTGAGCACACACAGGACAGGCAGCTACGAAGGTGGTTACATCAGCACATAGACTAGGTCACCAGAATTGTTGGGAAATGGCCCAAAAAAAGTTGATTCTTCCCAGGGTGGACAGCAGCCTTGGGAGAATGGTAAGTCTGGAGCACGGCAGTATGGAGAATCTCTGGGACAAAGCAGTGGTTACAAGGTTTCTCAGGAGGAGCATGGACCTGAGCGGCAAGAATTTTGTCACCCAAAGGAGAAGTGAGACTGCTGCAAACCGTAACCAGAATAAGATCAGGAGGAATCACAGTAACCGGAACCGACTCCATCTTGGAAATGGAGGAAAATTGTTGTGACAAAGTGTCAGCCCTTACATTCTTAGTACCAGGTAAGAATGAGACAATGTAATTGAAACTAGACAAGAAATAGCCCATTGCGCCCTTCTAGGAGAGAGGCGTTTAGCCTAAGACAAGAATGTGAGATTCTTATGGTCAGTAAGAATGAGAATTGGCACAGTGGTACCTTCGAGGAGATGTCTCCATTCTTTCAGGGCTAAAATGATCGCTAACTCTCTGTCACCAATCTCGTAATTGCACTCCGTAGCTGACAATTTCTTGGAAAGGTAGCCACAAGGATGCATAGCGCTCTCAGAGGTAGGACACAGAAGGGCGCCAACTCCAGTCTCAGAAGCATCAACCTCAAGGATAAAAGGTAACGTAGGATCAGGATGTGCCAACGCAGGAGCAGAAACAAAGGCTGCCTTGAGACTCTCAAAGACCTTAATGGACTCCGGAGACCAACTCTGTGGGTTACGTCCTTTCTGGTCATATCAGTCAGGGGCTTAACCAGAGACGAGAAGTTACGAATAAACGTCCAATAATAGTTGGCAAAGCCAAGAAAACGCTGCAGAGGATGTAAACTCATGGATTGGGGCCACTATAGGACTGCTGAAAGTTTCTCAGGGTCCATCGAAAAAGCAGCAGTGGAAATGACATAGCCCAGGAATTTAACCTGTTCATGATGGAATTCGCACTTCTCCAATTTACAATAGAGATTGTTCTCTCTTAGTTTCTGAAGCACACAACACTCCAGGGACTTGGAAAATATGAGGATATCATCAAGATAAACCACCACACATAACTGCAACAAATCTCGGAGGACTTTGTTAATACATTTCTGGAAAACTGCCGGGCATTACAAAGGCCAAAAGGCATTACGAGGTACTCATAATGACCTGTTCTGGTATTAAATGCAGTTTTCCACTCATCGCCCTCCTTAATCCTCACAAGATTGTATGCCCCTCTCAAATCAAGCTTTGTGAAAACCGTTGCTCCCTTGAGGATGTCAAATAAATCCGTAATCAATGGAATCAGATAGACATTCCTAATCATGATACGATTGAGACCCCTATAATCAATACAAGGCCTCAGTTCACCACTCTTCTTCTTCACAAAGAGGAAAACAGTACGAGCAGGAGACGAGGATTTGTGGATGAAACTTCGAGAAAGTGCGTCTGCAACATACTCCTCCATGGCCCTATCCTCCAAGACCGACAAAGGGTAAACCCGGCCATGAGGGGATATGGCACCAGGTTGAAGGTCAATTGGGCAATCATACGACCGGTGTGGAGGCAAGCTACTGGCTTGATCTTTGTCAAAGACATCACTAAAATCACGGTACTCCTCCGCCAGGGAGGAGAGTGAAGAGGTGCACAGGACCTTGGCTACCTTCTGGAAGCATGTCTTATTGCATTGTGGCGACCAGGAGAGAACCTCAGCATGGAGCCAATCAGAAGAGGGGTTGTGCCTCTGTAACCAAGGATAACCAATAACCAGCGGAAACTTAGGTGAGGAAAAAACTTGAAATTGGATTATCTCATCGTGAAGAGCCCCTATGGGCATGGACAATGGAATAGTCTCATGAGTCACATGGGCAGGCTGTAGAGGTCTCCCGTCAAGAGCCTCAATGGCAAGTGGAGTGTCACGCAGCTGCAGTGGAATCGAGTGCTTCGATACAAAGGCAGCATCAATGAACAGGCCTGCAACCCCAAAACCGATTAGAGCCTGTATCTTGGCGAGGGACTCAGCCCTAGAAAGGGTAACTGAAGCCAGACGCTTATCCTGCTGGATAACTTGGGACAAAACAACGCCACCTAAGGTCTGTCCATGACAGGACCTTAAGGTTCGGGTGTTCCCTGGATGGGTAAGACAAGACTTCAAAAAGTGACCTGCCTGGCCACAATAAAGGAACAATCTCTCCCTCTCTCCTCCTCATCCGCAGAGAAGCTTGAAGCCCCAAGTGCATGGGTTCATCTTCACAGACTGACTCGATACCAGGAGGCATGAGAGGTGAGGGAGGTGAGGGAGGCAAGGGTGGGACTGCAAAGTTCGGAGACAAATGTACAGGAGGCTTCCGCAAGAGCTCCTTAAAAGGAAGTCTTTCTCTGAGTCTGAGTTGAGAAACCCTCTGCAAATCGCTGAGGAAGTGGAGCGGAACCAGACATACCTATTATAGAGGTAATACTTGAGGCGGGTGCCTGCACAGAGACTGGAGTAGCAGAAGGGACAGCCTGCAACACAGGTTGTACCGGAGCAGCCACAGTGGGAGATTCCAGGTGAGCTGTGCGACTCAGGAATGTTTGTAGCTCCATGGCAAACTGATCCATGCAGTGATCCTGCTCATCCAATCTGGAAAAAATATTACCAACAAGTGGATTGGCCTTCGCTTACTATCAGAAAAAGGTAAACAGAGTAAACATAGTCAAAACATAGCCAGAGTTCAGGAACCGGAACTGATAGTCAGACAAGCCAAAACATCAGGGAGCCAGAGATGAGCATAGTAGAACAGCAAGCAAAATCTGGAGCCAGAAGGAATGTCAGCCAAGCAATTTTTTAACAGGAACACAGGAGAGTGTCTCTAGAGGTGTGACCAAGGCGCAGGCAGAGATCATCTGGGCTGGACGGCTTAAGTAGGCAGGAATGACGAGCAGGGTTTCAACAGGGGAGTCACTGTGGAGAGAAAGGAGCTGGCAATTAGCCAACAGCTGGGTGGTGTCACGTACCTGGTTGGAGACTGAAATGACGTGGTCGGCCTCTCTTGTATGTCCAGTCCAGGTCCCCGCTGGAAGTGGAACAGCGGGAGCCGGGGACTAGGAGGGACACGAGTGCCTGCAGCTGCGGACCCAGAGACTTGTGGCTAAAGATGCGATCTTGGATGAGTAGATAAACCGTCAGAACGGGATAAGTGGTGCTGCGCCAAGGATCAGCTGGGCTTAAGGAGGCACTCCACAAAAAGTGTGATGCTGGAACGTCAGATGAAGTAAAGTCCCTGGAATACTTGCAGCAGGAAGTCGCAGCAGGTTGCAGGACTGTGATTGCAGGCACTTGCAGGATAACAATAAGAAACGCCAGAGGCAGGGGCAGGGTCTCGAGGGTAGCCAGGTTCGGTAACAGACGGTCAGCGGGGTAGAAGGCAGCAGGCAGAAGCAAAGTCACATGGATAGCCGGGTCTGGTAACAGGCGAACAGTGCAGTGCAAGGCAGCGGGCATAAACAGAGTCCAATGGGAAGCCAGGATCAGAAACCGGTAGTCAGAGCAGAAACAGGATCCAGAAGCAGAGTCAAGGCAAGCCAGGTTCATCAAGAGGTAACAAGCAGGTAGTAGCAGGGATCAGGTATCAGGGAACAGCTGAAGACCAGTCAGCACCTATCTGAGGGCAGAGCACTTCTTTAAATAGGCTGGCTGGCGCCAACTGGTGATGTGGGCGTGCTCCTGCGCGTGCACGCCGTCCATCGCGCATGCGCATTGGCATCTGCAGCTGTCCGCGTGCGCACGCATGCACGCGAGTGCGCAACGAACGGGAACTAATAGTTCTCTTACAGGTGGCCAGCTTTGAGAAGGAAAGGCTGAGCCCAGCCCTGACAGTCTTCCAGTCAATTGTTACTTTTACTTTACCAAATAATAGCTGTGCAGCCTTCATTGGTCTTTGTGTGCCTTTACTCCATCTCAGGTACCAATCAACTAGCTCCACCTATATGGTGTTTGTATTAATCTTTTGACCTTATTTGAGTACATGATTCAGAATTATTTTGGACACATGCTCTTTAAGGTAGTATGACCTAACAGTGCTAGCTGGAAACCACCCAATCTTGTTCTCTACCTATGCCAAAAAAAAAAACACTTTACATTTTGACGGTAAGTTGTCCACTTTTTTACCGTTTGGCACAGAAGGAATACGTAAATATGGAGTCTGCCTGCTCTCTACCTCTTACTAAGGAAGTATAATTAAATTCTGTGCAACAGATTTTAATAATTTCAATAATGCCCTTTAATAATTTCCAGACTGTGTCTGAAAATAACAGCACAATTGGATAGTTTAGGCTCAAATGTAACTTCTCTATGTTTCTAAAATGTAATCCTATTAAAAATATTTTACCTAAAATAAATTGTAAATAAATGTATTTTTTTGTTACAGCTGTATTAGGAATTGGAAATGGGACTTTTCCCGATTCTGAAATCTCCTTGAATTAAAAAAGGATGCAATTCCATACATCAAATCTGTTCATTTTTTATATAAGATAAGAGGAACTGAGGAACTTAGTTTACGTTTCATATTTCTACGTGATAAATGCCTACTCCCTTCCTTCCAAATTGCCTCCAAATAAAAATGATGTGTACAACGTTCTCACAGTGTCTCTGGACAAAAAGTTTCATTTCATTTTTCTGGGTGAGATATGCCTACTCTCTACCTTCAAAATCCCATCATACCCATACCCATAAAATAGTGATTCAGTTCAGAAAATAATTACCTTTTTTCTACCACAGAAAAGGATAAGATTCTGTTAAATCAACCCATACAAATTACAAAAATACACTTTTATTTCTTTTTTTTTGCTGAAGGACACATTCCTGTCTCCAAAATTACCTCCCATTTAAATGAATGAGATTCGTTTTAGCTAAAGCTAACCCACACAATTTTAATATAGTGTCTTTCTATAAAAAATAAATTTGTTATTCATATTTCTGCCTGAAAGAAGCCAGCTCTCTGCTTCCATATCTGCCACCCATTAAAATGGGGGGGATTCTGTTCTGGCTGAAACACAACTAATGTCTGCCTGAAAAGCATTCTCCCATTATTTTTTTTTCACAAGAAAAAATGTTTATTCAAATTAATTAACAGTACAAGAGATGCATAGACACAGTTAGTTATAGTAGTATCATTACATAGGTAGTCACAAGGTAATTGGTTTGTTCACATAGGCAGGAGAAAGATGTTTAAAGCTGTTACATAACACTGCAGCGAAGTATAGGTTTAGAGGCAGCAGACTACAGCAAAATTAATCAAGGAGGTCTTGTGGGGAAGGGCGGGGGGAGGGGGAAGGAGGAGGCAGGATAGATAAGAGATGGGGGGAAGGGAGGGGAAGGGGGAGAGGCAGGATAGGGACCTCAAGTACATCATTGGTTTTGCTTAGCATAAACAATAAGTCATTATTCAAGAGATCCTGTCAGTGGTACATAATCATGGAGCTGGTATATTAGCAATACCTCGAACGTTGTCTACAACCTCAGTACCCCATGCATCTATCCATTCTCCCATTATTAAGAAAGAGATTCTCTGATGTGTTCTGTACAGTATTTAAATCTGTGCAAAGATTCTTTAAAATGTTTTATTCTATTGTTGAAATCTGCCTGCTCTTTCTCTCCCTCAGAAATAGTGGTCTATCTAAAAAGGCTTAAAAGGTGTACTTGAATAACATTTTCTAATCCCCTACTTACAGTTTTCTAAATTTCAACTAAATTGAAAAATAATGTTTTCTAGATACAATATGACTTTTCTACCTCAACTTGCCTCCAAAAGTGTATTAAAGCTGTGCTGCAATTGCTAATACTGTTTCTCTCTTCTGTCTGGGTAGAAATAGCTTAAAAAGTGTAAAAGCTCTGGTACTAACCTGTTAACATATACTGCATGGTGATGATTCATTCTTGGGAAAGAATAATAATCATTTCTTATTGCCACGTACAAGTTACTTATTCTCTCTCTCTGAAAAGGTGGCCTTGCCAAAAAAGATTGCAAGTTTAGCAACAAATCAGTCAATTTGTTTTCTTTATTTAGTCTATGAAAAATTTAATTTTTTTGCTAGGAGATGCAATCTGCTTATTCTCTCCCTCAGAAATTGTGGTTTATCCCAATGAAGGCTTACAAATTGTGGCACAATTCTGTTCAACATTTGCAATATGCACACTCAGTAACTCAAAAATGGCAGCTTGTCCATTCCCTGGATCAACTCTACCTATAAATATTAGTATCCAGTTATAATATGTGTATCTAGGAAAGAATCCAGGCCTTTTTTAAAACAATCTAATGAGCTAGCCAGAACCAGCTCTTGAGGGAGTCTATTCGACATTTCCACAACACTTATGCCGCGTACACACGATCGCACATTCCGACAACAAAATCCATATTTTTTCTCCGACGTTGTTGGCTCAAACTTGTCTTGCATACACACGGTCACACAAATCTTGTCCAAAAATTCAGAACGTCAAGAACGCAGTGATGTACAACACGTACAACGAGCCGAGAAAAATTAAGTTCAATAGCCAGTGCAGCCCCCACTGCTTGATTACAGGCATGCGTGGATCTTTGTGCATGGGAATTGTGTACACACGATCGGAATTTACGAGAACGGATTTTGTTGTCGAAAAATTTGAGATCCAGATCTCAAATTTTGTTTGGAGGAAATTCCGATGAAAAATGTCCGATGGAGCCTACACATGGTCGGAATTTCCGACAACAAGCTCCCATCGAACATTTCCCGTCGGAAAATCTGATCATGTGTACGCGGCATTACTGTGCAGAAGCCTTTCCGTATTTGGATAATACTTTTCCTCCAGACATAAAGAGTGCCCCTTGTCCTTTGTGATGACCTTGAAATGAATAACTCAACATCAAGTTCACTATATCCCCTTTATTCTTCTCTTCTCAAGAGAAAATAAATTCAGTTCCTCTAATCTTTCCTCATAGCTGAGCTCCTCCATACCTATTATCAGTTTGGTTGCTCTTCTCTGCACTTATTCCAGTTCCTCAATTTCCTTTTTGTGAACTGGTACCCAAAACTGAACTGCATATTCTAGATGAGGTCTTACTAATGATTGTGCAGGGACAAAATGATGTCTCTCTTCCTGCATGATGTTTCTCTACTTCTTTTAATACAAGAAAGAGTTTTGCTTGCTTTGGAAATCGCAGCTTGGCATTGCATGCTATTATTAAGCTTATGATCTACCAGAACACCCAGATCCTACAGTTTAACACAACAAGACATAATTATTTAATTTCCAGATGCAAAATGCCTGTTCAGTTGCTCAGAAATTGCTGGCTGACCATACAAGGTTAAAATACACTACTGTGAAAAAGTTTTAGGCAGGTATTAAAAAATGCTTTAAATTACGAAAGCTTTCAGAAAAAGAAGTGTTATTAATTTATTTTTTATTGTGTACATGTGATTATCTGTGCACAAGTGTGTGAATAAATAAAGATGCAAGCATGAAGTGAAAAGAATAACTTGAATGTATACAAAAAACAAATGAATGCTGCGCTATCACCAAAAGTTTATCTGTGAGTAACAACCACTATCTGTGAACTGATGTGTGTCGGGGCTTGGATTTGAACCCAAAGCCTCTGCTGTGTCAGGCAATGTCTCTTCTTGCTGAGTTACCTGGAATACTGAACAATCCTTGGGACAATTCCTTGAATGATCCTGCCTTGAGCCTTGTTTATCTTAAATAGGGATGAGCCGAACACCCCCCTGTTCGGTTCGCACCAGAACATGCGAACAGGAAAAAAGTTCGCTTGAACACGCGAACACCGTTAAAGTCTATGGGACACGAACATGAATAATCAAAAGTGCTAATTTTAAAGGCTTATATGCAAGTTATTGTCATAAAAAGTGTTTGGGGACCCGGGTCCTGCCCCAGGGGACATGGATCAATGCAAAAAAAAGTTTTAAAAATTGCTGTTTTTTCAGGAGCAGTGATTTTAATAATGCTTAAAGTCAAACAATAAAAGTGTAATATCCCTTTAAATTTCATACCTGGGGGGTGTCTATAGTATGCCTGTAAAGGGGCGCATGACATTTCGAAGGAAAAAACCCATTTAAAACTACTCGCGGCTATTGCATTGCCGACAATACACATAGAATTTCACTGATAAAAACGGCATGGGAATTCCCCACAGGGGAACCCCCAAACCAAAATTAAAAAAAAAAAAATGACGTGGGGTTCCCCCTAAATTCCATACCAGACCCTTCAGGTCTGGTATGGATTTTAAGGGGAACCCCGTGCCAAAAAAAAAAAAAACGGCGTGGGGTCCCCCCAAAAATCCATACCAGACCCTTATCCGAGCACGCAACCTGGCAGGCCGCAGGAAAAGAGGGGGGATGAGAGTGCGGCCCCCCCCTCCCGAACCGTACCAGGCCACATGCCCTCAACATTGGGAGGGTGTTTTGGGGTAGCCCCCCAAAACACCTTGTCCCCATGTTGATGAGGACAAGGGCCTCATCCCCACAACCCTGGCCGGTGGTTGTGGGGGTCTGCGGGCGGGGGGCTTATCAGAATCTAGAAGCCCCCTTTAACAAGGGGACCCCCAGATCCCGGCCCCCCCTGTGTGAAATGGTAAGGGGGTACTTACCCCTACCATTTCACTAAAAAACTGTCAAAAATGTTAAAAATTACAAGAGATTTTGACAATTCCTTTATTTAAATGCTTCTTCTTTCTTCTATCTTCCTTCATCTTCTTCTTCTTCTGGTTCTTCTGGCTCTTCTGGTTCTTCCTCCAGCGTTCTCGTCCAGCATCTCCTTCGCTGCATCTTCTATCTTCTTCTCTTTGGGCCGCTCCGCACCCATGGCATGGGGGGAGGCTCCCGCTCTTCTCTTCATCTTCTTCTTCATCCTCTTCTCTTCTTCCTTCTTCTCTTCTTCATTTTCTTCTCCGGGCCGCTCCGCACCCATGCTGGCATGGAGGGAGGCTCCCGCTGTGTGACGGCGTCTCCTCGTCTGACGGTTCTTAAATAACGGTGGGGGGGCCACCCGGTGACCCCGCCCCCTCTGACACACGGTGACTTGACGGGACTTCCCTGTGACATCACGGGGAATGCCACAGGGAAGTCCCGTCATATCCCGTCAGACGAGGTCGCTCCCGTCAGAGGAGGAGACGCCGTCACACAGCGGGAGCCTCCCTCCATGCCAGCATGGAAGCGGAGTGGCCCGGAGAAGAAAATGAAGAAGAGAAGAAGGAAGAAGAGAAGAGGATGAAGAAGAAGATGAAGAGAAGAGCGGGAGCCTCCCCTCATGCCATGGGTGCGGAGCGGCCCGAGGAGAAGAAGATAGAAGACGCCGTGGAGGAGATGCTGGAGGAGAACACCGGAGGAAGAACCAGAAGAGCCAGAAGAACCAGAAGAAGAAGAAGATGAAGGAAGATAGAAGAAAGAAGAAGCATTTAAATAAAGGAATTGTCAAAAACTGTCTCTTGTCATTTTTAACATTTTTGACAGTTTTTTTAGTGAAATGGTAGGGGTAAGTACCCCCTTACCATTTCACACATGGGGGGGCCGGGATCTGGGGGTCCCCTTGTTAAAGGGGGCTTCCAGATTCCGATAAGCCCCCCCCCACAGACCCCCACAACCACCGGCCAGGGTTGTGGGGATGAGGCCCTTGTCCTCATCAACATGGGGACAAGGTGTTTTGGGGGGCTACCCTAAAGCACCCTCCCAATGTTGAGGACATGTGGCCTGGTAGGGTTCAGGAGGGGGGGTGCACTCTCCCCCCCTCTTTTCCTGCGGCCTGCCAGGTTGCGTGCTCGGATAAGGGTCTGGTATGGATTTTTGGGGGGACCCCACGCCGGGTTTTTTTTTTTTGGCGCGGGGTTCCCCTTAAAATCCATACCAGACCTGAAGGGTCTGGTATGTAATTTAGGGGGAACCCCTCGTCATTTTTTTTTTAAATTTTGGCCGGGGTTCCCCTTAATATCCATACCAGACCTGAAGGGCCTGGTATGGAATTTAGAGGGACCCCCACGTCATTTTTTTTTTAAATTTTGGTTCGGGGTTCCCCTGTGGGGAATTCCCATGCCGTTTTTATCAATGAACTTCTATGTGTATTGTTGGCAATGCAATAGCCGCGGGTAGTTTTAAATGAGTTTTTTCCTTCCAAATGTCATTTTGTTTTGCTGTCAGACTGTTCTAAACACGGGAAACATGCGCCCCTTTACAGGCATACTATAGACACCCCCCAGGTACGAAATTTAAAGGGATATTACACTTTTATTGTTTGACTTTAAGCATTATTAAAATCACTGGTCCTGAAAAAACAGCCGTTTTTAAAACTTTTTTTTGCATTGATCCATGTCCCCTGGAGCAGGACCCAGGTCCCCAAACACTTTTTATGACAATAACTTGCATATAAGCCTTTAAAATTAGCACTTTTGATTTCTCCCATAGACTTTTAAAGGGTGTTCTGCGGCACTCGAATTTGCCGCGAACACCCCAAATTGTTCGCTGTTCGGCGAACTTGCGAACAGCCAATGTTCGAGTCGAACATGAGTTCGACTCGAACTCGAATCTCATCCCTAATCTTAAACCCTGAACTCTTTGCTCCTCCCATGAACTTCTTGATTTAAGCCTTGTCTCTGTATTTTCTGTTTTCCAGATTATTGTGCTCTCTCCAAACAGTATCTCGCTCCTGTCTTCCCCGCTGCCATCCATATTTTGGTACTACTCATTATCGTCCCTTGGATTGTTCCCCGACTGCGCTTCTGCCTGATCCAAACCTGCAACTACCTGTTACTGACCTTTTGCCTTGTTTACTGACTATGCGCCTGTTTATCTGCAAATGGCCCCTGGCTTGCTCACCAGCTAGTAGGGCGATTCTAAGGACCCCGACCTGGTACTAACATGCAGCAAAATCCATCTCCACCATCAGAAGCTCTGGTGAACAACGGTTAGTACTTAGACTCCGCACCTCAAGTGGGCCCACGTCATTCACCAGGTTGACTGCCTGTGTACCTATCCTGCTGGTCAACAGTAGTTCTACTACTGCTATAGCAACTGGTCTTCGAGCCTGACCCCTGATCGAGACATAATATTCTGGCCCAAAAATGGAGGCCGCTATAGCAAATGCTGTGACTCCTTTTAAGCAGCAAATTGCAGAGTTTCAAGATTTTGGTGTTACCTGCCAAGAAAAATTTTCCAAACTGGAAAGTGTGGTAAAAAGTAAACATTAGGAAATCTATGCTCTGCAAAGACAGTTGCTAGACTTAAGTTCCCGAGCTGATGCTAACGCACGTATGCCTCTATCACTTGATTTCAATGGAGGACACCGCCGTTACAGAGATTTCCTTAACCAAAGACGCATTTATTTCCAAATTCAACCTGCTGCATTTCCTCCTGAAAAAAGGAAGTTAATGTTCGTTATCAACCTTCGGCTGAGGAAGCTCTAGCTTGGGCCTCCCCATATATAGAACAAGACAGCACCACTTTGAATAATTTTGAGACTTTTGTATCTGCGATGAACTAGGTTTTTGATGATTTAAACCGTTAAGCTACTGCTGAAGCAAAGTTGCATAGTTTGTGAAGCACACTATAAATTTTGCATCCCCCCATTGCGAGGAACAATGTAGAGAACCTCGTAAGACAGGTTCTCCACTGATCAAGGAATCGCAAGTTGATGAAGCAACTACCCTGTCATAAGACAACTTGCCTCTACAATACCATGAGTTCAGGGATGTCTGTGATAAGAAGAATGTCAATCAGTTCCCGCCTCATCGCTCATGTGATTGTCCCATTGAGCTGCTCCAAGGGGCAAAAATACCCTTCGTCCGCCTTTTCCATCAGTCAGAACCTGAATAAAGGTGCTCAGGGAGTAACTTGATGAAAATTTAGAGAAGGGTTTAATCAGACACTCAACATCTACTGCAGGAGCAGCCCAGTTCTTTGTTGAAAAGAAAGATTCTACCTTGCATCCGAGCATCGACTACAGAGGCTTAAATAAGGTCACTATTAAAAACTGTTATCCACTCCCCTTGATCTCTGAAATGTTGTAAAGACTCCTTTCTGTTAAAATCTTTACAAAACTAGACTTACGGGGGGCATATAACCTTATCAACATTCGTCGAGATAAATGGAAAACCGCCTTTAGAACCAGATATGGGAATTTTGAGTCCTTAGTTTTGCTTTTTGACCTTTGCAATGCCCCTGCAAATTTTCCAACACTTCATCAACAATGTTTTTCGATATCTGTTGGACCACTTTGTGATTGCCTATCTGGATAATATTCTCATCTTTTCCGATAACTTGTTTGCCCTGTCTTTGAAATATTAGGGAGGATTCAACTTTACATCATACTGGAGAAATTTGAGTTTGAACGAACCAAGATCCAGTTCTCTGGGTATATTATTTCTCCAGAAGGAGTGAGCATGGATCCCGAGAAGATCAAAGCAGTGGTAGATTGGCCAGCCCCTAGAAACAATAAAGAAATACAATGATTTGTTGTGTTTGCCAACTTTTACAGAAAATGTATAAGAAATGACTCTAAGGTGAAAGCACCAATTACACAACTGACAAAGAAAGGGGTGCCCTTTGTGTGGTCACCTGAGGCACAGGCTGCTTTAAGTTAGCTAAAGACTCTTTTCACTTCTGCACCAGTATTGGTGCATCCTGAGTCTGAACTACCTTTTATTGTGGAAGTGGATGCTTCAGACTTTGCCATGGGAGCTATACTTTCTCAGCGAAGCGGAGAAAAAATGCAGCTTCATTCTTGTCTTTACTTCTCTCTTTTAATGTCTTCAGTCAAAAGGAATTATGACATTGGGATTAAAGAGTTGCTGCTATAGCAACTTTTATGAGAGCCTGACCCCTGATTAAGACAATGTGTTTTCAGCAATCATCAAATAGTCAGAAAAAACTTCTAATGAATCATAAACAATTATTAAACTATTAAATATATACAAAATAAGTGCAGCGCTAATGGAATAACAACATTGCAATATTTTAAAATTTTCAAATGAAAAATAAAAAGAGAGACTAAAGCAAAGTTCCGTGAACATTTCAGTCTATGAATAAAGAGTTAAACAACATCCATCTGTGTAAAATATCAGTGGCAGATTGCAGAGATGGAAACTGTGAAAGATCCTTCAAAGAATCTGCATCCAGCTCCACACCCAATTGAGTAAGTAGCCTTCTTACCAGCTATCCGTGACCACTAAAACAGTAGTCTCACCCAGCACAGGGTAATTGGTCTCCCCAGGACCCTTAATGGTGTCTGGAACCACAGCTAGGCTGATAACACTCGAAAGATATAAAAGAAAATGCTTCCATAGTACAGTACTTTATAAAAGATGAATTTAATACATTAAGTGGATTGCACTTACAAGATGTAAAACGTTCACAAGAGATACAGCAATGTGTCTCATAATAAAGACTGCCTTACAGGCTTCTCTTCACTTACTGTTTTGTTTGCCCATCAACCTCCTGAGAGGAAAAACGTGATGATGTCACCGTAGTAGGCTACACCCTAAGCGGTAACCCCGAGTTATCACAGTGCCAGGCTCAGCTCTCCGTGAGCATCGCGATGCACGGAGACGGAGCCCGGCGCCAAATTCAAAGTGAAAAACACATAACACATACAGTACACTGTAATCTTACAGATTACATTACTGTATCAAATTATTTCACATCGCTTTTGTCCCTAATGCTTTGTCCAGTGCCCTTCATGCAGTTTTATATTATATATACTGTTCTTTCTGCTCGGAAACTTGAGAATGTCCATAGCAACCAAAAAGTGTCCCTTTACGTCAAAAGCGGTTTTAGACCAGCTAGAAAACAGCGATAATAAATCACTTGCAGAATTGAGCGATAGTGATTCGTGGGGAAATACATCATCAAACACTGAAAGTAATGACAGCGACAATTCTGCAACTGAGCAAATGTCAGTGTTTTTGATTTGATTACATTATTGAATACATTTTATTATTATTATATTATTATTTTTTATAATTATTTATAGCTATTTATTATATTATAAGTTATGATTTCGTGTTTCAATCTTTATCATACCCGGGATATCTACTAGACTCTTGTTTGGACAGATTTAAGTGTGTTATTCCTAAGAATTACAGGCCTACAATATAAAACGCCAAATTTCCATGTGAAACAATGTACCGCTTTGAGCATCAAAAATCTGACATAAACATACCGCCGGGGAGGTTCAAGCATCCTATACAGCTGTTTTCTTTCAGTTAATGACTGTGTTCCTACCTACATATGAAATTGATGATCATTAGCATCTGCTTGGTAAAACTGATTAATCATATACCTGACTATAATCCTACAAAATCCCTGATTTTGTGCAAGTCCAAGAATTTAAGTTGTTTTGAAGCCAAGGGGTAGTCACACCAAATATTGATTTGATGTGGATTTTTCTTCTGTTCACTAACTTTGCATTTTGTAAATTGGTAAAATTAAACAATTAAAATATATATTTTGAAAGCATTCTTACTTTACAACATTTCTTCACACCTGCCTAAAACTTTTGCACAGTGCTGTATGTGGTATAAGCAAATCCGTACCCTTTTTCCATTTTCTCCTAATCAAGTCACTTAATTCTTCATTCTTCATGCAATATGCATTCTTTCCCCCTCAGAAATTGTGGCCTATCCAATAAAGGCTTCAAAAGTGTACTGCGAACCTCAAGTTTGGCAGCCTATCCAAAAAGTTTTATTAGCTGTGGTGCTTTACTGTAAAAAAATTTCCCTCCTCAATCTAATAAATAAAATCCTAGTTTTTGTTTTTTTTACAAGTACAACATGCCCACTCAGTTGCTCATACAGGCTTAATGTTTGCACTGCTATTTGTATCCTTTTTGCCATCTTCTCTCTCCTAAAAAATACATGCACTTTTTTTTTTCCAGATGCAATGTGTTTGCTCTCTCCCTCTAAAATGTTTGCCTATTTAATGACTTTAAAGATGTGCTGTAAATCTGTGCATTTTTTTTTTCAATTTGAAAAACGTTTACATTATTTAGCCCGCTCTACTCTATGGGCCCTCCAATCCACCTAGATGGAAGGAGACGGATCCCCTTCTGTTTATTTAGTGGATCAGATTGGAGGTATCCAGCTGTAAACTGACACAAGTGCACCATAGAGGTAAATAAAAGCTCCAATAGGGTCTGCCTGAAAAAGGACAAGAGGACCTGACTGGACCAATCATGTGAAAGGGGCGTAAGGCTGGTTTCATACTGATGGGCTGTGCAACTGTAGCTTTCCTGTTGGTTAGCTACTCTTTGCCATATAATTCTATAATATCCTGCAGGTGTGGTGCACTTTCTGAAAAGGCACCAATACTCCTGCATTCAGGAGTTTTGGTGTCCTTTCAGTCAGAAAGCACACCAAACCTGCAGGTAATAACAGAAGTCTATCGCTCAGTGCTGGTAACCTGTCAATCAGTTAGAAAGCAGCCCAAAGTAACCAGAGCTGAACTAGAACATATATGCTCATTTCTGTAATTTTAATAAACAAAACTGACCTTTAAACACAATCTTCACTTCAGGAATCACCCTGTAGGTATCGCCAGCTGTTGGTGTCCCAGGCGGAGTGCATTTGGTATCACTCTGCCTGTGACAGGAGCCGGCACTATAAAGGAAGCATCAGCTCTGCTCTCTACTGCAGCCTCATGCTTCCTCTACCACCAGCTCCATTCTCAACATTCTACCTCCAGCTCTGTGATGGCGGGTTGGAAACCCATGATCTGGGCTTGCTGACCAGCCATCCCAGAGCAAGAGGTCGCAGGCTACATTAGAGGGCTTGGCTATAAGTGAACAGCTCTCGTGCAGCTTGTCGGCGGCTGCTCGTAGAAACATCACAGACAGAGACTGTCAGCTTACCTTGGATCCAACCTGGATTACTGGAATCTTAAACTCTGGAGAGCCACTACAGCCTTAAACAGACGCGCTCAATTTTACCAACACAATGTGAGTGTTCATTGTTACTTTGTTGTTTTTAATTGTATCCAATAAACTGCGATGCACTAGGGGGCGGTGCGCTCTCTCTTTTACCTTTAGCTCCCTCTGGAAGAGCAGACTATTAAAATGTTTTTCATGCTTGTGGCCTTAGAAAATTTCAACCTAATTTAGTTACACATAACACCTGCCAAATGTCTTCATTGTCCATTGTGGCCTAGTAAAAACACTTACACAGTGTGCAGCAGAGAGTACAATATTTATGGCTGTGGTTTTCTGAAATAACACATCTTAAGAATGAAGATTTAATAACCTCTACCCTTTAGAATGTTGCAGCAGGCCCAAATCAATCTGCTTCCATACTCTCCAGCCATATGTTTGGCTGTTGTCTCTGAAACAAGGCAATGTTATTTTTTAGTTTAGCAAAACAACTACCTCATCTATGGAATGTGGGTTTACTGCTTGAAGGTGTTTTGTGCACATTTTGTTAAACTTTGTAAAACTCTGTACACATTAGTAGTACTGAACATAAGACCAGAAGCAACTAAGTAATTTGTTTTGCCACTGTTTGGCAATTTGTATGAAGTTGACATGATCTATCATTGCTACACGAGAAAATCATTGTCTTTTAAAAAAACTACCTAATAAAGCCTTTTTGTGGAAACTAACCTGTTGCTACTGTGTTGAAGCAATAGATAATGTAGTAGAAAGTTAAATTATTACACAGAAAACTGTAAAATCATTTACAGTTTCAAGGCATCCTCTAAGCACCTAAGTATGTAATTTGAAATATTTTTGTATTTTCATTGTTGTCCTTTAGGTCACCTGAATAGACCCTCTAACTGCTGAATGATAAATGTAAAAAATAAATGTTTAATTGGTACCCGTCCTCCAAGCCACTACCCAGATCTCAATGCCCTTTGTTTTATAATGGCTATTCTATTAGCCCAGAAAATGATATTGAACTTTCAGCTCCCATTGACTTCAGTGGAGTTTAATTTGTCATTATAACACTCATAGAATCTGTGTTAAACCAAACCTGGGTCCGTTTGGCTCATCTCTAGTCGAGATGTGAGTGGGGACATTAGCATGCAGAAGAGAAACGTGTGGTTTTTAATATAACATCAAAGTAGCATATTCTAAAACTGATCTAATGAATTAACCAGATTCAAAGATTTGTTTGTTTTACCAGAGGCCAAATAGGAAAGGAACATAGTTCATCAAAGTTCATGTGAACTAAGGCCCCTTTCACACGGCCGTCCGTATGTCTGTTTTTCATCCATCCATGGATGAAAAGGAACATACATGTATCTCTATAGGATAGCGGACGTTAGTGGATGATTATCCGCTAACATCCTCTGACTAAGCTCCATTTTTTATGAAGGAAGAAAACCCTATTTTTTCATCCGTAAAAAAAAAAAAAAAATGCAACGGACAAAAAACGGATATTAGCAAATGATCCACTTACATCCGATCTGTTGACATCCGTTTTTAAACCTTTTTTTCCCCTCATTTTTCTCATTAAACACACTGTATATAGCTGGTTGCTAAGGGGTGACCGGGAAGCCGGCCGCCGAGACCTTAAAAACCGATGAGTTTCCTCGCTGATAGCTGAATGTAAAAAGAAACCATTGCCGACAAATAAAAATTGCAAAAAAATGGTGTGGGGTCCCCCCTAGGTTCATACCAGGCCGTTCGGGTCTAGTTTGGATTCATAAGGGACCCCCCATGCCAAAATTTTAAAAAATGGTGTGGGCCCCCCAAAATCCATAACAGACCCTTATCCTAGCATGCAGCCTGGCAGGTCAGGAAAGGGAGGGGACGAGCGCCCCCCCCCCTCCTGAACCATATGAGGCCGCATGCCCTCAACATATCGGGTGGGTGTACCCCTGTGCATCAGAGTTCCCACTTACATCAGGGTTTGCAGCTTTGCCCTTTACATTAGAGTTCCTCTTCACATCAGTATCCACAGAGTTCCCCCTTGAACTGTAGGGGTGATTCCTACAGACTGATGTAAAGGGGAATGCTGGGAACTCTGATGTGGGGGGGACTCTGGTGACCAGAGACCACCTTCCACAGAGTGAATGCACTAAGGTAGGGGGGTCCTGATATAAGGGGGAACCTTTATATCAGTGCCCCCTTACATTATTGCATTTACTACCACTTACATCAGTGACCCCCCCTCAGGCTGGCCTGGTGGCGTTGTCTCTGACCTCCTCCCAGGTGCACCGTGCAGGGCTCAGTCAGATGGCTCCAGCTTGGCAGCTTTGGCTTTATCCTATAGTCTCATCATAGTCGAAACACGTCTGGCTCCTCCTGTGACCCCCATCCCGATGGTGCTCCCACTTTTGACTCCTCTCCAGACTCACCCTCAGAGACAAGAAAAGACAAGAGATGGTCAGAGATTGTGGACACGGTACAAGAGATGGTTAGAGGCTGCAGACATGGTACAGGAGGTGGTTAGAGGCTGCGGACATGGTACAGGAGATTGTTAGAGGCTGTGGATGTGGTACAGGAGATGGTTAGAGGCTGCAAACTGTCAGGGCTCAGTCCTTCCTTCAGTCCAGGAGATGGTTAGAGGCTGCAAGCATGATACAGGATATGGTTAGAGGCTGCACAACATGGTACAGGAGGTGGTCATAGGCTGCAGACATGATACAGGAGATGGTTAGAGGCCGCAGACATGATATAGGAGATGGTTAGAGACTGCAGACATGATACAGGAGATGGTTAGAGGCTGCAGATATGATACAAGGGGTGGTTAGAGGCTGTGGACATGGTACAGGAGGTGGTCAGAGGCTGTTTGGACATGGTACAGGAGATGGTTAGAGGCTGTGGACATGGTACAGGAGATGGTTAGAGGCTGCGAACTGTCAGGGCTCAGTCCTTCCTTCAGTCCAGGAGATGGTTAGAGGCTTCAAGCATGATACAGGATATGGTTAGAGGCTGCACAACATGGTACATGAGGTGGTCATAGGCTGCAGACATGATACAGGAGATGGTTAGAGGCCGCAGACATGATATAGGAGATGGTTAGAGACTGCAGACATGATACAGGAGATGGTTAGAGGCTGCAGATATGATACAAGGGGTGGTTAGAGGCTGTGGACATGGTACAGGAGGTGGTCAGAGGCTGTTTGGACATGGTACAGGAGATGGTTAGAGGCTGTTGGCATGGTACAGGAGATGGTTAGAGGCTGCGAACTGTCAGTGCTGGGCTCAGTCCTTCCTTCTCAGAGCTCTGTGCTTAGCTGTCGAATAATTGCCAAAGTCTCTTTCTTCCACAGTGACTCACCTGGTCTTCATTTCCTGCTCATCAGCTAGAGCTGCTGGTTATATAAACTCCTTGGATCAGATCTTCTGTGCCTTTGCCTTGGTCATCATATCCAGACTCTCTCTACTGTGTTTTCCTGTGAAAGACTTTTGCTTGGCTGACTTCCCTTCTGGTTCCTGATCCTGTTTGCTGCAACCGACTTCGCTGATCTCTGGACTCCTGTTTCTCTGGCTTGTTCTGACTACCGTCCTGGTTACTGAACTCTAGCTATGTTTTGACTACGTTTGTTCTGTTTATACCATTTTACCTTTTTATAAAATAGTGTGATTTTTACTGCACTTCTGTCTCAGTCTGATTCATGGTTCCTGACATGGACATGGTACAAGAGATGGTTAGAGGCTGCAGACATGATACAGGAGATGGTTAGAGGCTGCAAACATGGTACAGGAGATGGTTAGAGGCTGCAGACATGGTACAGGAGGTGGTTAGAGGCTGCAAACATGGTACAGGAGGCGGTCAGAGGGTGCGGACATGCTTTCATGTACTACTGTCCCCCGACGCTCACCTATTAGCTTCATGTATTACTGTTCCCCCACTGACCCCCACTTGTCAGCTTCATGTTTTACTGTCCCCCACTTGTCAGCTTAATTTAATACTGTGACAGTAATACATGAAGCTGACAAGTGGGGGTTGGCGGGGGGACAGTATTACATGAAGCTGAAAAGTGGGGTCGGCAGGGGGAACAGTAATACATGAAGCTGACAAGTAGGAGTCGGGGAGACAGTAATACTGTCCCCTGACCCCCACTTGTCAGCTATATGTATTACTGTCTGTCCCCCAGGGCCCCAGTGCCCCGACTTGTGTCACCTTCTCCAACTTCAAACTGATTCAATTACCTCTGCTCACCTTCTAATCTGGACTGGTGAGTGCCGATGGGTGGTCCACTCAGGGCTGCTGTTAGAAATCATGGGGCCCTGTACAACCTACCTGGCAGGGCCCTCCCCTCCTCACATGACAGGGGTGGGGTCTGAGCCCGAGCACCCATTCCCCTAGCCCACAAGCAGCCAGTGGAGAAGGAGGGGGGGTTAACAAGTGCAGGTTTCAGGAGTATGTATACAGTGTGCATGATAAGAAAAAAGCTGCGCTATATATTAATAAATGTGACCTGAAAAATATTCATCTAATAAAATAGATAGGGACAACTCATTGTGTCAAACTAATAGATGAATAGTCACACGTGAAATGTGCTAAATAAACATAAAAGTGAATAGAATAAATACAAAATATATGAATAATATATATATGATAGAGTCCCGTCCAATGGGCTGTTAAATAGAAATCCCACTGAAAGTGCAGTTCTTAGTGATTTTTCCAGTGATGATATCTTAGCCTTCCAAACGTTAATGACATACGTCCACAACACCATGGGAGATGTGATAAAGTGTGATGGGAAAGTTACTCCACCAGTGATCTCAATGCCGCTTACCAGCTTTTTAGATCTCTTGTTTAAGGAGATCGTGAGTGCCTGTGGCTCTTATCCCCAGCCATGGGTCTTTAAAACTTGAATGGCTAGATGTCACCGGACTCTCTACGTGGGGTATCCTCTGTTGTAGTAGATACACGCTCATTCCCCATGAAAGAATATGAAGGTATCCATAGCGGAATTCATTTAAAAAATGTGTTTATTAAAAGCTAAAATATTGCACTTACAGTTATGCCGTATATAAAAGCATTCAAAAGACACAAGCCGGCCGGCTCTCAATAGCTGCCCGTAGCTTACGGGTTCAGCGTGGTATGTGGTGACGTTAGCATGCCGCTCCTCCCTACGCCGTTTCGTCAAAGATGACATCTTCCAGGGGCACTGTGTGCATGAGTCTGGGGTATGCACATAGTTCAGCGGTCCGGAGTGGGTCATATGCATAGTTTATGGGTCAGGAGTGGGTAATGCATAGATTGCAGGAGTCTGGAGTATGTAGCATACAGAGTGCAGGGGTCAGGAGGGGGTAACAGTGAAAGGCAGCAAATGGGGGATCAGAAAAGTTATCCCCCTTGTCACATTTAATGGCCAAAAAAGACCCATACCATTGAAGGGGACCACCTTGCAACCGTATACAATGAACATAGTTGCAGCCAGGTGGTGCAGGTATTCAGAGTTTAAATCAGGAGGTAAGGAGGCAATATATTGTTTACTCATTGCCTGGCAAACACCCTCTGAAAAGTGATCCACTGAGGATCACTCTTCAGAGGGCAACACAAGTGTACACTAATCCATGGCAATAATGCCCCTGGGATGTGTCACTCCAACCATGCTAAGGGTACTGCTGCAGTATCTAATGCTACTTCAACATAATAAAAAATACAGCAGGAGAAAAGAATTTCACTCTGGGCACAGTGCACATCCAGAATCAGGGAGGGCAGTATGCAGTATGGCCAACTAATTCTCAGAACCCAGGCCCAGTCTCCCACCCCCAAGCACCTGGTCTTGCCGGCTTCTACTACCTGGGGTACTTGTGTGGTGCTTCTCCTGCGGGGGGAGCATCTAGAGTTATGAGCCCAGGGACCAGCCAGGAGCTGAGCACCTCTAAAACGTCCACTCCTGTTCCTTCCTCCTGAGCACTGAGTTGGGCAGTGGGAACCGAGGGGCAAAAAGAAAACTATTTAACCACTTTTGGGTTAAAGTGGAGTAATCTGCAGCCGCATGTCCTGAAGATTACACTAAAGCCCGTCTCTGGAGTATTGATATAGAAGAGACCTGGGACTTTAATGTAATCATCTGGGCATGTGGCTGCAGATTACTCCACTTTAACCCAAAAGTGGTTAAATAGTTCTCTTTTTATTCCCCGGGCCACGTACACTGAGGTATGGAATCAGGGAAGTTATTTTCAAACAGCTGTAGAATGCAGGATTAGTCAGTACCCATAATTTGGGAGTCCCCTTTCTGCTCCTGGGCCCCGCCTGCTAAACTGGCAGGGGAGGGCTGGTGGTACTCCCTTGTCGGCAGCCCTGGGTTCACTGGTCCGGGCCAGGGTCCCTCAGGCAGTCGGGCCGCTGGCGGGAGGAGGTGAAGTCAGACACTGCGCTACGGGCAACTGTGGATCTGAGCCAGCCAGCCCAGTCAGCACTGCAGAATGCCGCCGGGCCAGAGAAGGAGGTGGGACTCACGGAGTGGAGACTGGAGAGAGACGCAGGGTGAAGAGCATCAATGGCTGGCTGCAAGTTACTCTGTTACTCTGGGCCCCGTGGCCAGAGAAGGAGAGGTGGTGGGTGGACTCTCAGCACTAGCGCAGACTAGTGAGACTGATTGTGACGTCACTGGTTGCTATACGCCAGGCGGGGCGGCCCTAGCAACCAGTTCAGACAATCATCTGGTAAGGTGGCTGTGTGTCCTTATTTCATCCTGGGACACTGTATTGTCCCGGAATGAAGGTACACAGTGGGACACAGTGACAGGAGACACTCACATATGAATTGTGGGACGCAGCTGCTAATGGGAACAGCGTTCCTGCTGTGGAAAAAGTACAGGAATGCCATTCCCATGCATTCCCGCAGGACTCGAGCCCTGATCCAAAACATGCTCAATGGGTGACATGTCCGGTGAGTATGCTGTCCATGTAAAAACTGTTTTTTTTTTTAGCTTCCAGGAACTGTGTACAGATCCTTGCAACATGGGGCCATGCATTATCATGCTGCAACAGGAGGTGATGGTCGTGGATGAATGGCACAACAATGGGCCTCAGAATCTCATCACGATATCTCTGTGCATTCAAAATGCCATCAATAAAATGCACCTGTGTTTGTTGTCCATAGCATACGCCTACCCATACTATAACCCCCTGCCACCATGGGCCACTCGATCCACAACATTGACATCAACAAATCGCTCACCCTCACAATGCCATACACGCTGTCTGCCATCTGCCCTGTACAGTGAAAAATGGTATTCATCTGTGAAGAGAACACCTTTCCAAAGTCCCAGATGCCATTGAATGTGAGCATTTGCCCACTTAAGTCTGTTACGACGACGAACTGCAGTCAGGTCGAGACCCCCCGATGAGGACGACAAGCATGCAGATGAGCTTCCCTGAGACGGTTTCTGACAGTTTGTGCAGAAATTCTTTGGTTATGCAAACAGATTGTTGCAGCAGCTGTCTGGGTGGCCGGTCTCAGACGATCTTGGAGGTGAAGATGCTGGATGTGGAGGACCTGGGCTGGTGTGGTTACATTTGGTCTACGGTTCTGTAGCCGGTTGGATGTGATATAAATGAGAAGCTGCGCTGACCCCAAAACAAATGTATGTGGTGAATAGCAGCTAGCACACAAACAAATAAAGTCGCATCAAATGTATAAAAAATACGTGCAGCGCTAAACCAAAATAAATAAATAAATAGATAGAAATAAAAAAGGGTATCAAATATAAATAAATAAATAATAAATAAATCGGTGACTTTAACGCAACTATAAGTAATGTTGATCAACACAATAAACACTTGTGAGGTGTATAAGAATGTCCAAAAGAAATGTGCTAAGTATAAGAATGTCCAAAAGAAATGTGCTAAGCTCTGCAGACTAGAGTCAAGAGACTAGAGTCAATATATCCTTTGTCTGAGAAGACTCTTTCTACTTATATATATTGACTCTAGTCTCTTGACGATAGTCTGCAGAGCTTAGCACATTTCTTTTGGACATTCTTATACTTAGCACATTTCTTTTGGACATTCTTATACACCTCACAGGTGTTTATTGTGTTGATCAACATTACTTATAGTTGCTTTAAAGTCACCAATGTATTTTTTTATATTTGATACACTTTTTTTTTTTTGGTATAGCCGGTTGGATGTACTACCAAATTCTCTGAAATGGCTTTGGAGACGGCTTATGGAAGAGAAATGAACATTCAATTCATGGGCAACAGCTCTGTTGGACATTCCTGTAGTCAGCATTCCAATTTCACACTCCCTCAAAACTTGCGACATCTGTGGCATTGTGCTGTGTGATAAAACTGCACATTTTAGAGTGGCCTTTTATTGTAGCCAGCCTAAGGCACACCTGTGCAATAATCATGCTGTTTAATCAGCATCTTGATATGCCACACCTGTGAGGTGGATGGATTATCTCGGCAAAGGAGAAGTGCTCACTAACACAGATTTAGACAGATTTGTGAACAATATTTGAGAGAAATAGGCCTTTTGTGTACATAGAAAAAGTCATAGATCTTTGAGTTCAGCTCATGAGGATTAGGGGCAAACACAAAAGTGTTGCATTTATAATTTTGCTCAGTGTGTGGACTTTAGTGTCACCATGCCAGATGAAAATGACAGGAGCATTGTTGACGCGTTTCACATCCTGTGAACAAGCATATATTGGTTGTGTGAACCGCGTCAACAAAGCTTCTGTAATTTTCATCTGGCATGGTGACAATAAAGTAAATATGAATAGCATTCATTTTGTTGCAGTGTGCAGCCATCCTCTTTCTCTTCATATTCATATTTTTGTATGCATTTCCTGTTAGCCAAATATGAAACATTAAATATGAATGTTACATTTGTGTAATTTTCATTCAGCAGGTGATACCATCGTCTCCTTTACATATGTTTACCAGGTTAATCCTATTTGATTTGCTTAAAAAAGTCAAACAATTAACAGTTTAGAATATGCGGCCAAGTTGATTTGCTTTACACAGTGCTATGTGTCCCTGGAAATCAATTCCATCCAACGCCTTCATCTGAATAACTCCCTCACATGCATGCATGTCGCCATGCTACCAAAACCACAGGGTTGTGTGACATCTTAATTGCTCCCCTATTGCCTATATTCTTACCAAAATACACACTTTGTAGCGCATATCACTTTGAATGAACATCTTCATCTGATGAACTCCCATGTGCTCCTTAAACCATCTCTCATGAATGTACCCCCCAAAAAATGTGAGAGTGAGGGGGGCAGATTTGTTTTCGCCCTCCCCCCCCCCCAAATATTAAGCACAAGCCACCACTGTTCTAAAGTGATGTGCCCCTGTCTCCACCATGTGGGATTATATATTCATGTTTAAAGTCATAACATAAATGCCCTCTGCACAGGGCAGGTTTCCCAGCTCCCATATGGACATTAAATTGCATTGCTTTTTAACTCAACTATAAACTCTTCTTGCTACTACTATTACTTAATAGAAAAGTGTCATAAGCCAAAGACAGCTAGGCAACCACCCAGTATTTTCAGAATAGTCAGCAGTTTTTTGTGTATGTCACTAGAATTGTATTCTATAAGATCACAGAACTGAAAATCAGTTTTATGCTTTTCATGTATACCTGATTATGTAATGTATGCCACTCAAATTGTATTCTATAGAAGGAATGGAAATCCGTTTTGTCCTTTAATAGATACCTGATCTCATGAGTAGAAATGCACAAAGTGGATGTTTAGAAATATTAGCTATTCTGCCAGATGTCATACTGTTTGGTATTACATAGCAAGGGTCACAGCATATGGGCTAGGAGGTAGAGATAGCAGGTTTACCTGCACTTACAGGAGGTTCGGAAGGGGGCTAATAGTCTCCCAGCATTTTTCCATTTTCATAACATATGCTCATTTCACAAAGATTACATATCAGGAAAATTATACTTATTTTCAAAAAAGTGACATTTCGTTTTTGTTGCATCCAATGTGATTTGAAAACTACAGTCACAAGGCTAAAATTACTGAAAGAATTGCTAATGGACCAGATTTTGTTGTGTTTATATGGTTGGAGTTAGAGAGCACAGTGACTGCCATATCATTTGTTGAATAAAAGTCTCATTTAAATGTACATTAGTCTATTCTACTCCTATTCTTCTCTTATTTTCATTATATACTTTCAATTCTGTGAAACAGCAACTACATGCCCCCCAAAAAATAAACAGTAACCCTTTTCTTTAGGGCATAGTAATAAACCCTAAAATAAAATGTATTACATTGCAGCCAATTCTTAGATGTGGTGGCTACATTCCTTTTTTTAGTCTTTTTTACTTTATTTTGACCTGGTGATCCAGCCAGTAAGTCTGGTATTTTTCATTGTACTTTAGCAGATCAAGCTGTCCAGGAAAAAGTTGCAGTTAGAGGATTTAGACAAACCATTTATCACTGACAGGGATGTCTACAATGGGCAGCTTTTATTAATTTATATAAAAGCTTTATCCCAAAAGGGAACACAACTGTTTGCTTTAACTTTTTTTAAAATGAGTTCAGCTTAGTCTAACACTAGTAACACTGCTCTAACACTGCTATCCTCCCATATTGTAATTGCTGCTATCTAAATGTGTTTGCTTTATTACTTAATTCAGAACGCAGACACCCCAAGGCCTGGTTTACACTAGTGCAATTTCAGATGGACTTGAGTTGCACAGAATTGCATGGCAATGGAAATCACATTATTCTCTATGGTGCTCATTCAAATCAATGCAGCACAGGACATCGCTTTTTTGGTGCGATTGCAGCATGATTCTGGCCCAATAGACTTCAATGAAAATGCATTAGCAACCAGCATCCAATCTCCTTCCCCTACCAAAAGTATCAAATATGCATTAAAAACACATGAAAAACACAACCAAATCGCACTACATAATTGCAATGAGAAATGTAAAAAATTGCAACTGCACTAGTGTGAACCTAGTGTAAGACAGGAAATGTGGTACTGGCGAAACCACCAGGTGAAATAAAGGGGAAAAAAATCTAAACAAAGAAAACACCATATCTAAGGATTGGTAAGCTGCAATACATTCATTACCTGTTTGTTTTTGGGTTTAATACTGCTAAATCTTTTAATCTGCAAATATTTTTTTTGCCATTGTCCCAGCCTGAGGGTTGTGAATCTTACCTCAAGCTGATTCAAGGCATTCAAATGACCTCTTACAATGTCACGGCTACTTTTTCTGAAGGAGGAGTATAAAGGATAGATGGTGTTTAAACAGGGACCCCCTTACAGATGTTTGGACTTAGTTGCAAACTACATCTAGGTAGCCCAACAGGTACTTGCAAACTCAGAGATTAATTGGTGTCTGGAGATCTGAAGAGCTGGCTGCATGGAGCAGGGACTAGATATTACTGGTAGTAAGACAAGCAGCACAACGTTACTGGAAGATAAAATGGCAGTGAGCTGTACTGGTAGGAGTGTGCTGGAAACAACACTATAACAAAACGTACCCAAACCAACTGCATCGTAGGAGACTGGACCATAGCAGACTGAACCATAACAGAATGGACCATAGCAGACTGGACTAAAGTGGACTGGACTGTAGCAGAATGTACTGTAGTAAACTGGACAGGAGGAGACTGGACTTACACAGAGTAGGCTATAGCAAACTGCATTGTATTGAATTGGACCGTAGTAAACTGGATAGCAGCAACTATACTGTAGCTGATTGGACTGTAGCAGGCTTATTGTAGTAGATTAGACTGTTTCAGACAAACAGTCTGTGGTCGGTATCGGTCGGGCAGCAGAGGTACCAGGGGTAATACAGAGGGATGGTCAGGCAAGCCAAGAGGGTCTGGTGCAGGCAGATAGCAGGATGGTCAATCAGGAAGCCGGGTCGGATAACAGGATACACGGATCAGATCAGGTAAAGCACACGGAATGCTGTAGAGCAGACAGCGGGGATAAAGTGTGACAGACTGGTTTAAATAGCCCGCCTGACACCAGCGGGAGTGCGTGCACGCGTGCCTGTGCGTGACCGCACCTGTGAACGCGTGCGCATGCGCAGTGGGTTCCGTGGCCGTGTTCCCATGCGCCTGGATCGCTGGTTACTGGCAGGACCTTCATGACATTGCTCCCCCCAAGGGGCAGCCTCCGGGTGCCCTTTTGAAAAAATTTCTCTGGATGGGATCTTTTAAATGATTGTAACAGATCTTCAGCATGAATATTATCTTCTGGTTCCCAAGAATTCTCTTCTGGGCCAAACCCCCTCCACTTTATCAAAAATTGATTCTGGTTACCTCTTTTCCTAAGGTCCATGATAGCCTCCACCTCGAATTCCTCCTCCCCATCTACCAAGATTGGATCAGGAGGATCCGTACTTCAGCATGGAAATGGGTTGGAAATAGAGGGTCTGAGCAGGGACACGTGAAAAACTGGATGCACTTTTAGTGAATCCGGGAGTTCAAGTTCGTATGCAACTTCATTAATTCTCCGCTTGACAGAAAACGGCCCAAGAAACTTGGGACCCATTTTCTTTGAAAGGCAAGCCAACCTAAGGTTTACTGTGGACAACTATACCTGATCCCCAGGTGCAAGTAACAGCTCACCTCGCCTTTTCTTATCGAAGGTTGCTTTATTATACTCCTGGGTCCTGGTCATGGTCTCCTGTAAAACTTGGTTGTTGGAGGTGAAGAAATCCAATTTCTCCTGGACTGCGGGTACTGTACATTCTGGAAGAGAGTTAGGTAAAAATGAAGGGTGGAAACCATAATTCGCAAAAAACGGAGTGAATAGAATTGTTATAGGCGAATTCGGCCAATGGAAGAACAGAAATCCAATCATCTTGGGCAAAAGAAGAAAAACAGTGCAAATATTGTTCAAGGGTCTGGTTTGTTCTTTCTGTTTGCCCATTAGTCTGGGGATGATAAGCTGATGAAAATGAAAGCTCAATGTTCAAGGTTTTACACAGAGACCTCCAGAATCGGGAGGTAAACTGTACCCCCCGATCTGAAACGATATTGACTGGTACCCCATGGAGCCTGATGACTTCTTTAATGAATGCTTGTGCCGTTTCTGTAGCTGAAGGGGTGCGCTTCATTGGGACAAAGTGGGCCATCTTCGACAACCGGTCCACTATGACAAAGATTGAGGTGAAGCCCACAGCCGGGGGTAATTCTACAATAAAGTCTATAGAGAGCATTTTCCAGAGCCTATCTGGGACAGGCAAGGGTTTTAGTAGACTTTGTTCTGTGCCCTTTGTTCCTGATGCAGGTGGTACAGGACTCTACAAACTTTTTACAATCTTCGCATAGCTGAGGCCACCAGAAGGTATGCTGTACCAGATCAGTGGTCTTAGCTACGCCAAAATGCCCAGCCAACGCATAATCATGACAGAGCTCTAGTACTGTAACTCGTAGTGTTTCAGGTATAAAGATCCTATTCTCATGACACAGTAACCCATCCTTAACTTGGAGCTCCGCCTTAATGGAAGATCCCAATCCTGCGGAAGCCTGCTTAATTTGGGAAAGCAGGTCTCCCTGAAGTAAAAGAAAATTCCCCGGGGACCGAATGGTGTCTGGAGAGGAAATCTCTTGGGACTTGTAAAACATCCTGGATAGGGCGTCAGGTTTGGTATTTTTGGAGCCAGGGCGGTAAGTGACATGAAAGGAGAACCTGGAGAAAAAGAGAGCCCACCTGGCCTGACGTGGCTTCAACCTTTTTGCAGATCTCAAATACTCCAGGTTCTTATGATCTGTAAAAATTAAGACTGGATGAGCGGCACCCTCTAACAGATAGCGCCACTCCTCCAATGCTGACTTGATTGCCAATAACTCTCTGTCACCTACATCATAATTTCTCTCTGCTGTGGACAATTTACGAGAAAAGAAGGCAACAGGATGCAGCAGGGCCTTAGTTCCCTGTCTTTGGGACAGCACTGCCCCTTCTGCAATTTCAGATGCGTCCACCTCTAGTGTGAATGGCAGAGAGGAATCTGGATGCTTTAGTACAGAGGCGGAGGTAAAAAGGCCCTTGAGAGTCTCAAAAGCCTTTTGGGCTTCAGCAGACCAATGGAAGCGTGTACCTTGTTTAGTTAGTTGTGTGATGGGTGTAATGGTGGCTGAGAACCCCTTAATAAATTTACGGTAAAAATTAGCGAATCCAACGAATCGCTGCATTCCTTTTTTGTCTGTCGGGACTGGCCAATCTAGGACTGCAGTGACCTTTTGAGGGTCCATCTTAATGCCCTTACTGGAAATGACTAACCCCAAAAATGGAATACTTTCCTGTTCAAATTCACATTTTTCAGCCTTTGCATATAGACCGTGTTGTCGAAGCCGGCCCAACACACTTCTGACGTGCCTGCGATGGAATTCAAGGGAACAAGAAAAAATTAATATGTCGTCTAAATAGACGATAACAAACAAGTCTAGAAAGTCACGTAACACATCATTGATAAAGTACTGAAATGTAGCAGGGGCATTGCACAGGCCGAAAGGCATCACGAGGTACTCAAAATGTCCATAGCGGGTACGAAAGGCGGTCTTCCATTCGTCTCCGTCCCTAAATTGTAGGCCCCGCGGAGATCAAGTTTGGTGAATATGGTGGCCGTCCCCAGTCTTTGGAACAACTCTGGCACCAGGGGGAGAGGGTACCGATTCTTCACAGTGATCTTATTTAGTTTGCGGTAATCCACACAAGGTCTGAGGGTCTTATCTTTTTTCTGCACAAAGAAGATGCCTGCACCTGCGGGAGATGTGGATGGACGAATTAAGCCTTTTTTAAGGTTCTCATCAATGTATTCTTTCAAAGCCCCCTGTTCAACTTCAGTTAAAGGGAAGATTCTTCCAAAAGGAATTTCAGCACCGGGAAGTAACTCGATGGGACAGTCATAGGCCCGGTGAGGGGGTAACACCTCTGCCCTCTGTTTGCTAAATACATCCAAGAAATCATGATAGGCAGAAGGAATGGATGGATGTAGACTAGGATCTGTATCTAGGCAGAGCAGAGTAGGGTTCTCCTGAGCATTCTGAGTTCTGCAGAACTGCTGGCAATAAGAAGAAGGGAAGGTAACCTGAACTGGAACCAGGAACAAGCAGCAGGTAGTAGACTGGAATGCTGGACTGGAACCAGGAACAACAGCAGATAGGAGCCTGGAACGCTGGACTGGAAAAAGCAGCAGGTAGGAGCCTGGAACGCTGGACTGGAACCAGGAACAAGCAGCAGGTAGTAGACTGGAACGCTGGACTGGAACCAGGAACAACAGCAGGTAGTAGCCTGGAACGCTAGACTGGAACCAGGAACAAACAGCAGGTAGGAGCCTGGAACGCTGGACTGGAACAAGCAGCAGGTAGGGGCCTGGAACGCTGGACTGGAACAAGCAGCAGGTAGGAGCCTGGAATGCTGGACTGGAACAAGCAGCAGGTAGGAGCCTGGAATGCTGGACTGGAACCAGGAACAAACAGCAGGTAGGAGTCTGGAACGCTGGACTATAACAAACAGCAGGTTTGCTGGATGCTGGTATACACAGTGGGATGGTCAACAAGCCGGTGGTCGGTATCGGTCGGGCAGCAGAGGTACCAGGGATAATACAGAGGCATGGTCAGGCAAGCCAAGAGGGTCTGGTGCAGGCGGATAGCAGGATGGTCAAACAGGAAGCCGGGTCAGATAACAGGATACACGGATCAGATCAGGTAAAGCACACGGAACGCTGTAGAGCAGACAGCGGGGATAAAGTGTGACAGACTGGATTAAATAGCCCGCCTGACACCAGCGGGAGTGCGCGCGCGCGTGCCCGTGCGTGACCGCACCCGTGAACGCACGCGCATGCGCAGTGGGACCCGTGGCCGTGTTCCCGTGCGCCTGGATCGCCGGTTACTGGCAGGACCTTCATGACAAAGCGTCTATTTCAGTGCAGTAACACCTCTGTGCTGATTGGCCTCTCACCTTACTGCTGTAAGGTAACAGCATGCGTAGATAATCTTGGTGAAACTCCAATAGCTTGGATAAGCTCTCCTAAGGTTAGCCCAGCTGATGTTTCTTTCAGACCATAAATTCCAGCTTCCTCTAAGGATCCCCCTCTCCTAAGCCAGATGACTTCCCATGGTAGATGTTGTGGCTCTTCTAGGCAAATCTTTTGATCTGGGGGTCCACCCCAGACTTCCCCAAACAGTGTGTAAAAGATAGGGATTCCCTGATAGTGTAGTACCGTTTTGATGGATTTATTGAATGAAAACATCTCTATTTTACTCACTTATTAACCACATCAGCCCCAGAAGGATTTAACCACTTCCTGACCAGAGCATTTTTTGCGATTCGGCACTGCATCACTTTAGCTGACAATTTGCGGTCGTGCAACGTTGTACCCAAACAAAATTGACGTTCTTTTTTTCCCACAAATAGAGATTTCTTTTGGTGGTATTTGATCACCTCTGCGGTTTTTAATCTTTGTGCTATAAACAAAAAAAGATTGACAATTTTGAAAAAAAAAGCAATATTTCTTACTTTTTGCTATAAAAAATATCCCCATAAAATATATAAAAAAACTAATTTCTTCCACAGTTTAGGCCAATATGTATTCTTCTACATACTTTTGATTAAAAAAAATAGCAAAAAGTGTATGCTGATTGGTTTGCGCAAAAGTTATAGCGTCTACAAAATAGGGGATAGATTTATGGCATTTTTATTATTAATTTTTTTATTCACTAGTAATGGCGGCGATCTGAGATTTTTATCGGGACTGCGATATTATGGCAGACAGATCGAATACTTTTGACACTAATTTTGGACCATTGACATTTATACAGCGATCAGAGCTACAAATAGCCACTGATTACTGTATAAATGACACTGGCAGGGAAGGGGATTAAACACTAGAGGGCGATCAAGGGGTTAGGTGTGTTTCCTGGATGTGTTCTAACTGTTGAGGGGATGGGCTCACTACAACATGACAGAGATCACTGCTCCCGATGACAGGGAGCAGTACCTGCCATGTTGCTAGGCAGAACAGGGAAATGCCTTGTTTACGAAGGCATCTGACCGTTCTGCCTCTCCTTGCCGCAATCACAGGCAGCCAGCGAACATTGAGTTTGTTCCAACGGCGCGTGCCCGTTGGGCAGAAAATTCAAAGGGATGTACGGGTGTGCCCTTTTGCCTGCCCGTGCCATTCTGCCGATGTTAATTCATCGTGCGGCAGTCGGCAAGTGCTTAAAAACAGCATACAGCATACAATCAATGAGCGGCCAGCTTTTAGCTGCTGCAGGGAGGGACACCCAGGGGAACAGTTCCTCTTTTCCCCCCGCCGCTTCACTTCACTTCACTGATCACCCCCTCTCCTGCCCATATCCAATTCCCCTGCTGCCCCCCCCCCGTCCCCTGCTGGCCTGGGCCCTGTACAGGAGAACTGGTGCTACCCCCTGCTTAGGGACAATGTATAAGAGAAACAGAACTTTCTGTTATTCAAAGAGGCACTTCTCCTCCCTGGTGTAAAGGCTGTTTTCCATAGTCATTGTAGGACCTTCTGCACCAACCCCACACACATAAAAAGGTCATGAAAGATTTAATCTACAAAGTGTTGGAAAACCATGGAGGTGTATTAAACAAGCCAAAGGGCATTACAAAATATTCATGTCTGTCCTACCTGCTAAATGCAGCCTTTTATTTTTCTCCTTCCTTTATCCAGATCAGGTTGTAAGCCCCTCTCAGATCAAGTTTGGAGCAGATATGCGCTCTGTGCAAGTGGCCAAACAGTTTAGTGATGAAGGACAGCGGATATCATTTTGTGATGGTGATGGCAGTCAAGCCCCAGTAGTCTATACATGGTCTTAAAGTGCTGTCCTGCTTAGCAACAAAGAAAAAGCTGAGGTGGTCTGTTGAATGAAGCCTTTTTCCAAATTTTCAGAAATGTATTGTGACATGGCTTGCATTTCAGAAACCGAAAGAGGGTATGGCCTGCCTTGAGAAGGAATAGAGCAGGGAATAAGTTCAACAGCACAGTCAAAATAGTGGTGAGCTGCTTTTGAGTGGAGGGAAGACAAAAAGACTGACAAGAAGGCCCCCAGTACAGAAATTCAGAGTGTTAATGGTTTGTAACAATTACTGCAGCCAGAGTAGGTCTAAAATGATGGAGGAGGTAACTTGCAGTAAAACTAAGAATATTAGGGTTATCTTATGAGGACTGTCCAACCATTTAGAATCAAAAGGTTGTGGAACAGAAATTTCTCTGGCAGCTATGTTTTTGAGAATGTTCCTATCAATTCAAATGGTGAGGGAGAGCAAATCATCCGAAGAGGTGGGAAGATATTTGCCTGACAGCTTTTTTTTAGCAATGACAGATCCCTGCCAGAAGGTAAGGGTTGTTAATGCTTCCACACTCCAATACACACTGTCATAGACATAAGAGCAAATTGTCTGTCAAATTGATTGTCTCTTCTCAGACAGGAGAGTGCCAGGCTAAGGTATCATGAGCTGTAATAGATATCACACACAACACCATGTAACAATGAGTGGGGAATTGCTGTGGTTTAAAATGGTTCTAATTGGATTCCCAAGTGTTCAAAGAAACCTTTGCAGGCCTGAAGTAGCAAGGTTGTGGCAGAAGATGCAAGATAAGGGAAGAGACAGGATTGGGCTGCCGTGAGGCAGTGCCACTTTGAAAGCATCATGGGATATGGTGACCTACATATTGGGCATGGCCTTTTAGTCTGATTAGAAAATGCAGTCTGAATTTTTTTACGTTTTTTCATTTTATTTCATTTTGATTAACTTTAATGTAATCATTTTTTTAATTTTTTTTTACAACGCTGTTAAGGGTGTCTTTGGTGAGATATCAGACCCCTGATGTGTCATTTTTGAGACAGAGAAAAGGACTAAAGAAACACAGTCCCCAGTACCTTTCTGCAGCCTTCGCTTCACTGCAGATGAATGAACTGGAGACAGAGGCTCCTGTTCATTCATAAACTGAAACACAGTTTACTATGCTTGAGTTATGAATGAACACAGTGAGTGATCAGTACCAATCATTCACTGTGTTAACTTAGAAAAGAAAGGGGCTGGTAAATTACATATTTACCAGCCCCTTCCCCGCTCTCCATCCTGAAGAGTCCACTGTATGCCTGCAGCACCTACTGGCGGGAAGTCAGCACGCTGTGGGGGGGGCATACACAGGGGAGCCCAGACAGCGAGGGCAGCGGCTTCCACCTGCTGCAGGATGAACCACAAAAGATCAATTACAGTTATTTCCACCGCTCGCCCAGGGGTGCCCATGCAAAAAAACATATGGACATCCAAAGTGGGATCTGCATGGATGCTGAGGCTAAAGGACATATGGACAAGGAACTCAAGGTGGCCTGTAGGCAGTCCATATGGGAATCCATAGCTTGTATATGTTGTATCAGTTGGGTTTTCATGGATAGCTTATGGGCCAATGTTTTCAGAGGTGTTTCCGCTATAGGCAGAGGCATCTGGGATGGGTCTTCTTTGTCTGTCATGGCCTGGGTTTATGATTCTTACCTTGAGCTGATGTGGAGAATGGAAATAGACCCCTTACATTATCATGAACCCTTTCCCTGAAGGTGTTGTCTAAGGAGTAGCTGATGTTCCAACAGGAACCCCCTCAGAGGAGTTGTAGCAGGCTGCAGCAGACTTGACTGTTTCAAACAAACGTTCAGAAACAATTAGTTTAGTAGCACAGGTATCAGAGAGAGACTGACGCTACTTTTGAGTCAATGCTTGAGCAGTGACAGTCAGTCCCGCTCAAGTTCAAATAGACGATGGGACCACTTGATGTGTTCTGTGATGCAGCCAGGACACTGCAGGAAAAAAACCTGGAAATGTCCAAGGCAGTGTGAGTAGGACAAGCTGGCAACGCTGGAACGAGGCAGGTAAGTTACTGTGACAGCCATCTGGATTGCAAACCTAGTGACGTTTGACCAGTGGCGTAGCGTGGGTTGTCAGCACTCGGGGCAAGGCAAGTAATTTGCGCCCCCCCCTAACCTGCGGACTTTTATCACTCCCCTTCAAATACAATAGTACTGACCTACCTGATTCCTATACTGACCATTACACACTACACTGACCACTATACTATACTGTCCACTAAACTAAGAACTACACTGACCACTACACTGACCACTATACTGTCCACTACACTGACCACTATACTATACTGTCCACTACACTAAGAACTACACTGACCACTATACTGTCCACTACACCGACCACTATACTATACTGTCCACTACACTAAGAACTACACTGACCACTATACTGTCCACTACACTGACCACTACACTAAGAACTACACTGTCCATTACACTATACTATACTGACCACTATACTACACTGAGAACTACACTACAGTGACCATTACACTGTCCACTACACTACACTGACCACTATACTACACACTATACTGTCCACTATACTAACCACTACACTATACTGTCCACTATACTGACCACTACACTGAGAACTACACTACACTGACCACTATACTACACTGCCTACTACACTACACTGACCACTACACTACACTGTCCACTATACAGACCACAATACTACACTGTCCACTGCACTACACTGACCACTACACTGTCCACTATACTACACTGACCACTACACTATACTGACCACACTACTACACTGTCCACTACACTACACTGACCACTACACTGACCACTACACTGTCCACTATACTACACTGACCACTACACTGACCACTACACTATACAGACCACAATACTACACTGTCCACTACACTATACAGACTACAATACTACACTTCCACTACACTACACTACACTGTCCACTACACTGACCACTGTCCACTACACTGACCACTACACTACACTGTCCATTACACTACACTGTCCACTACACTACACTGACCTCTACACTACACTGACCACTATACTACACTGTCCACTACACTATACTGACCACTATACTACACTACACTGACCACTACACTACACTGACCACTATACTACACTGTCCACTACACTATACTGACCACTACACTACACTTACCACTATACTACACTGACCACTACACTGTCCAATACACTACACTGACCACTACACTACACTGTCCACTACACCACACTGTCCACTACACTATACTGACCACTATACTACACTGTCCACTACACTACACTGTCCACTACACTGACCACTATACTACACTGTCCACTACACTACACTGACCACTACACTGTGCACTACACTATACTGACCACTATACTACACTGACCACTATACTACACTGTCCACTACACTACACTGTCCACTACACTACACTGACCACAATACTACACTGTCCACTACACTACACTGTCCACTACACTATACTGACCACTACACTGTCCACTACACTATACTGACTACTACACTATACTGACCACAATACTACACTGTCCACTACACTATACTTACCACTACACTATACTGACCACAATACTACACTGTCCACTACACTATACTGACCACTATACTACACTGTACACTATACTGTCCTGCCTAGTCTTCCTATACTGACACTACATATACGGCGCCTGTCTCTGCTCTCCCCCCCGCCGTGTTTATCCATTCCTCACCTTCTTGTATCAGTGTCTTGCATCGGTCTGGAGGATAGGAGGAGGAGGAGGAGAAGACAGCTGCCCCGGCGGCTCACACTCTCCAGTGCTCGTCTCCCCTGCGCTCCGGCCGCCATATTCATTGTTTCCCGGCGCACTGTGATTGGGCGTATGGGGGTCATGTGCGGAGGCGGGACTTCAGGAGCAACCGTGATCGCGGATAGGCCAGCCCCACGCCGCACATGACCCCCATACGCCCAATCACAGGGCGCCAAACACTGGACATGGCGGCGGAGCGCGGGGGACACAGGAAAATAAATTAGGAGGAGGCAGCCAGTAGTGACACTACTGGCACAAAATTGCGCCCCCCTAAATGTCGCGCCCGGGGCCACGGCACCCCCCGCACCCCCCACGCTACGCCACTGTGTTTGACATTTATACACATTATACAAAAAATATTAAGCTCTAAATATTGTTGGTAATATACTACCTACAGTGCTGAAAACATAAAACAATGCATATTATAATTATTATATTATTAGTAGTTAGTGCCTATTTGTATGGTTGGGCTGTTTTTAATTAGAATAATTAGAATAAAACACTTCTGCTTTAATGCTGAATGAACAGGATGCTTTAGGAAAATTATTAGTGCATGACAATTCCATTTTAATTACACTCTTGAATAACAGAGTACTTGTAATGTATTGTATTAAAAAGAGAGGTTTTGGCCACAGACGAAATATAATGCAATCCCACAGCATGCAATTGTTTACATGGCCCACGTATTAGAGAGAAGTCACATTGATCTTAACTGTAAGTAGTGTTGTCATACTGGGATAATTAGAAACAAACAATTTTGTTCATAAACAGAGAAAATGTCATACATGTGATGTGTCATACCAAAATTAATGTGGTGTGAGCATGATGATGGTAAATGAAAATATCTTTTCAAATAATACAACGTACTTCAAGATTGCTTTACATAGTAGAATGCAAAAAAAATAATATAAACCTGCTTTAAACAGTATCAATGTTTAAACTCTTGTCTCAAAGCTAATATTACAAAAGCTTAAATAAATATTAGGTGCTCTGAAAAACATTCAGCCACTACTAACATTTGCAACAAGTGTTCAGATTCAGAGCTCTATTTACCATAATGCTCAAACACAAGGCCTGGGGTCCGAATCTGGCCCTGCAGGTCATTTCATGTGGCCCTCACATCACTCCTGCAGCTGTGGCAACCCCCTTGTTTCTGCCCCCACTTAGTCTCAGCAGTTAGTAGCAGAGAGGAGGACGAAACTCCTCTGCCAGATCCTGCGCTTCTCCGTGAAGCCACAGAGAGGCTTATCTCTGCCCCCCTCAGCAGAGAGGAAGGTCCTGCACCCCTCTGTGCAGCACCCCCTAGTCTCCGCCTCCCCTGATCTCAGCATTGAGAAGACTCTGACAGCTGACTCCAAACCTCCTCCATTCCTACTCCAGACCATGCATTGTTTGCTTCCCAGCTTTGTCCCCAGCTTCTTCCCTGCAGCAGCACAAGGTACGGGAGGGTGCACTGTGATGTAAGGGAGGGTGGGGGACTTTTGACTTCTGATGTAAGAGGGATGGGGTGCTCTTTGAGGGCAACCATAATGCTGATGCGGCCTATGATGAAATTGAGTTTGACACCTCTGCCATAAGACATTTGTGGGCCAGTGCCTTAGACAGCAGGTTTGGAGGAGGCAGCACCAAGCCTCATGGTTTAAAAAGGTGTGAAAACGTTTCATTTGTTTTTTCATTACTTGCAGAATACAGACAGGCTACTGAATCAGTCTGTGAATGAATGACAGGAGGGAGATGCAATCATGGCTGCACCTCCTGCCACAGAGTTCACATCCTCTGAACTTAAAGCGGGATTCCGGCCACTATTTTTTTTTTAAAGTCAGCAGCTACAAACACTGTAGCTGCTGACTTTGAAATAAGTAGACTTACCAGTCCTGGGTGCCTGCGATGTCGGCCACCCAAGGCCGACCCGTCCCTCGGCTTTCGGGTCCTGGCACCGCCATCCTAAATAAGGGAAACAGGCAGTGGAGCCTTGCGGCTTCACTGCCAGTTTCTTACTGCGCACGCATGAGCGGCGCGGCGATCTGTGAATGGCGGAATAGGAAGAGGCAGATTAAGAAGACTGCCTAGCAACAAGGGTTCAGGTAAGTTTAATTTTTTTTTTTCAAATGTTTTTTTTTTTAAATTTTTTAAAGATTTTTCATGCTATTTTCTATTTTAAGGTGGCCCTCCACTTTAACAAAATGAGAATGTGTTGCTGGCTTAACGCTGAATCTGTGTTCATAGTGCTGGACTGACTGTTGCTAGGTTAGTTATATCAAGACCTACACACACATGTATGAGTTGCTGCTGCAATCGGTTTCTCTAGCCTGTTTATGTATTTTATACAGTGGCTTGAAAAAGTGCTCATACCCCTTGAAATTTTCCACATTTTGTCATGTTACAACCAAAAATGTAAATGTATTTTATTGGGATTTTATGTTATAAACCAATACAAAGTGGCACATAATTGTGAAGTGGAAGGTAAACTATAAATGATTTTCAAAATTTTTTACAAATAAATATCTTAAAAGTGCAGAGTGCATTTGTATTTAGCCCCCCTGAGTCAATACTTTGTAGAACCCACTTTCACTGCAATTACAGCTGCAAGTCTTTTTGGGGATGTCTCTACCAGCTTTGCACATGCAGAGAATGACATTTTTGCCTATTATTCTTTGCAAAATAGCTCAAGCTCTGTCAGATTGGATGGAGAGCATCTATGAACAGCAATTTTCAAGTCTTGCCACAAATTCTTAATTGGATTTAGGTCTGGAGTGGACTTTGGCTGGGCCATTCTAATTCCCCGTACAAATGGTCAGATTTTCCGATGGAAAATGTCCGATCGGAGCGTGTTGTCGGAAATTCCAACCGTGTGTGGGCTCCATCGGACATTTTCCATCGGATTTTCCGACAAAGTTCGAGAGCAGGCTATAAAATTTTCCGACAACAAAATCCGATCGCGTCAATTCCGACCGTGTGTGGCCAGTTCCGACGCACAAAGTGCCACGCATGCTCAGAAGAAATTCCGAGACAAAACAGCTCGGTCAGGTAAAATTAGCATTCGGAATGGATACAGCACTTTCGTCACGCTGCAATGTCAAAAATTGTTTAATACAGCGCACTCTCTTCTTCTTTATAATGTGAGAAGAATGAAGTAGTTTTGCTGCTCATATTCACACAGACTTTTCACAAACTTATTTCTTTATTATTTATTGGCATTCCCTCAATATATTTAGATTTCTCACATCTGACCAAATTAGTTTTTGGTTGTTTGTAATTTTTTTTTTTGTTTTCTTCCAGGCTGGTTTTGTATTTTTTGGGGGTTTGTTTTGTTTTTCAAGGCTGTGCTTTTATTGTTGTTTTTGTTGTACTTTACTCTATAATATTTGTGTGTGTGTTTTGTGTGTCAAGTTACCACAACGCCATTGATATCTTGTATTATTTAATCTGTAGGAGATTGTTTGGTGTTGGTGTGCCTTGTTAATTTCACATTGTATTTTGAATGGGGACATAAATGTCATCTCCTCCAGCTCCGGATCTCTAGGAATCCGTGACCTTCTTGCGCCCCCTCATATAAGTGCTTAGGCCACCAATTTTGTTTTTTAAATAGGGGATGGTTGCCGTGGGGAACACCGGCTTCACCAACTCCAGCAGTTTCTCCAGCGCTGCCTGCCTCTTTTGTTTATTGTTGTAATGGGGGTGTCTCACCTGCCACAGACAGGGCAGCTCCCTGTATTTGTCTATGAACAGGGGGAGGAAATTGTGGTCGTTGAAGCCATCCATTTTCTCTGCAAGACACAACACAAGACAAACCCTAATGTCAGGCCAAACTCTCCTAATCTTGTTACAATATAGGCTTCAATTTAGAAGCAGTATAGGCCAAGTTTAGATCTTACCTTCGTTCTCACGATCGGCGCCTCCGATGCTCCTTCCTCCGCTCACAGATCGTACGTACTATGCACGCGTGTTACGCTTTATACACAATGCGCATGCGTGTAACTCCGCCCGTCCCTGACGTTCTTTCTAGTCTATTCCCCGCCCCTTTTCGTTCAGCGCAGTGGGGGAAGAGCACATGGCGGAGACACAGCAGGTGCGTGCTAATTATAGCAACGAGGAGGAGGAGGAGGAAAGCCCGGATCGGGAAATGTCCCGATCCAGAAGGAGACGATTTAAGGCCTCAAATATGTCCTTTGGGGAGATGGTGGACATCCTGAAGAAGGCCGACTATGATGGGAAGTATGGACCTTACCCCAAACCCAATGTCAGAAAGGCCAAGATCATGGCGAAAGTGGTCAAAAGTCTGCACCGGAATTTCGGGGTACGTTGATCGAAATATCAGCTCAGGAAGCAGTGGTCGGACCTGAAATTACGAGAACATGAGCAGTACGGAAAGATCGATCCGGAGAGTGCTGCAAAAAAGTAAGTAGTTGTGCTGTGTTCCTATTCTTTTTGTCTTTATTACGTTCGTGCTGCTCCATGTGCTTTTCTTAAGTGTTGTACAGTTTAAAATGGCAACTTTCATGTTCATGGCCACATTATTCGTTCGTATCAAACATTTTTCTTCGGCCTATAAAACACCATTGTTTTGGCCATATGCATTTGCCCACATTTTTTTGGGCCTACTTGTATGAAAAAAATTTGGTTGTGTAGATGGGTTTGTAACTAGAATGAAATGCAAACTAGATTCTGTGTAAGGAGAGGACACTCAGCAGCTGTTTTCACATCTGGACGCTGGAGCACTAGTGTGGGACACAAGAACACCATTTTTATTAGGGGGGCCACACAGGTGCTCCAGTGGATACTATAGGGGGGGTCTCCATCTGTGAAGCTTGTACCAAACAGGTAAAGTATTGAAGCTTGACAAAGGACACTCAAAATTCTACATCTTGGAACTCTGCCAAAATAGACAATTGTACACCACTTCCAAGCAATGTTTCATATTTATAGTTCTGCCATCAAATATCTGTGTGCTAAGTATACCATTTTTGTTTTACATAGGGGAGAAAAGACTCGGAGGACACCCCTCATCCGAGGAGACCAGAGACCCCCCCCTCTGGAAGAAGGGGAAATACCCCCAACACAAGAAGGAGGAGGAAGACGTGGTGGAACTAGTCACCACAACAGGTGAGTGTCTGCAACCAAAGGCTCAGCTAAGAGATGGATGCCGGCATATTTCTAATACCTGTTTTTTTTTTGGTTTCTCTCTTTTTAGGTGATCGTGATGTTGTGGATCCAGATCCTTTCACCTCGGAAAGTGCCCAGATCCTGATCAGGGAGATCATGGGGTGTAATTTAGCATTGGAAAACCTCAAGCAAAACATCAATGATGTTATTCAAAAAATAAGAACATCATTGATGTTTTGGGGAGAGTTTAAAACCCCTCCAAATCCCTTTGTTTTTTTTGTGTGCTACAATGTTCAAAATGTTTTTGCGATTTTTAGAAAAGCCAAATTTTGAAGATGCACGCAGTGTGTCAATATGTGCTATCTGCCATCACGGGAGATCAATTGACACGTTTTGGGGGTGCAACCCCTTCCTCAATAATAAAGTAGCTGAGAGGAAGGGGTTGTTCCCCCAAAACACGTCCCTTGATCCCCCGTGATGGCAGCTAGCACATGTTGACATTCGTAAATTGGTGTGCATCTTCAAAATTTGGCTTTTCCTGGGGTGACTTCACCCCATCTGAAAGCAATATCAAACACAGTTCCTAAATACTCATGTCTGATATTGCCTTCAAGTTTTACCAAATGTGAACTTTGTAAGTTCAAGATTTGTGTCTTTCTTGTTGGTTTGAAACATGCCTGTTTTTTTTAAATGGACATTTCTATTTTTTATAATGCCACCCCAAAAATTGTTATACAACAAACATGTTGGTTTGTTTTAAAAACCTTTTCTAAATGCACATGTGATTGTGCAGGTATTAAAAAGATTGTTAATCAAGAATGTGTGGATTATTGTCTCAACGCTACAACACTTTTGTGGTGATGTAATTGCTGCTTTCTGTGACAATGGGGGTTATTTCCCAAGGGCAAATCCACTTTGCACTACAAGTGCAGTTTCAGTGCATTTTCAAGTGCACTTGTAGTGCAAAGTGTCTTTGCCTTTAGTAAATAACACCCAACAGTGCTTTGTATAAGGTTACACAATCACGCCATTTTCAGGACTCACCACATTTCGGTCAGGGTCAGCTAAAACAAACACAAGCAGTAAATGTCACCAAAGATTTGCTTAATTAATTTTTTTTATTTGATCAAGGTTTCACAAATTGTCTGGCATATTGATGGCCCCCCTACCCGCAAAGAACTTAAGGTATCTTAGCCGGACATCACGGGCACACAGGGAGGTCAAGCCAGGACGGCCACTTTCAAGCGCCGTCAGGGTTGTTTCATTTATAATTCCGGCCTCAGGCCCAACTGAGCCAGCATAGTTGGCAGAATGTTTCCGTAAAAAGTTATGTAGAACACAGCACGCCAGGATTATATGATTCAGTTTATACTCCGCCATATGGATGGGTGTAAGAAATAGGCGGAACCGGCTGGCCATGATTCCAAATGTGTTCTCCACCACTCTTCTGGCTCTGGCCAGCCGGTAATTAAAAACCCTCTGGTCCGGGGTGAGGGTCCTCATCGGGAATGGCCGCATCAGGTGGTCCCCAGCGCAAAGGCTTCATCCGCAACGAAGACGAATGGGAGTCCTTCCACATTGTCTTCTGGAGGTGGCAAGTCCAAGCTGCCATTCTGGAGATGCCTGTAAAACTCTGTCTGGGCGATGACTCCACCATCGCACATCCTGCCATTCTTCCCCACGTCCACATACAGGAACTCATAATTAGCCGACACCACCGCCAACATCACAATACTATTGAACCCTTTATAATTATAATAGTATGACCCCGAGGTGGGTAGTGGGACGATGTGAACGTGTTTCCCATCAATTGCCCCTCCGCAGTTAGGAAAGTCCCACCGCTGGGCAAAGTGGGAGGCCACAGTCTGCCATTCCTGTGGCGTGGAAGGAAACTGTGGAGGACAAAAAAAAATTAGTCTTTTTGCACATTAAAACATGGAAAGCAGATTAGACGCAAACATTCTTGATCAACATCAAGATAACATTTATTAATGGGAATTTTTAAACACCAAAGTATAAGGTACACCTATCAGATTCCCCCACCCCCTCTCATGGGCCATTTCAAACATTATAGGGGGGGGACTCTTGGACAGGTAACCCTCTCCACTTCATTGAGAGATGAATGCCTAAATAAAGGGTATTACTTTGAACAGCCCCTCCTTAGCTACACTATTGGCAGCCCACTGGACAGGTAAGAAGTGTCATAATACAAAGATATAAATACACACTGTACACATTTGAGCACATTTGGAAATTCTGCTATTACATATCAAGATAATAATAGGATACAAAACCTTGAAACAGTACCATTTGAAAGTATACAGGCAGGCCCTTGCACTACATGCTTTAGGGAATTCATCCATACATCTGACCACAAAAGAGGTGGGTATAGTGTGTATTGGTTTGGCAAAGTCAGCAGATAGATGATTGAGGATAGATAGAGAATTGGTATCAGCTGACTTAGCAGTTGGGGGGAGGGAGGGTTAAAAATGAATTGGGGACACCCCAACAAAAAAGCCTCTGGCACTCTGCCTGAATTTAAAGCATAAATCACATTTAAGGGGTGTTTGGGGTAAAGCACTACTATGGAGATGACAAAATACATTTAAAGTGACTACATGAGGTGAATATAGGGCCTGTAGACCATGCTGGGGAGGTAAGTGAAGGCAAATATGTATGAAGGACAAAAAAATAATTAGATAAAAATCCAGCATGCATGAGGACAAAGGGAACACTCACAGCATATTACAATCATGGTAATTAGGAATGTGGAAAGAAATACAATACATTAGCAAACATTATATACAATAAAATGTGATATTAAAGAATACAAATATTACCTTCATATACTCCTTCTGCAGGGCCTGGATGATGGCAGAACAGGTCTCTGGGATAATGATCCCCAGAGCCTGGGGGGAGATGCCTTTCGAGAACTTGAGGTCCTGCAGGCTTCCCCCCGTCGCCAAGCACTGCAGGGTGGTGACCAGCCTCTGCTCCGGAGTTATGGCTTGCCTCATGCAGGTATCCTGCCTGCTGATATAGGGGGTCAGCAAAGCCAACAAACGGTGAAATATGGGGTCCGTCATCCGGAGAAAGTTCCTGAAATCATCAGGATTATTCTCACGGATCTCACGGAGCAAAGGCATGTGACAGAACTGGTCACTATGAAGCAACCAATTCTTGGTCCATGAACTCTTCCCCACCCTGTTCATGGACTGGACTTGTGTCAAGGTCAGGACCCCAACAACAAGCCCCCGCACAGCACGAACTCTACAAGGAGTACGTATACGCAACATGGCTAGAAAATGGTCCGCTGCTCAGAACGAAGTAACAGAACGCACTGAAGAACAGCAAGGCCTGTGAAGAGCGACCTGAAAAACAGCAACAAACGAACAAGAACACAATGACTAATTAAAGTCACGCGTAGCTTGCTTGCACGCACTGAAGAGCAGATACAAACCCACAAGCACAAACTGAACCGCAGAAAACGATCTGAAAGCCATGAGTCTGAAAAAGCATGAATCGTCTCTCACCAAACTTTTACTAACACGAGATTAGCAAAAGGAGCCCAAAGGGTGCCGCGCGTGGTTCTGAACTGGCCTTTTCTAGTCCCGTCGTACGTGGTTGACGTCACCGCGTTCTTGGCGATCGGAAATTACGACAACTTTGTGCGACTGTGTGTACGCAAAACAAGTTTGAGCCAACATCCGTCGGAAAAAATCCTAGGATTTTGTTGTCGAAATGTCTGATCAATGTCCAAACGTGTGTACGGGGGAAAAACACATGAATATGCTTTAAACTAAGCCATTCCATTGTAGCTCTGGCTGTATGTTTATGGTCATTGTCCTGCTGGAAGGTGAACCTCCCCAAGTCTCAATATTTATACATATAGTGCAGCGCTACTAAAGTGTAATAGAGTATATCACTAATAGAATACAAAAATAAATATTAAATATAGACACAAATGAAATTAACAAATGTCCAAAAAATATATAAAAAATTTGAAAATTTAAAAATGTCTCTTTAAATTACATCAATCCAAACAATGTGCAAAACAGATCTGTGCAATAAAAAATGTTCCTCAATCAGTGATCTTCATTTCATTTCACCATGTATAATTCTTTCCTATCAGCAATGTGCCACCTCCACCGTTAAAGATGTACCCCCACCTTAATACAGCAGATAATAAGCCTTTAAGAATTTTCCTTTTCCTTATGTAACGATCCTTGCTGAGTCACTTTACTGCATGCCCCACACTCCTCAGCATACAACAATCTCCAGCTCAATTAGATCATTCAAAATAACAAGGTTATGCAATAGTGCTTTATTGTTTTAAAACCTTTTATTTATAAAACATGTGCCAAATGAACACTCACATTTACATCATAAACCACAGGCATGTAGTGTATAACAATGGCCGAATGGTTATTTGCCACCAGTCCTGCAGTACTCCCCAGTCTCAAGTCTTTTGCAGATTTTGTCTAAGATTGCCCTGTATTTGGCTCCATCCATCTTCCCATCAACTCTGACCAGCTTCCCTGTCCCTGCCGAATAAAAGCATCCCCACAAGATGATGCTGCCACCACTATGTTTCTCAGTGTGGATGGTGTGTTCAGGGTGATGTGTTAGTTTTCCGCCACACATAGCGTTTTGCTTTTAGGCCAAAAAGTCAAATTTTGGTCTCATCTGACCAGAACACCTTCTTCCACATGTTTGCTGTGTCCACCACATGGCTTCTCGCAAACTGCAAACTGGACTTCTCATGGCTTTCTTTCTACAATGGCTTTTTTCTTGCTAATCTTCCATAAAGGTTATATTTGTGTGGTACATGGCTAATAGTTGTCCTGTGGACAGATTGTCTCACCTGAGTTGTGGATCTCTGCAGCTCCTCCAGAGTTACCATGGGCCTCTTGGCTGCTTCTCTGATTAACGCTTTCCTTGCCTGGCTTGTCAATTTAGGTGGACAGTCATGTCTTGGTAGGTTTGCAGTTGTGCCATACTCTTTCCATTTTCAGATGATGGATTGAACAGTGCTCCGTGAGATGTTCAAAGCTTTGGATATTTTTTAATAAGCTAACCCTGCTTTAAACTACTCTGCAAATTTATCCCTGACCTGTCTGGTGTGTTCCTTGGCCTTCATGATGCTGTTTGTTCACTAAGGTTCTTTGCCAAACCTCCGAGGGCTTCACAGAACAGCTGTATTTATACTGAGATTAAATTACACACAGATGGACTCTATTTAATAATTAGGTGACTTCTGAGGGCAATTGGTTCCACTAGATTTTAGTTAGTGGTATCAGAGTAAAGGAGGCTGAATACAAATGCACGCCACACTTTTCAGATATTTATTTGTAAAAAAAATGTGAACCATTTATCCTTTTCCTTCCACTTCACAATAATGTGCCACTTTGTGTTGGTCTATCACAGAAAATCCCAATAAAATACATTTATGTTTTTGTTTGTAACATGACAAAATGTGGAAAATTTCAATGGGTATGAATACTTTTTCAAAGCACTGTATTTATTTTAGCCCATTAGCATTTGTTTGATGCTGTTCATTTACTTTCCAGGATATTGCTAGCTTTTATAATTTGTCAGTGAAAATGACCTTTATTTGTTGGCAACAATACAACAAAAAAATTATATATCCTAGTTTTAAATGTATGGATTGGAAAAATAGGATTGCATAATTTGATGGAATATGTCTATAATGTAAAGTTTTTTAGGAATTAATATGTATATTGCTTTTGCTGATTTATTTATTTTAAAATATTTGATTATCGATGCAAAGGATTCGATGTATAAATAATTATAGGATTGAGAGTATTTAATTGATGTATACATTTATTTATCCAAAGTCAAATATATATATAATATATATATATATTTCCACGCTTATGGTGTACAACATATAAGTCATTTGTGCTAATGGTTGGTTGCTGCTCTAATAAAGTACTGTGCCTTACTAAAAAAGGAAAATGGTATAGAGCGCTACCTAAAGGGGAATGACTTCCCTCTAATTAACCTTGTGATCAGTGTATCAATACATGAACCAATTCCTAGTTGTAAATAACATAATAAATATATAATGCATGATTACATCAACATCATTTCTATGTGAAAGTCCAGGATCGTATGTCTTCATGATATCAGAACAAATTGCATCATGCGAGAAAAGTGCCAAAGTGCTGTAGATTCAAATAAGGAATCGTGCTCCCACCCACTCACTCACCAGCTGATATGGACCCCCACTGATAGGAGTCATAAACGCTTAATAGATATCCTGGGTATGCTGGTCTATGTTGTCCTCCCTGTTGGGTCTGCTCCTCAGTGTCAGGGCAATAAGATACTCATGCAAATGTGTGGAGAAGATGGCAAGAGAAATCCACATAGCGCAATTTCATTTATTGGTAAAATATCAAGTTTAAAACATATGCACACACATTTACATAGAAGTGTATAAGCATATAAAAAAACAAAACCGGAAGTCCACAACGGCGTGCGCCTCACCAGCCGGAACTGACATCACCACCCACGGTCACCTGATGGGTTTAGCCCCTCCCACAGGGCGTTATCAAAAGCTTTCAATCTTTATTTATCTGACAGTCTGCACACTGGCAATATATTGATCATGATAAAATAGGATAGTATATTGTATTGTGTATGGAGGACTGTGGAAAAGATTGTATCGGGGCTGCAGTAGAAATAGGATCAACAAAGAGGTGGGCAAACATAGCTGCATGGGTAAATGATATGAGAATAGAAACGGCGCTGCCCTCTAATATAATAAGTGCTATAAGCTGGTATGGTAAGTGAATCCTAATAATTAAATTATCTGTCAATGGTGCAGTCTACACCAGATATTCATAGGTAACCTAAAAAGGCAATAACACCAGTAGATTAAGCATTACTAAATAAATCAAATCCCCCCAGTGGGGTAAATATGTCAGCAAAATTGGAAAATAAAATAAAATAAAGAGTGAATAAATAATGAGGTGAAATGCGTGGTTAAATAGAAAAAATGATAAGTTTCCTCAGAACTCAAAAGTTTTGGGACAAGATGGCGCCAGGGATAATGTTGATTGTGTGATGAAATATTATTATATGTGCATATAGTGCTGATGTAATATCCGTGTCACCCCTACCATGTGTATATACAAAATATTGACTTGGGTCATGAATTACCCCAATATTCAAAAGTATTGAGACACCGTGACACTTGTGAAACGTGAAATGTTTTACTGCGACACACTATTATCAAACTCCCTATGTGTTAAATACAAAAAAATATATAAAACCATACATCAACCATAAATACTGATTTCATAAATGTGTGACAAACAATCCTTAACTTCTAAGAGGTTGGATAAATAGTCCATGCAAAGAGTTGTGTAGTTATAACCAGGTGCAAAAAACAAAGTTCAGGTATATATGCTGTTTATTTCATCCTTGGGGACACACCACAGTGACTTCTGTGCCTTTCAATCAAGATGGTGACTTTAAAGTGCTCACCCCCAATGCTACCCCACTCACCAGAAATGATCACCCCTGCAGGGGTACCGAGCTACACAGTGAGTGTCTCAGGGCAGGTGATGTTCACTCCTGGTGTGTTTCCATTCCTCTGCTATGTACGATCCTCACAGCTGCTCCAGGGAAAATGTGTGCTCTAATGTGACCATGCTACTCCAACGGTATACCACCTTATTCTGTTAAACTCTCCAATAGGGATGAGCCGAACACCCCCCTGTTCGGTTCGCACCAGAACATGCGAACAGGAAAAAAATTCGTTCGAACACGCGAACGCCGTTAAAGTCTATGGGACACGAACATGAATAATCAAGTGCTAATTTTAAAGGCTAATATGCAAGTTATTGTCATAAAAAGTGTTTGGGGACCCGGGTCCTGCCCCAGGGGACATGGATCAATGCAAAAAAAAGTTTTAAAAACGGACGTTTTTTCAGGAGCAGTGATTTTATTAATGCTTAAAGTCAAACAATAAAAGTGTAATATCCCTTTAAATTTCGTACCTGGGGGGTGTCTATAGTATGCCTGTAAAGGGGCGCATGTTTCCTGTGTTTAGAACAGTCTGACAGCAAAATGACATTTGGAAGGAAAAAACTCATTTAAAACTAGCCGCGGCTATTGCATTGCCGACAATACACATAGAAGTTCATTGATAAAAACGGCATGGGAATTCCCCACAGGGGAACCCCGAACCAAAATAAAAAAAAAAAAATGATGTGGGGGTCCCCCTAAATTCCATACAAGGCCCTTCAGGTCTGGTATGGATATTAAGGGGAACCCCAGCCAAAATTGAAAAAAAAAATTGACGTGGGGTTCCCCCTAAATTCCATACCAGACCCTTCAGGTCTGGTATGGATTTTAAGGGGAACCCCGCGCCAAAAAAAAAAAAAAAAAACGGCGTGGGGTCCCCCTAAAAATCCATACCAGACCCTTATCCGAGCACGCAACCTGGCAGGCCGCAGGAAAAGAGGGGGGGACGAGAGTGCGGCCCCCCCCCCCTCCTGAACCGTACCAGGCCACATGCCCTCAACATTGGGAGGGTGCTTTGGGGTAGCCCCCCAAAACACCTTGTCCCCATGTTGATGAGGACAAGGGCCTCATCCTCACAACCCTGGCCGGTGGTTGTGAGGGTCTGCGGGCGGGGGGCTTATCGGAATCTGGAAGCCCCCTTTAACAAGGGGACCCCCAGATCCCGGCCCCCCCCCTGTGTGAAATGGTAAGGGGGTACTTACCCCTACCATTTCACTAAAAAACTGTCAAAAATGTTAAAAATGACAAGAGACAGTTTTTGACAATTCCTTTATTTAAATGCTTCTTCTTTCTTCTTTCTTCCTTCATCTTCTTCTGGTTCTTCTGGCTCTTCTGGTTCTTCCTCCGGCGTTCTCGTCCAGCATCTTCTCCGCGGCGTCTTCTATCTTCTTCTCCTCGGGCCGCTCCGCACCCATGGCATGAGGGGAGGCTCCCGCTCTTCTCTTCATCTTCTTCTCTTCTTCATCTTCTTCTTCATCTTCTTCTTCTTCTTCCTTCTTCTCTTCTTCTCTTCTTCTCTTCTTCCTGTCTTCTGCGGGCCGCTCCGCAGCCATGCTGTGGCATGGAGGGAGGCTCCCGCTGTGTGACGGCGTCTCTTCGTCTGACGGTTCTTAAATAACGGGGGGCGGGGCCACCCGGTGGCCCCGCCCCCCTCTGACGCACGGTGACATGACGGGACTTCCCTGTGGCATTCCCCGTGACGTCACAGGGAAGTCCCTCAAGTCACCGTGCGTCAGAGGGGGGCGGGGTCACCGGATGGCCCCGCCCCCCGATATTTAAGAACCGTCAGACGAAGAGACGCCGTCACACAGCGGGAGCCTCCCACCATGCCAGCATGGCTGCGGAGCGGCCCGGAGAAGACAGGAAGAAGAGAAGAAGGAAGAAGAAGAAGAAGAAGAAGATGAAGAAGAAGATGAAGAAGAGAAGAAGATGAAGAGAAGAGCGGGAGCCTCCCCCCTCATGCCATGGGTGCGGAGCGGCCCGAGGAGAAGAAGATAGAAGACGCCGCGGAGAAGATGCTGGACGAGAACGCCGGAGGAAGAACCAGAAGAGCCAGAAGAACCAGAAGAAGATGAAGGAAGAAAGAAGAAAGAAGAAGCATTTAAATAAAGGAATTGTCAAAAACTGTCTCTTGTCATTTTTAACATTTTTGACAGTTTTTTAGTGAAATGGTAGGGGTAAGTACCCCCTTACCATTTCACACAGGGGGGGGGCCGGGATCTGGGGGTCCCCTTGTTAAAGGGGGCTTCCAGATTCCGATAAGCCCCCCGCCCGCAGACCCTCACAACCACCGGCCAGGGTTGTGAGGATGAGGCCCTTGTCCTCATCAACATGGGGACAAGGTGTTTTGGGGGGCTACCCCAAAGCACCCTCCCAATGTTGAGGGCATGTGGCCTGGTACGGTTCAGGAGGGGGGGGGGCCGCACTCTCGTCCCCCCCTCTTTTCCTGCGGCCTGCCAGGTTGCGTGCTCGGATAAGGGTCTGGTATGGATTTTTAGGGGGACCCCACGCCGTTTTTTTTTTTTTTTTTTTGGCGCGGGGTTCCCCTTAAAATCCATACCAGACCTGAAGGGTCTGGTATGGAATTTAGGGGGAACCCCACGTCAATTTTTTTTTTCAATTTTGGCTGGGGTTCCCCTTAATATCCATACCAGACCTGAAGGGCCTTGTATGGAATTTAGGGGGACCCCCACATCATTTTTTTTTTTTTATTTTGGTTCGGGGTTCCCCTGTGGGGAATTCCCATGCCGTTTTTATCAATGAACTTCTATGTGTATTGTCGGCAATGCAATAGCCGCGGCTAGTTTTAAATGAGTTTTTTCCTTCCAAATGTCATTTTGCTGTCAGACTGTTCTAAACACAGGAAACATGCGCCCCTTTACAGGCATACTATAGACACCCCCCAGGTACGAAATTTAAAGGGATATTACACTTTTATTGTTTGACTTTAAGCATTAATAAAATCACTGCTCCTGAAAAAACGTCCGTTTTTAAAACTTTTTTTTGCATTGATCCATGTCCCCTGGGGCAGGACCCAGGTCCCCAAACACTTTTTATGACAATAACTTGCATATAAGCCTTTAAAATTAGCACTTTTGATTTCTCCCATAGACTTTTAAAGGGTGTTCCGCGGCATTCGAATTTGCCGCGAACACCCCAAATTGTTCGCTGTTCGGCGAACTTGCGAACAGCCAATGTTCGAGTAGAACATGAGTTCGACTCGAACTCGAAGCTCATCCCTACTCTCCAATAGACCGGAGAAAAAAGAAACACAAGGGGGCTTCCTTCGTGAAGTATGTTTGGTAAATTTATTGCACATAAGCCAAAAAAGAGTCCAAGTAAAAGAATGTCCACAATTGCAAGCCAAAACAGAAGTGTAGTTAAAACAGGCACCGCTGTGTGCAGGGATGGGACCAGCAGTGATCTGCGAGCGTGCGTACGCACGGTGGGACGCACGCTCGCAGATCGCTGCTGGTCCCATCCCTGCACACAGCGGTGCCTGTTTTAACTACACTTCTGTTTTGGCTTGCAATTGTGGACATTCTTTTACTTGGACTCTTTTTTGGCTTATGTGCAATAAATTTACCAAACATACTTCACGAAGGAAGCCCCCTTGTGTTTCTTTTTTCTCAGGTCTATTGGAGAGTTTAACAGAATAAGGTGGTATACCGTTGGAGTAGCATGGTCACATTAGAGCACACATTTTTCCTGGAGCAGCTGTGAGGATCGTACATAGCAGAGGAATGGAAACACACCAGGAGTGAACATCACCTGCCCTGAGACACCCACTCTGTCGCTCGGTACCCCTGCAGGGGTGATCATTTCTGGTGAGTGGGGTAGCATTGGGGGTGAGCACTTCAAAGTCACCATCTTGATTGAAAGGCACAGAAGTCACTGTGGTGTGTCCCCAAGGATGAAATAAACAGCATATATACCTGAACTTTGTTTTTTGCACCTGGTTATAACTACACAACTCTTTACATGGACTATTTATCCAACCTCTTAGAAGTTAAGGATTGTTTGTCACACATTTATGAAATCAGTATTTATGGTTGATGTATGGTTTTATATATTTTTTGTATTTAACACATAGGGAGTTTGATAATAGTGTGTCACAGTAAAACATTTCACGTTTCACAAGTGTCACGGTGTCCCAATACTTTTGAATATTGGGGTAATTCACGACCCAAGTCAATATTTTGTATATACACATGGTAGGGGTATCACGGATATTACATCAGCACTATATGCACATATAATAATTTTTCATCACACAATCAACATTATCCCTGGCGCCATCTTGTCCCAAAACTTTTGAGTTCTGAGGAAACTTATCATTTTTTCTATTTAACCACACATTTCACCTCATTATTTATTCACTCTTTATTTTATTTTATTTTCCAATTTTGCTGACATATTTACCCCACTGGGGGGATTTGATTTATTTAGTAATGCTTAATCTACTGGTGTTATTGCCTTTTTAGGTTACCTATGAATATCTGGTGTAGACTGCACCATTGACAAATAATTTAATTATTAGGATTCACTTACCATACCAGCTTATAGCACTTACTATATTAGAGGGCAGCGCCGTTTCTATTCTCATATCATTTACCCATTCAATAATTGGACCCCTTGGGGTACCAATAAGGGATAGGCAGCAGCTCTCACACTGTCCTAAGCGCAGACTCATCTACTTCTATAAACATAGCTGCATATTGACATCCCAAACTAGAAGTTTTATTGCCACTCATAGTAGTAGAATAGAAGCGGTTAAATTAACAGAAAGCATTTAAGATACTAATGAGCACCAATTAGCCATCCTCTTGAGAAAGTGTTTTACGGACAAAACATGTTGGAGACTAGCTTTGTAGGTAGACGTGTGCAGGCTGTCAGAGTAAGAGGCTCTGCTTGGGGCATACAGTCCATATCCTCCTTTTCTTTTTTCGTGTGTGCAGCGGCGGCGTGAGATGGATCTACATGGGAGGACATTTTTTTTTATTTTATTTTTTTTAATAAAGGACTTGTCAAAAAAGTCTACAGTTTTTCTTTATTTTTGACACTCTTTTTGGTGAATAAGTAGGGGTGCAATGTACCCCATACTCATTCACATAGGAGAGTGGCCGGGATCTGGGGGCCCCCTTGTTAAAGGGGGCTTCCAGATTCCGATAAGCCCCCTGACCATAGACCCCCACAACCACCACCCAGGGTTGTCAGCAAGAGGCCCTTGACCCCATCAACAAGGTGCTTTGGGGTGGGGAGTGCTCGCTCACCCATCCTGTGCTGGCCTGCCAGGCTGTGTGCTCAAATAAGGGTCTGGCATGGATCTTGGGGGGCTCCCCTTAAACCCATCAAACCGACTGTACGCAAATATGCGTTCTCGGCTTGAAGGGGTTATACCGGGGTGATGCCTGCAGCTGCAGGCATCAACCCAGTACTATTTTTTAGAGTCAGTGGTTAGCTTTCTTGGGATAACAACCAATGCAGCTAAAAGACACCTTTTGCGGCTCTCCCGGGCTCTCCCATCCCACCCGGAATCAACTTCAATCGGACCTCAGATCTAATAATCCAGAAGTGATGTCATGACATCACTTCCGGTTTACTCCAATTACTTGGCTGCCAATGGCGCAGGTTTTTAAAAATCCCTAGTATTCCAAAATGCAGATTTTGGTGCTTTGAATAATTTTAAGTGCAAAGGAGGGATTTGGGGTCTTATAGACCCCAGATCCCTCCATAAAGAGTACCTGTCACTGCCTATTACTGTCACAAGGGATGTTTACATTCCTTTTGACAGCAATAAAAATGATCAGATTTTTTTTTTTTTTAAATAGACAGTGTAAAAATAAAAACAATAAATACAATAAATAAGGGAAAAAAATGTAAAGCGTCCCGTCCCGATATGCTTGCGCGCAGAAGCGAACACATATGTAAGTCGCTCCCACAGGTGTAAACAGTGTTCAAACCACACATGTGAGGTATCACAGCTATTGATAGAGCGAGAGCAATAATTCTAGCACAGAACTTCCTCTGTAATGCCCTGTGCACACGGTCGGATTTTCCGACGGAAAATGTGTGATAGGACCTTGTTTTCGGAAATTCCAACCGTGTGTAGGCTCCATCACACTTTTTACATCGGATTTTCCGACACACAAAGTTTGAGAGCAGGCTATAAAATTTTTCGACAACAAAATCCGTTGGAATTTCCCATCGTGTGTACACAAATCCGACGCACAAAGTGCCACGCATGCTCAGAATAAATAAAGAGATGAAAGCTATTGGCTACTGCCCCGTTTATAGTCCTGACATACGTGTTTTACATCACCGCATTCAGAATGATCGGATTTTCCGACAACTTTGTGTGACCGTGTGTATGCAAGACAAGTTTGAGCCAACAGTCGGAAAAAATCCTAGGATTTTGTTGTCGGAATGTCCGATCAATGTCCGACCGTGTGTACGGGGCATAACTCTAAACTGATAACCTGTAGAAATTTTTAAATCGTCGCCTATCGAGATTTTGTAACTACTGTAGTTTGTTACCATTCTACGAGCGTACGCAATTTCAAAGCATGACTTGTTGAGTATCTATTTACTCAGCGTGACATCATCTTTCACATTATACAAAAAAAATTGGGCTAACTTTACTGTTTTTAATTTATGAAAGTGTCTTTTTCCCAAAAAATGCATTTGAAAGACTGCTGCGCAAATACCATGTGACATAAAATATTGCAACAATTGCCATTTTATTCTCTACTGTCTCTGATTTTATAAATGTGTATATATATATATATATATATATATATATATATATATATATATATATATATATATATATATAATGTTTGGGTTTTCTGGCAAAAAAATACAGATTTTAACTTGTAAGCAACTAATGTCAGAAAAAGGCTTAGGCACGAAAGGGTTAAAATCCAGGCCTGGTATGGACTAGAAGGGGGCCCCCATGCCGTTTTTTCTTTCTTTTTTTTTTAAATAGAGGGGCCGGCAATTTCAACCGGGAGTCATTTTAAATGTGATTTGACTCGTTTGTTTTATTTAGAAATGTCAATTTTGCTGCAGCATGTTCTATACATGCTACAGATGGGCCAAATTACAGACAGACTAAGGGGACCTCACAGGCACTATATTTAAAGGAATTTTTAATTTTATTGTTTCAATTTAAGTGGGGTTCCCAGCTACAGTTTTTGTAGCTGCTAATTGTTAATTGTTCAAATTATGACTGAAGCACCTCTTTAATCTCTTCTTATATAAAGCCTGTATTATTTCATTCCATGCATCTATATACTTATGGTCAATGCTTTGTTTGGATTACTGATTAATTTGACTTGGGTCAAAGCAAGAACTCCAACACCAAGCCCTTGCACAGCACAAACTCTACAACGAGTATGTACCCACAACATGGCTAGAAAACGGTCGGCTGGTCAGAACGAACTAACAGAACGCACTGAAAATCAGAAAGGCCTGAGAAGAGCGAGCTGAAAATCAGAAACGAGCAGACAAGAATGCACTGAAAGACAGTAACGAACTGACAACACGCACTGAAGAACAGATACGAACCCAAAAGCACAAAGTGAAGAAGAGTAACGAACTGAAAAGCACGAGGCTGAAAAGCGTGAATCGTCTCTCACCAAACTTCTACTAACACAAGATAAACACAAGATTAGCAGAAGGAGCCCAAAGGGTGGTGCACTGGGTATTGAACTTCCTTTTTATAGTGCAGTCATATGTGTTGTACGTCAGCACGTTCTTGGTGATCAGAAATTTCCGACAACATTTGTGTGACTGTGTGTATGCAAGACAAGTTTGAGCCAACATCCGTCGGAAAAAAATCCACGGTTTTGTTGTCGGAATGTCCGCTCGTGTATACAGGGCATAAGGATCCAGCAACTGTCTTTACTTATTTTGCAGCTGAAAAGCTCTTAAAGCTCATGCTTACAACTCTACACTACTGCATGGAGAGGTTAGACAATATTGTTTCTTTTATGCGCATGCCATTTAATGGTGAATGTTTCTTTAGTGCATCTTTACACAACTTCATATAGAACATTACTGTTGTTAGAAGTACTCTTTTGCCACAGCATAAGAAGCCTAGGCCTCAATCTGAGAAAACTCATCCCGCATGAAGCCAAAAAGAGTTCTCTTCACTTTTCTCAAACTTTACACTCCAAAGCCAGACCCTTGCCAGAGCCTCAGTTCACCAAGGTCTTAGCACCAGTGCTTGCCTTAATATGCTCTCAGGGAAATATCACTGTGGGATACCTGGACAATCATCTATTGTTCTCAATATGAAAGGTGTCTAAAACATGTTCCTCCACCAATGTTTCGGGGCATCACGGGGATCAATTCACTAAAAGAACATGCTTTTTTTGTCCATTTTGTGGTATTTAGTGCAGTTTTTTACACATTAATTTATTGCAGACTGGACCTCTGGCTGCAATGAGAAGTAAAAAATTTAGAAGCTGTATTACTGCAGCTGCTAAATGTGACAACTGCTCAGGGCTACTGTTGTCAAAAAGCGAGCACCCACGGAGTTGTAATAATTACCAGAGAGCCAGCCCCCACCAGCATTGTAACAATTCAGCCAGTGATATACAATCACAATACTGTATATCACACAAGGAAGACCAATAAAAAATATCAAAAATTTCAAAAAACAATTGCTGATTAGTATACAAGAGACGATTAATGTTCAGGTAAGAATAGAACCAGTGACAACATGATGTGAACAAGCCCTTGGGATACACTCTGTGCAAAGTATAAGCCCAAAATACTTTCTTGGCAGTAACTAGCTGTCAGCTCAATCCCAGGCTGAAGCAGCAGTGGCCCGTCCATTAGGGGTGCATGGGCACCACCCCCCTATTTATGTGTAGCACTGACCCCTGAAGTAGCTGCTGATATTTGATTGGGCCTGTACTCTGATTTCACACCCCCCATAACTTGACTCAGTCCCCTTGACACAGCTGTGGTGTAATATTAGTATGCAGCAGGAACTTAAAGACAATTCTACAATATGTAATATAATATACCTTTTTGTCTTTACCTTTAACCTCCAGCTCTCCATCTAGTCAGCAATTTAAAGGAAACAGCACTCCACACAATAGTACTTAACCAGTTGCCGACCGCCGCACGATGATGTACGTTGACAGAGCGGCACGGGCAGGCAAAAGGGCTTACAGGTACGTCCTTGCCTGCCCGCGGGTGGGGGGTCCGATCGGACCCCCCCCCCGGTGCCAGCGACGGTCGGATTCAGGTCAGGGTCGATCAAAGGTGAGGGGGAGGCCACTCATTCGTGGCTACCCCCTCGCGATCGCTCCTGGCCAATGACAGGCTTCCTCGGCTTCTGTGAATGTAAACAGAAGCGGAGGAAGTGATGTCATCTCTCCTCGAGCCGGTCTTTTCGTCCCGGCGCCGAGGAGAGAAGACATCCAAGTAAGTGCACCAACACTACACTAACAGTAGAACACGCAGGCACACTTGTCACCCCCCTGTCACCCCCCAGTCACCCCCTGATCACCCCCCTGTACCCCCTGTCACTCTGACACCAATAGCAGGTTTTTTTTTTCTGATTATTACATTGGTGTCAGTTTGTGTCAGTTACAAGTGTTAGGGCAGTTAGGTTAGCCCCCTTTAGGTCTAGGGTACCCCCCTTTAACCCCGTGATCACCCCCCGTTGCCAGTGTCACTAAGCGATCGTTTTTCTGATCGCTGTATTAGTGACACAGGTGACGCTAGTTAGGGAGGTAAGTATATAGGTTTGCTGTCAGTGTTTTATAGCAACAGGGACCCCCATATACTACCTATTAAAGGTTTTAACCCCTTGATTGCCCCCTAGTTAACCCTTTCACCAGTGATCACCATATAATTGTTACGGGTGATGCTGGTTAGTTGGTTTGTTTTTTGTAGTTTATTACAGTTTTAGGGCACCCGCCGTTTATTACCTTATAAAGGTTTAACCCCCTAATTGCCCGGCGGTGATAGAAGTTAAGTTTTTATGGTCAGATAAGGTCTGCGTCCCCCCAGGCAGCGTCAGGTTAGCGCCAGTACCGCTAACACCCACGCACGCAGCATACACCTCCCTTAGTGCTATAGTATCTGAACGGATCGATATCTGATCCGATCAGATCTATACTCTCCAGCAGTTTAGGGTCCCCCAAAAAAACACAGTGTTAGCGGGATCAGCCCAGATACCTGCTAGCACCTGCGGTTTGCCCCTCGGCCCAGCCCAGCCCAGCCCACCCAAGTGCAGTATCGATCGATAACTGTCACAAAACACTAAGCACACATAACTGCAGCGTTCGCAGAGTCAGGCCTGATCCCTGCGATCGTTAACAGTTTTTTGGTAGCTCTTTGAATCAGTCGCTGACAGTCAGGAGCTTTTTTGCCCGTGAGTCTCACTAGTGTACCCCTAAATTTAGAGCCCAAAATGGCAAATCGAAGGTACACTAGTGAAGAGGCCTACACGTTTCTGAGCATGACAGATAGTGAAGAGGAAGTCACTCATCTGTCAAGTTCAGGCTCAGAATACGATCCTGTAGAGGACAGCGGCTCCATGACAGATAGCTCTGACGACAGAGTTGTGGTCCCTGCTAGGGTCAGGCGTACCAGACCCCGAACTTCTTCTTCTATCCTCGAAGTACAAGAACCGCAGGTCCCTCGTATGGAGCAGAGAAGTACTAGCGCCGCTATTCCTTCTGGTGAACTGGCAAGCACCAGCGGCCTAGTACACCCTGGTCGTACATCCAGCACTGCATTATCACGTGGTGACGTGGCGAGTCCCAAAAGTGCAGTTCAAGCTGGTGAGGTGGCAAGCACTAGTAGTGTCCCACTGCCACCAAGAAGACGAACACAGGCCCGTCGTGCCTATAGTGCCCTTCCTGCTGCATTCGCCAATCCGAATTGCGTACCACTTCTGCAGCACCCGTACTTCCCCCTTTCACTGGCCATCCCAGAATTCAGGTGGAAACAATTGACTTTATGCCACTGTATTTTTATTCACTGTTTTTCACCGAAGATCTCTATAGATCTATTGTGGACCAAAGCAATTTATACGCTGGTCAACACATCGCCGCTAATCCCCAGTCCTCCCTTGCCAGAGATTGGAGACCAATTACGGTCTCCAAATTTAAGACCTTTCTGGGCCTTTCCCTCAACATGGGTATAACCAAAAAGAGTGAGTTGCGGTCATATTGGTCCACTGACCCAATTCACCATATGCCCTTGTTCTCTGCTTCAATGGCCAGGGCACGATACGAGCAGATTTTGCAGTTCATGCACTTCAACGACAATGAACTCTGTCGTCCTCGTGGAGACCCTGCATACGATCGGCTCTACAAAATTCGTCCCCTTGTAAACCACTTCAACCAACGTTTTGCAGACTTGTCTACTCCCCATCAAGTTGTCTGCGTTGATGAGTCCCTGATTAAGTTTTCTGGCCGCTTGTCCTTCAAACAATACCTTCCCAGCAAGCGTGCCAGATACGGGGTCAAGATGTATAAGCTCTGTGACAGGGCCACAGGCGATACATGTAGTTTTATGGTTTACGAGGGCAAAGATAGTCACGTAGAGCCGACAAACTGCCCTGACTACATAGGAAGCGCTGGCAAGATAGTGTGGGACTTGGTGTCACCCTTATTCGGAAAGGGGTACCACTTGTACGTGGACAGATATTATACGAGCGTGCCACTTTTTAGTCACCTTTTTTGATCATCAAATTGGAGCATGTGGCACCGTGCGACCTAATCGCCGGGGCTTTCCCCAGCGGCTTGTAGAGTCCCGTCTTAGGCTGGGGGAGAGAGCCTGCTTGAAGTATAATAATTTGCTCGCTATGAAGTGGAGGGATAAGAAGAATGTTTTCGTTCTCACCTCCCTTCATGCAGACACAACGACCCAAATTACTACGGCGACTGGTGTTGTGGAGAAACCCCTCTGTGTCCACGAATATAACCTTAATATGGGAAGGGTGGACCTCAACGACCAGTTGTTGGTGCCGTACCTAATTGCCCGTAAGGCCAGATGCTGGTACAAAAAAGTGTCTGTTTATTTATTTCAATTAGCTTTGCTGAACGCTCATGTGCTATACAGAGCTTCAGGACGGACTGGATCCTTCCTTAAATTCCAGGAAGAGATCGTCAGAGCCCTTCTGTTTCCAGACGGTGCTCCACCTCACCTTCCCAATCCAAATGCAGTAGGCCGGCTGCATGAGAGGCATTTTCCTTATGTCCTCCAGAGTACCCCTACCCAACGAGCCCCCCAAAGAAAATGTTGTGTCTGCAGAAAGCGCGGATTTAGGCGTGACACCCGGTATTATTGTCCCTCCTGTCCTGGCAATCCTGGTCTTTGCATTGGTGAATGTTTTGAACGCTACCATACACTAGTTGAGTTTTAGCGTAGGGTACAGCACTGCACAGACCAGGACACACTTTCACAAGATGCCATCGCATTTTGAGAGACCCAAACCTGGAACCGTTACAGTTTTAAAAGTTACAGTTATAAAAAAAAAATGTAAAAAAAAAAAAAGTAAAAAAAAAAAAAAATACACAAACAAAATATAAAATAAAAAAAAACAAAAATAGTTGTCGTTTTATTGTTCTCTCTCTCTCTATTTTCTCTCTATTGTTCTGCTCTTTTTTAATGTATTCTGTTCTGCAATGTTTTATTTTTATGTTTTATCATGTTTGCTTTTCAGGTATGTAAATTTTTTATAGTTTACTGTGTTTTAAACATTTTTTTGTTTTCAGGTACGCCATTCAGCTGCAGCGCGGATTTATTTATCTTGACAGCAACAGCGTTTGCTCCCACGATACATAAAGCCGTGACTCCATCGCTGTCGGAGGTGATTTAACCACCACAGTTACATACTTCAGCATATATGCTGAAGCTTGGGGGCAGAAGTGGGTGGAGGAGCGATTTGCTCCTGCCTTTTGCGGGAGGATGCCCCCGTGCTTCGGCATATATATATTTTAGGTAGGCACAGGTTGCGTTAAATGTTTTATTTTTTACTATGTTTTTTTTTTGTATTTGCTTTGCAGGTATGGTAAGTATTACTGATATGCCCCGTACACACGGTCGGACATTGATCGGACATTCCGACAACAAAATCCTCAGATTTTTTCCTACGGATGTTGGCTCAAACTTGTTTTGCCTACACACGGTCGCACAAAGTTGTCGGAATTTCCGATCGCCAACAACGCGGTGACGTCAAGCACGTACGACGAGACTAGAAAAGGCCGGTTCAGAACCAAGCGCAGCACCCTTTGGGCTCCTTTTGCTAATCTCGTGTTAGTAAAAGTTTGGTGAGAGACGATTCGCGCTTTTTCAGACTCGTGGCTTTCAGATCGTTTTCTGCCGTTCAGTTTGTGCTTGTGGGTTTGTATCTGCTCTTCAGTGCGTGCAAGCAAGTTCCGTGTGACTTTAGTCACTGTATTCTTGTTCGTTCATTACTGGTTTTCAGGTCGCTCTTCACAGGCCTTGCTGTTCTTCAGTGCGTTCTGTTACTTCATTCTGAGCAGCCGACCGTTTTCTAGCCATGTTTCGTATGCGTACTCCTCGTAGAGTTCGTGCTGTGTGGGGGCTTGGTGTTGGGGTCCTGACCTTGACACAAGTCCAGTCCATGAACAGGGTGGGGAAGAGTTCATGGACCAAGAATTGGTTGCTTCAGCGTGACCAGTTCTCTCATATGCCTTTGCTCCGTGAGATCCGTGAGAATAATCCTGATGATTTCAGGAACTTTCTCAGGATGACGGACCACGTGTTTCGCCGTCTGTTGGCTTCGCTGACCCCCTGTATCAGCAGGCAGGTATATGAAGGTAAGATTTTTATCCTTTTATATCACATTTTATTGTATTGAATGTTTGCTAATATATTGTATTTCTTTCCTCATTCCCTAATTACCATGATTGTATTATGCTGTGAATGTCCCCTTTGTCCTCATGCATGCTGGATTTTTATGTAATTATTATTTTATGTCCTTCATACATATTTGCCCTTCAATAACCTCCCCAGCATGGTGTCTCCTGCCCTATATTCACCTCATGTAGTCACTTAACAATGTATTTTATCAGCTCCATAGTAGTGCTTTACCCCAAACACCCCCTAAAATATTTGGAAATGTTATTTTGGATTTAAATTCAGGCAGAGGGCCAGAGGCTTTTTTTTGTGGTGTCCCCAAATTTTTTGTAACCCTCCCTCCCCCAACTGCTAAGTCAGCTGATCCCAATTCTCTATCCTCAATCATCTATCTGCTGACTTTGCCAAACCCATACACACTATACCCATCTCTTTAGTGCTCAGATTTATGGATGAATTGCCCAAAGCATGTAGTGCAAGGGCCTGCCTGTATACTTTCCAATGGTACTGTTTAAAGTTTTTCTATCCTATTATAATCTTGATAGGTAATAGCAGAATGTCCAAATGTGCTCAAATGTGTACAGTGTGTATTTATATCTTTGTATTATGACACTTCTTACCTGTCCAGTGGGCTGCCAATAGTGTAGCTAAGGAGGGGCTGTTCCAAGTAATACCCTGTATTTAGGCATTTATCTCTCAATGAAGTGAAGAGGGTTACCTGTCCAAGAGTCCCCCCCCCCCCTATAATGTTAGAAATGGCCCATGAGAGGGGGGGAGGGGGAATATGATAGGTGTACCTTATACTTTGTTGTTGTTAAATTCCCCTTAATAAATGCTATCTGGAGGTTGACCCATAATGTTTGTGTCTAATCTGCTTGCCAGGTTTCTGTGAAAAAATAGTAATGTTTATTGTTTTTTCCTCAACAGTTTCCTTCCACGCCACAGGAATGGCAGACTGTGGCCTCCCACTTTGCCCAGCGGTGGGACTGTCCTAACTGCGGAGGGGCAATTGATGGGAAACACGTCCACATCATCCCACCACCCAACTCGGGGTCGTACTATTATAATTACAAGGGGTTTAATAGTATAGTGATGTTGGCGGTGGTGTCGGCTAATTACGACTTCTTGTATGTGGACGTGGGGAAGAATGGCCGGATGTCCGATGGTGGAGTGATCGCCCAGACGGAGTTCTACAGGCGTCTCCAGAATGGCAGCTTGGACTTGCCACCTCCAGAGGACAATGTTGAAGGTCTCCCATTTGTGTTCGTTGCTGATGAAGCATTTGCGCTGGGGGACCACCTGATGCGGCCATTCCCGATGAGGACCCTCACCCCGGAACAGAGGGTTTTTAATTACCGGCTGGCCAGAGCCCGAAGAGTGGTGGAGTACACATTTGGAATCCTGGCCAGCCGGTTCCGACTATTTCTGACACCCATCCATATGGCGGAGTATAAACTGAACCATATTATACTGGCGTGCTGTGTTCTCCATAATTTTTTAAGAAAACATTCAGCCAACTATGCTGGCTCAGTTGGGCCTGAGGCCGGAATACCAAATACATCAACAATGACGGCACTTGAAAGTGGCCGTCCTGGCTTGCCCTCCCTGAGTGCCCGTGATGTCCGGTTACGATACCTGGAGTTCTTTGCGGGTAGGAGGGCTATCAATATGCCAGACAATCTGTGACACCTTTTTCAAATAAAAAACAACCAAAAGCAATTCTTGGTGGACATTTACTGCTTGTGTTTGTTTGAGCTGACCCTGACAGAAATGTGTTGAGTGCAGAAAATGTCGTGATTGGGTAACCTTATAAAGAATAGTGTTGGCTGGTACTTCCTAAATGCAAAAACACATTTCACTACAAGTGCACTTGCAACTGCACTGAACCTGCACTTGTAGTGCAAAGTGTATTTGCCCTTAGGAAATAACCCCCATTTGTGCATAAAACAACAATTACATCACCCCAAAAGTGTTGTAGTGTTGAGACAATAATCCACACATTCTTGAGTAAGGCACTTTTTTATACCTGCACAATCACATGTGCATTTACCAAAGGTTTTTAAAACAAACCAACATGTTTGTTGTATAAAATGTTTGCAGTAACATTATGAAAAATCAAAATATCCATTTCAGATAAAACAGGCCTGTGTAAAACCAACAAGAAAGCCAAAAAACTAGAACTTACAAAGTTCACATTAGGTAAAACCTGAAGGCTATATCAGACATCAGTATTTAGGAACTGGGTTTGATATAGCGTTCAGATGGGGGGAACTCACCCCCTGGAAAAGCCAAATTTGGAAGATGCACACCAATTTACAAATGTCCACATGTGCTATCTGCCATCAGGGGGGATCAAGGGACGTGTTTTGGGGGAGCAAGCCCTTCCTCAACGCTACTTTATAATTGAGGAAGGGGTTGCACCCCCAAAACGCGTCCATTGATCTCCCGTGATGGCAGATAGCACATGTTGGCACACTGTGTGCATCCTCCAAATTTGGCTTTTCGAAACATTGTAAAAATTTAATTTACATAAAACAGGTGATTTTGTGGGGTTTAAATTCGCCCCAAAACATCAATGATGTTATTATTTTTTTTAATAACATCAGTGATTTGTTGCTGGATGTTTTGCAATTGGAGATTACATCCCATGATCTCCCCTATCAGGATCTGGGCACTTTCTGATGTAAAGCGTTCTGGATCCCTCACATCACGATCACCTAAAAAGAGAACAAAAAAAACAGGTCTCAAAAATCTGCCACCAGCCATCTCTTTTACCTGAGCCTGTGGTCGCAGACACTCACCTGTTGTGGTGCCAATCTCCACCACGTCTTCTTCTTCCTCCTGCTCTTCTTCTTGGTTTTGCGGTATTTCCCCTTCTTCCAGAGGGGGGGGGGTCTGTGTTCTCCTGGGATGAGGGGTGTCCGAGTCTTTTCTCCCCTATGTAAAACAAAAATGGTATACTTAGCACACAGATATTTGATGGCAGAACTATAGAAATAGGAAACATTGCTTGGAAGTGGGGTACAATTGTCTATTTTAGCCGAGTTCAAAGATGTCTTTTTTTTATGGGCCTTTGTCAAGCTGCAATACTTTACCTGTTTGGTACAAGCTTCACACATGTAGCCCCCCCTATAGTATACACTGGAGCACCTGTGTGCCCCCCCTAATAAAAATGGTGTTCTGGGGTCCCACACTAGTGCTCCAGTGTCCAGATGTGAAAACAGCTGCTCAGTGTCCTCTCCTTACACACAATCTAGTTTGCATTTCATTCTAGTAACAAACCCATCTACACAAACAAATATTTGGCATCCAAGTAGGCCCAAAAAAAATGTGTGAAAATGCATATGGCCTAAACAATGGTGTTCTAGAGGCCGAAAGAAAAATGTTTGATACGAACGAATAATGGGCCCATGAACATTAAAGTTGCCCTTTTAAACGTTACAATTACTAAAAGCATATGGAGCAGAACGAACGGAATAAAGACAGAAAGAATATGAACACAGCACAACTACTTACTTTTTTGCAGCACTCTCCGGATCTTTCGGTACTGCTCCGGCTCTCTCAACTTCAGGTCCGACCACCGCTTCCTGAGCTGATCTTTAGACCTTCGTACCCCGAAATTCCTCTCCAGACTCCGGACCACTTTACCAATGATTTTGGCCTTTCTGATGTTGGGGTGGGGGTAAGGCCCATATTTTCCGTCATAGTCGGACTTCTTCATGATGTCGACCATCTCCAACATCTCCCCAAACGACATATTTGTGGCCTTAAAACGTCTCCTTCTGGATCGGGACGTGCCTGGATCCGGGCTTTCCTCCTCCTCCTCGTTGTTCGAATTATCACGCACCTGGTGTAACTCCGCCATCATGCTCTTCCCCCACTGCGCCGAACGAAAAGGGGCGGGGAATAGAATAGAAAGAACGTCAGGGGCGGGCGGAGTTACACACATGCGCAGTGTGTATAAAGCGTAACACGCGGGCGTATTACGTAAGATCTGTGAGCAGAGGAAGGAGCATTGGACACGCCGATCGTAAGAACGAAGGTAAGAGACAAACTTGGGCCTATACTGCTTCTAGATTGAGGCCTATATTGTAACAAGATTAGGAGAGTTTGGTGTGACATTAGGCTTTGTCTTGTGTTGTGTCTTGCAGTGAACATGGATATCTTAATGAGAGATACTGACTTCATGTCACTATTCATTGATATGCTAAGGGAGCTGCCCTGTCTGTGGGAGATTACCCACCCCCATTTCAAGAACCAAGCAAAGAGGAAGGCAGCACTGGAGCAATTGTGTGAAATTGTGAAGCAGGTGATCCCCACGGCAGACATCACTTATTTAAAGATATTAATTGGTTGCCTGAGGAGCACACATCTGAGGGAGCGCAATAAAGTCCTGGATTCGCAGAGATCCGGAGCAGCAGATGACATCTATGTCCCCAGGATGTTGTACTACGACAGGCTGCACTTTCTGGCAGGCCAGACTGAACCCAGGTCATCACTCTCCAGTCTTCCTTCCACGCTTCCTTCCCCCCCGGCTGAGGCTTCTGATGCCCAACCTGGGCCTTCCAGGCCATATGTGGAGGAGCCCAGATTGAGCCAGGTATAGCATTCCTCTAAATATTTCTGCTTGTCCAATCAATGATGTTAACTAGATGTTAGTTGGGAGTACTAATTTATGATTGTGATTGATGAAGCAAAAACTAAAACCATGTCCCTTTTTCATACACAGGGAAGTCTCAGCCAGGATCTGCAGGTCCCTCCACCCACCCTGAAAACAGAAAGTGGCAGCAGGAGGAGTAGCCTAGAGGAGGCGGCTATCAGATTTTTTTGGAGGGCTACAGAGGTCCTGGGAGCACCACACACCAGGCAGGAGAACCTTGCGGCATCCATTGCCTATAAAATGCAGAGGATGGAGGAGGGCCAACAAGCCATGTGTCAGGCCCTCATATCAGAGGCTCTGGAGAAAGGTGTGAGGGGCCAACTTACACCTCACACACAGCTTTGGGATGGTCCTCCTCCTCCTCCTGCAGGTCCTCCTCCTCCTCCTCCCTCTCCTCCAGGGCCTCCCAGTCCTCCTCCAGGTCCTCCCAGTCCTCCTCCTCCTCCAGGTCCTCCCAGTCCTCCTCCTCCTCCAGGTCCTACTCCTCCTCCTGCCACATCTCCAACTGCACAGCCACAGCCCGGAAGAAAGTGTGAAAGGAAGACCAGAGAGTGATTGCCCTGGATCCAGTCTGGTCGGCCAAAAGATGCAGCATCTTGTGGTACCACAGCCTGGGGACACTGATGTCATCTGCTGCTATCCGAGTCTCTGTGAATCCCGGACCAGACTGCCCTCCCTTATATATGGACTCCTCAGGCCACCAATTTTGAGGTTTAAGAATTGATGTCTGCCATGGGGGTCCCAGGCTTCACTAATTTCTGCTGTTGATCCAGTGTTGCCTTCCTCTTTGTTTGGTTCTGAGCCCTTAATAAAGGATTTTTGTTTTGAATTATACTCTCCTATGTGTTTTACTTCAAAAATGACAGTTTGTTTGTGAGGATTCAGGTACATTTCAAATATACAATGTGAAATGAACAAGGGACACCAACAACAAACAATCTCCTGGAGATTAAATAATAAAAGATATCAATGGTGTTGGGGTAACTTGCCACACAAAACACACACAAAAATATTCTGGAGTAAAAATAAAAATAACATTGAACAAAGATCAGCCTTGGAAAAAATCCAAACATTAAAGAAAAAAAAAGGCTTAAAAAGAAAAAAATAAAAACATAAAAAATATAAAACTCTCAGATGTGACAACTAATAACAATATATTGAGGGAATCCCACTAAAAAAACACAAATAAAACTTTGTGAGAAGTGTGTGTGAATATGAGCAGCAAAACGACTTAATTCTTCTCACATTATAAAGAAGAAGAGAGTGCGCTGTATTAAACCATTTTTAACATTGCAGCGTGACGAAAGTGCTGTATCCATTGCGAACGCTAAGTTTACCAGAACGAGCTGTCCCGTGTCGGAATTTCTTCTGAGCATGCGTGGCACTTTGTGCGTCGTAACAGGCCACACACGGTCGGAATTGACGCGATCGGATTTTGTTGTTGGAAAATTTTATCTCCTGCTGTCCAACTTTGTGTGTCGGAAAATCCGATGGAAAATGTCCGATGGAGCCCACACACGGTCGGAATTTCTGACAACACGCTCCGATCGGACATTTTCCATCGGAAAATCCGACCGTGTGTACGGGGCAATATACTGTAATGTTACTTTGTTTTTTGTTAACCATCATTTGCTTAGCAGGTACGCCATTCAGTTGCAGCGCGGATTTATTTATCTTGACAGCAACAGCGTTTGCTCCCACGATACATAAAGCCGTGACTTCAGCGCTGTCGGAGGTGATTTCACCACCACAGTTACATACTTCAGCATATATGCCGAAGCGTGGGGGCAGAAGTGGGTGGAGGAGCGATTTGCTCCTGCCTTTTGCGGGAGGATGCCCCCATGCTTCGGCATATATATATTTTAGGTAGGCACAGGTTGCGTTAAATGTTTTATTTTTTACTATGTTTTTTTTGTATTTGCTTTGCAGGTATGGTAAGTATTACTGTTATACTGTAATGTTACTTTGTTTTTTGTTAACCATCATTTGCTTAGCAGGTACGCCATTCAGTTGCAGCGCGGATTTATTTATCATGACAGCAACAGCGTTTGCTCCCACGATACATAAAGCCGTGACTCCAGCGCTGTCGGAGGTGATTTCACCACCACAGTTACATACTTCAGTATATATGCCGAAGCGTGGGGGCAGCAGTGGGTGGAGGAGCAATTTGCTCCTGCCTTTTGCGGGAGGATGCCCCCATGCTTCGGCATATATAAATGGTGCATGTATGCCCATCATTAGAAGTGGGTGGATGAAGGGAGGTATTCTAATGGTGGGCATACCCACCGATCAATATCTTTTTTTCGTTCAGCCCACAGGCTGCATGAAAAAAAAGTTTATAATATATGCCCAACAAGGACCAGCAAGGTACTGGTATGTTGCTGGACTTTGAGTGGTTATACCAGAATGATGCCTGCAGGTTTAGGTATCATCTTGGTATCATTCTTTTCAGCCAGCGGTTGGCTTTCATGTAAAAGCAATCCTAGCGGCTAATTAGCCTCTAGACTGCTTTTACAAGCAGTGGGAGGGAATGCCCCCCCCACCGTCTTCCATGTTTTTCTCTGGCTCTCCTGTCCCAACAGGGAACCTGAGAATGCAGCCGGTGATTCGGCCAGCTGACCATAGAGCTGATCAGAGACCAGAATGGCTCCAAACATCTCTATGGCCTAAGAAACTGGAAGCTACGAGCATTTCATGACTTAGATTTCGCCGGATGTAAACAACGCCATTGGGAAATTGGGAAAGCATTTTATCACACTGATCTTGGTGTGGTCAGATGCTTTGAGGGCAGAGGAGAGATCTAGGGTCTAATAGACCCCAATTTTTTTAAAAAAAAGTACCTGTCATTACCTATTGCTATCATAGGGGATATTTACATTCCCTGAGATAACAATAAAAATGATTAAAAAAAAAATAAAAATGAAAGGAACAGTTTAAAAATAAGATTAAAAAAAAAAAATTAATAAAAAAAAAAAAAAAAGCACCCCTGTCCCTCACCGCGAAGGTCAGATCGAAGGCAGTAATTTTAGCAGTAGAGCTCCTCTGTAAATCTAAAGTGGTAACCTGTAAAGGCTTTTAAAGGCTTTTAAAAATGTATTTAGTTTGTCGCCACTGCACGTTTGTGCGCAATTTTAAAGCATGTCATGTTTGGTATCCATGTACTCGGCCTAAGATCATCTTTTTTATTTCATCAAACATTCGGGCAATATAGTGTGTTTTAGTGCATTAAAATTTTAAAAAGTGTGTTTTTTCCCCAAAAAATGCGTTTGAAAAATCGCTGCGCAAATACTGTGTGAAAAAAAAATGAAACACCCACCATTTTAATCTGTAGGGCATTTGCTTTAAAAAAATATATATAATTTTTTCATGTAAACAAAAAGTGTCAGAAAGGGCTTTGTCTTCAATTGGTTAGAAGAGTGGGTGATGTGTGACATAAGCTTCTAAATGTTGTGCATAAAATGCCAGGGCAGTTCAACCCCCCCCCCCAAATGACCCCATTTTGGAAAGTAGACACCCCAAGCTATTTGCTGAGAGTCATGTCGAGTCCATGGAATATTTTATATTGTGACACAAGTTGCGGGAAAAAGACAATTTTTTTTTTTTTTTTGCACAAAATTGTCACTAAATGATATATTGCTCAAACATGCCATGGGAATATGTGAAATTACACCCCAAAATACATTCTGTTGCTTCTTCTGAGTACGGGGATACCACATGTGTGAGACTTTTTGGGAGCCTAGCCGCGTACGGGACCCCGAAAACCAAGCACCGCCTTCAGGCTTTCTAAGGGCGTAAATTTTTGATTTCACTCTTCACTGCCTATCACAGTTTCGGAGGCCATGGAATGCCCAGATGGCACAAACCCCCCCTAATGACCCCATTTTGGAAAGTAGACACCCAAAGCTATTTGCTGAGAGGTATAGTGAGTATTTTGCAGACCTCACTTTTTGTCACAAACTTTTGAAAATTGAAAAAAGAAAAAAAAAAAACGTTTTTCTTATCTTTCTTCATTTTCAAAAACAAATGAGAGCTGCAAAATACTCACCATGCCTCTCAGCAAATAGCTTGGGGTGTCTACTTTCCAAAATGGGGTCATTTTGGGGCGGTTTTGTGCTATCTTGGCAATTAATGGCCTTCAAAACTGTGATGGGTAGTGAGGAGTGAAATAAAAAATTAACGCTCTTAGAAATCCTGAAGGCGGTGATTGGATTTCGGGGCCCCGTATGAAGCTAGGCTCCCAAAAAGTGCCACTCATGTGGTATCCCCGTACTCAGGAGAAGCAACAGAATGTATTTGGGGTGTAATTCCACATATGCCCATGGCATGTTTGAGCAATATATCATTTAGTGACAACTTTGTGCAAAAAAAAAAGGTCACTTTCCCGCAACTTGTGTCAAAATATAATATATTCCATGGACTCATCATGCCTCTCAGCAAATAGCTTGGGGTGTCTTCTTTCCAAAATGGGGTCATTTGGGGGGGTTTTGTGCCATCTGGGCATTTTATGGCCTTCAAAAATGTGATAGGTAGTGAGGAGTGAAATCACAACTTTACGCCCTTAGAAATCCTGAAGGCGGTGCTGGGTTTTCGGGGCCCTGTACGCGGCTAGGCTCCCAAAAAGTCCCACACATGTGGTATCCCCGTACTCAGGAGAATCAGCAGAATGTATTTTGGGGTGCAATTCCACATATGCCCATGGCCTGTGTGAGCAATATATCATTTAGTGACAACTTTGTGCAAAAAAAAAAAATTTGTCACATTCCCGCAACTTGTGTCAAAAAATAAAATATTCCATGGACTCAACATGCCTCTCAGCAAATAGCTTGGGGTGTCTACTTTCCAAAATGGGGTCATTTGGGGGGGTTTTGTGCCATCTTGGCATTTTATGGCCTTCAAAACTGTGATAGGTATTGAGGAGTGAAATCAAAAATGTATGCCCTTTGAAATCCTGAAGGCGGTGCTTGGTTTTCGGGGGCCCCGTACGCGGCTAGGCTCCCAAAAAGTCCCACACATGTGGTATCCCCGTACTCAGGAGAAGCAGCTGAATGTATTTTGGGGTGCAATTCCACATATGCCCATGGCCTGGGTGAGCAATATATCATTTAGTGACAACTTTTTGTAATTTTTTTTTTTTTTTGTCATTATTCAATCACTTGGGACAAAAAAAATAAATATTCAATGGATTCAACATGCCTCTCAGCAATTTCCTTGGGGTGTCTACTTTCCAAAATGGGGTCATTTGGGGGGGGGTTTGTACTGCCCTGCCATTTTAGCACCTCATGAAATGACATAGGCAGTCATAAACTAAAAGCTGTGTAAATTCCAGAAAATGTACCCTAGTTTGTAGGCGCTATAACTTTTGCGCAAACCAATAAATATACGCTTATTGACATTTTTTTTACCAAAGACATGTGGCCGAATACATTTTGGCCTAAATGTATGACTAAAATTGAGTTTATTGGACTTTTTTTATAACAAAAAGTAGAAAATATCATTTTTTTTCAAAATTTTCGGTCTTTTTCCGTTTATAGCGCAAAAAATAAAAGCGGCAGAGGTGATCAAATACCATCAAAATAAAGCTCTATTTGTGGGAAGAAAAGGACGCAAATTTTGTTTGGGTACAGCATTGCATGACCGCGCAATTAGCAGTTAAAGCGACGCAGTGCCAAATTGTAAAAAGTGCTCTGGTCAGGAAGGGGGTAAATCCTTCCGGGGCTGAAGTGGTTAAGCAAGAATAAGATTTGACTATATCTGCTTCAAGGTAGTGATTACAACAGGTGCACTGTCAGATCAACATAGTGTGACAGCCAACCAATTTAGTCCACAACAATACTACACAAATAAGTTGTTTAAATTAACCTCTTAGAAATGTGTCTATAAAATGGGACCAATGGCAGAATGAAACTGACTTCACTATGAGCACTGTCCCACCCTCAGCACGCTCTGTTTATGTAAAAGAGACAATTGCTATTTTAATAAAGCATAGCACAATCCTAGGGAGCTCCCACTACTTTATATTACAATAACTCTGAAGAACAATCACATGCAAGGCGTTAACAGAGGCAGTCCTTCTTTTCTTCTGTCTTCTGCTAGCTATGTGTAGGTTAAATTGTAATCCAGTGGTTAACAAACCTGGGTCAAAGCAATATGGGTGTTGAACTATTATTGTAGTGCTGCAGCACTGTAACTGTCTCCGGTGCAAGTAACTTGGTATAACACAATGCCAAAACTGTGGTGAAGTTCAGGTTTGAGGCCTATATCGAACTCAGTCTTTAATCCTTTAAATCTCCTCTGTGGGACTACAGGTCCCAGCAACACTATGTTATAGATGCAAGTGTGTAAAAGTGCGTCAATGAAACTTTGGGCAGCAGCCTTCTCACCCAACCAGGTTTTCAGAGTATAACAGTTCTGCTCCAGTACACAGGATCCTATTTCCAGCCGGCCGACACTGCTACGCCACTCCGCTCCGCTCAGCGAGTTGTTCTGGAACTCTCAGATGTCTCCGACAGGGCTTCGCTGGATCCTTCCCAGTTCTGCCTCACTATCCAGCTCACAGATATGCAGCAGGGTGGCTGATTGGATCGCTCCGTAATGGGTGTAGGCTGCGCTCCTCTGGAGACCGCCACACAGATCCTCACAGGCAGGCCACGCGTTCCCAAGAGACTTAAGATGGCCGCGCAGGGGCCTTTTATAGCCTACCCAGCATGCCGTTCAGTGCATGAGTGTTGCTGGGTAAGAACACTCGGCATCTTGGGTAGGTCAATTCTTGTCAAAAGTACATTATAAAAAGAAGGAGAGAAGGAGAATCCCCTTCCTCCAGACAAATGGGATTTTAAAGGAAAACAGTATATCTGTCAATAGTAGGTGAAGATCAAACCAGTTGATAAAAAATTAACAATTTTTATTTTGACATGATTAAAAATATAGCAAAATCAACACATATAGGAACATATGACCATCCAGCAGTAAATTTCAGAATTAAAAACGTGACTATCAGCCAACATGTTTCGCAAAGAATTTTTCGCTTCATCAGGGCTAGACACGATATCACTGATTCATTTAAACTGTATAGATAATAAACAATCTCGAGTTACATAATGGTCATACATGAAATCAGATCATAGCAATAAATTAAAGAATAAGACGTTCATTACATAGAATTTCTCACCTACTAATAAAATTTCAAAAGAATAGAGCAATCACCACCATTCACCGGGCATTAACCGCTAAACCAACTGGTGCTGATTGTCCCTGGGTGCCAGATCCCAGACGGACAATACCAGTAGGAGGACTGGACCACACAATTAGGGCAATACAGACCGGTAACCCGTACTGAAACAAGAAACGGGAAACCAATAAGTTCCTATAATTAAAAATTAACTATAAACAGTACTGCTGATCACCATTGACAATCAATTATTTATTAAAGGGTATTGACCCCACACTCACGTGAGTATATTACATATAAAGTATGTTAAAGACATCTACATAGAGATAAGGGGCAGCCTATTCATGGTTGGGGGGACAGTAAATTGCTAGGGACACCCTTCCCTTGTATTACATGGAAGAAAACAATCCTCCCATTTGGCAGTTAGTAACTATTAAACATAAGGTGTGTAAATAGTCAGATCTACATCTCTAGTGTCCCAATGAAAATATTTAAATAGGGTAGTTAACCAAAGCCATGCATCAAGCCTAAAAAATGATGATGCATGGACACTATTACTGAGTTAACCCCTATAGCATGATCGTATTCCCCAGGGTATACAACTACAAACCAAGGCAAGAACGTCCAAATAAGTATAGACTTACCCCTAAGTAGGGAGGTAGAAGGGAGAGAGCTGAGATAGCTCCTGGTCGGGTGAGTGTGCGTCCGCCCGTCACGATGGATGGCTGCAGGATGCGTCTAATAGACAGCACCGGCGCCTCCATCTTTTGAATAGTGCGGTCCCACCGGAAGCCATCAGGTCAGGATTGACCTCCAGCATTACTTCCGGTCCGGACGTCCCTGCACAGAATGCGCGCGCACCCAAGGGGCAGACGCGTGCGCATTCAACCCCCAGGGTGCGCGCGCATTGCCCATACTTCACTCGATGGCATGAAGGGCAGGTAGGGTAGGAAGGTAGGAAGAAAAACAGCTCCGCCCCCTGAGCAGGGACACAGAAACAGGACCCCAACGGGAATTAGGTGCCGTACCGTAAGGCCAATCAAGGCCGTAATTCTAACATAGGCCCAGCCCCTTTAGGCAATACTCTCAATCCCCCAACCACTCCAATGATACAACGCACTGGAAAAATTGACCCATTTGTCATCAAACAGACGGCATTAGGCCGGGATTAGATGTGATCAACTTATCATCATATCAACTTACATCAACTGAATTGGAGGTATTAAGGCTGGGACTTTCTGCCCCTCACAGCAAGCGGACAAGTTCACTCTAGTAAAGGATTTACATATGTTTGCAAGAAACCTTACATACAAATACATATTTGACACTGATAAGGAAAAAACGGTGAAGAGAGATGAAGACCTCTATAAGGGATCCAAGGTGCAGGACTTCAGGGCACTCAAAACGTTAATTCAATTATTAGACGAAAATGAAGGATATGGAAACTCTGAAAGCTCCTCATCTGAGGAGGAAGAAACAGGTCCAAGCATACCTTCGAGACCATTGAAATTCAAAAACAAGTCCCAGAAGTTCCCGAATCTCCAAACATGCCCAGCTGTATGGGCCTTTCTAAAACAAACTACGAAACAGATCGAAGCCATACAATTCCCAAGATATAATATAAATAATTTGTCATCGGCACAACAGTCAGCTCTGGAAAATCTGATGAGGAAGGAGAAACTAGTAATTAAACCATCGGACAAAGGAGGAAATGTGGTGGTGATGAATAAGGATAATTACATCGAAATGTGCCTAGATATACTTAATAACCATGAGTGGTATCAGCAGGTCCCACCTCAGAGACTCACGGAAGCGAGATCACACTATCTATCCATTATCGATCGGGCACATTCCCAAGGCCTGATCGATGGGGATACCCGTGAGTTTCTTGAAGTGAAGTGGCCGGTGACGCCGACCTTCTACTCACTACCCAAAGTCCACAAGAAAATCTCTAAACCTCCGGGGCGTCCACTTGTTTCAGGAATAGGTAGCCATAACCAGACCGCCAGTCAGTATGTGGATGGCTACCTACGCCCGCATGTTACAAGTTTGCCATCATATCTGAAGGATACGTTAGAGTTACTCAAAATCCTTGAAGGACTTACTGTGCCTCCGGGAACGATTTTGGCGGCAATCGATATAGAGGCCCTGTATTCGAGCATACCACATACGCAAGGTGTGGCAACAATTGCGGAGTTCTTAAAAGAGAGAGATACTGACAGCTGGGAATTAGGCCAATTTATTACAACTTTATTGGAACATATTCTCACTAATAATATGTTTCTTTTCAACGGCTTCACCTACCTCCAGGTACAGGGGGTAGTGATGGGGACCTCCTGTGCCCCATCGTATGCCAACCTGTACCTGGGGGGATGGGAACGCACTCTCTTTTCCAGTGAGGAGGCCGCGATGTACCTCTGCCATATTCTTCTCTGGCGGAGGTACATCGATGATGTCCTCCTCATCTGGACGGGGTCGGCTGAACTACTCAATAACTTTATGGAACTTCTTTCTCACAACAATTTTAATCTTAAGTTTACCATCCAATTTGACACAACCACTATCCCCTTTTTGGATTTACGACTTGTTCTCAGAGAGGACGGCTCCATCTTTAGTACACTCTATAGGAAGGAGACGGCCGGGAATACTATCCTGCGCTTTTTCAGCTCCCATCCCCGCACATTGGTATATAGTATACCCTACAGTCAGTACCTCCGGCTATGACGGAATTGTGCTAGGAATGAGGATTTCGAAAGAGAAGCCAAAGCACTTTATGACAGGTTGCTCAACAGAGGCTACAGCAAAAAAGTCCTAAAGAGGGCCTACCAACGAGCCAAACAGAATTTACGTGACACTCTTATTTTTAAACATAAAGCACGTGACTCACATCCCACCACAAAACTAATTACAGCATTCACAGCCCATCAACAGAAAATTCGAAATATGATTAGTAATAATTGGCATTTCTTATCTGAGGATCCAGTCATCTCAAAATATGTAGCCAATGTGCCACAAATTACTTACAGAAAATCACCGTCCATTAGGGACGCTCTAATTCATAGTCACCTGCAATCCCTGACACCCCTATTAGGGGCGGAGGGGGGGAACGGCACCTTCAAATGCGGACATTGTGAATTCTGTCCGTGGATTAAAGAAGGCAGTGGGTGCCTCCTTCCAAGAGAAGGCTTCCACAAGCTCAAAGGCTATGCCGACTGCTCCACAACAGGTATTGTCTACCTGGCTATGTGCCGCTGTGGCGCATTTTATATAGGCAAAACGAAGCGTCCATTTGCTAAAAGAATTCAGGACCATCTATACTATTTAGACGCAGGGCTACTTTACACCCCCATTTGTAAGCACATTGGTCTGCGACATAACTTCGATCCCAGTTATGTGTCCTTCTTCGCCTTAGTGGTCATACCTGACTTGGAAAGGGGGGGTAATGTTGACAAAATAATACTGCAACGTGAGGCAAGGTGGATATTTAACCAACGCGCGACTTATCCACCTGGCCTCAACACAGCACTCTCATTCAAACCGTTTCTGTGATGGGTTAAGTTGGGATAAAATTATTGAGTTACAAACCATTAATTGAAACAACATGGAAGCTTTGTCACATGCCTCTATATCTATATGCCTCCATATATGATACATAGAGGACTTTGTTGGTAGGCCTTCATCTACCTTCAGTTCTATAGCCCCACAGGTGATATATCTTTATACCCACTAGATGGGGCTATTCTTTATATGTGATGATAAGGATACAGGGCTATTGGCCCCAGGTCTCTCTATCCCCTACTGCTCCACCTTAACTGTGATTGACTAAATTGTAACGTACTGTATGGAACCATGCATATATGTTTTTTGCTTAGTGATGTATCTTTGCATGGTTGTTTTTGTATAAATGTATGTATGTATAAAACTCAAAGTATCTAGTCCATGTTGGACCACTATGTATGCTTCCCCCATTCCTGGATCATCTCCGCTGTCTACTGGGAGCGGATGCCTTAGGTGGGGGGACTTGGACGTCCCTGCTCAGGGGGCGGAGCTGTTTTTCTTCCGCCCCTACCTGCCCTTCACGCCATTGAGCGGAGTATGGGCAATGCGCGCGCACCCTGGGGGTTGAATGCGCACGCGTCTGCCCCTTGGGTGCGCACGCATTCTGTGCAGGGACGTCCGGACCGGAAGTATTGCCGGAGGTCAATCCTGACCTGATTGCTTCCGGTGGGACCGCACTATTCAAAAGATGGAGGTGCCGGTGCTGTCTATTAGACGCATCCTGCAGCCATCCATCGTGACGGGCGGACGCACACTCACCCGACCAGGAGCTATCTCAGCTCTCTCCCTTCTACCTCCCTACTTAGGGGTAAGTCTATACTTATTTGGACGTTCTTGCCTTGGTTTGTAGTTGTATACCCTGGGGAATATGGTCATGCTATAAGGGTTAACTCAGTAATAGTGTCCATGCATCATCATTTTTTAGGCTTGATGCATGGCTTTGGTTAACTACCCTATTTAAATATTTTCATTGGGATACTAGAGATGTAGATCTGACTATTTACACACCTTATGTTTAATAGTTACTAACTGCCAAATGGGAGGATTGTTTTCTTCCATGTAATACAATGGAAGGGTGTCCCTAGCAATTTACTGCCCCCCCCAACCATGAATAGGCTGCCCCTTATCTCTATGTAGATGTCTTTAACATACTTTATATGTAATATACTCACGTGAGTGTGGGGTCAATACCCTTTAATAAATGATTGATTGTCAATGGTGATCAGCAGTACTGTTTATAGTTAATTTTTAATTATAGGAACTTACTGGTTTCCCGTTTCTTGTTTCAGTACGGGTTACCGGTCTGTATTGCCCTAATTGTGTGGTCCAGTCCTCCTACTGGTATTGTCCGTCTGGGATCTGGCACCCAGGGACAATCCGCACCAGTTGGTTTAGCGGTTGATGCCCGGTGAATGGTGGTGATTGCTCTATTCTTTTGAAATTTTATTAGTAGGTGAGAAATTCTATGTAATGAACGTCTTATTCTTTAATTTATTGCTATGATCTGATTTCATGTATGACCATTATGTAACTCGAGATTGTTTATTATCTATACAGTTTAAATGAATCAGTGATATCATGTCTAGCCCTGATGAAGCGAAAAATTATTTGCGAAACATGTTGGCTGATAGTCACGTATGAATTCTGAAATTTACTACTGGATGGTCATATGTTTCTATATGTGTTGATTTTGCTATATTTTTAATCATGTCAAAATAAAAATTGTTAATTTTTTATCAACTGGTTTGATCTTCACCTACTATTGACAGATATACTATTTTCCTTTAAAATCCCATTTGTCTGGAGGAAGGGGATTCTCCTTCTCTCCTTCTTTTTATAATGTATGTTTATTAGGGATTGGAAAATCTATCTGAAGTATCCCCTGGCATAGTCCAACCATCTTCTTTCTTGTCAAAAGTAAATAAACAATCACTTCCTGTACCATTCTTGAATAAAGAAATAAAATGCCGTCCATTACACATTTTGACCGCTAGATGGTGCTATATACTAAACTATAACACTGTACATAGGATAACATTGTACTACATTAACAGGTAAATATGCTGCCGCTACATATGCATCCGGCCCCCTGATCTACATACAGGGTGCCGGACTCATGGATTCCAATGGCGGGGGTGTGTTTTTTGAAGCACGTGATTCGAGCTAGAGGCTATAATAGGCTTCAAAAAATGGTGGGCTTGGGGCACAGTGCTCAGTGGCCACCCAGTTGTGTGACAATAGCAAATTAATTTTTGCTATTGCCACACTGACCCTCCTCCCGGTCAATCAGGAAACGGGTCTTGATCCTATTCGACACCTAGGAGGAGAAGGGAGGAGCAGCAAAACAGAAGCCACCAAAGCTGAGGAGGAAAGGACACAGGAGCCGCTGCCCGCAACCCGCCCGCTGCATGTAGAAGCCAACAACTCGGTTGCCACCTAGATGAGGTAAGTGCCAAGGAGGAGGGGGGTGCCGCAGACCAACCGACCAATGGGGGGGTTGTTTTCCGCCCCCCCCTCCAAAAAAAAACACCAGCGGCCACTGAGTAGAAGCCCAATTTATGGATGTTCTTATATGGGAGCTACAGCACAGCACTGAAACCACCAGCCCCCCTTTCAGATTCTCTTTTTGCTTTGCACACACTGCCCCAGTTTAGCTTTTGCTATGTACCCCAGATGGATGCCAAGTGTCTCCTAGTGCAGACTGAACTCATTAGTAAAGGATCAGCTAGTGCTGGTGGGGCTATATATTATACCTGCCAGATACTAGTAAACACCCACTGCACTGTGCAGTGGTTAGTTGTTAGCAACCATCAGATTGATTACACACCCCTGCCAGTGCTGACTGATAATTTACCATTGTAAATGTGAGGGGGGGAATGTTTACTAACAGCTATTGCCATTCAATTGATTCAGGCTTACCCCTTCCCCTGCTGCACGGAATGAGAGGGCTCATGCTCTTACTTCCCGAGATGAACACTGTCAATCAGCACTAAATAGTTAATCATCACCTACAGAGCTGTTATAGAAACAAACTAGCTCTACATCTACTGCACCAATTGAAGTGGAACAAATTGTTAAATGTACTTTGTTGACTGGGGGGGGGCAGGATACAGTTGATTTTTGGATGATAATCTTCTTTAAATGTGTTTAATATATTATCCCATTTTAATATTCTTATTGAGATGCCAAATTCAAATACATACATATCCTATATGTGTAAAATAGTTTTTATATTCATAAGTGGTTATGTACCTATTACAAGCCTTTGTTTTTATTAAGTTATCTTGCAGAGCATTATTTCATATTCAGGTTTGTATATAGACACAGCAATAATTAATAATATAACATGTATGCAGTATATTGAACTAATCCATGTGATAAAAGTGTTGCTAAATCAAAAACAGTATTTGTGATCCTAAAAACGGCAAAATATGCACTGCAATGTAAATACGGCATTCATTATGCTTTTTTGAAACCGCCTTTATGTGTATGGCTGCAGTATAAGATTATTACTTTGAAATAAATACAATAGACAGATAATGTAGTAGGTACTGTGCCTTAAACAGATGCTTGAAACAGATTCTAAACTTCAGATGGGAACCATTTTGCAGATGTTCCAGGAATCCCATCATAGTCAGTTCAACATCATAACAGGCTCCCCAAGCATGTTTTCCATGATCATTAATCTTTGCATAATAAAGTCTCACTGCAGCCTGAAAAACACCTGCTACCTTATATCAATGTGATGCAAAACAAAAAACACATTTAAATGTGCTCCACTTTAAACTTCCCTATGGAAATGACAATTATCCTCAAAGAAAGGACATGTCAGAATAAATGAAAAGTTGTTGCCATACTTATGATGATAATAAGACTTTGGTTTAACATTGAAATTCACTCTCTCTTTGGAAACATGATAATTGTAAGCCATAAAACTTTGACAATGCATTAATTATTAGACAACATTTCATACAAATCAGTAGGAATGAGTGAACCAGTCAAAGTTCGAGAGATCGAACCTTGAACACAGCATTGAACCCAGGGGCAATTTCTGAATGTAGGGGGGCTTTGGGCATTTGTGTCCCCCCTTTCATAATAAGTTAGACCCCCTGTGAGTCCACAATAAGGGAGAGCCATTTCACATTTCAGCCACCTACATTTTTTTAACTCTCTCCAATCAACATACAATCTGTAGCAGTAAAGTGGCATGCGCAGCAGCTGTGCCAAATGGTGAGTGTGGCAAGACTGCACAGTGGGAAGGTCTTAAAGGGACATAGTTAAATTAGTTAAATAAAACCTGATTCTAACAGACAGGCACAGCAATCACTTTAAACCAATGAAATTCTTCCCGTTGAATATGCTTTTAAGCTTACCTTAAAAGAAGAACTTGATTAAATAGTAAATGACTATCTATCAACCTTGACATCAGGAACCCCCATTCACATCAGACGCCACCTAAAAAAAAGGAAAACATGCTCCTGTCCTTTTTAGGCACAAGATATAGCCCAGTGCTTTTGCCTTTTCAATTGTCAAGAGCTGATTACCATACACAGAGAAACCATGATGATTGTAAACACCATACAGCATTTCCACACATGACCATTTTCAAGTGCTGAATGACTTGTCAGATTAACCATATATCCTTTTTTTAGGAAAAGGGGAGTAAAGGGGTGCCAACAGACACGAACAGAAATATAAAGAAGAAAGAGAAGAATTTGCAGAGAAGTAAAATGGATTTAAGAGAGGAAGAGACTGATTGATGAAGGGATTTTTAAAATTAGTGTGGTTGATCTAGAACTTAGAGAACTAAAGGTTTAAGCAGGAGCTGATCCAAGGGCCTGGAAGAGATTGCTAATGAATTTTACTGGAGGGCACTATCCTAATGTCTGGGTCTGCAGAATGATCTTCTTCCTCCCTCACTGAGGATTTACCTGTGGATGCTGCAGGGCAGACAGCTCCTGGGACATGGTAAGTAAGACCTGATTTGAGACTGTAGTTTGTGCCTGCTTCTGCAAGGATTTTCTACTAAGAAGTTTGTCCTCCCACTGATTGCTATTATTGTTTTGAAGTATCCTCCGATGGCTCTTGCTGCTATCAATCTGCCCAATGAGGAGGGAGATGGCGGCTGGAGCCACTGCCCTTGTGCACATCACTGGATCGGGCTTAGGTAAGAAAAAGGGGGATGGGGGGCTGGGAGGGAGCTGAATCACAGAAGGTTTTTCACCCTAATGCATAGAATGCATTAAAGTGGAAAACCTTAAAGTGAATGTAAACCCTCACATATACACAGCGAAGTTAACAGCCTCAGATGATACACAGAGATGAAACAAATCTCCCAACATAAGTTTTACATGAATATCTGCTGTCTTCAGCTTGCTATATTCTTTAGAATGTGCACATCGTGTTAGAAATTTTCTTGTCCTGTTCAGCACTGGGAGTGAAGTCTTGGCATACACTGGGTGACAGCTGATTGGAGGAATGGCACACACCCCCCTCCACATAAGCAGAGGAAGGAAAGAATGTGCAATGCTGTGCTATGAATAAACCAGCTCTCTGCTAATCTATTTATAGCACCCACCCGACACAAATTTCAGCCTTTGTTTTATCTTGGTTGTCGGATAACTTTCCAGATAAGTTATCATGCTGATTACAGAAGAATGAAGCAGCAGAAAGACACGGGACTTAGGGCTTTGGAGAGAGATGCGTAAACACTGCAGATATACAGTTGTGCTTAAAAGTTTGAAATTGAGAAATGTTGGCATTAATATTGAAAATATGACTGATCATGCCAAAAAACTGTCCTTTATTTAAGGATAGCAATCACATAGTTTTTTGGATCCTTTTTAAATCATAATGGTAACAGAAATCACCCAAATGGCCCTGATAAAAAGTTTAAATACCCTGGAATGTTTGGCCTTGGTACAGAAAGGTGGCATACACGGGTTAAAATGGCAATTAACGGTTCATTTCCCACATTTGTGGCTTTTTAAATCACAATTAGTGTCTGTGTATAAATAGTCAATGAGTATGTTAGCTCTCACATGGATGCACTAAGCAGGCTAGACACTGATCCATGAGGAGGTAGAAAAGAACAGTCAAAAGACCTGCGTAACAAGGTAATGAAACTTTACAAAGATAGAAAAGGATATAAAAAGATATCCAAAGCCTTGAATATGCCAGTCAGTACTATTCAATCATTTAATAAGAAGTGGAACATTTCGGGATCTCTTGATGCCAAGCCAAGGTCAGGTAGATCAAGAAAGATTTCAGCCACAACTGGCACAGAAATTGTTCGAGATCCAAAGAAAAACCCACAGGTAACCTCAGGAGAAATACAGGCTGCTCTGGAAAAAGATGGTGTGGTTGTTTTTAAGGAGCACAATATAATGATACTTGAACAAAAAAGAGCTGCATGGTCAGGTTGCCAGAATGAAGCCTTTACTGTACAAGTTCCACAAAAAAGCCTGGTTACAATATGCCCAACAACACCTTGACATGCCTCACTGGCTTTTTTGTGGCATTGGCGCTGTAAAGGCTTCATTCTGGCAGCTCAAACAGGCAGCTCTTTTTGTTCAAGTATCGTCAAATTGTGCTCCTTAAAAACAACCACACCATCTTTTTGGAGAGCAGCCTGTATTTCTCCTGCGGTTACCTGTGGGTTTTTCTTTGTATCCTGAGCAATTCTTCCGCCAGTTGTGGCTGCAATCTTTCTTGGTCTACTTGACCTTGGCTTGGTATCTAAAGAACCCCTAATTTTCCACTTCTTAATAAGTGATTAAACAGTACCGACTGGCATATTCAAGGCTTTGGATATCTTTTTATATCCCTTTCCATCTTTGTAAAGTTTCATTACCTTGTTACGCAGGTCTTTTGACTGTTCTTTTCTACCCCCTCATGGCTCAGTGTATAGCCTGCTAAGTGCATCTATGTAAGAGCTAACAAACTCATTGACTATTTATACACAGACACTAATTGTGGGAAATTAACCTTTAATTGCCATTTTAACCTGGGTGTGCCACCTTCTGTATCTGTACCAAGGCCAAACATTCCAGGGTATGTAAACTTTTTATCAGGGCCATTTAGGTGATTTTTATTATCATTATGATTTAAAAAGGATCCAAAAAGCTATGTGATAATAAATGGCTTCATGTGATTGCTATCCTTAAATAAAAGACAGTTTTTTGGCATGATCAGTCATATTTTCAATATTAATACCAAAATTTCACAATTTCTGCCAGGGTGAGCCCGACTGAATGTGCTTAGGTTAAATTTCATGAATCAGGTTTACATCCACTATAATGCTTTAGAACCACTTTAAATCAGCAAACTCTTCTCTCCTTCAAGACCATGTACAAGATAAAAAGCGCCATAGCATAACATCTTCTTTATTCAGTATAATACAAAGGTGCAGCACACTTACATAGTAATGTGTCTATCTGACATTCAGGATGACTCGCTAAACATAAACAGCACAGTCGGCTTCAGCCTCAAGCCTAGGCTGCGAGCGGACAGGCTTTGCAGGATGACGTCACTGCAACAGAAACACTTCCCTATGTGTTTTGACATGATGTCATCATCAGCCATGGTATGAACGTACGCCAGCCCGCAACTAGTTTTAGTCTCAAGTGTAGCAGACAGGAACAGAGATCTGCACACTACTGCTTCCGTTGGAGTGACATCATTCTGTCCACTTTCCTGTCCCTTAAGTTTTGTCAAAAGTACATAAGATAAATGTTGTATTGTGTCTCCAATCATTTCTATATATACAGTATCTCACAAAAGTGAAAAATACAGAATTGTTGACATTTTTGCAGATTTATTTAAAAAGAAAAACTGAAATATCACATGGTCCTAAGTATTCAGACCCTTTGCTGTGACACTCATATATTTAACCCAGGTGCTTTCCATTTCTTCTGATCATCCTTGAGATGGTTCTACACCTTCAGCCAGCTGTGTTTGATTATACTGATTGGACTTGATTAGGAAAGCCACACACCTGTCTATATAAGACCTTACAGCTCACAGTGCATGTCAGAGCAAATGAGAATCATGAGGTCAAAGGAACTACCTGAAGAGCTCAGAGACAGAATTGTGGCAAGGCACAGATCTGGCCAAGGTTACAAAAAATTTCTGCTGCACTTAAGGTTCCTAAGAGCACAGTGGCCTCCATAATCCTTAAATGGAAGAGGAAGATGTTTGAGACGACCAGAACCCTTCCTAGAGCTGGCCATCTGGACAAACTGAGCTATCGGGGAGAAGAGCCTTGGTCAGAGAGTTAAAGAAGAACCCAAAGATCACTGTGGCTGAGCTCCAGAGATGCAGTCGGGAGATGGGAGAAAGTTGTAGAAAGTCAACCATCATTGCAGCCCTCCACCAGGTGAGGCTTTATGGCAGGGTGGCCCGAATGAAGCCTCTCCTCAGTGCAAGACACGTGAAAGCCCGCATGGAGTTTGCTAAAAAAAAACCTGAAGGACTCCAAGATGGTGAGAAATAAGATTCTCTGGTCTGATGAGACCAAGATAGAACTTTTTGGCCTTAATTCTAAGCGGTATGTGTGGATAAAACCAGGCACTGCTCATCACCTGTCCAATACAGTCCCAACAGTGAAGCATGGTGGTGGCAGCATCATGCTGTGGGGGTGTGTTTCAGCTGCAGCGAGAGGACGACTGGTTACAATTGAGGGAAAGATGAATGCAGCCAAGTACAGGGATATCCTGGACGAAAACCTTCTCCAGAGTGCTCAGGACCTCAGACTGGGCCGAAGGTTTACCTTCCAACAAGACAATGACCCTAAGCACACAGCTAAAATAATGAAGGAGTGGCTTCACAACAACTCCATGACTGTTTTTGAATGGCCCAGCCAGAGCCCTGACTTAAACCCAATTGAGCATCTCTGTAGAGACCTAAAAATGGCTGTCCACCAATCTGACAGAACTAGAGAGGATCTGCAAGGGGGAATGGCAGAGGATCCCCATATCCAGGTGTGAAAAACTTGTTGCATCTTTCCCAAAAAGACTCATGCAAAAGGTCTGAAGACTTAGGACCATGTGATATTTCAGTTTTTCTTTTTTAACCACTTGACAACTGGGCACTTAAACCCTCTTCCTAAAGGGACCAATTTTCGGTGCTCTCACACTTTGAATGACAATTGCTCAGTCATGCAACACTGTACCCATATGAATTTTTTTGTCCTTTTTTTCACACAAATAGAGCTTTCTTTTGGTGTTATTTAATTACCACTGGGGTTTTTATTTTTTGCGCTATAAATCAAAAAAGACTGAAAATTCGGTAAAAAAAAAAAATCTTTGTTTCTGTTAAAATTTATTGCAGAGTATTGGCGTGTATTGGCGAGTATTGGCAGAGTTTTGGCGAGTATTGGCAGAGTATTGACAGATTTTTGACAGAGTATTGGCGAGTATTGGCAGAGTATTGCAGGGTATTGCAGAGTATTGCAGAGTATTGAACGGTATTGCAGAGTATTGACAGAATATTGCACATTATTGCAGAGTATTGCACATTATTGCAGAGTACTGCAGAGTATTGTACATTATTGCAGAGTATTGCACAAGGCAGCGCTGTGGGCACTACAGATCCAGCCCACAGTGCTGCTAAAAATGATCTTTCCCCCTCTCCTCTCACACTGTACAGATCGGTACAGAGAGGGGAGGGAGGAACCGGCATCATGTCATGACGCTGGTTTGTTTACAAGTGATCGCTCCGTCATTTGACGGAGTGATCACGTAGTAAACGGCCGCTACAAGTGGCCATTTTCCGCGATCCGTGATGCGTCGGGTCTTCCGGACCCGGCGGTCACGGATGATTGTGGGAGCGTTCCCCCAGGGGCGCGTGAGAGCAACATTCTGGGAGGACGTCCATGGACGCCCACCCAGAATAAGCTGACTGCGCTGTAGCCGTCTTTCGGCTATGGCCCGGTCGGCAAATGGTTAATAAATCTGCAAGAATGTCAACAATTCACTGTTTTTCTGTCAATATGGGGTGCTGTGTGTACATTAATGAGGAAAAAAATGAACTTAAATGATTTTAGCAAATGGCTGCAATATAACAAAGAGTGAAAAATTTAAGGGGGTCTGAATACTTTCCATCCCCACTGTATATATATATATATATATATATATATATATATATAACTTAACAATTCACTTAGTCACCTAGATTTAGTTTATGAGATCCTTTCAAACCATTAGGATATTGAATTGGAAATCAGCAACATGAGATGTGAGATCTAATGCCGCGTACACACGGTCGGACTTTTCGTCTGCAAAAGTCCGACGGACGCCGACGGACTAAAACTGGCTGACAATCCGATCGTGTGTGGGCTTCCCCGGACTTTCAGCGGACTTTTCCAGCCTCAAATCTGACGGACTTTAGATTTGAAACATGCTTCAAATCTTTACGTCGTAACTACGCCGGACCCAGAAATCCGCTCGTCTGAGTGCTAGTCCGACGGACAAAAACCCACGCTAGGGCAGCTATTGGCTACTGGCTATCAACTTCCTTATTTTAGTCCGGTGTACGTCATCATGTACGAATCCGTCGGACTTTTGTGTGATCGTGTGTAGGCAAGTCCGTTCGTAAGAAAGTCTGCCGCAAGTCCGCCGCAAGTCCGCCACAAGTCCGCCGAAAGTCTGTCGGACAGGTTGTCGGACTTTTGTAGACGAAAAGTCTGACCGTGTGCATGCCCCATAAGTGGAGGCTGTCATCTGCTGAGAAAAATATAAGCAACTGCATGTCTCAATGACAAACAAAATCTCATAGGGAGAAACTTTAGTATTTCCATTAGGGGCTATTATAACCTAATATAAAATATTGGGAGACTTTCAGGCCATAGTTTTCTATTTTATAGACACACCCTCCACACATACAGTACTGCTTCAATTTAAAAGTAAAAGCAAAAAGTACCAACAATCTGGGTGTAAAGAAACAAAAAAAAAATCATTAGCAAGATCAAAAACAATGAAACTGGTTATCTGACTGCAGATTGTGTCTGCCCTAACAGGGTATGTGGACTTGGCTAGGGGACTAGGTGTGGTAACAGCTATAATTTTTTATTACTCTCAAATTATGGACAATATTGTAAGTTATTATCAGACCCTTAGATTTGCATTTATTATTTTTTTACACTGCAGCCTGCAAAGCATTGCATCCACAATCTGTGGATACGGGGGTGCAATGCCAGGCTCCTGCAGACACTCAGTACAACTGTCTGCCCTAACCTACCATATGGTCAGTTACTGAATCAATAAATTATGAGGATGCTGATCAATGGCCTTGCTGTTCATTGAGAAGTACAAGTCGTCTGCTATGGTGGAGATAGGACTTGTACTTCATTTACTCACAGAACACTGTGAATGAATAACAAAGCTGTGTGGGCGGAGTCCCACACAGCCACACTGTTTTTAAAATGGTGAGGAGGAGGATCCCCTGCCCATTGTCACAGGGAAGGATGAGAGGTCAGCTGCTCGAAAGCAACATGTTACACTCTAAATACAGTTGTAATATGTTACAAAAGGTGAACTTATTCTTCAAAGAACTCATGTTAATTTAGTATCACATGGACTTTTCATTTAAATTTAACTTGTCAATCCTATTAAAGGTAGCCCATTAAAAGACATTCATTTTACCAAGATTGAAAAACAGATTCAAAATAACTGTGATCAAATTATTTATCATCATATTAATTAAGCCGACACATCAACATAATTTAAAGTAATAGAGTATTACTTGCAATCTCATCTCTCATCTTTTAAGTCGCTTACATTTATCCCATTTTTACACAATACATATATAACATTCTCTCACTTTCTTATAACTCTTATCAAAATTTTCCTGCTTGAGCTTGTTTTAACTCCCTACACTCTGTCTTCTTTGTTTTCTTCTGAGATCCCTTGCATCCCATGTACTATAATCCTGTACTTAACTTACTCTAATTCCTATGATCAGATGGGCCATAGTGGTTAACTGGTCTTTCTACTCTGACCAGTGTGACCACATATAAAATATTCTTTTTTTGGCCAGGGCCAGGGCCAAAAGTTCTATTATTTTTTTAAACAATTTGACTTTCATTGCTCTGTGTTTTCCTTTCTTCCTTTAACATAAAAATACTGTTTACATCTACAGTAGTGTTACATTGCCTGTCATCCTTTGTCCATCCTTATTTGTGGTAAATAAGGTGTTTATAGTGTAACGGTATTCCCATATGGTCAATCCATTCTTGTGGGGAAGGGGGGACCATGGATTTTCAATAGATTAGGAACAGTTTACATGCCTTGACTAAAGGTTTGGAGACTGCCTCCCTGGTATATGAATATTGAACCACTTCATCTATAACACCTATGATACATTCTTTTAGGATCCCATGAAATTGTAGTTTGAAAGGCTAGATTAATAATGTACCGATTGCATATTGATAGCATATGGATCAGATCCCCATGATCCCTGCAGCTTTTACTACAAATTTGATCTTATCATAGAACCACAGTGTGTAGTTAAACCACTTCAATACCAGGCACTTATGCACCTTCCCGTCCAGACCAATTTTCAGGTTTCAGCGCTCTCACATTTTGAATGACAATTTCTCAGTCATGGTACACTGTATCCAAACAAAATTTTTATCATTTTCTTCTCACAGATAGAGATTTCTTTTGGTGGTATTTAATCACCTCTGGGTTTTCTATTTTTTGCGATATAAGCAAAAAAACTGTGAAAACTTTGAAAAAAACACACTTTTTTTTAGTTTCTATTGTAAAATTTTTCAAATAAGTAATTTTTCTTTATAAATTTGTGGCAAAATTGATACTGCTACATATCTTTGGTAAAAATAATCCAAATTCATGTATATTATTTGGTCTTTGTGAAAATTATAGATTCTACAAACTATAGTGCCAATCACTGAAAATTGATCACATCTGATCACACCTGATGTAGTGAAGGCCTATCTCATTTCTTGAGACACTAAGAAGCCAGGAAAGTACAAATACCCCCCAAATGACCCCTTTTTGGAAAGTAGACAGTCCAAGGTATTTACTAAGAGGCATGGTGAGTTTTTTGAAGTTGTAATTTTTTCACACAATTCTTGGGAAAATTAAGATTTTTTTTTTACACAAACTGGTCATATTAACAGGTTATTTCTCTCACACAGCATATGCATAATTGCAACTACACCCCAAAATACATTCTGCTACTCCTCCTAAATATGGGGATACCACATGTGTCAGACTTTTACAGCCTGGCCATATACAAAGGCCCAACATTAAAGTAGCACTTTCAGGCGTTCTACAAGCATAAATTGCACGTATCCTTTCTCAACCACCCATTACACTTTTGAAGGCCCTGGAGCACCAGGGCAATGGAATTGTCCACAAAATGACCCCATTTTGGAAAGCACACACCAATGTATAATCTATGAGGCATAATGAGTCTTTTGAACGCTTCATTTTTTTCCAGAAGGTTTTGGAAAATGTGGAAAAAAATGAGAATGCATTTTTTTTACACAAAGTTGTCCATTTTTAAGATATTTCTAACACATAGCATGTACATAGCAAAAATGACACCCCAAAATAAATTCAGCTACTCCTCCTGAGTATGGCAAAACCACATGTGTGAGACTTTTACACAGCCTGGCCACATACAAAGGCCCAAAATTGAAGTAGCACTTTCAGGTGTTCTACAAGCATAAATTGCACATATCCTTTCTCAAACACCTATTACACTTTTGAAGGCCCTGGAGCACCAGGACAATATAATTGTCCACAAAATGAACCCATTTTGGAAAGCAAACACCCCAACGTAGAATATATGAGGCATAATGAGTCTTTTGAACGGTTCATTTTTTCCAGAAGTTTTTGAAAAATGTGGAGAAAAATGAAAATGCATTTTTTTACACAAAGTTGTTCATTTATAAGATATTTCTAACACATAGCATGTACATAGCAAAAATGACACCCCAAAATGCATTCTGCTACTCCTCTCAAGTATGGCGATACCACATGTTCGAGACTTTTACACAGCCTGACCACATACAGAGGCCCAACATCCAAGTAGCACCTCCAGGCATTCTAGCAGCATTAATTACACATATCATTTTCTGACTACCAATCACATTTTTGAAGGCCCTTCATATTTCTAACACATAGCAGGTACATACCAAATAACAAAAGATTACCTGTGGTTTTAGAAGTGCAGTGGTCCACAGAGGAGAGCATCGGTCCAGGCAGCAGGCAGGAATGAGGTCAGCGACAGCAAAATCAATCATCCAGGCAGCAGGCAGAGGCATCGTCGGTAAACAGGCTGAGGTTGGTGCACGTGGAAGTCAGAAACGTGGTTTAAATCGGAAAGCAAAGACATCGTCGGTAAACAGGCCAGGGTCAATTAATTAACATGGTAGCAGGCAAATGGGGAAATGGCAGTCTGTTAATAATAAGGGGAACTAATTGGATGGATGGATGATAATTTTTTTTTTTTTTTTTTTTTTATTTAAAATATTTTTATTGATTTTGCATAGAAAGAGGTTTACAAGCATGTAAAAGCAGACCTTGGAAACAAACACAGTGACAAGGTATTACCAGGTACAAATACCTAGGAAAGGCATCCTGAGGAGAGCTCCACAGGACTCCAGACCAAGAGAAAGCAAATACAGTAAATGCAGCATTTAATGACTAAAGCATATTGAAACAGAGAATTGAATACAACAATAGGGGTATATCCCTTCTGGTAATAGGGCCCAACCCGTAGCGACCCCCAGCTCTCCAGACGTCTAATGTGAACTAACTGGGGTTCCACGCACATCCCACCCCACTGGGAACTATCTGTGGGAGTGTGCGTAGCGTACCCCGCTTCACAGCCCCAGAGCCTAGGGTCTGGTGAGACGTAGGCTGTTAGAGACAATACCGGAGGGGCCCTTATGAACCTAAACCTTTCCTTGGGAGGAAATATAAACCAAAAATTATCCATTGAAGGATGATGGGCCCCCGATGGGCTAATGGTGTCCACCGGGAAGAGCCTTGGAAAAATAACAAAAAAAGAAAAAATAAGAAATAAACTAGGGAGTTTAACGCCCTGCTTGTAAACAAAGAGAAAGGGACAAGAGAGTCCAAAAGAGGGGTAAAAAGGAAAGCGAGGTAGGAGGAGAAAGGGAGCAAGAGAGGGGAAAGGTGGGTTAATGAGAGTTAAGTCCAGAGGAAAGGGGGAGGGGGGATCCTCCTCCTGTCAAACCTGGTATGAGGTTGATGTTCTGGAAGGTCGCCCACGGTTCCCAAGTGGACATAAATCTCCCAACTTTATCGTTAAGCTTAGCTACAAGATGCTCTTGAGACATAATCCATGAAATTTTATTAATACAGCTCCTTAAGGGAACCGAAGGTTTTTTCCAATTTTTAGCTAAGGTAATTTTAGCTCCTAGTAAGATAAAGTAAGATAGACCTTGCGCTTGTTTCGATAACCCTGGTATATGTTGGTTGAGAAGGGCGTAGTAAACATTGGGGTAGACCTGTACTTTGAATAAGGACCAAATCATATTGAAAATTCTATTCCAGAACGATCTAATTCGGGGACAGGACCACCAGATATGAAACATTGATCCTTCCAATTCGCATCCCCTGAAACATAAGGGGGATGTTCCCTGATACATCGACGCCAGTCTGGCTGGAACGTAATACCACCTAGAAATGACCTTAATGCTTGCTTCAATGAGTGATATGTTACAAATACCTTTAAAGGAGCGGATCCAGTATTTATGCCAATCTTCCGCGGTCCTCGTCTGAGTGGTCTCCTCCTCCCAGGACCCCGTGTAGGCTGGTTTGTCCGATTTTGTAATCAATGCAGAATATATCAGGGAGATTCCCCCCTTCTGATCCAGAATATTAGCACACCAATGTTCGTAAGGGGTGATGGATAAAGAGTTAGAATTGTTGTGCCAGATTGAATGAAGGAAATGTGAAATTTGTGTGAACCTGAATTTCTCGGATTCAGGCAACTCCAGAGTGTTCTGGCAGTAAGTTAAATTAATTGGTCCTGTTGCCGTGAGAAAATGTCCTATACGGTAGAGTCCTTTATCTGTCCACCATTTGAATGCTTTAATGTTTAGACCCGGAGGGAATACAGCGTTGTGGAATATGTGCGCGAGGGGTTTCATTGGCGAGGCCAGAGATGACTGCTTAAGCAGTCTGGTACTCAGAGAGATGGAATGAGACAAAGTTGGTGACATAATTGCCGGTCTGACTTTGGGGTCACACCACAAGAGGTAGTCTAAGGTGTGATGGGGGGTCGCTCTTCTCTCTATAGCGAGCCAATCTGGTTTTGGGCTTTGTGAAAATAACATAGAGAATTGGGCCAATTGTGCCGCTTGATAATATGCCCAGAGTTCAGGTAGCCCCAATCCGCCCTGGGATTTTAAACGTAGTAGGATACTAGAAGGGCATCTATATCCCCTACTACCCCAGACAAAAGCTATCATCTCCGACTGTAATTTCCGGAGATAACTTTTCTTGACCGGGATGGGGAGGGAGCGGAACAAGTACAGGAGTCGTGGGAGAAGAGTCATTTTGACTGCATGTACCCTTCCCAGCCAGGATAGACCACACTTTGCCCATTTATCTAGCTCAGCCCTGCATTTACTAAACATAGGAATGTAGTTCGTTTTAAAAAGGTCCCCGAAGTCCGCAGTGAGGTTGACTCCCAGATAACGAATGAATTTCGGAGCCCACGGGAAGTCAAAAGTGCTCGAGAGTTGGGGTAGAATGTTGTCCGGGACCGAAATGTTTAACGCCGTGGACTTACCCATATTGACCTTTAAGCCTGAGACTGCGCTGAATGCTTTGAGGGTTTTGTATATTTCCGGGACGGAGATTAACGGGGAGGTTACATAAATCATAAGGTCGTCAGCGTATAGGGCACATTTGTGTTCCTGCTCTCCGCTCTGAACCCCCTTAATGTCTGGATTTGACCTAATAGCTATAGCTAGGGTTTCGATCGCTATCGCAAAGAGGAGTGGGGATAGGGGACAACCTTGTCTGGTGCCCCTGCCTATTGGGAATGAGGTGGAGTATCTGCCCATCAGGCGAACCTGCGCAGACGGGTGTGAATACAGGGAGCGGATCAGATTCTGACAATTTGGACCAAAGCCCCATTTAAGTAAGGTATCAAATAGATAAGTCCATTCTATGGAATCAAAAGCCTTATGCAGGTCTATTGATAAAAGGAAGCCGTATTGGGGAGGACTTCCATCCCAGTGTGATTTTAACAGTGAGATAATGTCTATTGTACGTCTGATCTGATCCGTCCCCTGACGTCTAGGGATAAACCCCACCTGGTCCCTATGAATGTAAGAGGGGATAAAGCTTGATAACCTATTTGCCATTATTTTTGTAAGAATCTTAATGTCATTATTGATTAATGATATTGGGCGATAATTACCCACCTCACTGGGGTCTTTTTCTGGTTTGGGGATCATTGAGATATAAGCTGAGTTTAGATCTGTATTTAAAGGGGTACCCTTCCTAAGCGAATTAAAGAATTTTGCCAGGTGCGGGGCTAGAGTTGGAGCAAATTTTTTATAGTATCCCGTGGAAAAACCATCCGGGCCCGGGGCGGAGCCTAGTTTCAAAGCTTTGATCGTGTCTACTATTTCTGTCTCGGAGAAGGGACTCTCCATCAGGTCGCTATGCTCTTTCGAGATGGAGGGTAGGTCTATGGAATTTAGGAATTCCTGTTGTGATTTGGTGATATGAGGCTGGTGCGGTTGATATAAGTCCGCATAATAATGGAGAAAGGTCTCCATTACTTTAACGGGGTTTTGAGAAAGGTCCCCGGACCGAACCTTTATTTTAGGGAATGCTAGAGATCTGGTTTTGGGGCTAAGCTTTATTGCCAGTTTAGAGCCTATTTTGTCTTTTTGGGAGTATAATTTGGCGCCTGACCATCTAAGTTGTTCCTCTGCTGACGTAGTTAAAATCATATTCAACCGAGCCCGGGCCTTATCTAATTTGTCTAAAAGATCAGGGGACGGGTTTAATTTGTGGGCTTTTGATAGAGCCTGAAATTCTGCTGTGAGTTTACGTGCTTCTGCTTTATGTGCTGACCTCAACTGGGACGTGATTTGAATTATTTTCCCCCTAAGCACTGTTTTGTGTGCCGCCCATACGGTTTCGGGGGGGACCTCGTCCGTGGCATTTATGGTGAAATAATCCTTAATGGCTCCCTCTATGATGGTGCATTGAACGGGGTCACTTAAGATGGATTCCTGCAGTCTCCATCTTGGGGGGTTTGAGCGTTCTGAGGCTCTTTTAGTGATTAGGGTGACCATAGAGTGGTCCGACAGGGAGGTGTCCACGATCTTGGATTTTAAAATCAGCGGAATCGTGTGTGGGCTGGTAAATATGTGGTCTATCCTGGCATAGGAGCTATGGGGGGCTGAAAAGTGGGTGTAATCTTTAGAACGTGGGTTCAGTTCCCTCCAAATGTCTATTAAACCCTTATCATGCAGGATTTTCGCTATTTTAGAACTTTGTTTGGTCGGGCGTTTGGGTCTAGGAATACCGGAACTTGACTTGTCCAGTGCGAAGTCAAAAGCTGTGTTGGAGTCCCCTCCTATAAATACTGTGCCCTTCAGCAGTGGTTGTATCTTATCTAACAGGGCAGCCAAAAAGGTCTTCTGGCCCTTGTTAGGTGCATAATATGAGACAAAGGTGTATAACACCCCATCTATAGTCCCGGAGACCAAGATGTAACGACCCAGGGGGTCCAACACAACCTCCGAGTCCGCAAAGTTAATGTGTTTTGCAAAACATATTGCAACCCCCTTCGTTTTGTTTTTGGCGGAGGCAAGGAAAAATTGAGGGAATCGATGATGTAAAAAAGAGGGTTTGTAAGAGGAAGGGAAGTGAGTCTCTTGAAGAAGGAGGATATCTGCGTGCATGGACTTGTAGAGCTGAAAAAGCTTTCTGCGTTTTGTGGGGGAGTTGAGGCCCTGTGTGTTGTGAGAGATGATCTTAAGGGAATCCGACCCTAGGGTAGAGTTAGCCATCCAGAGGGGTTATGTGGTGTACTATGCAGACAAAGGACTTACCGGATTGACGAGTGCCCAGGGGAACCAAGTAATAGAGTAAGCGCCAGGTTATCTTGTTAGGTCCTGGGAGGAGCGACCGAGACTGGACTCTGCATCTGGAATTATGATGGTACAGGAAGAGGGAAAAGAGTAGGAAAAAGAAGAGCAGTAGGAGAAAAGAAGACACCAGCGTTAATGTAACCTTCAATATTCTAAATGAATGAACGTGCAAGATACAGTGCATATAACTTGGGGGGGCTCTAGGCTTCCCCCTTATCCCAGGGTAAGACTGGAAACTCCCCCTTACCCCTAAATCCTGAGAGGACCGGTGTTCCATTCCTGGAAGCACCAGTAAGAGAGCCAAAGGCAAAAAAACAATTGCCTTTGAGTCCAAGGGGAGGCGCAATGTTGCCACCTCTACCCCGCCACCTTGAAAAAAAAAACATAATGGAGGGGGAAGAGAACTGGAATTCCTCCTCGCTTTAACTGTTAGAGCGAACCAATGAAAGTGCTATGAGAGACAAAAAAGATAAAATAAAAAAAATAAGGGGGGATAAGCTAAGACAAAAAGTAAAAATACAGACCTCTGAGAAGGATATAGAGGCAGTAAAACAAAACCTCTCAGTGTTGCAATTTCCATGGGTCTGGAGAGTTAGGGGGGGAACCCTCCAATAGAAGCTAACAGCAACCTATTTTGCAACAAACTATACCTCCATCCCAAGAATCGTGTCCCTCCCCCCCAATCCCATGTAAAGGCAATAGCCCCAAAAGGTCGGAACCCCGAGTCCCAGAGAGCCAGGGGGGTGGACCCCTAACCCCCTGAGAGCCGGAGCCCCACCCCTCCCCCCCAACCAACCGTAAATTAATATTGAAAAATAAAAAAAAAGGAAAAGTAAAAGTCCCGGTTGGGCCGTGTTGACCGAAGCTGGTCCTGAAGACCAGAGTCCTGCTACGCTATGATGATCCTGGAGTCATCCGCTGTACCTAAGTGCTGATGTTCGCGGACAATTAAGGGAGATTTATCTTCGGGGGGAGTAGGACAAAAATGTTTCTGTGTCAGAGAGGTCCTCCAAATTAGGACCTTTGATGGGAGTAGGGATAAGGTGGGTCTGGGAGTTCAAGTCAGGCCTGTGTGGCCAAAAGAGAGAGTCCGGACCAGGGCCCTGATCCTGCTATGTGAGCGACATCAAGTTGGAAAGTTTTCTTTGGAACGTTTATACCCTTGCTTCAGCCAGGAGGGTTGTAGTGGGCTTGCTGGAGGAGGACGCTTCGTGGAAGCGGGTGTGTTTCTGCTCTGCCGATGGGGTGTCGGGTCGTGTGAGATGAGACCCAGTTGGAGGAACAGGCGTTCTCCTTCGGGGAGGGTAGAGAAGCCAAAGCTCTTGTTTTTATAAGAAAAATTGAGGCGCAGAGGGAAGGACCAACGGTAGGAAATTTCTTTCTCTATTAAGCATTGGATCAACGGTTTAAGGGAGCGCCTTTTCTGGACCGTGTACGGGGATAAATCCGCAAAAATTTGAATCTTGTGGCCTAGCAGCTTGAGGTCGGCTGAGGCCCTGGCTTTCTTCATGACCTCCTCCTTAACTGAGTAAAAGTGAGGCTTCACGATTATATCGCGAGGTAGACCGTCTGACCGTGGGGGCTGTAGTGCTCTGTGGGCTCTGTCAATCTCCAAACGGTGATCTGAGATGTCAGGGATAAGGTTTTTTAGTAGTCGTTTGACAGCAGCGTGAGTGTCCTTTTCGGTCTCTGGGAGACCCCTGATACGGAAATTGTACCTTCTTGATCTGTTCTCGAGGTCGTCGATTTTGGAGAAGGCAGAATCAAGTTGGTCCTGCAGGTCCTGTATTCTGTCTGAGTTTTGGTTGATGCGGGAAGCTGCCTGGTCAGCTTTCTGCTCAATATGGTCGATCCTCTGCCCCAATTGCTGTAAGTCCGCATGTATAGAGGAAGTAATTTGAGCAGCGTTCTGGGCCAGGCTTTTGGAGAGTAAATGAGTAAAAGCCTCCATCATAGAGGGGAAGTCTGTGGGCCCAGGGATGTTTGCAGAGGCTTCCGTTACTGTTAATAGCAACCCTGTATGTGGGTCAGTCATAGGGGTAGATGGATAGCCGGCTCCCATCCGTCCCAGCAAGGATTCGGTCGAGGAGGGAGATGTGGTCTGAGGCAGTGGGGGAAAGTCCATACCTGGGGAGGATGGGGACTGATTGTCCCGATCTGCAATGGATTCCTCCAGATCTCCTGTGCTGAGGGGAGGGCCTCGTGGGGCCGCCGCCATCTTGGCATAACTGACCGGAGCTGCTGCCGCCGTCATCTGGTCCGTCAGGTTTCTCCTGACCAGCGCCGTTTTTGGGGTATATGTGCTCGGGGGTTTCCCCCACCTGAATATCCTTAATTGGTGCCTGGGGGTTCGCTCTGGGCGCTATGGTGGCGATCGAGGGGTAGCGGTGGAGCGGAGCTCTAGCAGCCGGTGGCCATCATAGCCGCTGCCGCGCATGCGCCTGGATGATAATTTTTGAAGCAATTTCCGATGCACAGGGAGGGACATTGGGGACAAAAATAGCTGGTATCTCTTCTTACTCCTCCTCTGCTGCATACACGGCATTTCTTTTGGCGTCTTCTTGCAGATTCTGTGGGGGGAATGTGATAGGGAAAGTGTTGCTCGTGAAGTCGACTCATGCTATCAGAGCGAATGCTTACTGGGGTGGGACCTTGTTGGTAAATGAGGGCAGTGACCATATGTTCAATATACTTCAGGTAGGTGATTTGCTGGTTTTGAGTTGCTTTTTGGTAGCAGACAGACGAATTAAAGAGGGCCATGTGAAACAGGTGAAACACAACTTTCTTGTGCCAATAACATGACTTTCTGGTTGATAAATAGGGCTGTAGCATCTGATCGTTTAAATCCACTCCCCCATGTACATATTATAATCGTGGACACATTCGGGCTTTACAATGGGGCCTCCTCTTCTTTGGATCTCCACCACGGCATCATTGTGGATGGTAGAGAGGATGTGGACTTCTTTCTTGTCCCTCCACTTCATGGCCAACACCTCCTCATTCCTCATGAATGTTGATTCTCCGTTTTGCAATTTTTTTGTCAACAAATTTTGTGGGAATCCCTTCCGTTTTTTTTTTAAAGTACCGCAGGGATTTTTTTACTATAAAGGTGACGAAAAAGGGGCAGGCTGGTATAATAGTTATCGACATATAAATGGTATCCTTTGTCGAACAGGGGGTATACCAGCCCTCAGACAATTTTAACACTGGTTCCATAATATGTGGGGCAATCATGGGGCTGGAGCTGGGAGTCTTTGCCTTCGTAGATCCGGAATGTGAAGACATATCCAGTGGCTTCAACACATAATTTATTTAATTTCAGCCCATACCTGGCTCTCTTGCTTGGTATATACTGCTTGAAGTGCAGTCAGCCAGTAAAATGTATGAGGGACTCGTCCACACAAATTTTTTGGTCTGGGATAAAAACGTCTCTAAATTGCTGGGAAAAGGAATTGATTAGGGGGTGTATCTTGTACAATTTGTCATGGTTGGGATGATCTCGGGGAGGGCACTGTGAATTGTCATTGAAGTGGAGAAAACGCATAATTATGTTGTATCTTGTCCTGGAAATGACAGCAGAATATATAGGCATGTGGTGGATGGGGTTGGTGGACCAATATGCATGGACTTCGTTCTTTTTTGTAAGCCCCATATTAAACGTAAGGCCCAAAAACAATTTAAATTCGTCCAGTGTTAGGCGTCGCCACTGGAACATGCGGGCATAGGAAGAATTGGGGTTGGCAGCAATAAATTGGGATGCATACAGGTTAGTTTGATCCACCATAATCTGCAGCAAATCTTGTGGGAAAAAATAAACAAAAATAATCAAATTGAGAAAAATTTGTAGTGTCGGGCTGCACACCTGGCTGTGCAGTGAAAGAGGGGATGATAGCGGATCCTGAGTTTACAGGTAACCATAAGGGGCTTGCCAGGGCATCGGGAAGGTAGGACTCAGGCTGGGTTCTTCGGGTTGGGTGTGTGATTCCAGTACTTGTACTGGGGCTCCTCTTCCTGGGGTCTGGCGCTGCTGGTGGCGGACAGATCTCCTGATCTTGAAGCTGATCTTGGTCCTGATCTCGGTCCTGATCTCTTCTTTTGGGAGGGATGGTTATCTCCGAGGACTCGGACTCCGATCCACTATCCTCCACTGGCTCGTATTCCGAACCAGAATCCGATGATAGGAGCTCCCCGCTGATCTCATCATCCGACATGGTAAGAAGGGCATATGCCTCCTCAGGTGTGTAAACCCTTTGCGACATTATGGTAGTGCTTTTTGGTGGGCCTATGTAATGGTACTGGTAGTGTAGTGGTAGTGGTGGTCCCGATGTGGTATTAGTGGCGGGCTTGTGTGGCAGTACCGATTGCGGTACAGGTGGTGGTACGGGTGGTGGTGGTACCAATGGTGGTACAGGTAGCGGTACATGTGGTGGTGGCGGTACCGCTGGCGGTACAGGTGGCGGTGCTGGTAGCAGGCCTGTGTGGCGGCCTGTGTGGTGGTATAGATGGTGGGCCTGATGTCGGTACCGATGGCGGGCCTGATGGCGGAACTGGCGATGGTACCAATGCCGGTACTGGCGGTAGCCTGTGTGGCGGTACCAATGGCGGTACTGATGGCGGTGGGCCTGATGGCAGTAACGATTCTGGGCATGATGGCAGGCCTGGCGGTGGTACTGATGGCGGTTAAGAGGTTTAACTCAAAGGTACCCATAGGTGTGCACAGCCAATTTCATTGGCTGTGCACCCAACACACACATGCAAGCAAATGGTGGGTGTGGCCAGGAGTGTACTACATACAGAATGCAGAGTTCAGGAGTGCGCTACATACAGCGTGCAGAGTTCTGGAGTACTCTACCTACAGTGTGCAGAGTTCACAAATGCACTACATACGGTTACGTACAGAGTGTAGTGTTCAGGAGTGTGCTATGCACAGAATGCAGGGTTCAGGTGTGTGCTATATACAGTGTTCAGGAGTGCGCTACTCACAGAGTGCAGAGCTTAGGAGTGCACTATGTACAGAGTGCAGGGTTCAGGAGTGTGCTATGTACGGAGTTAAGGGTTCAGGAATGCGTTATGTACAGAGTGCATGGTTCAAGGGTACATAATGTACAGAGTGCAGGGTTCAGGAGTGTGCTATGTACAGAGTGCAGAGTTCAGGAGTGCGCTAAGTACAGAGTGCAAAGTTCAGGAGTACGCTACGTACAGAGTGCAGGGTTCAGGAGTACGTTATGTACTGAGTGCAGGGTTCAGGAGTGTGTTATGTAAAGAGTTCAGGGTTCTGGAGTATGCTATCTACAGAGTGCAGGGTTCAGCAGTGTGTTATATACAGATGCATGGGTCCAGAGTGCGCTACACACAGAGTGCAGGGTTCAGGAGTACGCTGTGTACAGAGTACAGGGTTCAGGAGTGCGTTATGTACAGAGTGTTGGGTTTGGGAGTGCTCAACCTGGAGAGTGCAGGGTTTAGGAGTGCGTTATGTATAGAGTGCAATGTTTAGGAGTGTGCTATGTACAGAATGCAGGTTTTAGGAGTACACTATGAGTTAAGGAGCATGCTATGTACAGAAGACAGGGTTCAGGACTGCATATCTCACTGGCCTCTTGAAACCAAAAATGACTCCCCCTTTTCCCCCCAAACCTCTCTCCTCCCCAGTACAGAATTCTCCTACAACCCCCATATCCCCATCCTCGACAGGATTGACATCCCAATTCTAGCACAAACCCACCTTTCCCCCCAGCCACAAGATAGGGATGCTGCAGCTGCGTGAGTGTGAGACTAGTCAACCTGCAATGGACCACCAAGCCACTAAAGGGAGAGGGATCTATCACATATGCCAGCGCGAGTGTGCCTTCACAAAGCCACCGCGCTGGAAATGACCTCATGCCGGAACTGAGCTCAGTGCAGAAGTGACGTCTGCGGCAACCGGAAATGGCATGTGGAGTGCAAATCCACTCGTACTTTATGGTTGGAATGTAGCGTGCGTGCCACACATTCCATGTGGCGGATGCACAGAGGACAATGTATTGTGAAGCACACCCCCTGTTTTTGAGAGCCCCCTTCCCCCCGCATTCGAACATGCCAGCAAGCCAATACACATCTGAATGAGAGCTCCAAAGATCATGCTATGGATCATGAATGGCATCTATGGTGGCAGCAATTTTGCACACTTGTGCTACTCCTTGTCTTTGTCATTGATGTGGGGTTGCTGCTTTCTGTCCACTGGCTGGGGACACTTCCACTGTGGCAGAGGAGGGATGTGAGATGTTGGATGCTACTATACATCTTTGATTGATCCACATGGTGGGTGGAGCCCACCTGGATGGGCATGGCAAGATCCAGTGGGCGTACACTAAGACATATGAATGGGAATATACAGTACCTCACAAAAGTGAGTACACCCCTCACATTTTTGTAAATATTTAATTATATCTTTTCATGTGACAACACTGAAGAAATGACACTTTGCTACAATGTAAAGTAGTGAGTTTACAGCTTGTATAACAGTGTACATTTGCTGTCCCCTCAAAATAACTCAACACACAGCCATTAATGTCTAACCAAGCATGTCTCCAGACCTAAACCCTATAGAGCATATAGAGCATCTGTGGGGCATCCTCAAATGTCATCATGAAGGAGTGGAAGAGGACTCCAGTGGAAACCTGTGAAGCTCTGGTGAACTCCATGCCCAAGAGGGTTAAAACAGTGCTGGAAAATATTGGTGGCCCCACAAATTATCGACACTTTGGAACCAATTTGGACATTTTCACTTAGGGGTGTACTCACTTTTGTTATCAGTGGTTTAGACATTAATGGCTGTGTGTTGAACTATCTTGAGGGGACAGCAAATTTACACTGTTGTACAAGCTGTACACTCACTACTTTACATTGTAACAAAGTGTCACTTCTTCATTGTTTTCACATGAAAAGATATAATAAAATATTTACAAAAATGTGAGGGGTGTACTCACTTTTGTGAGATACTATATATATAGAGGCAACTAGAGGAGGCCAGTCGTTCACAGCGTTGGCTCTGAGAAAGAGGTTCCTCCCTCGAAACGCGTAAGTAGTTTGCAATGCCATCTGCTCCCCCCTAACATCTGGTCCAGGTTGCAGTTCTCTAGAGACATGGTTCAATTTTCTGGTGTATTGACAAGCCTTTTATCACGTCTGTTTGTGAGTATGATCACTGCTGTTACACTTTTTGATAAATTTTATTTTTGGTAATGCACAAGGTCGGTGCGCCCACCTTTCTTCTTTATATTTATCAGTCCTTTAGGTCTAGTATGGATTTTGAGGGGAACCTCCACACCAAATTTTTGTTTAAATAGAGTGGGGTCCCCCCAAATCCTATACCAGACCCTTAATCGAGCACTAACGACCCCCCAGACCATACCAGACCGCATGCCTTCAACATGGGGGGGTTCTTTGGGGCAGCTCCCGAAAAAGAAAGAAAAAGCTCCACCCACGATGAAGACTAACCACTGACTGCTGCCTCTGCCCTTTGACAGTTCTTCTATAGGTAAGGGGAGGGGCCACCTGGCAACATCACCTGGTACCACGGCCCCTTGTTACATCACTGACCCAGCATGCAGTGATCAGTGATGTCACATGGGGCGGAATTGTCAAAAACTGTGTGTGTGTATTATTTCTTTTTGATACTTTTTTGGTGAATGGGTAGAGCTACCATGTATCCCATACTCATTTACATAGGAGGGAGGCGGGATCTGGGGGCTCCCTTGTTAAAGGAGGTTTACAGATTCTGCTAAGCCCCTTGCCTGCAGACCCCCACAACCACAGCTCAAGGTTGTCAGGAAGAGGCTCTTGTCTCCATCAACATGGGGACAAGGTGCTTTGGGGGGCAGAGTTTAGGGCATGTGGCCTGGCATGGTTCAGGAGCGGGGGCGCTTTTCTGCCCTGCCAGGCTGCATGCTCGGATAAGGTTCTGGTATGGATTTTGGGGGAGACCCCACGCCAGTTAAAAAAAATTTTTGGGGTGGTGTTCCCCTAAAATCTATACAAGACCCAAAGGGTCTGGTGTGGATTGGGGGGGACCCCCACGCTGCTTTTTAAAACATTTTTGTATTGTATTGCAGCAATTAAAAGTGATTGTAAAGTTTCGTTTTTTTTTTTTTAATAAAAATAACAAACATGTTATACTTACCTCCTCTGTGCAGTGTATCTGCACAGAGCAGCCTGGATCCTCCTCTTCTGGGGTCCCTCTTCTGTGCTCTTGGCCCTCCCTCCTGTCGAGTGCCCCCACAGCAAGCAGCTTGCTATAGGGGCACTCGAGCTGAGTCACAGCTCCCTGTGTCCATTCAGACACAGAGCTGCGACCTGGCCCCGCCCCATCTCTCTTCTGATTGGCTGACTGACTTTGATTGACAGAAGTGGGAGCCAATGAGGCTGCTGCTGTGTCTCAGCCAAACAGGAGGGAAAGACTCGGATTGCCGAGACACCCGTGGACACCTCTTGATAGAGATGGGGCTCAGGTAAGGATTAGGGGATGCCGGGGCACATTAATGCATTAAGATAAAAAAACCTTCTGACTTTACAACTTCTTTAAGTGTCTTTTTTTTTTTATATAAATGTCAGTTTTGCTGCAGCAGGTCCTATACACAGTACAGATGCCCCACTTTACAGGCAGACTAAGGGAACCCCCCAGGCACTATATTTGAAAGGAAATTTTCTTTTTTTTTGTTTCACTTTAACCGTTTGCCGTCCAGCGCATGACGTTATACGTCGGCACAATGGCACAGCTGCGCAAATGGGCATACCTGTACGTCCCCTTTAAATCATGGGCTAGTGGCCCGCAGGTCCCGCAGACTTGATGTCCTCTGGTGGCCCGCAATCGTGACACAGAGAGGCAGAACAAGGAGATGTAAACAAGGCATTTCCCTGTTCTGCCTAACAACATGACAGGGATCTACTGCTCCCTGTCATCGGGAGCAGTGATCTCTGTCATGTTCTAGTGAGCCATCCCACCTACAGTTAGAACACATTTACCCCTTGATCGCCCCCTAGTGTTTAACCCCTTCCCTGCCAGTGAAATTTACACAGTAATCAGTGTGTTTTTATAGCACTGATCACTGTTTAAATGTCACTGGTTCCAAAATAGTGTAGTGTCAAAAATGTCACAGTCATGATAAAGGTCACAGATCACCGCCATTACTAAAAAAAAAGACAATTTTATTAAAAAAATGCCATAAATCTATCCCTTATTTTGTAGAAGCTATAACTTCTGCGCAAACCAATCAATATACGCTTATTGTGATTTTTTTTAACCAAAAATGTGTAGAAGAATATATATCAGCCTAAACTGAGGAAGAAATTTGTTTTTTTATATATATTTTTGGGATATTTATTATAGGAAAAGGGTAAAAAAATAATGCTTTTTTTTTTTTTAATTGTCGCTCTATTTTTGTTTATAGCGCAAAAAATAAAAACCACAGAGCTGATCAAATACCATCAAAAGAAAGCTCTATTTGTGGGAAAAAAAGACATCAATTTTGTTTGAGTGCAATGTTGTATGACCGCGCAATTGTCAGTTAAAGCGACGCAGTGCCGTATCGCAAAAAATGCTCTGGTCAGAAAGGGGGGAAATCCTTCTGGGGCTGATGTGGTTAATAAGTGAGTAAAATAAAGCTGTTTTCATTTAATAAATCCATCAAGACGGTACTACACTATCTGGGAATCCTTTTCTTTTACACACTGTTTGGGGACGTCTGGGGTGGACCCCCAGATCAAAAGATTTGCCTAGAAGAGCCACAGCATCTACCATGGGAAGTCATCTGGCTTAGGAAAGGAGGATCCTTAGAGGAAGCTGGAATTTATGGTCTGAGAGAAACATCAGCTGGGCTAACCTTAGGAGAGCTTATCCAAGCTATTGGATTTTCACCAAGATTATCTATGCATGCTGTTACCTTACAGCAGTAAGGTGAGAGGCCAATCAGCACAGAGGTGTCACTGCACTGAAAGAAGAGACACTAGTCACACTTTGGTTGTTTGTTCTGCAGGTTTCATCACTCATCAATTTTTCTCTATTATTTATACTGGACTGATTTCAGGATTTATCATGTACATCATCTATTGAATCACTGTTTATCACCACCACTTATTGTTTTTTGTCATTTAGATTTACCTATGGTAGGAGGGGGCTGCTATACTTCCCTGTGTGTTTATTTAAGTTTACCTGCAAGATTTCACATCACAAGTGGTTAAGCATCATTAAAATCACTGCTCCTTTAAAAGCAATCTTTTTTAAAAGTTTTATTTGCATTGGTACATGTCCCCCAGGGCAGTACCCGGACCCCCATACCCTTTTTTCAGCTAATAACTTGCATATAAGCCTTCTATTTTTCCATTTTTAATTTTTTTTCAGGCCCCAAAGATTTGAATAGGGTTCTGAGTCCAGGTCCGAACTTTTGCGATGTTTGAGAGTTCTGGTCTGAACTGAACCAGGGGGTGTTCGGTCTAACTTTATTGTTGTAAAGTCTGTGGTGGTACCATGAAAGTCTGCACTGCCTCCATTATTTTTCCTGTCCACATAGGAAGCTTGTGGTGCCAGTAAACAGTGGGAAATCATCTGGGGAGAGGATCAATAACAGGATCAAGGGAGGGAGCCTCGTGAAGCATGTCTGCTCACATGCCTGGTTTACCCACGCCCCCAAGGGGGGATTTCAAGGGCCTGGTATTAATATGAAAGGGAATGCCTACAAATGATCTTGTTGAAAAGTTTAAAGTTTTTCAAATAAAGTTTATTTATGGTTAAAAGAATAGGTCACTGAGAAAAATTGAGATTTGGCATCTGATTAGATAAAGGCAATGTTTGCATTCATCCTTAAAGTTAATACAATTAAGGTATAGATAGAGTGATAGAATGAGAAAGAAAAGTAGCAAAAAAAATATAAATCCAGTTTGTGTGGACCAAATGCCCTGAAGACCCAGATATTTTCTTGTAAAAGTAGCAGTGACATCATCACTTTGCTGTTGCCTATGCAGAGAGTAGAGCTGTGGGAGGAGCTGATCAGGTCTGCCCAATACAGGCTGTCTGAAGAAAACTACATGAGGGGGCGGAGACAAAATATTTTCATTTTCTGTTAAGGAAAAAAGGCAAATGATAATTGCACCTAGAATAACAATTGATAGATGAGGTTATGGTAATGGTTATGAAAATATGGCAAAATTGTTATTTTCAGATTTTGTTAAAGACAGAAACAAGCAAAAACTACGAAGAAATATAATAAAATAATAAAATAATAGATGCACCCAGTGTAATAGTAACAAAAGAATAATCCATTTATGCAAGGAAATGGGAAATGCTAGCTAATATACACTGTGCAAATAAAATGTTGCTGCTATCCATACAGAACATAAAACTCATCTTAACAACAGTATGAAGCTACAAAAAATGAATATTTGTGATCCTTTCCAATGAAACAGAACTTAGCATTCCGTATAAAGCACAGAAAGAGCAGCACAGGTATGTCTATATATAAAAACAGCAGAATAGTAAAATATATTATCCAAGGTAATCAGTAATAGTTTTGAGAACCAAAAATAAAGTATAGTCTGGACATTAATTTGTCTGTATTGAAAGTATACATTTTTTATTAAATCCTTCAATATTTTTAAATACTTTGGAGAATCAAGAATACATTTGATTTGACCATTTCTGTATTTAAAGTATATACACCTTTCTTTGTTCCACACTTTTGTAACATCTGTAAATGCCCGTTCATACCACAAAAACCAAATCCCTTCTGGATGTGCTTCTGCATGTGCATTTTTAACGTATTTTTGATGTGTTCCAGTGTGTTTTTGTTGCATTTTTTTTATGCATTTGCAGATGCATTTCAGATGCTTTTTTCCCTCTTTTTTTCTTTATTTTTTCACTGTTCTAGGGTTTAATGCATTTTTATGCTTTTTACCATGTTTTAATACAGTTCTGTGAAGGAAAAAAGCAGCATGTTTTACTTTTTTTTCTGGAACTGAAACGCACTGGAATGCACTTCACTGGTGTGAACTATGGCATTGGAACCCTTATAACCTACTTTCTATGTGTTTTTGATGCAGAAAAAAAGCACCGCACTGCATGTGGTGTTAACAGGCCCTAATAGAACTCTGGATAAAAGGAGGAGACTGGCATGACATTTTGCTAAAAAGCAAGCAGCAGTCCCCACCACAACCGGGGCAGAACTGTGATGTGCTCAGTGACCAAAAATTTGCTTTTTTTTTTTTTAAATGCTGCAGATTGTCAGAAAATCATCAGATCATCCTCACTGCATGCACAGCTTCTTTTTGTGTGAAAACTGGTCCTAAAAAGATATAAAATATAAAATCTTAAAATCTTAATTTCTGAAAACAAAAGAAATTGATTACACGTATGATATAAGAAGAGGAGCAAATAATCTATCTGGAAAAGTCATGTATAGACATATCACTTTTAGCAATCCAGCTGTCAGATTGGAGATCTGTCAACAAACATTTTAACATTGATTTCAAGGCATAATGAATAATGGTAATTCTCATGAGTGTAAAATGAGCATTTCTCATTTTCTGCTCAGCTGAAAATGTACCTGTTTTGTTTTCCCTGCATCATAATGTACCAAAAGATGAAAGATGTTAATCTTGCACGGGCCATTAAATAATATAATTTCTCTTTTTGTACATTAGTTACAACAGTGTATTTCAAATGGTAAGCTACCATTTGTATTTCTGCATATTTGATGTTTATTTTTGTATGTATAGCACTAAAATGAATAGGTCATTTATAATGTTTTTTCCTGATTTTTATAGCATTTTTAATGCTTTTAGAAAATTATAATTTACAAACCAACCTTTAATACATGGTGTAGCCATGACACTGGTTTCGCAGAGCTTTCTATGCTTTCTGAAGAGACAGCACAGCTTGTAGCTTTTCCCTTTGACACCATTTTCCTCTAAAAGAAACCCATAGGTTGCTGTGCAGAGGATGAGGAGAGGGGAAGAGATGGCAGGTAGCATAGGGGTTGATTTACTAAAGGCAAATAGACTGTGCACTTTGCAAAGTGAAGTTGCTCCAGATGCTCTGCTGACTTCCATCATCCAATCATGTGCAAGCAAAAATTCAGTGTTTTTAATTTTCCTTGCAAGTGATTGGGTATTTTTGGCAAAGTGAAGCTTTCAAGTGCTTGTAAACCCTTTACAATGCCGCGAACAAAATTTGAGATCTGGATCTCAAATTTTCCGACAACAAAATCCATTCTCGTAAATTCCGATCGTGTGTACACAATTCCGACACACAAAGTTCCACGCATGCTCTGAATCAAGTACGAAACAGAAGCGCTCGTTCTGGTAAAACTATCATTCATAATGGAGATAGCACATTCGTCACGCTGCAAATTTTTAAATCTTTTAATGCATATATTGTATTTTTTAACCTCAAGGAGGTTGGCGTTGGTGTCCCTTGTTAATTTGACATTGTATTTTTGAAATGTACCTGCCTACTCACAAACAAACTGTTCTTTTTGGAGTAAAACACATAGGCAAAAAATAAAAATAAATAGCCATTTATTATGGGTTATAACAAAATAAAGAGAAAGGCAACGCTGGAGAAACTGGTGAAATTTGCAAAGCCTTTGTACCCCAGGGCAGACAGCCTTTGTACCCCAGGGCAGACAGCAATTATTTTACAGTCAAAATTGGTGGCCTGAGGAGTCCTTATAATAGTGAGCACAATCCGGTCCAGGACTACAAGAGTCAGGAACAGCAGCAGATGACATATCTGTCCCCAGGCTGTGGTCTTACAACAGCCTGCGTCTTTTGTTAGACCAGACTGAACCCAGCCCATCACTTTCTTGTCTTCCTTCTACGTTTCCTTCCATGCTTGCTTCCAGGCTGTGGCTCTGGTGTTGTAGTTGTGGCAGGAGGTGTAGGAAGTGGAGGAGGACCATGGTTGAACTCACAAACGTGGCTTTGGCTTGTAAGTTCGCCCCTCAACCCCTTATTTAGGGCTTGTGACATAACTTCCTCACATAAGAGGCGTTGGCCCTCCTCCATTTTCTGCATTTTGCAGGCTGCCATGTAGGCATAGTCATCTTGATTATTGTGGGGTTCTGAGGACCGCAGTAGCCTTCCGAAATAGGTCAAGTGCTGCCTCCTCCAGGTTACTCCTCTTCCTGGGACTTCTTTTTGGAAGGCGGAGGGGAGGTACCTGGGATTTGGGCAGGCTACTGGGCCACCTCCTGGCTGACACTTATCCCCACCACCTCCTGGCTGCCACTTTCCATTGCCTCCTCCTGGCTGAGACTTTCCTGTGTATGAAAAAGGGACATAGTTTTAGTTTTTGGTTCATCAATCACACACAATTTTCAGCTCATGACTGTTGTAAATTGAATGTTAATAAATAGAAAAGACTATCATTCTGACCCCAGCATTTTTCATTTTTGTCCCAATCATTTGTGGCCACTACTGTCTATTGATATGTAAAACACTTTGTAAAATCAGAAATTACTGATCAATAATAACATCTAGTTAACATCATTAATTATTTGACTAGAAATATGTTGAACAATGCTATACCTAGATCAAGCTGGGCTTCTCCACTTCTTCCTGGCTAGAAGGCCCAGGTTGGACATCGGAAGTGTCAGCTGAGGTGGACGGAAGCCTTAAAGGAAGACTGGAGAGTACTGGCCTGGGTTCAGTCTGGCTTGCCAGAAAATGCAGTCTGTCATAGTACCACAGCCTGGGTACATGAATGTCATCTGCTGCAGCTCCTGATCTCTGGGAATCCTGGACCTTCTTGCGCTCCCTATCATAAGTGCTCCTCATGCCACCAATTAGGGCCTTCAAATAGGTGATGTCTTTCGTGGGGATCACCGGTTTCACAAATTCCAGCAATTGATCCAGCGCTTCCTTCCTCTTTGTTTTATTGTTATAAAAGGGGTGGTTTACCTGCCACAGACAGGCAGCTCCCTGTACATATCAATGAATATGGGGACAAAGTCCTCATCATTGAATAGATCAATTTTCTCTGCAAGACACAACACAAGACAAACCCTAATGTCAGGCTAAACTCTCCTAATCTTGTCCCAAAATAGACCTCAATCTATAAGCAGTATAGGCCACTGATGCACCAAGTTAAAATTGTACCTTTGTTCTAATGATTGGCGCTTCCGATACTCCTTCCTCCTCTCACAGATCATAAGTAGGGATGAGCCGAACACCCCCCCGGTTCGGTTCTCACCAGAACCTGCGAACGGACCGAAAGTTCGCACGAACGTTAGAACCCCATTGACGTCTATGGGACTCGAACGTTCGAAATCAAAAGTGCTCATTTTAAAGGCTAATTTGCATGGTATTGTCCTAAAAAGGGTTTGGGGACCCGGGTCCTACCCCAGGGGACATGTATCAATGCAAAAAAAACTTTTAAAAACGGCCATTTTTTCGGGAGCAGTGATTTTAATAATGCTTAAAGTGAAAAAAAAAGTGAAATATTCCTTTAAATATCGTACCTGAGGGGTGTCTATAGTATGCCTGTAAAGTGACGCGTGTTTCCCGTGTTTAGAACAGTCCCTGCACCAAATGTCATTTTTAAAGGAAAAATCTCATTTAAAACTGCTTGCGGGTTTAATGTAATGTCGGGTCCTGGCAATATGGATGAAAATCAGTGAGACAAACGGCATGGGTACCCCCCAGTCCATTACCAGGCCCTTTGGGTCTTGTATGGATATTAAGGGGAACCCCGCAAATTAAAATAAGGAAAGGTGTGGGGCCACCAGGCCCTATATACTCTGAACAGCAGTATATAAGCGGTGCAAACAAGACAGGGACTGTAGGTTTGTTGTTAAGTAGAATCTCTTTGTAATTTTGAACGGGTACATTTTTAACGTGTTTAGCTCCAGCCAAAAAATCTTTTTTAAGCTTTTTGGAAAACATAGGGAAGGGTTATCACCCCTGAGACATTTGTTTTGCTGTCTTTCCTCCTCTTCAGAAGATTTCACCTCACTTTTTGTCTCATCTCACTTCCTGTTGTCTCCTTCCGTTTGCAAGTAGGAGTCGTTTGTAAGTTAGGTGTTTGAAAGTAGGGTCCTGCCCTATGTACTCTGCAGAAATTTGGGCCTTAGGTGTTGCTGTGGCCACAACACTGTAAGCCCTCACAGGGCCCTGCTGTGAAATATTAGATCAGGAATTGTAATTACATGCCCCTGTTGAACAGGAGCTGAAAAATTAGGCCTTAGGCACTGGTGCTGGTGCCACAACACTGCAACCCCTCACAGACACTCTAGTTGGAACGCAGGAACGAGCCCTGCTGCAAAGTATTGCATCAAAAATTGTAATTACACGCCCCTGTTAAACAGGGGCAGAAAAAATGGGCCTTAGGCACTGGTGCTGGTGCCACAACACTGCAACCCCTCACAGACACCCTAGTTGGAATGCAGGAACGAGCCCTGCTGCAAAGTATTGCATCAAAAGTTGTAATTACATGCCCCTGTTAAACAGGGGCAGAAAAAATGGGCCTTAGGCACTGATGCTGGTGCCACAACACTGCAACCCCTCACAGACACTCTAGTTGGAACGCAGGAACGAGCCCTGCTGCAAAGTATTGCATCAAAAATTGTAATTACACGCCCCTGTTAAACAGGAGCAGAAAAACTGGGCATTAGGCACTGGTGCTGGTGCCACAACACTGCAACCCCTCACAGACACTCTAGTTGGAATGCAGGAACGAGCTCTGCTGCAAAGTATTACATCAAAAATTGTAATTACACGCCCCTGTTAAACAGGGGCTGAAAAATTGTGGTGGTGGCGCCCAGAACCAAAAATGTTCTTACAAGCTATCAGCGTGATGATTGAGGAGGAAGAGGATAATTACTCAGGGATAGTCACTCAGCAACAGCATAGGCAGTCTTTGAAGGGATCTGAGATTTCAAAAAAATTATTCGGTTACATCAACATCAGGTGCTTGGTAGCTGGTGGTGATCCAAGACTGATTCATTTTTATGAAGGTCAGTCGATCGACCGAGTCAGTGAACAGACGCACCCTGTGATCGGTTACCACGCCTCCAGCAGCACTGAATGTGCGTTCCGAAAGAACGCTGGATGCAGGACAGGCCAGTAGCTCAATTGCATACTGTGCAAGCTCTGGCCAGTGATCCATCCTCAAGACCCAGTAACCCAGAGGATTTTCAGTGGGAAAGGTGTCCAAGTCTAGGTATTCCTGCACCATGTAAAACAGATGCTGGCGATGGTTGCTGGAACCGATCATACCTTGGGGCTGCGGACCAAAAAATTGTCTGAACGCATCGGTCAGACGGCCACCTTCTCCACCGCTCCTTCTTTGACTGACCGAAGCCTCAGCAACACGTTGTCCAGAAACAGGAGTTTGTAACCTCCCAGTCTCTGGGAACGCGTTGCACAGACCTTTCTGCAAGGCCTCCCGAAGATGTTTCATCCTCTGCTCCCTCTGCGATGGCAAGATAAGGTCAGCAACCTTACCCTTGTAACGTGGATCAAGGAGGGTTGCCAGCCAGTATTGGTCCTTCTCCTTGATACCACGAATACGAGGATCCTTACGCAGGCTTTGCAGGATCAGGGAGGCCATGCAGCGTAGGTTTGCTGAGGCATTCGGTCCGGAGTCCTCTGTGTCACTAAGGACGACATGGTCTGCAGCCACCTCCTCCCAGCCATGTACAAGTCCATGTGTTTCTTGGGACTGATCCCTTAAAGACTGCTGCTGATGCTGAGTGCCAGGCTCCACCTCCATACTGACACAATCTTCCTCCTCCTCCTCCTCCTCCTCCTCGTCCTCTTCCTGTGTGATCGGCAGGCACGCAGGAACACTGTCTGGATAAAGGGGGCCTTGAGAGCTAAGGAAGTCCTCCTCTTCCTGCCTCTGTTCTGCCTCAAGTGCCCTGTCCATTATTCCACGCAGCGTGTGCTCCAACAGGTGGACAAAGGGGACAGTGTCACTGATGCATGCACTGTCACTGCTCACCATCCTCGTGGCCTCCTCAAATGGTGACAGGACAGTGCATGCATCCCTGATCATCGCCCACTGGCGTGGAGAAAAAAAACCAAGCTCCCCTGACCCTGTCCTGGTGCCATAGTCGCACAGGTACTCATCGATGGCCCTCTGCCGCGTGTGCAGCCGCTGCAGCATGGCCAACGTTGAGTTCCACCTGGTGGGCATGTCACAGATTAGGCGGTTCTTGGGCAGGTTAAACTCCTTTTGGAGGTCCGTCAGCCGAGCACTGGCATTATATGACCGGCGGAAATGCACACAGACTTTCCTGGCCTGCCTCAGGACATCCTGTAAGCCCGGGTACCTGCCCAAGAACCGCTGCACCACCAAGTTAAGGACGTGAGCCAAACAGGGCACATGGGTCATTTGTCCCTGTCGGAGGGCAGAGAGGAGGTTGGTGCCATTGTCGCAAACCACCATTCCTGCCTTAAGTTGGCATGGCGTCAACCACCTCTGAACCTGCCCCTGCAGAGCTGACAGAACCTCTGCCCCAGTGTGGCTCCTGTCCCCCAAGCACACCAGCTCAAGCACCGCATGGCATCTTTTGGCCTGCGTACTTGCGTAGCCCCTTGAACGACTACGGAGCACCGCTGGTTCCGAGGAAGAGGCCATGGAGGAAGAAGAAGAGGAGGGGGTGGAGGAGAGAGGTGTGTCACAATCATTAGCATTTTGGTGGCAGAACAACCTCCAACACTACTGCACCTTGTCCTGCATCCTTCCCAGCTGCCAGCAGAGTCACCCAATGCGCCGTGAAACTTAGGTAACGTCCCTGTCCATGCCTGCTGGACCATGAGTCAGCGGTAATATGCACCTTACCGCTGACTGCCCTGTCCAGCGAGGCATGGACATTGCCTTCCACATGCTGGTAGAGAGCCGGAATCGCCTTCCGTGAGAAAAAGTGGCGTTTGGGTACCTGCCACTGAGGAACCGCACATTCCACAAACTCACGGAAGGGGGCAGAGTCTACCAACTGAAAAGGCAGCAGTTGAAGTGCTAGCAATTTTGCCAAGCTAGCATTCAACCGCTGGGCATGTGGATGGCTGGGAGCAAACTTCTTTCGGCGGTGCAGCAGCTGGGGCAGGGAAATTTGCCTGGTACAATCTGACGTCGGTGTACCAAAAGCAGATTGCCCACAAGTACTTGGCTGTGACACACCTAATTCTACACCTTCATTCCTCTCAGTGCAGGTCTCAGAGAGGACTGAAGGTTTAGTGGGGTTGGAAATCTCAGCTGATGAGGAGCAAGGAGAGGTCCTCTTTGTTCTTTGGTGTGGGTCTTTTAGATACGCTTGCCAACGAACTGCATGGCAGGTCAACATATGTCTGGTCAAGCATGTGGTACCCAAGCGGGAGATGTTTTGGCCACGTGAGATACGCTTGAGACATATGTTGCAAATAGCAGCGGTGCGATCTGATGCACTCGTCTCAAAAAAGGCCCACACCAAAGAACTTTTTTAATAACGCGCAGAGACTGCAGCGCCCTGCACATGTGGAGCTTTGGGGTGTGATGCAGTCAATGTGCTGCCCTTAGGCTGGCCCCTGGAGGGCATCCTACCTCGTTGGTGATGTGCTGCCTCCTCCTCCTCCTCCTCTCTCCTATCAGGCACCCACGTTGAGTCAGTGACCTCATCATCCCCTCCCTCCTCATCACTGGAGCAAACCTGACAGTATGCTGCAGCAGGGGGAGCATGACTGCCTGATTGCTGTCCTTCTTGGGCACCCCCTCTGTCCATGCTCATGTTACTGCCTTCATCGAGCTCAGTATCATCATCAGAGCCTTCCAAACGCTGGGCATCCTCCTGGAGCATATACCCAACACTGTGGTCAAACAGTTCGAGGGACTCCTCAGGAGGACATGGTGGGGCTAGGGAAGAAGTCACTGATGACATTGAGCCAAGGGAAGAGGCCGCTGCTTTGCCAGACAAAGTACCCTGGGCATGGGTGAGAGAGGATGAGGAGGATGAGGACGGCTTGGTCATCCACTCAACCAAGTCTGCCGCATGTTGCGGCTCAACATGGCCAGCTGCCGAAAAAAAGGCCAAGCGTGTCCCATGGCCACGTGCTGATGAGGATGCACCGTCTCCACGACCAGCACTAGACACATAGCCTGCTTGCCCTCTCTTATTGGCTTGTGACTGTCTGCCTCTCCTTCTTGGCCTTCCAGACATACTAATGGCCTGTAGCTGCACTAAGCTGGGATATATATATATATGTACTGATATTGCAGCTAGCAAAATCAACTGCCTGCCTATAGAATGAGAACACCACCAACCTTCTACAGGTAGCTTTAGCTGAACACTGTGAGCAGGACGCACCCCACTAACTTGTAGGTTTAGTTGAACACTGTGAGCAGGACGCACTGCACTAACTGTAAATAGTCTAGCTGCCTGACTGTGGTACTAATAGGATCAAAAGAATACCAGCAATTTTCTTCAGGTAGCTGTACTTACTGTAACAAGACAAGCCTGCCTGTCAGTAAGAAGATAACAGAAACGGATCTAGCTGAACACTGTGAGCAGGACGCACCCCACTAACTTGTAGGTTTAGCTGAACACTGTGAGCAGGACGCACCCCACTAACTTGTAGGTTTAGCAGAACACTGTGAGCAGGACGCACTGCACTAACTGTAAATAGTCTAGCTGCCTGACTGTGGTACTAATAGGATCAAAAGAACACCAGCAATTTTCTTCAGGTAGCTGTATTTACTGTAACAAGACAAGCCTGCCTGTCAGTAAGAAGATAACAGAAACGGATCTAGCTGAACACTGTGAGCAGGACGCACCCCACTAACTTGTAGGTTTTGCAGAATACTGTGAGCAGGACGCACTGCACTAAATGTAAATAGTCTAGCTGCCTGACTGTGGTACTAATAGGATCAAAAGAACACCAGCAATTTTTTTCAGGTAGCTGTATTTACTGTAATAAGACAAGCCTGCCTGTCAGTAAGAAGATAACAGAAACGGATCTAGCTGAACACTGTGAGCAGGACGCACCCCACTAGCTTGTAGGTTTAGCTGAACACTGTGAGGTTGACGCACCCCACTAAATTGTAGGTTTAGCTGAACACTGTGAGCAGGACGCACCCCACTAACTTGTAGGTTTAGCAGAACACTGTGAGCGGGACGCACTGCACTAACTGTAAATAGTCTAGCTGCCTGACTGTGGTACTAATAGGATCAAAAGAACACCAGCAATTTTCTTCAGGTAGCTGTATTTACTGTAACAAGACAAGCCTGCCTGTCAGTAAGAAGATAACAGAAACGGATCTAGCTGAACACTGTGAGCAGGACGCACCCCACTAACTTGTAGGTTTTGCAGAACACTGTGAGCAGGACGCACTGCACTAAATGTAAATAGTCTAGCTGCCTGACTGTGGTACTAATAGGATCAAAAGAACACCAGTAATTTTCTGCAGGTAGCTTTATATACTGTAACAAGACAAGCCTGCCTGTCAGTAGGAAGATAACAGGAACGGATCTAGCTGAACACTGTGAGCAGGACGCACTGCACTAAATGTAAATAGTCTAGCTGCCTGACTGTGGTACTAATAGGATCAAAAGAACACCAGTAATTTTCTTCAGGTAGCTTTATATACTGTAACAAGACAAGCCTGCCTGTCAGTAGGAAGATAACAGGAACGGATCTAGCTGAACACTGTGAGCAGGACGCACTGCACTAAATGTAAATAGTCTAGAAGATAACAGGAACGGATCTAGCTAAACTGAATACAGTGTATATATATATATATATATATATATATATATATATATATATATATATATGCAACACCTGGGATGCATATATACACAATACACTTTAAGTGCAGCTAACTGACTGACTGTCCTGCCTAATCTAGCTAACTCAAATGAAATGACACTGTCTCTCTCTCTCTCTCTCTCTAAGCACACCGGAACACACTGCACAGGGCCGCCGTGCAGGCGGCCTTATATAGTGTGGGGCGTGTACTAAATCCCCTGAGCCATAATTGGCCAAAGCCTCCTTGGCTTTGGCCAATTACGGCTCTCTGTTAAGGCGGCGCTGTGATTGGCCAAGCATGCGGGTCATAGTGCATGCTTGGCCAATCATCAGCAAGCAATGCACTGCGATGCTGCAGTGAATTATGGGCCGTGACGCGCCACACGAATTTGGCGCGAACGGCCCATATCGTTTGCAATTCGGCGAACGACCGAACAGCCGATGTTCGAGTCGAACATGGGTTCGACTCGAACACGAAGCTCATCCCTAATCATAAGTACGACGCGAGCGTGTTATGCTTTATATACACTGCGCATGTGTAAAACTCCGCCCACCCCTGAAGTTCTTTCTAGTCTATTCCCCACCCCTTCTCTTTCAGCCCAGTGGGAGAGCACATGGCGGAGAGACAACAGGTGCATGCAGAGGAGAGCAGCAACAACGAAAGCCTGAAGCCACGAACGTCCCGATCCTGGAGGAGATTTAAGGCCTAAAATATGTCCTTTGTCGAAATGGTGGACATCTTGAAGAGGGCCGGCTATGATGGGAAGCATGGACCTTACCCAAACCCAAATATGAGAAAGGCCAAGATCATAGCTAAAGTTGTGAAAAGTCTGCAGAAGAAATTTTGCTGATCCAAGGATCAACTGAGGAAATGATGGTCACACCTGAAATTGAGGGAGCAGGATCAGTACAGAAAGATCAGGAAACTGCTTCTAAAAAGTAAGTATGTGTCCTGTGTTTCTATTATTATTATTACGTTCCTGCTGCTCCATGTGTTTTCCTTTACTGTTGTACAGTTTAAAATGGCAACTTTCAGGTTCGTGGGCACAGTAATCGTTTGTAGTAAACATCGTTTGTTCGCCTACTAATACGATGTTTTTGGCAGATACAGGTTAACTACATTTGTTCAGGCCTACTGTATTTGTATTCAAAGAAGTTTAATACATTGCTGTCTAGATGGGTTTGTAACTAGAATGAAAATGTAAACTTGATTCAGTGTAAGGAGAGGACACTCAGCAGCTGTTTATACATCTGAATGCAGGAGCACTAGTGTGGGACACCAGAACAAACTTTTTAGCGTGTCCCACACAGGTGCTCCAGTGGATACTTGGGGTGTCTCCATGTGTGAAAATTGTAAAAAAAAGGTAAGTATTCCAGCTTTAGAAAGGGAAAAAAATATCTTCATCTTGGAACTCTGCCCAAAAAGACAATTGTACGACTCTTCCAAGCAATATTTCAGATTTCTATTTCTGCCCTCAAATATCTGTGTGCTAAGTATACCTTTTTTATTCACATGGGGAGAAAAGACTCAGAACATCAGAGTACACCAGGGACCCCCCACCTCCTAAAGAATGTGAAATACCAACACCACAACCAGAGGATGTGGAGAAAGGAGAGGTTTATGAAGTGGGCGAAATAGTGACCACAACAGGTGAGTGTCTGAGACCACAGCTTCAGGTAATAGATGTATGCCTGCATATTTATAATACATGGTGTGTTTTTTTATTTTAGGTGATGTGGATGTTGTGGAAGAAGAAACTCGTCCTCATTGGGGAGATCACGGTGTGCAATCAGGATTTACAGAAGATCAAGGAAGACATCAATGATGTTGAAAAAAGACGCAAAAACATTGTTGATGTTTTAGGCAGAATCTAAAACACACATAAATTCTTCCATTTGTTGATATTTGTAACTTTTTTTAATCTTTTTTGAAGTATATTGAAAGCCAAATTTTGAAGATGCACACAGTGTGTCAAAATGTTCTATCTGCCATCAGGGGATATCAATGTATGCGTTTTGTGGGTGCAACCCCTTCCCCGCAACTGAAGTAGCTGAGAGGAATGGTTTGCACCCCCGAAACACGTCCATTGATCCCCCATGATGGGAGCTAGCACATGTTGACATTAGCATGGGATCAGGAGGGAAATCCCCATTTTGACTCTAAATGTGTGTGCATCTTCCAAATTTGGCTTTCATAGGGGGACATCACCCCATCTGATGAAGGCAATATCAACTTAGTTTGGACATACTAATGTCTGAGATTGCTTTCAAATTATCAAAGTTGAACTTTGTAAGTTCCTGAGTTGTGTATTGTTTTATGGTTTTAAATATGCCTGTGTAGCCTCCCTGACGGTAATCCCGAGTGTGGCTCGGGGTTAAAATTCAGTCCCATTAGCGGTAACCCCGAGCCACACTCGGGATTACATTGCAGGATCCTGGTGCGGCATTACTTACCTTGTCCCCAGGATCCTGCGATGTCCCCCCCGTGCTGTCTGCGGGCTCTGTCTCCTCCGAAGCCTCTCCGTGCCAGGCTCCGTTCCCTGCAAGCATCGTGACGCACGGGGTGGAGCCTGGCGGCAAATTAAAAAAATTGTAAAAATCATAACACATACAGTACTGTAATCTTACAGATTACAGTACTGTATGAAATTATTTCACATCCCTTTTGTCCCCAGTGCTTTGCTCAGTGCCCTGCATGCAGTTTTAGATTTGATATACTGTTCTTTCTGCCTGGAAACTGGAAATTGTCCATAGCAACCAAAAAGTGTCCCTTTACGTCAAAAGTGGCTTTAGACCAGCTAGAAAACAGCGATAGTAAATTAGAACACTTGCAGAATTGAGCGATAGTGAATCGTGGGGAAATTTATTTTATTATTATTATATTATTTTTTTTTAAATTATTTATATTTATTTATTATATTATAATTTATGTTTTTGTGTTTCAAACTTTATCATACCCGGGATATCTACTAGACTCTTGTTTGGACAGATTTAAGTGTGTTATTGTTAAGAATTACAGGCCTACAATATAGAACGCCAAATTGTCATGCAAAATAATTGTACCGCTTTCAGCACCTAAAATCCGAAATAATCATACCGCCAGGGAGGTTAACACAAAAAAGGCTATTTGTACTGTCAAAACCAAAAATGTTATTTCAAAAATATGTTGGTTTGTTCAAAAACCCTTGAATGTGCACAGAGTAAAAAGTTTTCTACTCAACAATGTGTGGCTTCTTATTTAAATGCTCAATATCAGTTTTTGGACTAAGTTGGTGTTTACAGTGACAATGGGGGTTATTTACTAAAGGCAAATCCACTTTGCACTACAAGTGCACTTTCAGTGCAGTTTCAAGTGCACTTTTGCAGTGCACTTGGAGTGCAAAGTGGATTTTCCTTTAGTAAATAACTCCCACAGTGCTTTATTATTTGAAACAATCAGGTCATTTTCGTGACTCCTAAAAATGAATTCATGGTGCTGAAAATGATGAATATTTTTATCAGTAATGCATTACATACATTAACAACAAAAACAAGGTGTGTGTGTGTAGCAGACCAATAACATTTTGGTTCGCTGGAGAAGAGATTGTCACCTTATGTATCAAATAAATTACATTTGCACTATTGAAGAAAATGGCCAAAAAGAAAAGCCCACTGGATAACCTAAGAGACAGCTAAAAGAAACACAAGCAGTAAATCAAGAGAAATCTTATTTCAGTTTAACTAAAAAATGTATTTTTAAAATGTTTCTTAAACATTTTCTGGCATATCAATGGCCCCCTTACCCACAAAGTACTCAACATACTTCTGTTTTACTTTGCGGGCGCTTTGGGGGGGCAAGCCAGGATGGCCAGCTTCAAGTGCCGTCAGGGTTTATTCTTGAAGTCCGGCCTCAGGCCCAACTGAGGCCACCTAGTTCATTGACTTTTTCCTTAAATAGTTGTGGAGAATGCAGCATGCAAGGATTATATGGTTACGTTTATATTCCGCCTTGTTGATTGCCGTAAGGAATAGGCGGAACCGGCTGGCCATTATCCCGAAAATGTTCTCCACCACTCTTCTGGCTCTGGCCAGCCAGTAGTTAAAAACCCTCTGGTCCGGAGTGAGGGTCCTCATGGCTTCAAAATGGTCGGCTGTTCAGAACAAACTAACAGAAAGCACTGAAAAACAGAAAGGTCTGAGAAGAGCGAGCTGAAAATCAGAAACGAGCGAACAAGAACGCACTGAAAATTAAACACGTACTATAAAAATACGCACTGAAAAACAAATGCGAACCGACTACATGCACTGAAAACCAGATACGAACCCACAAGCACAAACTGAAGAGCAGTAAGAATCTGAAAAGCACGAGGCTGAAAAGCATGAATTGTTTCTCACCAAACTTCTACCAACTCAAGATTAGCAGAAGGAGCCCAAAGGGTGGCGCACTGGCTATTGAACTTCCCTTTTAGAGTGCCGTCGTACAGGTTATACCTAACCGCGTTCTTGACCTTTCGGAATTTCCGACAATATTTCTGTGACTGTGTGTATGCAAGACAAGTTTGAGCCAACATCCGTCAGAAAAAAAACATGGATTTTGTTGTCGGAATGTGCGATCGTGTGTACGCGACATTATAGCAGTATAAACACCTCCATCCACTCCCTGTTGTAACAATTCTGTGTGACATTGATAGGTATTCAGGAAGTGTTAAAAATGCAACTCAAATGCTTATTTTTAATGCCTGTGTGAAAGAGCCCTAAATGTTACTATGTTTTAAATGCATCTTGCTGAAATGTCTGGCGGAAGTACACATACCGTATAGAAAAAAAATATCAGGTAGTATGTGAATAGGAAATCTTTTGATGGACATACACTTGCTTTTATTATCTTGTTTTGAATTTTTGTGCTAAATTCCAATATATTAATTATTATAGATGAGTAATTTAGTGCCCGTGTTTAATTAATTCAGGAAGGCTATTACAATGATTTAGGTGCTATTTAAATGATGTAATTGTTTTTCATTATTTTAATACCTTTTAGCATCAGATAAAGGCTTGCTTCCATTTCAGTTGTTGGGGAATCAATTGTGTGCTGGAGACCCACATTTAGCAATGCAGTCTCTCTCTAATCAAACAGATTTTTATACCCATGTCCCTGATGTGCTGCCATTATTTGATCAAGATTCTCTTTTTAATTGCTAAGTTTATTGATTGCGTTTCACAACACTGGTATTAGAGCATCTCAGGAGGACATAAGGTTGTAAAAAATACGAGTTGAGCATACTGTTAGTTTAAAATGTTGCCTGCTTTTGATGTTGAAAATCAAAGAAAAGGTATCCCCAAGAATGATGTGCAGCAAGACAAGACAAATCAAAACATGAAGTTATTAGGATGTCTTTTTTATTCTCCTTTTATGTGACTGATAACATTGTTGATGTGGAAACACTTATCTGGATTTTTGCTATACCTGAAAAGGATCCTTTATCTAATAGCTATAAAATGACAGATGTGTCACTGAGGCGGTAAGGCATCTGCCTGTCCCAAAACAACTTGTGCACTGTTGTGACCTATCTAATTTTCCTAACCAATTTGCCTGTAGATTGACAACCTGCACATGTATTAATAGTTTGGTTTCCTTTTATTCAAGGAAAAAATGAATAGTTAATATGTGTTGAAAGGAAATTTTCCCATGTGCTGAAAGTTTTCTGTATGCAAAAATTAATCACTTCCTATGATTAGAGGGACTCTCTGCACATCTTTGTAAACTAATTGTGGCAAGCGATGCACAAATTGTTTTCAGAACTGTTGTGTTTTTTTCCATTCAAACTGAAGCGCTCAAGGGGAGCCGCCATTCTAACAATCCAATGTTAGTATAGCGATCTGCCTGATGAGCTATTGTGTTCTGACAAGGGGATGCCCCCCTGCATAGGCTGAGAGCGCTATACGGGTGCCAATCGGTAGTTTTTTTTCAGTCATGCCCCTTTCGGCTGGCTTATGTCAGACCGGCTGCCATACACATGGGGCAAATGTTGGTCAGTTTCTATTGAACCAACTGATGCCGCCTGATATTTGGCCCATTTTTTCAGCCCTTTAGTGTTTGCAGGTACTTTTATATATGATACTTAAAGAGTAGGATCATTGACTGACACTCCATGTTAACCACTTCAGCCCCGGAAAGATTTGCCCCCTTCCTGACCAGAGCACTTTTTGCGATTCTGCACTGCGTCGCTTTAACTGACAATTGCGCGGTCATGCAACGTTTTACCCAAACAAAATTGACGTCCTTTTTTTACCGCAAATATTGGTATTTGATCACCTCTGTGGTTTTTATTTTTTGCGCTATAAACAAAAAAAGAGTGACAACAATAATAGCTCAAAAATGGAGAATTACAAAAAGCCAGACGATAACCAAATGGATAGGTGAAATGAACGAAACTCAATATATGGAAAGACAGATAAGGGAAGAAGGATATAAAGAAAATCAAATGCCAGAAATATGGCAAAGATGGGATGAATTTCGGTTCTCCAGAAGAATGACAGAGTATTTATAAATGTATGGGCATGATTAACCCGAAAGGGGGGTTTAGGAGGGGAGAAAGGAGGAGTTAGAAAAGTGTTTTTTTTTGGGGGGGGGGGGTTTATTAATGTGAGAGTGTTTTGGATGATAGTAAGATTGTGTAGGTGTTAATTATAGATCTCCTGAGGAAGAATAGGGGAAAGAAGATAGGAACAAGGAAGATTTTAAACATTAAGTATGGACCCTAACTAACATAAAGGAGAAGAAATAATTGTATATTGTAAAGAATTTTGTATAATTGTGAAATTTTGTATAAATTAATAAAAGGCAATTGAAAACAAAAAAAAAAAAAATATATATATATATATATATATATATATATATATATATATATATATATATATATATATATATATATATATATATATATAAACAATTTTTTTCCTCAGTTTGGGCCAATATGTATTCTTCTACATATTTTTGGTAAAAAAATCTCAATAAGCGTATATTGATTGGTTTGCGTAAAATGTATAGCGTCTACAAAATAGGGGATAGTTTTATGGCATTTTTATTATTAATTTTCTTTTTTATTAGTAATGACGGTAATCTGCAATTTTTATCGGCACTGTGACATTATGGCGGACACATCAGACATTTTTTACACTATTTTGGGACCATTGTCATTTATACAGTGATCAATACTATAAAAATGCATTGATTACTGTGTAAATTACACAGGCAGTGAAAGGGTTAACCACTAGGGGGCAATGAAGGGGTTAAGTGTGTCCTAGGGAGTGATTCTAACTGTAAGGGGGATGGGCTTCAACACACATGACAGCGATCACTGCTCTCGATGACAGAGAGCAGTGATCTCTGTCATGACACTAGACAGACTGGGGAAATGCTTTGTTTACAAAAGCATCTCCCCATTCTAATGCCCCGTACACACGGTCGGATTTTCCGATGGAAAATGTCCGATCGGAGCGTGTTGTCGGCAATTCCGACCGTGTGTGGGCTCCATCAAACATTTTCCATCGGATTTTCCGACACACAAAGTTGGAGGGCAGGAGATAAAATTTTCCGACAACAAAATCCGATCGCGTCAATTCCGACCGCGTGTGGCCTGTTCCGACGCACAAAGTGCCACGTATGCTCAGAAGAAATTCCGACACGGAACAGCTCGTTCTGGTAAACTTATGCCGCGTACACACGGTCGGACTTTTCAGCTACAAAATTCCGACAGCCTGTCCGACAGACTTTCGATGGACTTTTGGCGGACTTTCGACGGACTTTCTAATGAACAGACTTGCCTACACACGATCACACAAAAGTCCGTCGAATTCTTACGTGATGACGTACACCGGACTAAAATAAGGAAGTTCATAGCCAGTATCCAATAGCTGCCCTAGCGTGGGTTTTTGTCCGTCGGACTAGCATACAGACGAGCGGATTTTTCGACCGGACTCGAGTCCGTCGGAAAGATTTGAAGCATGTTTCAAATCTAAAGTACGTCGGATTTGAGGCTAAAAAAGTCAGTTGAAAGTCCGGAGAAGCCCACACACGATCGGATTACCAGCCAGCTTTAGTCCGTCAGCGTCCGTTGGACTTTTGTAGACGAAAAGTCCGACCGTGTGTACGCGGCTTTAGAGTTCGCAATGGATACAGCACTTTCGTCACGCTGCAATGTTAAAAATAGTTTAACACAGCGCACTCTCTTCTTCTTTATAATGTGACAAGAATAAAGTAGTTTTGCTGCTCATATTCACACACACTTCTCACAAACTTTTTTTTTGTGTTTTTATTGGGATTCCCTGAATATATTGTTATTTGTCACATCTGACAGAATGTTGTTGTTTTTTTGGATTTTTTTTTTTTTGGATCTTCAGCCATTTTTGGTTTTGATTTTATGTTTGTATTTTTTCCAAGGCTGATCTTTGTTTAATGTTGTTTTTATTTTGACTCCAGAATATTTTTGTGTGTGTTTTGTGTGTCAAGTTACCACAACACCATTGATATCTTTTATTATTTAATCTCAAGGAGATTGTTTGTTGTTGGTGTACCTTGTTAATTTCACATTGTATATTTGAAATGTACCTGAATCCTTACAAACCAACTGTCCTTTTAGAAGTTAAACACACATAGGCAAGTATAATTCAAACAAAAAATCCTTTATTACGGGCTCAGAACCAAACAAAGAGGGAGGCAACACTGGATCAACAGGAGAAATTAGCGAAGCCTGGGACCCCCAGGGCAGGCATCAATTCTTGCACATCAAAATTAGTGGCCTGAGGAGTCCAAATGTAAGGGAGGGCAGTCTGGTCCAGAATTCGCATAGATCCGGAAAGCAGCAGATGACATCTGTGTCCCCAGGCTGTGGTACCACAAGAGGCTACATCTTTTGGCCGACCAGACTGGATCCAGGGTCCTCACTTTCTGGTCTTCCTTCCACGCTTCCTTCCTGGCTGTGGCTCTTCTGTTGGAGATGTGGCAGGAGGAGGAGTAGGACCTGGAGGAGGAGGAGGACTGGGAGGACCTGGAGGAGAGGGAGGAGGAGGAGGAGGACCCGCAGGAGGAGGGGGAGGACCATCTGTGAGTTTGCAAAGGTGTGTCTGAGATGTAATTTAGCCCCTCATACCTTTGTTAAGAGCCTCCAATATGAGCGACTCACACATGACTTGTTATCCTTCCTCCATCCTCTGCATTTTATAGGCAATGGTGGCAGCAATGTCCTCCTCCACGGTCTGTGGTGCTTCCAGGACCTCTGTAGCCCTCCAAAAGAGTCCTCTGGTAGCCTCCTCTAGGGCACTCCTCCTCCTGCCACTTTCTCTTTCCAGGGGGAGTGGAGGGACCGGCAGATCAGGCAGCCGGCTCGGCCCGGCCACCTCCTGGCTGAGACTTCCCTGTGTATGAAAAAGGGACATGGTTTTAGTTTTTGCTTCATCAATCACAATCCTAAATTAGTACTCCAAACTAACATCTAGTTAACATCATTGATTGGACAAGCAGAAATATTTATAGAAATGCTATACCTGGCTCAATCTGGGCTCCTACACATGTTTTCTGGAAGGCCCAGGTTGGGCGTCAGAAGCCTCAGCCGGGGGGAAGGAAGCGTGGAAGGAAGACTGGAGAGTGATGGCCTGGGTTCAGTCTGGCCTGCCAGAAAATGCAGCCTGTCGTAGTACCACATCCTGGGGACATAGATGTCATCTGCTTCTCCTGGATCTCTGTGAATCCAGGACTTTCTGGCGCTCCCTTACATATGTACTCCTCAGGCCACCAATTAAGATCTTCAAATAGGTGATGTCTGCCGTGGGGATCACCTGCTTCACAATTTCCAACAATTGCTCCAGTGCTGCCTTCCTCTTTGCTTGGTTCTTGTAATGTGGGTAGTTAATCTCCCACAGACATGGCAGCTCCCTTAACATATCAATGAATAGTGACATGAAGTCATTATCTTTAACTAAGATATCCATGTTCACTGCAAGACACAACACAAGACAAAGCCTAATGTCAGACAAAACTCTCCTAATCTTGTTACAATATAGGCCTCAATCTAGAAGCAGTACAGGCACAAGTTTGTCTCTTACCTTCGTTCTTACGATCGGCGCGTCCAATGCTCCTTCCTCCGCTCACAGATCGTACTTAATACGCACGTGTGTTACGCTTTATATACACTGCGCATGTGTGTAACTCCGCCCGCCCCTAATGTTCTTTCTAGTCTATTCCCCGCCCCTTTTCGTTCGGTGCAGTGGGGGAAGAGCACATGGCAGAGTCACAGCAGGTGCGTGCTAATTATAAAATATTGTAGCATGTATAACTCATGAATTAACAACCAGGAGCACTTGATCGGATTGTTAACCGGGGAGAGTGTAACAGCTAACAATGCTGCTATCACCCTGCATGGACCGTCGCCTCACCTAAGACACACTGCAATCAATGCGGTAGTAATATGGGATTGAACCCCCCGCGGACTTGAGGATAGCGGTGAACCACACAGTGCAGCTCCAGGCGAAGACGGCAATGTACGGTAAAGTACTAATTCATAGGCCAGCATATACATCTATATTGTCTGTTAGTAGCTGCTAGCTCACCCAGAACGTGTCGGTACTGCAATAAGGACGAAGCTACTTGAATTTCTGATTTACTTATTAACAGTCTGAGAACAATCCTTAGCATACACATGCAGCGGTGACATTGTCTTAATTATTGGACAGTTTACTATCAACAATGAACACCTGGGAACTAGGGATTTGTGTGATTGATGAACATGATTCATGTTTGTGAATAAATGCCACGTGATGAATAATTTGAGTATCCTCTTCAAGGCTTCAATCACGGGACTGATTATCCCTCGGATATGAAATATCGTTTTTCTGGAATCACTCCTGATCACCAGTAGTAACTTTGCCCCCTCCTCTATAAATATAAGCAGCACATTAGGTGCATTAATTATACATCTAGTTTACAGCTTATGCGCTTCTCCTCCTTTCTTTCTCTCACTCCACCTCTATGTTGCTTTGTACCACAGCTGACCCAAAATAAATTAATTGAATAATCTGTATCACCAACCGATAGGCAAATTGGCAGGGTCCCAGTGGCACAAAGCAACAACGCCCGGACTGGGCTAGCTCTACTTTCTTTTAACATGTTAGTCTTGTCTGTCTTGTGTATGTCCATGGCCAATAATTGTTGTTAATTCATGAGTTATACATGCTACAATATTTTGTGAATTTTTATATTGGGTATTTCAAATAAAGAATAATTTTAAAGAAACAATCCTATGACAATCCTGTTGCCTAAAGTAACCCCTGCTTCAGCCCACCTATAGGGCTTCCCCCCTTCCCCCTTCCCCTTGTGTTCTTTAGTACCCAATTATGGGACTGGCAGCAGAGCCTGATACGATGAGGAAGGCTTCTTTTACACCTCTGACTCAGGGCCCCTGATAGTGTGGACAGAAGACTTGCAGGCACTTGTGCCACTCTGCACTCCTGCACCTTCTGTCCACACTATCAGGGGCCCTGAGTCAGAGGTGTAAAAGAAGCCTTCCTCATCGTATCAGGCTCTGCTGCCAGTCCCCCCTCTGATGTTGGAGCAGTTGGAGTGTCCGGACCATATTGGAGTCGGTGGTACATGCTGTCAAGACCCGGATATCAACATTCTGTCCCTGCAGAGGGCTATATCTGCAAGCTCATACGACCTTGCCAGAGAGGAGGTCCAACGATTGGGGTAAGCGCACATCTTTTACTCCTCTTTCTGCAATCAATGCATATCTGATAAGAGTCTCGTCAGCTCATTATAGCTCACTATTTTCCATGATCCAATGAGGAGATATAACAAGTGGACTTTTTCCTTTCTACTTACTTATTTTTTGAATCCTGTCTTGGACTGACCATGAGTTACCTTGATATGTGACTACTTACTTTCAGTTTATGTTAATATTTTGTTGGATTTATGATTCCATGCACTTGTTGTTGTTATTATTTTTGCTGGGATTCACACACACATTGTGTCTCCTAGGCATTCTTTATTTATTTAATTAATTATTGCTAGCGCACAAAAGTTTTATTTATATGATTATCACTTCATGGATATTTGAAGTTTTTTTTGCAGCTGCACTCTATTTATTTGTCATTTATTTGTTATCACGTACTGCTCATTAGCGCAGGTTTCTTCCATTATTTTTCATATGCATTTTCCAACATTTTGTAAGGCCTACTTGGATGCCAAATATTTGGTTGTGTAGATGACTTTGTTACTAGAATGAAATGCAAACTAGATTCTGTGTAAGGAGAGGACACTGAGCAGCTGTTTTCACATCTGGACACTGGAGCACTAGTGTGGGACACCAGAACACCATTTTTATTAGGGGGGGCACACAGGTGCTCCAGTGTATACTATAGGGGGGTCTCCATCTGTGAAGCTTATACTAAACAGGTAAAGTATTGCAGCTTGACAAAGGCCAATAAAAAAACGACATTTTGGAACTCTGCTAAAATAGACAATTGTACCCCACTTCCAAGCAATGTTTCCTATTTATAGTTCTGTCATCAAATATCTGTGTGCTAATTATAGCATTTTTGTTTTACATATGGGAGAAAAGACTCGGAGGACACCCCTCATCCAAGGAGACCAGAGACCCCCCACCTATGGAAGAAGGTGAAATACCCCAAACACAAGCGGAGCAGGAGGAGGAAGAAGATGTGGTGGAACTAGTCACCACAACAGGTGAGTGTCTGCGACCACAGGCTCAGGTAAGAGATGGATGTCGGCAGATTTTTGATACCTGTTTTTGTTTGGTTTCTCTCTTTTTAGGTGATCGTGATGTTAGGGATCGAGATCCTTTCACATCTGAAAGTGCCCAGATCCTGATCGGGGAGATCATGGGGTGTAATTTAGAATTGGAAAACATCCAGAAAAAAATAAATGATGTGATAAAAAAAAATAATAACATCATTGATGTTTTGGGGCGAATTTAAAACCCCACAAAATTCCTTTTTTTTGTGTGTGGTACAATGTTTATAATCTTTTAGCAATGTTTGGAAAAGCCTAATTTGGAGGATGCACACAGTTTGCCAACATGTGCTATCTGCCATCACGGGAGATCAATGGATGCGTTTTAGGGGTGCCACACCTTCCTCAATAATAAAGTAGCGGTGAGGAAGAGGTTGCTCCCACAAAACACGCCCCTTGATCCCCCGTGATGGCAGCTAGCACATGTTGACATTTTTAAATTGTTGTGCATCTTCCAAATTTGGCTTTTCAAGGGGTGATTTGACACCATGTGAACGCAATATCAAACACAGTTCCTAAATACTCATGTCTGATATTGCCTTCAAGTTTTACCATATGTGAACTTTGTAAGTTCAAATTTGTTCTCTTTCTTGTTGGTTTTACACAGGCCTGTTTTATCGTAAATGGACATTTCTATTTTTGATAATGCCACCCCAAAAATGGGTAGACAACAAACATGTTGGTTTGTTTAAAAAACATTTTGTAAATGCACATGTGATTGTGCAGGTATTAAAGAAATTGTTAATCAAGAATGTGTGGATTATTGTCTCAACGCTACAACACTTTTGGGGTGATGTCATTGCTGTTTTGAGAGAAAATGGGGGTTATTTCCTAAGGGCAAATCCTCTTTGCACTACAAGAGCATTTTCATTGCAGTTTCAAGAGCACTTATAGTATAAAAAGTGTATACGCCTTTAGTAAATAACAGCCAACAGCGCTTTGTATAAGGTTACCCAATCACGTCATTTTCACGACTCCACACATTGCTGTCAGGGTCAGCTAAAACAAACACAAGCAGTAAATGTCCACAAAGATTTTTTTTGGTTTTATTGGATAAAGGCTTCACAAATTTGAAGGCATATTGATGGCCCCCCTACCCGCAAAGAACTCCAGGTATCCCAACCGGACATCACGGGCACTCAGGGAGGGCAAGCCAGGACGGCCGCTTTCAAGCGCCGTCAGTGTTTCAGGTATCACTCCGGCCTCAGGCCCAACTGAGCCAGCATAGTTGGCTGAATGTTTCCTTAAAAAGTTATGGAGAATACAGCACGCCAGTATAATATGGTTTAGTTTATACTCCGCCATATGGATAAGTGTCAGAAATAGGCGGAACCGGCTGGCCAGGATTCCAAATGTGTTCTCCACCACTCTTCGGGCTCTGGCCAGCCGGTAATTAAAAACCCTCTGTTCCGGGGTGAGGGTCCTCATCGGGAATGGCCGCATCAGGTGGTCCCCCAGCGCAAACGCTTCATCAGCAACGAACACGAATGGGAATCCTTCCACATTGTCCTCTGGAGCTGGCAAGTCCAAGCTGCCATTCTGGAGACGCCTGTAGAACTCCATCTGGGCAAAGACTCCACCATCAGACATCCGGCCATTCTTCCCCACGTCCACATACAAGAAGTCGTAATTAGCCGACACCACCGCCAACATCACTATACTATTGAACCCCTTATAGTTGAAATAGTACGACCCTGAGTTGGGTGGTGGGACGATGTGGATGTGTTTCCCATCAATTGCCCCTCCGCAGTTAGGAAAGTCCCACCGCTGGGCAAAGTGGGAGGCCACAGTCTGCCATTCCTGTGGCGTGAACAATATATACAAAATAATTCTGCGCTACCCAAAGAAAAGAAACAAAAAGCAGCTAACACGACCAACAAAGTATAAATGGGAAAAAACAACGAAAAAGTGTAGCGCTAAACAATATCATAAACGACAATGGATCAGTCAATATGCAGTGAAGGGGATCAACTATGGATGAACCTTATAAATGGGTAGTCCTGATGTGGACATTATGACTAAACAATGAAAGTGATTAGTCCTTATGTAAACATATTTTGGATAAAAAAATTTTTCGGCATCCCAAAATGCAGACCAGCTCACTCCCACCGAGAGATGAAAAGGCTTACCAGATAGGGTGGACCCAAAGGGGCATATGCCAAATTGGGTCAGATAAGGCTTGGGTGGTGAGTGGCTGTGTGTGGCTGTGATCCCACGGATTGCTGTATTCCTTCAAGTGGCACCCGGGTCCTGAAGGGTGTGGGCAGTCTCACGGATATGGATGGTCCTGTAGGTCCTGGAAGGGGTGGAGTATTCCGTGGATGGATCCCTCAAAGCAACATTCCATGGATCAGGTGATGGTGTTGTTTAAGTAGGAAAGAAAGGAAGGGCCACATAGTGTAAATCCGAAAACAAAGATATTTATTTAAAATAATAGATATACACTCACATGTAAATCCAAAGTTTAAAACAGCGCTGTGAGAAAGTGGCGACAGTGGGGTCCTACCCGACGCGTTTCGTCCTCATAGACGTCGTCTGGGGGGTTCCCCCCACTGTAGCCACCCTAGTATATATAAGAAGTGCATCAATAATCATGGGAATCAGCTCCACATTGAAAAAAACTTCACTTCCGGTATCGGCCAAAATGGCCGTCCGGCGTGCGTTCCAGGCATGCGTGCCACGCCTCCCTTCCATGTTATATGGTGAACCAGAAGTAAAGGAATGATCTGAAGCCAAAGGGTGAAAGGATACAATTACATAAATTATGTCTTGTCAGACAAAGTCTGACAAGAGGCCATATAATGTGCAGAGTATAAATGACTGGGTGCAGCGATGTGAGCACAGATCGAGAGAATAAACCCCCGATACTGCGCGTGCGCAATATGTGCACGCAGGGAAAGGAAACGAAATGTCTCCAGTGTGTGAACGTAACAACAGGGAAGTGACGCTGCTGGGAAGAGCATGGGTGGATGAAATGGCACAGAGGCACTAAGGTTGAGCATGCGCAGTGAAAACAAAAGGGTACTCAGAAAAAAAACTATTGATACGATCGCGCTGTCAGTGGACGTAACATATGCTGAAGACCGCTGGATTCACAAAAGGAATAACGTTGAAAAAAGGTGCAAAGACGGCCTAATGTCATGCATGTGTGCTGAAGGAATGTGAAATCCTGAAAAAGTGCATAGATAAGAATAAATGAACAAAATGCACGAATAAAAATTTAATTTTAAAGGTGTACCTCTAATACCAGGTAAACACCCTAGTAAATGGATGGAAAGGGCTAATAAAAAGAGCAATAGTGGAGCGGGCTCCCATGAAGCAGTACATAGGACAATATGCCCGTATGTATAGACACAAAAAACAAATACATTAATGCACAAAATGAAATAAAATTACACGGAAATGTGCATTGGGCACTTCCTGTGAAAAATAGGTGCACCCTTGAGTGCAACAATGGTGTGTATATGACATAAAAACAGTTAAAATAGGATAAATAATGTGTATAAGCCAAACTGAGGCCAAAAATAAAAACAAAAAGCGAAACCCAAAAAGCAGAAATTATGATTATTGATGCACTTCTTATATATACTAGGGTGGCTACAGTGGGGGGAACCCCCCAGACGACGTCTATGTGGACGAAATGCGTCGGTAGGACCCCACTGTCGCCACTTTCTCACAGCGCTGTTTTAAACTTTGGATTTACATGTGAGTGTATATCTATTATTTTAAATAAATATCTTCGTTTTCAGATTTACACTATGTGGCCCTTCCTTTCTTTCCTACTTAAACAACACCATCACCTGATCCATGGAATGTTGCTTTGAGGGATCCATCCACGGAATACTCCACCCCTTCCAGGACCTACAGGACCATCCATATCCGTGAGACTGCCCACACCCTTCAGGAACCGGGTGCCACTTGAAGGAATACAGCAATCCGTGGGATCACAGCCACACACAGCCACTCACCACCCAAGCCTTATCTGACCCAATTTGGCGTATGCCCCTTTGGGTCCACCCTATCTGGTAAGCCTTTTCATCTCTCGGTGGGAGTGAGCTGGTCTGCATTTTGGGATGCCGAAAATTTTTTTTATCCAAAATATGTTTACATAAGGACTAATCACTTTCATTATTTAGTCATAATGTCCACATCAGGACTACCCATTTATAAGGTTCATCCATAGTTGATCCCCTTCACTGCATATTGACTGATCCATTGTCGTTTATGATATTGTTTAGCGCTACACTTTTTCGTTGTTTTTTCCCATTCCTGTGGCGTGGAAGGAAACTATAGAGAAAAAAAAAACAATTATTATTTTTGCACATAAACATGGCAAGCAGATTAGACACAAACATTCTTGGCCAACCTCCAGATAGCATTTGGTAAGGGGAATTTAACAACGCCAAAGTATAAGGTACACCTATCATATTCACCCTCCCCCCCTCTCATGGGCCATTTCTAACATTATGGGGTGTGTGGAAATCTTGGACAGGTAACCCTCTTCACTTCATTGAGAGACGAATGCCTAAATACAGGGTATTACTTGGAACAGCCCCTCCTTAGTTAGACTATTGGCAGCCCAATGGACAGGTAAGAAGTGTCATAATACAAAGATATAAATACACATTGTACACATTTGAGGACATTTGGACATTCTGCTATTACCTGTCAAGATGATAATAGGATACAAAAACTTTGAACAGTACCATTAGAAAGTATACAGGCAGGCCCTTGCACTACATGCTTTGGGGAATTCATCCATAAATCTGATCACAAAAGAGATGGGTATAGTGTGTATGGGTTTGGCAAAGTCAGCAGATAGATGATTGAGGATAGATAGAGAATTGGGATCAGCTGACTTAGCAGTTGGGGGAGGTAGGGTTACTAAAAATGATTTGGGGACACCACAAAAAATAAGCCTCTGCCACTCTGCCTGAATTTAAAGCTAAAATAACATTTGGAAACATTTTAGGGGGTGTTTGGGGTAAAGCACTACTATGGAGCTGATAAAATACATTGTTAAGTGACTACATGCGGTGAATATAGGGCCAGGAGAGAACATGCTGGGGAGGTTAGTGAAGGACAATCTGTATGAAGGACCTAAAAAATTAATTACATAAAAATCCAGCATGCATGAGGACAAAGGGGACATTCACAGCATATTCCAATCATGGTAATTAGGGAATGAGGAAAGAAATACAATATATTGTGGCTTCTCCGCAGGATGTGGAAATCTTGCAAAAAGACCTGAACAAATTAATGGGATGGGCGACTACATGGCAAATGAGGTTCAATGTAGAAAAATGCAAAATAATGCATTTGGGTGGCAAAAATATGAATGCAATCTATACACTGGGGGGAGAACCTCTGGGGGAATCTAGGATGGAAAAGGACCTGGGGGTCCTAGTAGATGATAGGCTCAGCAATGGCATGCAATGCCAAGCTGCTGCTAATAAAGCAAACAGAATATTGGCATGCATTAAAAGGGGGATCAACTCCAGAGATAAAACGATAATTCTCCCGCTCTATAAGACTCTGGTCCGGCCGCACCTGGAATATGCTGTCCAGTTCTGGGCACCAGTCCTCAGGAGGGATGTACTGGAAATGGAGCGAGTACAAAGAAGGGCAACAAAGCTAATAAAGGGTCTGGAGGATCTTAGTTATGAGGAAAGGTTGCGAGCACTGAACTTATTCTCTCTGGAGAAGAGACGCTTGAGAGGGGATATGATTTCAATTTACAAATACTGTACTGGTGACCCCACAATAGGGATAAAACTTTTTCGCAGAAGAGAGTTTAATAAGACTCGTGGCCACTCATTACAATTAGAAGAAAAGAGGTTTAACCTTAAACTACGTAGAGGGTTCTTTACTGTAAGGTCGGCAAGGATGTGGAATTCCCTTCCACAGGCGGTGGTCTCAGCGGGGAGCATTGATAGCTTCAAGAAACTATTAGATAATCACCTGAATGACCGCAACATACAGGGGTATACAATGTAATACTGACACATAATCACACACATAGGTTGGACTTGATGGACTTGCGTCTTTTTTCAACCTCACCTACTATGTAACTATATATTAGCACTCATTAAATACAATGAAATGTGATATTAAAGGATAAAAATCTTACCTTCATATACTCCTTCTGCAGGACCTGGATGATGGCAGAACAGGTCTCTGGTATAATGATCCCCAGAGCCTGGGGGGAGATGCCTGTCGAGAACCTCAAGTCCTGCAGGCTTCTCCATGTCGCCAAATACCGCAGGGTAGCGACCAACCTCTGCTCCGGAGTGGTGGCTTGCCTCATGCAGGTATCCTGCCTGCTAATATAAGGGGTCAGCGAAGCCAACAGACGGTGAAACACGGGGTCCGTCATCCTGAGAAAGTTCCTGAAATCATCAGGATTATTTTCACGGATCTCACGGAGCAAAGGCATATGAGAGAACTGGTCACGCTGAAGCAACCAATTCTTGGTCCATGAACTCCTCCCCACCCTGTTCATGGACTGGACTTGTGTCAAGGTCAGGACCCCAACACCAAGCCCCCGCACAGCACGAACTCTACGAGGAGTACGCATACATGGCTAGGAAACGGTCGGCTGCTCAGAACGAAGTAACAGAACGCACTGAAGAACAGCAAGGCCTGTGAAGAGCGACCTGAAAAACAGTAATGAACAAACAAGAATACAATGACTACTTAAAGTCACGCGGAACTTGCTTGCACGCACTGAAGAGCAGATACAAACCCACAAGCACAAACTGAACCACAGAAAACGACCTGAAAACCAAGAGTCTGAAAAAGCGCGAATCGTCTCTCACCAAACTTTTACTAACACGAGATTAGCAAAAGGAGCCCAAAGGGTGCCGCGCTTGGTTCTGAACTGGCCTTTTCTAGTCTCGTCGTACGTGCTTGCTGCCACCGCGTTCTTGGCGATCGGAAATTCCGACAACTTTGTGCGACCGTGTGTGCGCAAAACAAGTTTGAGCCAACATCTGTCGGAAAAAATCCTAGGATTTTGTTGTCGGAATGTCCGATCAATGTCCGACCGTGTGTAGGGGGCATTACTCTCCGTGACACGATCGCGGACACCCGGCGGACATCGAATCCACGGGACCCACGGTCATGGAGAATGCAGCAGCGCGCACGCAGCACCGCTTCTTAAAGGGAACATACTTGTATGCCCTTTTGCCCACCCATCCCATTGTGCAGACGTACATCGTCCTGCGCTGGTTGGGAAGCGGTTAATGGGTAACTAAAACTATAGATGATTCTGCATGTCTATTTTTATATTATATTTAATGATATAAGCACTATTGGTGATATATAACTAGATCTATGTAGTCAGCAGTAAGACAGGCATGCTGTAGGATATACAGTAAATTTCCTGGCTCCCTGTAGGCCTCTAGCAACATAGATATTTCTTAAGGCTGGGTTCACACCAATGCGAATTGGATTCAGATTTCTCTGCATCCAATTCGCATAGCTTTAGATTGTGACCGGCTGTCTATGGATCTGGTTCGCACATCTCCGCAGCGACTCTGGTGCGCATTGCACAGGAGCCCTGCGAGCCGCTGCGTGTTCTAGTGTGAACCCAGCCTTAAACTCCACAACAGGATGCATTCTCCACTTGGCATAGACCACTGTGTTCAGGAAGGGGGAATATGAAGCATTAGTTTTTCCAGGAACACATATCCTTTGCACGTTATGCCCACCATAAATAGTGGCTAAAATATTATTTATTTGTGGCTGTTATAGTGAACAAACAATTATGGTATCGATTTTTGACAGATTATGGGAATTAGTATTCTAGAAGTTGGTATGCATAGAGCTGCAATTTCCTTAATATGCGATCAATCCCTATTATACCCATTGGTAGTTCCTGAAAGCCTCCTGTAAATTCTGTGTAGTGTAAGATAGCTTCTTAAAACATGCAACCAGTATCTTGGTGCAGTCACTCCATCCCTATCTTGTTTTGTACTTGTGGGGGAAAGGGGTGCAACTAAGAATTTTGGAGTGTAGCAAAGAAATTGGGGCTCACCCCATGAGATGTCTCAAAATAGCTGTGTGTACTTAAAGTGGGGGTTCACCCACACCGCCGAAAAAAAAAATATTAAAAGCCAGCAGCTACAAATACTGCAGCTGCTGACTTTTAATACATGGCCACTTACCTGTCCCAGGGTCCAGCGATGTCGGCAGGGGACTCCGAGAACGCCGCCGCCATCCTAGGTGGGGGTATCAGGAAGTGAAGCGTTGCGGCTTCACTTCCTGGTTCCCTACTGCGCATGCGCGAGTCGCGCTGCGCATCCCAAGTGGTCCCCGCTCTCTCCTGGAAGCTGTGTGTTCCCAGCAGACAGCGCGGTGGGGACAGGAAGTGGCGTAGACTCCCATGGGAGTCTATGCCGGAAGTGGGTGCAAATACCTGTCTTAGACAGGTATCTGCACCCCCCTCTCCCCTGAAAGGTGCCAAATGTGACACCGGAGGGGGGGAGGGTTCCGAAAAGCGGAAGTTCCATTTTTGTGTGGAACTCCGCTTTAACCCTTATCCCACAGGTAGAAATGTGTAAATATCATTAGATCCTCTCTGTTACAGATTCTATGAAGTAGAACTTGAAATTCACTTTCCTGGATATGTGTTATAAATGAATTTAGCATGTAGTAAGTTAGTGAAAGAGCTCAAAGGACTGTTAGCCCTCGTTCACACTGCGGGCAGGTTTGAATTCGTGCGAGTTCAGGTGAACTCGCACGATTTTAAACTGGCATTTCAGTCCGACTTCGGGGGCGATTTGACACACATGTGTGCGGGTTCATGCACAGATGTCTATTGAAATCACCCCCAAAGCCACCAAAAGTAGTGCAGAAACAGATTTTGGGAATTGTGCGGCGCTGCAAAATTGGCGTTGCACCGATTCAGCCAAATCGCATGCCAAATCGGCCCCATGTGAACATGGGCTTAGTTAAGCATCAACTCTCTTAACCTCATTTGGTGATCTCTGCTCCAGTGGCAATTCCTTTTTTATGTTTTGTGATTGGCTATGCCATCCTGTTGTTCAAGCTTCCCAAATTAAATAGCAACAAGTTTAATGGAGTCCTTAACAAAAAGTGTGGATGGAAGTGTTGATCGCCAGTTTAAACAAACTGCTAACAGGCTTCACCAGACTTTCAACAAGCTTTAAGAAATGCTGAAGCTTGCTAGCAGCTTGTTTAGAGTGGCAGTCAACACTCCTATTAGGATTTGTGTTCAACATTTACAAACTGGAGCTGCATGGTGCTTTTTTCAAAAAAGCTTGCTGAAAACTCTGCAAATACTTTGTCAAAGCTTGCTATTCACACTGCTCATATATAAACCAAAGCCCAATAGAACAGGCCAAAGTTAACAGGAAGCAGCTCTAGCACTACCACTATGGGTTGATGATCTCCAATTGCTCCTTTACAAACCCTAGATGATATGTAAGGTAAGTCAAAAGTAGACTTAAAGTGATTGTATACCCATTTAATAATTAATTAATAATTAATATCTCTTAAACCTGTATGGTTTAGGAGATATACACTTTGCATGCAGCCGCTGACATCAACAGCGCATGTGCTTTGAATGACTGGCTGAAGGTCTGGCAGATGCTGCTGGGCCTTGCTTGCCGGGAAGAAGACTTCCCCGCGCATGCGTGGGAGTGATGTCATCGTGGCTACGGCCACTCACAGCGCCGGAGCCACGAACCAGGAAAACATGCTGAGGGCAAAATGTCAGCTCCCTCGGCATGGACCAGCCCGCGATTTGGGGACCTCGTTCTAAGGTAGGTATTTCATAATGAGCTAGTATGCTGTGTATACTAGCTCATTATGCTTTTGCCTTACAGGGTTTTTTTTTCTCTAAAGGTTATACAACAGCTTTAAGGGAGTGCTGTGTTTCCTGCTGTGGCTAATATAAACAGAGAGCCCTGATCCACAGTTCACTTGGACAGTGGCCCTGATTTTAAAGTCTCTACCTAAAAGCAGTATTCCCAATCTACCACAATCAAAGTAGACAGCCTACTCTGTACTAAATATTGAGGTTTTCATATGGAGAAGTGCTCATTCACTACAACCCTTATGATGACGGAAACGTTGTTTCCTGGATCTGAAGGAAGGTTGTCAGAAATGATGGGAAGACTCACCAATGACCCAATAAATGCTCACATGTCAACAAAATGGTTGAAATTTATGTGGGGACGATCACTAACTATCCATGGGCATCTTTCTAAATTAAAGTGGTCCATCCATTCAAAGAAAAGTGCCTTATAACATATTTTACCAATCCATTATCTTGCTATAAGGTTAGTTTCATTCGGTCTTTCCAATTGCAATAACATGGAGCTGTAAAGCCTCATATACACTATCGGATTGTTGGCCAACAAAACCGTGGACTTCTGTCTGAAGGGCGTTGGCCCAAACTTGTCTTGTATACAAACGGCAAGGAATTGTTGGCCAACAAATACGAACAGGGTGATGTACTACGTTGTTTTTCAGCTTTTTAGCGCCACCCTTTGGGCTCCTTCTGCTAATTTCGTGTTAGTAAAAGTTTGGTGAGTGTTGATTCATGCTTTTCATTTCGCACTTTTCATTTCGCACTTTTCATTTTGCGCTTTTCAGTTCGTGCTTTTGATTTCGTGCTTTTCAGTTCGCGCTTTTAAGTTCACGCTTTTCATTTCGTGCCTTTCAGTTCGTTTCTGAATGGCCATTCGTCAACCAGACATGTTGCGCAAAAAGATAATGTGTTATTTATTATTGACCTTGGAGTTATTGCTTTGACATTATTTTTTTGGTTGAATAATGATTTGATTTGGTATATTTTCTATATTTTTGGATGCACAGAATGCACTTTTTGGTTAAGTTCTATTGGCAGATAGCATGTCTAATTTTATTTGTTTTATTTTTTTAATGCACAATTAAACATTTTGGAGAATAATACTTGGCTATGTGTTTTACTTCAAATGACAGTTTGGGAGTAGGCAGTTACATTTACAAAACTACAATGTAAAATTGACAAGGAACACCAACATAGTTGTATCCTTGATCTTAAAAACTACGGGATAATTGTGTTGTGGTAATGGGTGACCCCCGCCCATTACCATTGTCCCCGTGGTGTCAGAGGGGGTGGGGTCACCGGTGGCCCCACCCTCAGTTATATAAGAACTGTCACAAGCACAGAAGTGTCACACCGTGGGAGCCTCCGACTGAGGCGGATTGATCTCGGGGTTTTTTTTTTCTTTCTTTCTTTTTCGGTCCAGGCGCGTGAGAGAAGAAGATGAATGGACTTCGTGGGACATTTTAATTTTTTTATTTTTTAAGAAAGGACTTGTACCAAGTTGTGTCTTGTCGTTTTTAACATTCTGACACTTTTTTTGGGAAATGGTAGGGGTACTTGTACCCCGTTACCATTTCACACGGGGGGGAGGCCAGGGTCTGGGGGTTTCTTTGTTAAAGGGGGCTTCCAGATTCTGATAAACCCCCCGCTCGCATACCCCGACAACCACCGGGCAAGGTTTGTGGGGATGAGGCCCTTGTTCCCATCAACATGGGGGCAAGGTGCTTTGGGGGCTACCCCAAAGCACCCTCCCCATGTTGAGGGCATGTGGCCTGGTACGGTTCAGGAGGGGGGGCTCTCTTGCCCCCCTCTTTTCCTGCGGCCTGTCAGGTTGCATGCTCAGATAAGGGTCTAGTATGGATTTTGAGGGGGACCCCTACGCCATTTTTTTAAAATTTGGCACAGGGTTCCCCTTAATTTCCATATTAGACCCGAAGGGCCTGGTGTGGATTTTAGGGGGACCCCCACGCAATTGTTTTTTACATTTTGGTTTGGGGTTCCCCTTAATATTTATTAATATTCATACCAGACCCAAAGGGCCTGGTAATGGATTGGGGGGGATCCCATGCTCAGTTTTATCCATGTTGCTGAGACCCGAAATTTCATTACAGATGCGATCAGTTTTAATTGATAATTTTTCCTTTAGAAATGTCATTTAGCTGTGGTACTGTTCTAAACATGGGAAAAATGCGCCACTTTACAGGCATACTAAAGCCACCCCCAGGCACGCACGATATTTAAAGGAATATATCATTTTTATTGTTTCACTTTAAGCATTAAAAAAATCTCTGCTCCTGAAAAAAATGGCCATTTTTAAGAAAAAAATTTTCATTGATACATGTCCCCTGGGGCAGGACCTGGGTCCCCAAACACTTTTTATGACAATAACTTGCAAATAAGCCTTTAAAATTAACACTTTTGATTTTTCATGTTAATGTCCCATAGACTTTAACGGTGTTCCGGCAGCTTTCGAATTTGCCCCGAACTCCGCATATTGTTCGTGTTTGCACAACATCCGAACAACCAAAGTTCAGCCTGAACTTATGCTCGGGCCGAACCGTTCACCCATCCCTATCCATTAGTATCACCAGCAAAGCAGCTTATCCCATTAAAGAAGAAGATAATGTGTGCTGTATTTCGATATTTCAGAATTTGCCACATCACGAATGGTAATTCTCCATTACGAATGCTAGTTTACAAGACCGACCACTTCTGGCTCGTCCTTGCTTCCGAGCATGCGCGTTTGTACTTTGGACTTTTGTTCGACGGACTTGTGTATACACGCTTGGAAAATCCGACAACAGACATTTGTCCGCGGAAAATTCTAAAACCTGCTATCCAACATTTGTCCGCGGAAAATCTGACAACAATTGTCCGATGGAGCATAAACACGGTTGGATTTTCTGCCAACAGCCTGTCATCACACATTTCCGTCGGAAAATCCGACCGTGTGTACGAGCCTTTAGAATTATTTAAAGCCCAAACATTAACACAGAACAACTGAAGAGCAGCCAAGAAAAATCAGACAATGGTATTATTGATGAAATGCTACAATTTGTTTTTCATTTGAAGTTACAGCTGTGTTTTTTGGTTACAGATCTCTTGATTCTTTCAAATGATTCGCCTTCTATCATACTGCTTAGAGAGACATCATGAATCTGTGGGCAGAAGAGTCATGTAGAGCTAGCAATCTTAATAAAAACACTTCTGAAAAGAGTCTGCTGTTTGCTTCTGATTGTTGTGTAGAGACATTCTGGAGTACATACAAAGAAACATTCTGTCAGCAAGAAAACAAAGCCGGATTATATTTTAATGATTGAGCACTCTGCTTCATATTCTCAAAAGTTACGCAGGATGACACAACAACTGTCGTAAAATCTTCTAAACAATCATGCTAATTCATTGGCTTTAATAGAAAGTAAGTGTTATCTGTGTATATTACTGGAAGATCAATCATGAAAACCTTCAGAAAAAGAGACACGATTATAAGTCTTAATCATTTTTTTCAGGCCCTAGTGAATATGTTGATTTAATATTTTTCTTTTTTTTACCTTCACTTTTTTATTAAAATAAAGATATATGATGCTAAATTGTATATCATAATAACTTCAATGTCAATCTTTTTCTGCATACAAAATATATGCTGCGCTAAGGTGAAAATATCAATCTGGAGATTATTAATGCATATGAGGTATACTGAAAATACCGCATAAGTGGCTTATCCAGTCACAGCAAGGCACAAAGTATATATATATATATATATATATATATATATATATATATATATATATATATATATATATATATATATATATATAAAACAAGTGATTTTAAAGTGCAATGTGTAAATAATATACTAGATGTATACCATTAGAATGAGAGTAGCGATTACTGAACTACTACCTGTATATAATGGATGAAAAAATCATTTATATAGTCTGAAATTTACCGTGAAAAAAAAAAAAAAATTATTTAAATATATCACAGTAATAAGTGCAAAATACAACAAAGTGCCAGTGAGTGTGAATATCAAATTCAAGATGTGGAACGTGATTATTAAAGTCCAATATATGAAAGAAATGCACGTAAAGTCCATAAAACAGTCCATAAAAAATCCAACGTGCAAGCATTTATCTTAGTGCTTAGTGCTCAGAATCCCATGCTCAAGTGCCATCCAGTGACCACCCGGGGACAGCCGCTCACCTCAGAGCGTGCGACTCAGCTGTGAAACTGAGTCTAAACATGCTTATGAGCCATCCCACGGATCAGTGATGGAATTCAGATACACAGTTTTCAGCAGCAACTCCACAGTTAGGAATAAAGGAAAAGAAAAACTAGATAGTGTGATATTGTTTTTAAATATTTATTAGAATAAAAGCTCCCTACATTAGGGTACTCACATTTGCAAGGTGCGTGAGTGCACCAATCTGATAACAGTCTCCAAAGTTTTCCTTAAAAATTTGCCTGTCAGGAGGGATAAGCTGTGCATCGCTTTTCACAGATTGAGAAACTCTATATCTACTCTTATAAACTTCAGTTTTGTTTTCATAAATCATTTATTTTGTGAATTGATTTATTTACAGTGTTTTTTTTCCAGACCAAGATGTTCTACTGGGTATGAACAAGGGAGTGTTTTTTGGTGGGATTTTTGGGGGTGCCAGGAAAAAAGAGAAGTAATTCTAATACTCCACAACACATATAGAAAAATAACAAGATTTTTGATTACATACAGGACATAGTTAAGAAAAACTTTTTAAGATATAAGTTATGTGTACATGTACAAGGATACATCTAGAGTTCTAAACAGTTGATAAAATTTGATCACTCAGCAGTAGCATTGGAGTGATTGTCCCGACATGTTTCGCCGCTTTGGGCTCATCAGGGGATGTTTTAGACACAATTAGATGTAGCACTGCATAGAACGGAACAAGACAGAATTAAAAACATTGCATTAACTTGAGATACAAAACAAAACGGTTAAAAGAAACAAGACTAGTAGTAGTACGGTAGAGTAGGCTGTCGAATACCATGCACATCGTCAGTCGCTCACCCATACAATGATCTCTGTCCTGCGACTCAGTGTCAAATCAAAAGAAACCGTCACTGGGTAGTCGGCTGAAATCTAGCTGACAAGATAAGGCACAAATTAGGTTAACTAATTTGTGCCTTATCTTGTCGGCTAGATTTCAGTCAAACAACTTTTTTAGGCCCTATTCGGCACTTTCCTATGTGCAGTACCCAGTGACAATTTCTTTTGATTTGACACTGAGTCGCAGGCCAGAGATCATTATATGGGTGAGCGACTGACAGTAGGCATGGTATTCGACAGCCTACTCTATCGTACTACTACGACTCTTGTTTCTTTTAACCGTTTTGTTTTGTATCTCAAGTTAATGCAATGTATATAATTCTGTCTTGTTCCGTTCTATGCATTGCTACATCTAATAGTGTCTAAAACATCCCCTGATGAGCCCAAAGTGGCGAAACATGTCGGGACAATCACTCCAATGCTACTGCTGAGTGATCAAATTTTATCAACTGTTTACAACTTTAGATGCATCCTTGTACATGTACACATAACTTATAGCTTAAAAAGTTTTTCTTAACTATGTCCTGTATGTAATAAAAAATCTTGTTATTTTTCTATATGTGTTGTGGAGCATTGGAATTATTTCTCTTTTTTCCTGGCACCCCCAAAAATCCTGCCAAAAAACCCCTCCCTTGTTCATACTTATTTACAGGGATGTTGGTGCCATTTCTTTATTATTGCTACCCACCCATATTGCCACTTTCCAATGTTCTAATGAGATTATTATTGCTTTTGTTAAGATAACCAAGTAAATGACAAGTTAAAATGTATTAATATGTACCTGAGTGAGTTTATTTTTGCTTGTTGTTGTTCATTTTACACAACTTGGTATATTATATCATGCACCTACTTTTCCATAGAAGCTAAGAATTGTGAGCTGTATTTAAAAAAAAAAAAAAAAAAGAAGTCTCAATATGATAATGTTGGCTCAGATGTGTAAAAAAAGCTACAGTACATAAGCCAGAGCCTGAAGCCTCGTACACATGATCGGATTGTTGGCCAACAGAGCGTCAAATTTTTGTCAAAAGGACGTGTGCCTGGATCTTGTCTTGCACACTGGCACACAACTGTCAATCAACAAACACGAACGTAGTGACGTACTACGTGGAATTTCAGCTCTTGAGCGCCACCCTTTGGGCACCTTCTGCTAATGTCGTGTTTGGTGAGCATTGATTCCGAGCATGCGTGTTTGTACTTTTGTGTGATGGACTTGTGTACAGCCGATACGAAAATCTGACAGACCGCTGTCCGCCGAAAATTTACTAGCCTGCCATCCAACGTTTGATGACCGAAAGTTGGACAACAATTGTCTGAAGGAGCGTACTAATGGTCAGATTTTAGGCCAACAGTCTGTCATCACACAATCCCCTGCCAACAATCGGATCGTGTGTACGAGGCTTTAGACAGTAACATTTTAGGAGGATGCCAGTATGTCTTGTTTGTCTTATCACAATTCTTTGTTATACTATATTGGTCTTATGGGAAAACATTAGGAAATAAACACCATATGTTTAATATGCATTTCATATCATTTAAGACATATCAATGTGATTACAAAGATGTGTGGTCATGGAAGGACATTAAAAGTAACTTAGACAATGTAGCTGACTGACTGTTCACTTTGCAAAGTGAATTTTTACTTTTTCCTTTGTGAATGTGGTGGAAAATCACTTTCCAAATGCAAAGACCTGTCCAAGGAAAATAAAAAAAAAACTGAACATTCACTTTGCAACGTGAATAGGCTTTGTTCCTTTAGTAAATCAGTCACAATGTGGCTTTAAAATACATCTCTAATGGAAATAAATCTAAAGAAAAGTTTTTTAAAGCTTAAAGAGGAGTTCCACCCAGGGGTCCCATGAAAAAAAAAAATTAAAAGTCAGCAGCTACAAATACTGCAGCTGCTGACTTTTAATTGGACACTTACCTGTCCCTGGGTCCAGCGAAGTCTCCAGTCTCTCTTTTGGGACATGTGGGTGTATGTCGTCTGGCCAGGTGCTTTACTCACCTTTATCGTTTCTAAATATTTCTGGACCATATCAATTTTGAGCCATAGTGATTCATTTGGGACTGTGCCAATACCATCCCCATTATGAGCTCCCCCATGCTCCTTTGTATACACAGAGTTGAAGAAGGTTTTTAATAAATGTGCCTGCTCTTTGTCCTCAGTCACACACTCTAGATTATTTTGTAAAGGGCCTACATACTCAGACCTTATATATACAGTATATACAGTATATTAATATTATATCTGTTAGTATATTTAACCTCTTTCCGCCCGCCAGCTGTCATATGACGGCCAGGCAGCGCGGCTCTCGTTCTGGGATGGCCTCATATGAGGCCCTCACCTTACCTGCCCACCAGGGGGCATGCGCACCTGCCGTGTCACTGGGCACCCGATGCGCGTGCCCGGCGGCCGCAAAGTCCGTCGGGCACCCGCGATTGCCCGGTAACACGGCAGGACCATGGATGTGTGTGTATAAACACACAGATCCAAGTCCTGTCAGAGAGGAGACCGAGGTGTGTTCTCAGTATAGAGCAACACCGATCGGTTTCCTCCCCTTGTGAGTCCCCTCCCCCTTCAGTTAGAAACACTCCATAGGAACACAGTTAACCTCTCTATCACCCCCTAGTGTTAACCACTTCCCTGCCAATCACATTTATACAGTAATCAGTGCATTTTTATAGCACGGATCGCTGTAAAAATGTGAATGGTTCCAAAAATGTGTCAAAAGTGTCCGATATGTCCGCCACAATATCGCAGTCATGATAAAAATCGCAGATCGCTGCCATTACTAGTAAAAAAAATAATAATGATAAAAATGCTATAAATCTATCCCCTATTTTGTAGACGCTATAACTTTTGCGCAAACCAATCAATATACGCTTATTGTGATTTTCTTACCACAAATATGTAGAAGAATACATATCGGCCTAAACTGAGGAAAAAATGTGTTTAAAAAATTTGGATATTTGTTATAGCATAAAGTAAAAAAATATTGTGTTTTTTTCAAACTTGTCACTCTTCTTTTGTTTATAGTGCAAAAAATAAAAACCACAGAGGTGATCAAATACCACTAAAAGAAAGTTCTATTTGTGGGGAAAAAATAATAAAAATTTCATTTGGGTACAGTGTTGCATGACCGCGCAATTGTCATTCAAATTGTGACAGCGCTGAAAGCTGAAAAATGGCTTGGGCAGGAAGGGGGTGAAAGTGCACTGTATTGAGATGGTTAAAGATTTTTTTCCGTTTGCCCTACTCTCTTTTGCAGCTTGTCATAATTTTGAGAAATTTTGGTGGCCTTGATTCCCTTTTTACACATTGGGGTTGATTTACTAAAGACCAATAGACTGTGCACCTTGGAACGTGCAATTGCACTCTGCAAGTGCAGTTGCACCAGAGCTTAGTGAATGAGGTAAAGCTTCACTTTGCAAAGAATCTCCAATCACATGCAAGGAAAATAAAAAAAACAGCATTTTTGCTTGCACATGATTGGTTGATGAAAGTCAGCAGAGCTTCTGCTCATTTACTAAGCTCTGGAGCAACTGCTCTTGCCGTGTGCAACTGCACTTTCCCGAGTGCACAGTCTTTTTGCCTTTAGTAAATCAACCCCTTTGTGTTATATACTTTGTAACGTTTAAATGACGTGCTCTTTTGTTTTTATTGATAGCTTTTTTAACTTTGGCCATGAGTCACATAGATTTTATTTTTAGCCTTTTAAATTTATTGCCCATTGGAATATATTTTGCAGTGTGTTTGCATACAGTAATTTTTAAGCCTTCCCTTTTCTGTTTCCCTGTGCGCTCCCAGCCGGCTTCCTGCTCTGGGTCTCCATGCATACCAGCCTGCATCCAGTGATTCCATGTGACCCCGGGCACAGCTGTCAGCTTCCAGTGTCTCTGTGTGATGCTGTGCACCCTGCCAGTCTATACTGTTCTCCCTACTGACCTGTGATGCCCGAGCCCCTGCACTGCAAGAGACACTTCCTGCATACCTAAAAAGAGGGATATTTAGGACTTTAAATGAGGCGCATGTTAAACATATGACTCTATCCCTGAATCTTTAGCAAAATTACTGATTGTCTGAGTCACAGAGCTACAATCTGGGAACCCTCAGCAGCACAACCCCCGCTCTGGAGTAGGTCAGATGACTGCTTATGCGGGCCATACACGATGCGAATTTTGAACGATCCGTCGAGCGATAAACGAAAGTGGCGCTCACATATAGCATGCGAGTGTACCATCAATTAGATATGAAAATCGTACGTCAAAACACTATGTTTTCATGCCAATAGAGGAAATTATGTAATGTTTTGTAACCTTTTAACCACACCCCTACTGTACAAAATCGTGCCAATTACGAAAAGAGTAGTCGTTCCTCGCAGCGCACGTATATTTGTTCCGAGAAAATGCCTTTCAAGAGGTACAACAGAAAGCAGAAAATGTCAGCCATGGTAATTGCAATAATAGCCTTGGAGGAGGAGAAGAAAAAAAGAAGAAACAGAAGGAAGAGCAGAGTTTGGACAAAAAACAGGCTCCTGCAGCGTGAGAAATTCTCACATGTAAATCTATTAACAAACCTGAGAGAAAATAATCCTGAGGATTATCGAAATTTTTTACGGATGACAAAGGAGTCATTTGAGATGCTGTTATCGCATGCGCGGCCACATATCACCAAACAAGACTCCTGTATGAGAAAGGCTATTAGTGCAGAGGAGAGGCTCATGGCAACCCTCCGTTTCCTGGCTACAGGCAGGTCTTTTGAAGACCTGAAGTTTACGACCGGAATTTCTGCCCAATCATTAGGTCGTATTATACCGGAGACGTGTGAGACCATAATAAAGGTGTTCCAACCACAGTATTTAAAGGTAACTAAATATGGTGAACTGTCTGGTTTCCATTACATGACAACATATGAAATAGGGCGGAAATATGTAAAATTCAGCAATGTGTGTAAAATTGGCAAAAATGCCATTTATTCCAAAAAAACCATATCAAGAAGTACACCGTTACCACAAAGAGACGTTGTGAAACAGAATATATGTTTTATTTAACAATAGTATTATTTAACAATGACCCTTTCAAATTCAACAACAAGAACAGTAAAGAAAATGTATTGTTATAGTCACAGATTAGTGGTTCTTGGTGCATTGCCCAGCTTGTATTTCCTTGTTGTTGGGACATATTACTCATCTGCCAGTTTGGGACAGATGGTACAGGTGGGTGAGATGTACATCCCTGATACCCCATAATATCAGTGTTTGCTGTAAGATGTCACTTCAGACCAATGCCAATCATTTTATGTAGCAGCGATTCAAACAAGTCACGTTGTTGCATTGACATCCTGCGTAACTTGTGTGCAACAAGGTAACCCACAGCATCACATTCATCATCCTTTTGTTGCATAATAGATGATGCATCCTTCAGTAAAGTGGAAGTATCATAATCTACATTCCTCCTCTTTTTTCCTCTCTGAGTCCTCAGACCTGATGGCCCTGGCCTGCTGTGTTACTGGGCTTGGAGTATCCTATAGAAAATAATTAGAAAAAAGGAAGGGGATTTGGGACTTTAAATGAGGCCCACGGACATCAGGAGGTGAATAAAAAATGTTGTTTATTGATCATGAAACCTGTATCAAACCATATCACAAATATAGACCACATGTAAAAGAAGAACATTGTAGTAAATGTCATTCAATATACCTACGCACATAAGTGAGGGCGCATGCAAAAAGCATCAAGAATACATCAATATGTCAAACTAGAGGCCACATGATGGGCACAAGTGATCAATGGATACATACACTGGTAAATAGATATATATACACAATAAAAAGCAGCATAAGACAGAAATCGTAAAAATGTGTAAACCCATAATTGATTGAAGAAAGATGTTCTGAGTTGATAGTGAGGTGTGAGCATCTGTCTGCGTAACAAAATGCCCGGCGCGTTTCGTGTAAACCACTCATCAGGGGCACAGTGCTCAAACATATCTATAGAATGTAGTAAGGTAAGCAATTAATATATATGCAACCGATAGCAGCCGGGGGAGGCAAATTGCGACCCCTGAGTACTTACATAAAATCATTGCAGAGGAGGTGTAATGATGATAGAGCCAAGGCCATATTGATAGTCCGCACCGGGAGCTGAGGTGATCGAAACATGCACTGGCGGGGCGTATGCACAAAACCCCCCACATGCACAGGGCCCGGAGCACTAGATCTTGGGATGAGATAGTAATCTGCTGGTAATAACCACCAAGCAGGGTCTAAGAAAAAGGAAGATGCATAATCAGTATACCTTATTGTACTGATGGGGTAATAAAGGAATATATATATATAAGCATCAGATGCATGAAAGCTGAAATTGGAAACGTCAAAGCAACAAAAAAGAGAAAACCCAGCTGGGGATGAAAGAAAAAGGGAAAATAAAAAATAAGTACAAAATAAATAATAAATAAAAAATGAATAGTGAAAATATTGAAAAAATAAAAGTTGAGGAGTAAAAAATAAAAAATAAATAAATAAATAAGTAAGTAAAATAAATAAATAAATAAAAAAATGAATGAAATGAAAAAAGGAATCATATCCAATCCCCCTGGAATATGATATGAATGAAAGAAGTAACAAGACATAAACCTAATTGATGAGTGAAACCAAAAAGACAGGGGGGGGGGAAAGAAAAAAAGGAAGGATAATGACTGGTGATGAATGATATGTGAATGGGGTAGCTGAGTAGGAGCTTACATGTTTCCCAGAAGAGTATATACACGTGCTGTGGTGAGGTATGTCATCATCTGGTCCGTGGTGCCCAGACTGTGTCGGGAGGGGCCATATAAGTACACCCGCCCCGACCATGTGCACGCTAGCAGACACCAGCGTCACGCAGACACGGCATATGCGGGGAGGGGCTCCAACGTGGGCGAAAGGCACCGCCCACATAGGATGCCCACATGACCCCGCTAACCGGCCGAGATGGAAAACCCAATGCCTGCACGCCGTGACGTCAGAGTTGACGTCACCCGTGCGGCAGGATGCGTGGCGCTGATGCGCTGTGGGCACCCGCCCGCCCCCTGCACACGTTCACTCCCCCTGATCCTAATAGGACAGGAGGGAGCGAGGGGGGGGAAGGGGGATACACAGAGCGCATCGCAGCTCCCAGATAGCGGACAACAAAAGCAGCCCTGGTGATTCAAAGAACACACATCATTCCCCAGAGAGGGAAAGTGTGTGTAACAGACTGTGCTGCCTAATCTCATGGGCACACATGGTTGTGTCCATTGAGAGTGTGTATGAGCCCGGACAAGGTAAAAACCTTCCAAGACTGAAAAAACCTAACCTGTGAGTAGCAGGGGAACACTGCTAACTCTGTCCGTGGACCTCCATCCCTAATTGCGGAAGGATATTGGAATTTTTGGGACTTTGAATGAGGCGCATGGGAAATGCGCCTCCATCCCTGGTTCAGAGAAAAGGAAGGGGATTTGGGACTTTAAATGAGGCCCACGGACATCAGGAGGTGAAAAAAAAATGTTGTTTATTGATCATGAAACCTGTATCAAACCATATCACAAATATAGACCACATGTAAAAGAAGAACATTGTAGTAAATGTCATTCAATATACCTACGCACATAAGTGAGGGCGCATGCAAAAAGCATCAAGAATACATCAATATGTCAAACTAGAGGCCACATGATGGGCACAAGTGATCAATGGATACATACACTGGTAAATAGATATATATACACAATAAAAAGCAGCATAAGACAGAAATCGTAAAAATGTGTAAACCCATAATTGATTGAAGAAAGATGTTCTGAGTTGATAGTGAGATGTGAGCATCTGTCTGCGTAACAAAATGCCCGGCGCGTTTCGTGTAAACCACTCATCAGGGGCACAGTGCTCAAACATATCTATAGAATGTAGTAAGGTAAGCAATTAATATATATGCAACCGATAGTAGCCGGGGGAGGCAAATTGCGACCCCTGAGTACTTACATAAAATCATTGCAGAGGAGGTGTAATGATGATAGAGCCAAGGCCATATTGATAGTCCGCACCGGGAGCTGAGGTGATCGAAACATGCACTGGCGGGGCATATGCACAAAACCCCCCACATGCACAGGGCCCGGAGCACTAGATCTTGGGATGAGATAGTAATCTGCTGGTAATAACCACCAAGCAGGGTCTAAGAAAAAGGAAGATGCATAATCAGTATACCATATTGTACTGATGGGGTAATAAAGGAATATATATATATAAGCATCAGATGCATGAAAGCTGAAATTGGAAACGTCAAAGCAACAAAAAAGAGAAAACCCAGCTGGGGATGAAAGAAAAAGGGAAAATAAAAAATAAGTAAAAAATAAATAATAAATAAAAAATTAATACTGAAAATATTGAAAAAATAAAAGTTGAGGAGTAAAAAATAAAAAATAAATAAATAAATAAATAAGTAAAATAAATAAATAAATAAAAAAATGAATGAAATGAAAAAAGGAATCATATCCACTCCCCCTGGAATATGATATGAATGAAAGAAGTAACAAGACATAAACCTAATTGATGAGTGAAACCAAAAAGACAGGGGGGGGGGAAGAAAAAAAGGAAGGATAATGACTGGTGATGAATGATGTGAATGGGGTAGCTGAGTAGGAGCTTACATGTTTCCCAGAAGAGTATATACACGTGCTGTGGTGAGGTATGTCATCATCTGGTCTGTGGCGCCCAGACTGTGTCGGGAGGGGCCATATAAGTACACCCGCCCGACCACGTGCACGCTAGCAGACACCAGCGTCACGCAGACACGGCATATGCGGGGAGGGGCTCCAACATGGGCGAAAGGCACCGCCCACATAGGATGCCCACATGACCCCGCTAACCGGCCGAGATGGAAAACCCAACTCCTGCACGCCGTGACGTCAGAGTTGACGTCACCCGTGCGGCAGGATGCGTGGCGCCGATGCGCTGTGGGCGCCGCCCGCCCCCTGCACACGTTCTTAAAAAAGACAGGAGGGAGCGAGGGGGGGGGGAGGGGGACACACAGAGCGCATCGCAGCTCCCGGATAGCGGACAACAAAAGCAGCCCTGGTGATTCAAAGAACACACATCATTCCCCACTCATCAATTAGGTTTATGTCTTGTTACTTCTTTCATTCATATCATATTCCAGGGGGATTGGATATGATTCCTTTTTTCATTTCATTCATTTTTTTATTTATTTATTTATTTTACTTATTTATTTATTTATTTATTTATTTTTTTTACTCCTAAACTTTTATTTTTTCAATATTTTCACTATTCATTTTTTATTTATTATTTATTTTTTACTTATTTTTTATTTTCCCTTTTTCTTTCATCCCCAGCTGGGTTTTCTCTTTTTTGTTGCTTTGACGTTTACAATTTCAGCTTTCATGCATCTGATGCTTATATATATATATTCCTTTATTACCCCATCAGTACAATATGGTATACTGATTATGCATCTTCCTTTTTCTTAGACCCCGCTTGGTAGTTATTACCAGCAGATTACTATCTCATCCCAAGATCTAGTGCTCCGGGCCCTGTGCATGTGGGGGGTTTGTGCATACGCCCCGCCAGTGCATGTTTCGGTCACCTCAGCTCCCGGTGCGGACTATCAATATGGCCTTGGCTCTATCATCATTACACCTCCTCTGCAATGATTTTATGTAAGTACTCAGGGGTCGCAATTTGCCTCCCCCGGCTACTATCGGTTGCATATATATTAATTGCTTACCTTACTACATTCTATAGATATGTTTGAGCACTGTGCCCCTGATGAGTGGTTTACACGAAACGCGTCGGTCATTTTGTTACGCAGACAGATGCTCACATCTCACTATCAACTCAGAACATCTTTTTTCAAACAATTATGGGTTTACACATTTTTACGATTTCTGTCTTATGCTGCTTTTTATTGTGTATATATATCTATTTACCAGTGTATGTATCCATTGATCACTTGTGCCCATCATGTGGCCTCTAGTTTGACATATTGATGTATTCTTGATGCTTTTTGCATGCGCCCTCACTTATGTGCGTAGGTATATTGAATGACATTTACTACAATGTTCTTCTTTTACATGTGGTCTATATTTGTGATATGGTTTGATACAGGTTTCATGATCAATAAACAACATTTTTTATTCACCTCCTGATGTCCGTGGGCCTCATTTAAAGTCCCAAATTCCCTTCCTTTTCTCTGAACCAGGGATGGAGGCGCATTTCCCATGCACCTCATTCAAAGTCCCAAAAATTCAAATATCCTATAGAAAATAATTAAAACAAATTAAAACAGTAATTAATCATCAAGTACTATCAATGCTAAATATTCTTATGTGAAACAAGGGTTAATCCACTGCATTGTTTACAATGGCCATTGCATCTTTGCATCTTGTCTTCTCTGTTCCCTTCTTCCACTGTCCCCAATCCATCTCCTGATAGAACAGAGGCTAGGGGACAAGGTGCACATGCTCTGTTTGATGTGTATTGCTATAGAGATTTTCATTTTTTTTGGGGGGGGGGGGATATTGAGTGCATGTGATCAGCACAGGGCTAATTAGCACTGTGGAGACAGAGGGTCAGTGGTCATGTAGCTTCATAGGACAGTCAAAGTAGAATGAGAACTCATCCTCCAATGTTTAACCTGACACTAATAGAAGTAACAAGACTGTTACGTACTGCTGATGGAAAAAAGTATTTATTTACTAGAAACAGTATATATTTACTAGAACATTTTCATTGCAATGTATTTTGAATGCAGAGTCATAGGTTAGCAAATTAAAATGTTTTACATATTACCAGCAATTATTATATAATGAACCATATTATATATAGTTATATACAGTCCTGCTGTGCAACTGCCCCCCTGCCTACAAAATAATCGGTATAATTTTGTCGATTTTGACGTGCATTGGCAGTTAGTAGTCTAGGCCTTGCAGGAGCTAAATTTTGCAAACCAGTACTGTCATTTCGCCAGTCACCTAGCACAATTGTCCCACTGGTAATGTCTTCCATATCAACTGCAGATGATGGCATGTATGACACTGGTGTACGTCGTAAAAAACTGTGTAGCATACAGCAGCACTCCACAACAATGTCCACTTTTTCCACTGCTACATTCATAGCGGTGTGGAACATTCTGAATCTGCTGGCCATAATGCCAAACGCATTCTCAACCACCCGTCTTGCCCTAGACAGGCGATAATTGAATATCTTCTGTTGAGCTGTTAAATTACGTAAGTGATAAGGTTTCAAAAGATGTTCATGCAAAGCAAACGCGTCATCCCCAATAAAGATGAAATTTAGTCCTTCCACAGTCTCACTAGAAGATTGAAGATGCAGAAAACCTCCTTTCACTCTGTTCAGGAATTCACTCCGCTGTATTACTCCTCCATCTGAGTTTCTTCCATTTTTCCCTATGTCCAGGTATATGAATTCGTATTTTGCATTGACGATCGCCATTAATATTATGCTAAAGAACCCTTTGTAATTTTAATAGTAGGATCCTGAATTGGCTGGTGGGGTGATCCTTACATGTTTCCCATTGCACCCCCACAATTAGGGAAATTCCACATATCCTGGAATTCTTTAGCAAGGCCTTTCCATTCCTGGGAATTTATGGGAAACTGTTGGTAAATAAAAGACATGAGTGCAACAAGAATGTTTTACTGGATATAGATGGCATGCTGATTTTAATATTGTGGTTTTGGATAACTTTCAGTTTAACAATATTCATGCAAGAATGTATAGTAGTGTACTAATTATTCACTACTCTATTGGCAGTTGTTTAAATAAAGTAAATAACATGATACAACATACATTTACTTGTGTCTGTGTTTGGGACATATCCTCTGTTTCAGATAATACACTGGAGTCTGATGCCTCACTTGCTTAAAGAGTACAATGGGACTCTCTGGGATCATCCAAATCAGCCAAAAACATCAGGTCTTTGAAGTACCACAAACTTGGCACATACACGTCCTCAGCTCCTGCACCAGATTTTTTGAAGGCTTGTATTTTTTTGTACTCCTTGAAAACAGTGCGCAAGTTAGCAATCTTGTTCTTCACATAGTATTCTGTGGGTTCAACACAAACCACTTTACATAGTTCTTTTAGTACTTTTACAGCTTCATCACGCTTATAGCGATTGGAATTATCCCTTGACTTCACATCCCATAAGCAGGATGATTCTCTGTATTTGTCAATAAATTGTGGTAGGAAATCGGGAGATATAAATTTAACAGCCATTGTCCTTTAAATAATAAAATAAAATAAATTAAATATATATATATATATATATATATATATATATATATATATATATATATATGTATATATATAACATTTCTAAAGTATTATAATACATGTGTAGAATTGGACAAATGGCCATCTAGAACATCCAGGCCTAAATACCATAACAAGACAGCTACAATAATACAATAAGAGGTACTTACATCAATCACACACACACATCCACGGACACAGTAAATAATCAACGTAGAGTCCCCAGATCAAACTTACCTCAGGTATCTATGTGTACATTATCGTCTACCGAACAAATATTCCAAGAATATTCCTTCCTACGTGACGTCACAAACCCGCGGACATTCATATAATCACATGTGAAGTATCATGTACAAGCCATGCCTCTTCTTTAATACAGTGCACAGTTCCAGACATCATGGAAGAGCACATAACAGATTCTACAGGTGCAGGGCCACAGATCGAGCAAAGAGAGGAGATTGTGGAGGTGGAGGCAAGTCAGCCAATAAGTCCCGTCACCAGAAGGAGAAGAAAGAAAGCCACCAACGTGACTTTGGAGGAGATGGTAGACATGGTAAATATACTGCAAAAGAAGGATTATGATTGTCGTGAGCAAGTGTACAGTAACATGAACATACGCAAAGATGCAATATTAAAGAAGGTGCAACGTGTTTTACGAAAACGCCATGGCATTGAACGCACAAAAGACCAGTTAAGAAAGCGATGGTCTGACCTGAAATTAAGAGAAGACAATCAGCTTAGAAAGATCAACAAAATAATCCACAAAAGTAAGCACTATATTTTAGGTGTGCATGTATTTATTATGTTCTTGTATGCTTATTCCATCATTTCTGAAAGTTATGTTCTGTATATGCCATATGTATATGTGCATCCTATCTGCTTTCACCCATTTTGCTTGTGAATCTACATTTTGCTTGACTTTACAAATATACAAAAGTTTCATGTTTGAAAATTTGAAAATGGTATGGCAGCTTTCCCTGCACCTAAAAGTCATATATATATATTTTGCATTTAATAGGAAGCCTAAAAAAGCAATATGGAGAGGTGGAAACAGCACATCAGGATTTGGAGCAGACAAGTCCTCAGTCTGACATGGCAACAGACACAACTGTAATCATACTGACGCCTGTTGAAGGGAGAGATGAGAGAAGCCATGTGTCCACTTCAGGTAAATTAACTATATTTTTTTAATCTACTTTATTTTTGAAGTTTATTTTTATTATTTTTAGTTAATCATTTGGCATTTTTTTATAGCTGTTCGATCATCTGCTTCATGCAGCTTAACGTATGACAGTAGTACATCAGCAAACCGAATTATTGCAGATTTAAAGTCAATAAAAGCTGACATTGAGAATGTTCGCACTACCCTGAATTCTTTTTCATGCAGAATTTCAGAGATCTTTGAGCAATTATCTACATTTTGAATTGTTTAGATGTTTAGATTTTTAGTTTTTAGATGCATACCCTGGTTCATTTTTGCTTTTGTGATACATACCTATTGCCCATCTGTACCGTCTAGTGCAAAGGAGACATTTTGTAAGCCCTTGTCTAACTTCACTTGTACACCATGTTGTCCATCTGTAAAGTCTGTACAGTACACATGGACACTTATCTGGAACGGACTACACTTTTTTTGTCCATCTGTACCGTCTAGTGCAAAGGAGACATTTTGTAGGCCCTTGTCCAACTTCACTTGTAATTTTATACCTGCAATCATGTTGTCCATCTGTACAGTCTAGCACACAGCTCTACTGATTGTACACATGGACACTTATCTGGAACGGACTTGAACACATTTCAACAAACATTGCACAGCAGTTGTAGGCAATGTTTTGACTATATGTACAGTTTAGCACAATGAATACATATTGTTCATATGGAAAACTCATCAAAAAGAGTTAGGGGTTCTCAGGATATATACTAATCATAGCCTACCCAAAAGAACGGGTAGGCTATGATTAGTATATATCCTGAGAACCCCTAACTCTTTTTGATGATACCAACTTATCCCATTACATTTAATTTTATATTAAAGATATCTAAACCCAAAAAATAAAAATGTTATAATATTAGTCCTTAGATATTGTGGCTGTACCCCAGTTGAAGTCCATGCGGACGAAACGCGTCGGATTTTGATATGCCTGTCTTGCCACGATCGATTTAAGCGCTTATTTTATTTATCCTTGTATTTGGTCTCCAATTTGTCTTTACAAGCCAGAGTGCTTTTTATTGCAAAACTTTTTTATTAAAGTTTTTTTGAGAACTTATTCACACTATGTGGAAGTTTTCTTTTTGATTTTCCAACCTGAGGATCGCATTCTCTCTATGAGGATTGATTATTGGATTGCCATTCAGTCCTGCACTATGGAGATTGGAAGCCAGTAAGATCGGATGAGGTTGACCGATGAATGTCCCCACCGCTTCTCCACCTGTTTTGGACACAGTACTGCATCCATCATCCCTCGTTCCTCTGTAAGCCTATTTGACTCCCAAGCCACTGGCTAGTGAGTCCACCAATTCCGGTAAGGGTATTTTCACCTGACCTTATCTACACCATAAGTCTGGTTACCATACTACACTGAAGCCTGCCCCGGATACGGGAGACCCATATGATTAGTTTCAATGCAAGTCAATGGGCTAGTGTTGCAGATATATGTCACATGAACTCTTCACTGACTTTTATTTTCACTTCTGAGCATATATTTTTGTTTGCAACACTAATTGCATGGATGCTCTATATATTTGATAACTTTTTGTTTGAGTCGCACACAACGACTCAGAGGTTATGTTTTATTTGGTTGTTTTCACGCATTATTTGACACTTAACATAAGAGATCACTTCACAGACACACAGATTATGTCATATTTTATAAGATCTCACATATAATTGGTAGAAGTTTTGTTTCAGTAAACACTTTATTGTGCAGAATCTGACCTCCAGATTGATATTTTGGCGGGTCGTGCTCAATAATGAACATTATATTTCTTTATTTAACTTTAAATATTATCAGCTTTCCCAGCCATCTTCTGAAAACTAAAAGGAATTGAGTCTTTTTAATGTTTAAAAAATGATTGATAAAAAACGTGCTCACCGTTGATTTCTATTTTAATTTTGCTTTGGTACGTGTCTATTATGGCAGTACCTAGCTTATTTTTTCTAGAATTTCAACTAAAGACTTAGGAGCATATTTTATGCCCAGATCATACAATTGCATGTTGAATACATAATACTTTTAAATGGTTATTCTTGTTTGATTACTTTTGTCACTACTGCATTTACGGCATACTATTGTTTATGTAAAATGTCTTTAAAAAATTATGTGTATTCCATGCAGTGGCTGTTGTGGTGTTTCACTTAGTTTTGTGCCCATTAGATTATATTCTTAGAGCCACGGTATTGTTGTCTGTATTTTAGCATTTTGGAATGTGTTATTCTTGCATAAGCAAGAGCAGATTAAAATTACCTCTCTTGTGAGCAAGTGAAAGTCATTTTCTCCATCAGCATCAGTGCTCTTTTGGTTCATGGTATCATGGTTCAAGTATCCTCCACTTATTGTACTGCTTATATTTTCCACAATCCTGTATAAACAGTACAATACGTGATATCTATCCACTAACATCTGTTTTATGTGTATTGTCTTTTTTTGGCAATGTCATTCAGTGGTTGGAAGGTTGTCCCGTGTAGAACCTTTGTATTATTTATTCATTGAAGGACAATTGTTTTATTTTGTTTAAAATAACAAAGAGGATTGAGTGGGAATAACCAGGGAATACTAAAAATGACCCCAGAGCTTGAGCCTTTGGTTAGAAAATACATGGCTATTGTATGGGATAATCTATTTAGATATTCTTGCTTAGATGTCACCTTTAAAAAAAAAAAAAAAAAAGCCAGGTTTATGAAACAGACAAGTTTTAGGCAAAGTTAAGAAAAAAAATCAAATTCAGGCCTAAATCTGGCCATACATTGATCAGAAACCATATGGTTCAGTAGGGAACAGCTGCATTTTTATCAGGATGAGGCCGTTCCTGCTCAACAGAAGTCAATTGTTTAATCAAATTCTGTCAAAGGTACTTATTGGAAAACATCTGATCAATGCAGCTACTGATCAGTGTATCAGACAGTGGTGGCTGGTGCTCCATTTTTTGGGGAGGGGCGGCAAACATACCACCCACCACCCCCTGGTCGATCAGTCAGTCCATTAGTCAAACCCCCCACGTTCAGTCGGTCGTTCTCCTCCTCTGTGTCTCCCCCTCGGTGTCTCCTCCTCAGCGCCTCCTTTTCGGCGGCTTCCCCCTGCGTCTCCTCCTCGGCGAACAATACGGTCGTTTCTCCTCTCGGCCAATCAGGTCTCAGGACCCGCTTCCCAATTGGCCGGGAGTAGAATCAGGAAGACAATAGAGAATATTCGCTATTGTCACACAACTGGGTGGACTCAGGGTGCAGTGCTCTGTGCCCCAAGCCCACCTTTTTTTGAAGCCAATCAGAGGCTCTGGCTCTAATCATGTGCTTAAAAAAAACCCCATTAAAATCCATGCGTCCGGCACCCTGCATGTAGATTAGGGGCCGGGCACATGGATTAGGGGGGTGGCGCCCCTAAGCCCCTAATGGAGTGGCCATCACTGGTGTCAGAATAAAATGTCCCAGCAGGGAAATGAGTAGATGTTTAAGTGGATGTTTGTGTGGGTCTGTCTTGTCTGTCTTGTGTATAGGTGCAGCGTGATGCCGCGGCAGAAAGCACACAGAGTCCAAGTGCAGCAACAAGAATATATTGTAACAGAAGTCCAGCAATACAAAGCAGACCCAGCGGAAAAGCAACCTAACCAGGAGTACTCACAAGTTGTAACAGTAATGTGAAAGCAAAGTGGTCATTCAGAGGTGTCGACAGCATCTGTCTCAAGGAGCAGAATGTGGCTTGGCCAGTCTGTACCCAAATTGGGAGGCTTCCATGAAGGATGACGTGTCCCTGCACTTTCCACGCTCCTCCGGAACCTTTCTCTGATGCTAAGCGCTGTCTCTGACAGAAGGATGACCTGCCCCTACTCTGACCACTTACAAAATGTGTGTCCAAAACTCTGCCTTACGCAAGATGGCCACCAAAGTCACATGAGGTGCCATCATCCAATAGGATAGCTGCCACCCTATGACGAGGAAACTATAGGGAAGCTAAGTTCCTCTTGACTTCCTCCCCAATATGCATTGCTGCTGCGGATAAGTGCCACCTGCAGTGGAGAAATTAGACTGCCCCAGCCTACAGGCTCCCTGAACAAAAAAAAAAGAACTATCTACAGTCAACTTAAGGTCTTTGTTAAGCCACTACAATAAAAACATACAATCCCCTCTGTAAAATAACATTATGTGCCCCAGTGTCTGTGTTATATATAAAAGATGCTGATCTGTACCTTATATCAGAGCATCTCCAGCACTCACTTGACTCCTCGGCTCTCTCCTGTCCCAGGCTAACAGCTATAGTGGGAGGGGCTGAGAACTCCTGCTGACGTCAGCTGGGGTGAAGGGGAGGAGAGAGGAGAGAAAGCCCAGGAGTCACGTGAGCACTAGGAGACGCTCTGATATAAGGTACAGATCAGCAGTTTTTTTATATAACACAGACACTGGGGCACATAATGTTATTTTACAGAGGGCATTTAAAGTGGAGTTCCACCCCCCCAAAAAAAAAATAGTAATGTTCTTAAAAGAAAATTCAAAAAAAAAATTTGGAGAAAACTTTTTTTTTTACTCACCTCTAAATGCCTGTTGCTAGGGGGTCCCTCGTAGTCTGCCTCCTTCGGTGCCTGGGTTCCCGACATCACTTCCCTCAGTGCAGGAAGGGAGATCACCTCTCCACCCTCCCTCTTATCAATCATCTGGGACACGTGACCTGTCCCAGATGATTGTGGGGCCAGTGACGGCCCGTGGCTCGCGCATGTGCAGTGGGTGCCCGGCTGTGAAGCCACAGCCGGGCCCCCACAGTTGAAATGTCGGCGCCGCTGAGTGGAGGGGGAGGGACGAGTGGGGCTTCGATCCCCCACATCGCTGGACCCTCGGACAAGTGTCCGATTAAAAGTCAGATTAAAAGTCAGCAGCTGCAGTATTTGTAGCTGCTTACTTTTAATTTTTTTTTTTTTTTTAATGGGATCCCCGCTTTAAGTTTTTATAGTAGTTATGATAGCAGCAGGAGGGGAGGGCTGACAGGCAGGGAGAGAGGGGGGAGAGGACAGAGCAGAGCTGAGCTGCTGATGATGGAGGCACGTAAACTGACCACGGTTGTCAGGGCTTAGCAGCCATGATAAACCGTGGTCAGTTTACAGGGGCAAGGGAAGAGCCAGGCAGAATCAGCCAGATTTTTTAGGTGATAGAAGGGGGCCAATTTACACAGCACAAGCACTGTGCTGTTGTTCATGCTATAAGGGAACAGGATCTGTTTTTTTGTTGTTGTTTTTTAGGGTAACCAACACTTTAAATTTATATTCAAAACAATTATCACTAATAATGGGTGTCTATCATTCATTTTCATTTGTATTTAGCTATTCAGCAAATTGCATTAAAAATAATAATGTGACTATATTTTATTTAGGTGCTTGCTGCATCTCTTGAATTATGTTGAGTTTATAACATGTCATTTTTTTCAGGGTTCAATAAATTACGGCTTTATCTCTGGGTTAATTGGTCTATTTCATTTACTTTTTCTAGTTTGTGCTATCTCTCCCACTTCTGGCTCAGTCATAAGACCACTGGGAGTCATTTCTATGGATTCCTTATGTATTCAGATTTTGGTAGGAAAATGTCAGTTATAACTTATCATCAGTAATATGTTGTTTAAAAATTGGAGTGCAACACAAAGTCATGAATAATGTGGCTTCTTATATCGATAGACATTGTGATTGTTCCTGGATGACAACAGCAGACATTATTCTTCATGCACAAATATATTTGTGTTGGAGGTTTGAAGCAGATAAAACAACTACATGATTTTACATGGTAGGTGCCTCTTTTGAATATCGCAGAGGAAATCAAGGTGTTACTACCTAATGTCATTCCAACAATGCTGTAATGTTAGATGTTTATCATTACAAAATGCTACTAGTGAATGTATACCTGCCTCCTCCTGTAAACGTGCAAATATTATATGATTTATTTACCAGATTGGCTCCCTTTGCTCACCTCCCTCTTATACTGATGGGTGATTTCAACACTATTTTAGATGTGTTGGACTCTTCCAATCCAGGGAGAGTGGGGTCAGGTGATCTTCTATCCTGGGCCGCAGTGACTGGGTTGACAGAGCTGTGGCAAGCTAGAAATCCATCTTGCAGAGCCTATTCTCATGTCTCACTGACCCACCGCTCGTCTGCCAGGATAGAAATGGCGTTTGGTAACCATGCCTTGTTACCGTTTGTGAAGGACATAGCTTACCTGGCAGGGGGTTTATCTGATCATTGCCCTCTGTCCCTTGATCTCAGTCTGTTGGCTGGAAGGGGGGCAGGGGGTTGGCGGCTGTCCACAGGATGGTTGCAAAATGAGCAGGTATCTTCACGCTTACAGGAGTCTATCGCCTCTTACTGGACATCTAATGAGAATACAGCGGACCCTCCGGTGGTTTGGGATGCATTTAAGGCAGTGATAAGGGGAGAATGTATTTCTGCGATAAAAGCTGAAAGGGTGGCTCACAGCGCTAAGGTCGCCAGGTTACAAGAAAATGAGAAGGAATGTGCGGAGAGACATGCTGACAGTCCTTCTGAGTCCACATATTTGTCTCTGATGGAGGCTAGGCGTCTTTTCTCTCTACATTTCTCGGATCTGGCCCATACGGAGTTGGGACACAAGGCAAACTCAGTTTTTGCAGAAGGTGACAAAAATGGGAAGTTGCTGGCAAGACTGGTGGCAGTTGATAATCAAATAACGAACATCCCGGTAGTTAGAGGGCAGGATGGTACTATGATCAGTGACCCCTTAGGTACATTGGATGAATTAAGAGACTTCTTTTCTAAATTATATGCTCATATACTGAGTTATGACCATGCAGATTTGAATGCTCTCTTGGATAAGCTGACCCTCCCGAGTTTATCTGAGTCTGACCGGGTGGAATTAGATAGTAAAATCACCACCAAAGAGATAATTGCAGCTATTTTTGACTTCCCACCTTGTAAGGCTCCGGGACCGGATGGCCTCCCCGTGGATTTTTATAAAAGCCATGCTGACGAATTAGCCCCGAGACTGACCACACTTCTGGCCAAATGTTTAGAACTGAACAGTCTTCCGGCCTCTATGCTGGATGCCTATATGGTGCTATTACTGAAACCAGATAAAGATCCTTTAGATTGTTCTTCATACAGGCCCATCTCCCTCTTAAACATGGACCTGAAGATACTGACGAAGGTCTTGGCCAACAGACTGGTTGGGATGATCCCCCCCCTGGTCAATATTGACTAGATGGGTTTCATGCCCGGTAAGTCCACTGACACTAATTTGAGAAGGTTGTTTACCCACCTCCACCTACCGGGGCCTGGGGATGGAACCAGAATTATTGTTTTGATCGACATAGAAAAGGCGTTTGACTCAATTGATTGGTCGTATATGCTCCGGGTGCTGGAGGTGATGGGGTTCGGCAGCACTTTTAGGAGGTGGATAACATTGTTATATTGCAATCCCAGAGTGGCAATTAGATTGGGTCAGAATACTTCTCCCTTCTTCTCAGTGGGCAGAGGCACCAGGCAAGGATGCCCTCTGTCCCCATTTTTATTTGCGCTTATGATGGAACCCTTAGCAGTAGAACTTAGAACGTCTAGTGAAGTCAGGGCAATTAGAGTGGGTTCCATTAAGGAATGTCTAGCTTTATATGCGGATGACTTGCTATTGTTTTTGGAGGACCCTGGGTCATCACTACAGGTGGTTCTAAAAATTTTCAATGATTTCACAGTTTTTTCAGGACTAAAGGTGAACTGGAGCAAATCCTCCATTGTGCCATTAGATGTTGGGCCAGAAAAAAGGCTGACCAAAGTCTGCCGCTGAAGTGGGTTTCTTCCATCACATACCTCGGAGTTAAAATTACAGCAGACAGTGCTGACTATGTGACTCTTAATTTACTGCCCCTACTGACTTTTTTTAAGCAGAGGGCGCAGGCCTGGCAAAGGCTCCCTCTGTCACTAATAGGGAGGATAAGTTTACTGAAAATGAAAATTCTTCCAGTCATACTCTATTTTTTGAGACACGCTCCGGTACGGCCTTCCAAATCCTTTTTTAAAAAACTAGAAGGCATTACTAGTTCGTTCATATGGGCCCCCAAACAACCCCACATAGGAATCAAGGTACTTCAGGAACCTTGGGGGCAGGGGGGTTTGGCCCTGCCTGGCTGGAAGAAATATTACCTAGCTGGTCAGATGGTATTTGTCCATAAATGGTTGACATCTGACGACAGAGACTCAGCAACTGTTGTGGAGGCGGCTCACTTGCGGTCATATGAGACCCTCCGTTTGGCCATTCACAGGGGTGTTAGGTCGGAGCTTCCTTTGACATTGGCTATGAAGGCTACTATTGAGGCTTGGGGGGAGGCAGTGGAGTTGGCGTGCCTGAGCTACTTGGGTTTCTCACCTCAGACTTCCTTTGTGGGGGAACCCCAAGTTGTCTCACTTCTACTCCTTCCAGGATCCAATGGTGTGGGTGGTCAAGGGAATTAAGTTACTAAAGGACATCACCAAAGATGGAATACTTCTGACTTTTGACCAGCTGAAGACTAACCATGACCTCCCTAACACAAATTTCTTCAGGTTCATACAGCTTCGACACGCATTTCAGGCCCAATTCAGAGATAGGGCGGTAGAGTCCATCCCATCGGCTTTAGAAGACATGCTTATAGTAGAAGACCTCCCTAAGACTTTGTCAGTCACATATAAAGAACTGTTCAAGAAAAGTCCGGCAGCAATGGCTAAATGTAGAGAGCGTTGGGAGAGTGAAGTCCCTGATATGGATGGGGAGGAATTCCGCTCCCGCTGGTATTCCCTTTTGGAAGGGACTGGTAAATTCCATGATGCCTTATTATAAGGCAACATACCACTCTAGAGGGTGCGGAAAAAAGTTTGATAAAGCTTGGCAGGCCTGGTTTGGCTCGGAGGTAACGGCTGGCTAGTTCTGCACAAGGTCTCATATTAGGTTAAATAATTTTGAGAGTCTGATCTAACCAAACACATGAGGATGGGTGATAGTTAAAGGTAGTTGTTTTGATCATAAATTAGCTCAACATCAAGTACAGTCTAATAAACACATATATGTATATTCACATGGACTTACTTCAGATGTTCCTCTATTGGTAAGATAAAGAGAAGTCATTTTTATTAATTGTGGTGAACTGTGGTCTGGGATGTTGGGGGGAGGGGGGGTTTGTACAAGAAGTCACCTGTGTTAGGTCGACTAAATGTTGGATTCAATTTGACCATGTTGGTCAAGGAATGTCCGGTGTTGTGCCTGGTCACTCCACTATCTTTGTATGTTTGTATGTGCAAAAATTTAATAAACAGAATTTTCAAAAAAAAAAAAAACAATGCTGTAATCGTCCTTCATTATGCTCCTCTTTGCAAAGGGTGAGAGTTCAGTGTTGCTATGGAACTACAGTTCCATAGAACCCTGTGGTGTTCTTTGTGTTTCCTTGGGAAGCCGCAAGCACAGGACCCAGTTTGCCCTGGATCAGCAGCAATCACTGGCTGGCCAGCAGCACCATAAAAGCGATTGACATTCTAGAACACAAAGAATTATTTGTTGCTATGGTGTTAGCAACCACCTACCATTTGATCCAGGGCAGGTGAAATGCAGGTATACCCCCAGCATTCAGGAGAGTATGGAAGTCTGCCTCTTTCAGAACTGTTTCACCTTCCACCCTTTGTTCACTGGCAAAGCCAAAAAGTAAGGCTGTGATATGAAGAAGGGACTTTATAATTGAGGGGTGCTGTGTTCATGAGGGGGCTTTGTGTTTGGGAGACTCTGATGTAATAAGAAGACTCTGTGATGAATAGACTCTGTGGTGATGGGGAGACTTTCATTCGATAGAGGGATTCAGGGTGCTCTGTCTTAGGTGTACTCTGATGTGCTGAGTGGCTTCTGATGTGATGGAACGGGGGGGACCTCTGATGTGAAGAAGGGCTTCTAATGTGAAGTTCATTTCATTAAGGCAGTTGGTTGCATTGTCCCAGGCTCAGGTTTCCCATTAACATATAACATTTTTTTTTTTTTTTTTTACATTTTATATTAAGGTGCCTTGAGATTTTGAATATTTTTAAAGGGTCACACAACTAAAAAATGGTGACAAATGCTGTTCTAAATAACCAGACACTTTTGGTACATCCTAAAAAAATGTTATTAACAATTACTAACATACAATATAGCACAATTGTACAAAAGTTTTAGGCAGCTGTGAAAATTTGCTGCAAATAAGGAATGCTTTCAGAAATAGAAGTGCTAATGGTTTATTTTCTATCAATTAACAAAGTAAATGAACAGAAGGGAAATCCAAATCAAATCAATATTTGGTCTGACCACGCTTTGCCTTCAAAACAGCATCAATTCTTCTATTCTTCTAGGTACACTTGCACACAGTTTTTAAAGAAAATCAGCAGGTAGGTTGTTCCAAAAATCTTGGAGAACTAACCATAGATCTTCTGTGGATGTAGGTTGGAACCTCCACCATGCTTCACTAATGCCTGCAGACACTCATTATTGTACCACTCTCTGACTCTTCACGAACAAACTGCCTTTTGCTACAGCCAAATATTTCAGATTTTGAATCATCAGTCCAGAGCACCTACTGCCATTTTTCTGCACCCCAGTTCCTGTGTTTTCATGCATAGGACATGGAAACAAGGCTTGGCAACTCAACTATGCACAAAAACATAGTAACTGGGGTGTGGAAAAACAAAAAAGAAACAACTTATGCCCTGTAATGACTTTACCAAGCTTGTGAAATTCTTGCAGGGGAAGAATAAGCAGGGTGACCTACGTCAGGACAAGACTGACAATAATATTTGTAATTTTAGTACAGAAGACATACCACTCAATTATCCTAGATGCTGTGGGACTGTTCTGAAAATTCAACCAAATCCCAGCATCCTGCGGAAGTCAGAACAAATTCCAGTACTTGGCTCCTCCAGTTTAGTTTGCAGCATTAACAGCAGCACGCTGGTTCCAGGCACCCAGGTCATGCTTCTTGCATACCCTGCGGGGTGCCCTGGGTCCCCAATGCTGTGATCCCTGTCACTACAGCAGCTGGGATCTCTCCCTTTTGACTGCCTGTCACAGTCAGCAAAACACCCTGGAGACTAGAACAGCATCTCCTAAGCTCCTCCTTCACTCTGACATATTCTATGACATAACAGAAGGAGGAGCCTACAGTCTGTTAGTTTCAGGGTCTGGGAATTGTACTGGGGGGGGCACAAGGTAGGGGTCAGGGGGAGTGTAAGAGGATTCGTCCTGGAGAGAATTGGGGGGGAAGGATTTATTCCAGGAAGGGGGTTGTGCTGGTAGGGGGGTTTTGGGAGAGAGGATTTGTGCTGGGAGGAGGGATATTGCGGAGGGGGGAATAAGGATTTGTGCTGGTGAGTTTTGAAGAGGGGGAAAAAGGGTTTGTGCCAGGATGCGGGTGGATTTGTGCTAAAAATAGTGAGAGAATTTATTCTGGAAGGGGGGATTTGGGGGAAGGAGGATTTGTACTGGAGGTATTTTTTTTTTGGGGGGGGGGTGCCAGAATGATGGGTTGTCCTGGGAAGGGAGATTTGGAAAGTGGAAGAAGATTTGTGCAAGTAGAGAGGATTAATGCTAGAAGTGGAATTTAAGATGGTTGTGCTTCAAAAAGGGAGATCATTTTTCAGGGAAAAAGACGCTTAAGGGGATTTGTGATACTGGGATGGGGGATTGGGAGAAGGAGGATTTGTGCTGGGGGAATTTGGAGAGGGGAATCGGGGGGGGGGATTGGGGTTTGTACTGGGATAGGGAGGATTATTGAAACACATACAATCTGGGCACTGGTAGCATCCAAGTTTGCTAGTCATAAGCCACATGGGGGTTGTTTTGGAAAGAAAGCAATCAGTCTGCATGAGTATATACTTTAATTTATGTGCATCCCATACGGTAGCTCATTGTAGATGGAGGAGGATGGGTAATTGCCAGGCCCTAGTCACTAGAAACCAGTGGCTAACAAGATTCAAAAATCTCTTTGGTTATCCAATTGCCAAATGTAAAGCAGGTAGTAAAGAAAATTTATTCATGAAGGCTTTCCCTGTGGGCCCCACTGGGAGTCACTCCACTGGGATGGCACTCCTTTTTGGGAAAGTCAGTGGAGTAACCTTGTTCAGTAAATTAATTGATCATCACTCTCAAATAAGTTTCAGCCATGAAAGAATTAAAGTGGTTGTAACCCTAAAAAATATTTGTATAATACCTGGTTGATCCTGCCTGTTTCTGTCTTCCCCTCTGTAAACTGACCACGTAAAACGACCCCACTCCCCCACACCCCCTCCCTCTCTCCCATAGTCTGTGTGAGATTCGATCTCCTTCCTGCCCCTCCCCTCTCCTCCTGCCTAGATAGAGCAATGCTTTTCCTCTAAAGCTACTCCTCCCCTCCTCTTTGTTAACCAGTTCCCACCCAGGCCAATTCTGACATTTCTTTCCTACATACGACAGAGGCCCTAGAAAATAAAATGGCGGGTATTGCAATTTTTGATGTCATGCAATATTTGTGCAGCGGTTTTTCAAATGTAATTTTATTGGAAAAACTGCATTTTAATGAATTTTGTTTGCACACAAACACTATATAAGACCCAATTTTTGTTAAAATATAAAAGATGATGTTACGCTGGGTTAATAGATACAAAATATGGCATGCTTTAAAATTGCATACACCCCAAACTATGGTTCCTAAAAATCTCTACACATCATAAGCCTTAAAATCAATATAATTTAAAGCATTATCAGCGTTCTTCCAGTGAAAACACCACTGCATGTTTGAGAGTTCCTGTTAAGGATAGTTCATATATGTTCCACCATTGTGAGTGAATATAGATTAGACATCTAGACATGTGTGGTCTTTGGAATCTTGCTGTAAGATCCTGTGGCCATAAACACCATCACCACAACTCACGGGTTCCACTCCCTACATTTAGTGCACTCACCAGATATCTAATAAATAATGCCTTATGTCACTATACACTCTGTCCCCGATAGATCACACTCTGACCAGGATCCTTCTCCCAAGTACTAGTGAGCCAGCCCGCTGTTTCTCATGGCTCGCTGGTATCCCCACAATCGTGGTGATTCTCAGATCAGGCAGTGTACTGACATCACTCTGGATAGCTGTATGGTCCCGCCCTGGCACATTTTGTCATCACGATGTCTGAGGGTGTTGACAGGAGGCCTGTGAGTGAAGTGCCAAAATCTAGAAGGTTTCACATCTACAGAGTTTCTGGAATCTTTCAGCTAAAGAGGAGTTGTTGAGAATAGCATCTGGGACAGTTAGGAAGAGTTTTTGATGGTGAGACGGGAGGGAGATGGAATTTTTGAAGGGGGAGGGAATTATGGGAATGGGGATGGGAGGGAAAAATACTTAGTTTTACTTAAAGTCATGTGTATAAATAAAGGAAAGGAATCCTTCCTTGTTTTAATTCAAAATACAAAGTAACCACGGTGATGTGAACTCGAGAAGGGACAGTTTTTGAACGCTAAGTTGAAATGAGTCTCTCAAAAGTTAACGCTGAAGTGGTAAAAAAAAAAAGAAAAAAAAAAAGAGAATAGATTCCCCCTTCAGTGGACTTATTATGCCTAAGGGTAAAGTGTCTTGGGACGCTATGATCGACATCGCCATCCTCAATCAATCTTCTATCATCACTGAATTTTGCTCTAACTAAAAGAATGGTGCAGCTTACATAGAGAAGGCCTTACAAGTAAGATAGGCAATAGACTACAAAGGTAGTGGAAAAAAATGCATGTTATATGTTTTACCGCTATTGTCGCCGGCAAAGAATACTAGCAATCAAAGGTATTATAACAATAATGCAAGTAATAATGTGTCTCAATTACCATTTGAACAAGCAATAATCTCTTAAACAAATCTTCTACTGCATCCAGTTCTGGGAAGAGGGGTATGGTGTCTTCAAAATTTTGTTGCAAAAGGAGTTACATATGAACCATGGAGATAACCAGCAGAAAAAAAATGGTAAAACAGAAAATATAAGAGCTTCTTTACAGGAAGAAACAAATAATTCCATTGTAAAGTTTCTCTGTCCCAAAGTTTGGCTGGGTATTAAAGGAAGAAAGGAATTCCCTATTCAAATAGAGTTTCTGGAATCTCTCAGCAAAAGAGGAGTTGTTGGGAATAGATTTGTCCTTCAGTGGATTTATTGTGCTTTAAGCCCTGTACACATGGGCCCAATTGCCGGGAGACATCAGCCAGTTCAATAAAAACTGACCGACATTCGGCCTGTGTGTATGGCAGCCAGTCTGACAGATGCCGGCCGTTTGGCTGACTTCTGTTGGATGAGCATGCTGGAAAACCAGCAGCCGACTGCCTCCCAATCAGCACTGATCGGAGGGTTCTGGTGGGGGGGCATCCCCCTGTCAGAAACAGCGGGGGAGATTGCTGTACTAAGGTCGGATTGTTAGTACAGTGGCTTATGACATGATTTGACAGTTTGTACCAGGCTTAAGGGTAAGGCCCCTTTCACACGGCCTGTCCAATCAGGTCCGCCTGTCAGTTTTTCCAGCGGACCTGATTCACCCCTTTCCAGCAAACCTGATTAACCCTTATGGAGCGGAGGATGTCAGCGGTGACATGTCCACTGACATCCGCCGATATTCAATCCAATCCTGTCTGCCAAATTCAGACGGATGGTGGTCCTACTTTCCATCCATCTGGCGGATCAGATAGGATCGGATGAAAACAGACAGACGGATTATTTTCCCCTGATTTCCCCATTGGGAAGAGTGGGACTTGGTCCATCTCCGCTCTTCACAGTGAGAAGAGGCGGGTATGTCATCCGCCTGCTCAGCGGTGATCGCCAGCTGAGCAAGGGGAGGCGCCAGTGTGAAAGGAGCCTAAAGTGTTTTGAAAGTGGAACAAATGTTTTTCTTCCTTTAGGGAGGAATGAGCTCCCTCCAGGCATATCTTACCTTAATTTATCCTCTGCTGTATATGCTCCAACTTGGAGTCTTTGTCACTTATTCATGCTCAGACCTTCTGTTTCTAGGCGATGAGCCCATTCAATTTTGCATGCATTTCAGGTTTGAAGGTACTATAAATATTTTGTTTTCTACCACGTGACTGTTGTTTCATCTATCATTGACATCTGCTTAAAATTGTGTTCATTATGGCAAATAACAAACATAACTTAGTATACTTTCTAATATTCCTTCTAATAAGAGGAAATACTAATTTTACTACATGTCAGAATGTTGTTGCTGATTTTCTTCTGTTATTATAGAAATGTAACATTGATTGAGATACATGTTTAGTTCTGTATATTAGCATAGATATTATATATATATATATATATATATATATATATATATATATATATATATATATATATATATATATATAAATATCCTGTGATTTTTTAATTATCTTCATCCATAAAGCTAGTTTATAAAATGGAGTTGAATGCAGATTACTTTGTTTTCCTTTTTTTTTCTTGCTTTTATCTTGTCAACAGTTCACATGTGTAAAGCAAGGGTTTTTTTTAAAAGCAAAAGCAATCAAATTGCCTACATTTTATAGAATTTTAAGATTTCTAATTTTCACAATTGTTGTTTTTCAACTAAAGAAATCACAATGAAATATTCATAAAATGTTTGAAAATCCACTCAGGGATTTTTTTTATCTAAGATGAAAGTTAAATAAAAACTATATTTTTATATAGTACAATATAAATATTTTGAAGGCTATCTATACTTGATAATAAAAAAAAATGATTTTATCTCCATTTCATCTTAAATCTTTCATGTCATCTTCATTGCTAGCTGTCATTTTCTACTGGTCTTTTTGAGATTTCAAAGCAGTGGAAGTGTAAATAACACAGAATGAAAGCTAAATTATATTTAGCATTTGGGAAGACGAGCACAGCCATAACAACAGTGCATAAGGCAAACTCACACCATTTATTTTGTGCTTGATAAAAGAAAGATAAGTGCTTCCATTAGGTACAATAGTACACAGTCAAATCCAGACAGGAAGCAAAAAGCAGCCCTGATATACAGTGGGGACGGAAAGTATTCAGACCCCCTTAAATTTTTCACTCTTTGTTATATTGCAGCCATTTGCTAAACTCATTTAAGTTCATTTTTTTCCTCATTAATGTACACACAGCACCCCATATTAACAGAAAAACACAGAATTGTTGACATTTTTGCAGATTTATTAAAAAAGAAAAACTGAAATATCACATGGTCCTAATGCCGCGTACACACGGTCGGACTTTTCGTCTACAAAAGTCCGACAGGCGCCGATGGACTAAAGCTGGCTGATAATCCGATCGTGTGTGGGCCTCCCCAGACTTTCAGCAGGCTTTTCCAGCCGTAAATCTGACGGACTTTAGATTTGAAACATGCTTCAAAACTTTACGTCGTAACTACGCGGGACCCAGAAATCTGCTCGTCTGTATGCTAGTCCGACTGACAAAAACCCACGCTATCACAGCTATTGGCTACTGGCTATCAACTTCCTTATTTTAGTCCAGTGTACGTCATCACGTACGAATCCGTCGGACTTTTGTGTGATCGTATGTAGGCAAGACCGTTCGTTAGAAAATCTGCCGCAAGTCCGCCAAAAATCCTCCAAAAGTCTGTCGAAAGTCTGTCGGACGGGCTGTCGGACTTTTGTAGCCGAAAAGTCCGACCGTGTGTACGCGGCATAAGTGTTCAGACCCTTTGCTGTGACACTAATATATTTAACTCAGGTGCTCTCCATTTCTTCTGGTCATCCTTGAGATGGTTCTACACCTTCATTTGAGTCCAGCTATGTTTGATTATACTGATTGGATTTGATTAGGAAAGCAACACAGCTGTCTATATAAGACCTTACCGCTCACAGTGCATGTCAGAGCAAATGAGAATCATGAGGTCAAAGGAACTGCCTGAAGAGCTTAGAGACAGAATTATGGCAAGACACAGATCTGGCCAAGGTTACAAAAAAAATTCTGCTGCACTTAAGGTTCCTAAGAGCACAGCAGCCTCCATAATCCTTAAATGGAAGACGTTTGGGACGACCAGAACCCTTCCTAGAGCTGGCCGTCCGGCCAAACTGAGCTATCTGTGGAGAAGATGAAGGCTTTGTAGACGAAACATGTTGGGTGGACCCCTCACGATTACCGCGATTGATCTTTTTTGAGCTGTTTTGTGATCTCCTATCATGTGAGTGTTTTCTTTTATTATTTTAATAAATTGATGTTTTTAAACGATATCACGCCATGTGAGCTTTATTTCTCGCATGGTATTTGAAACATCCGTTTGGCCTGTTGGACCTTTCGGGGACGTTTGAAGTTGTGGTGAGACCCCTCCCCTCATTGGAAGCTGAGGACACCTGACGATTCATCTTGCCAGAACTGGTGGTCAATAAGCTTTCTTAGACTTGTAAGACATAAGTCTTTTCAAGTCACCTGATTCTGGTAAGCCTCTTTTGATGCTCCGGTGATGGTCCCGCCACCTATTTAAACCCTCCATCCATCTGTGGTTCTTTATCTATTTATTCATCTGCCAGAAGTGATCAATTTTGTTTACGAGGAAGCTTGGGAGTTTTATTTCCATTATTTTCAACACTTTAACCCTCATAGACTTTTGGTGGTGGTTTTCTATTCCACTAGTCACTATCAACACAATTGTTAATTTCAATGGACTATATTGGTTGATTTGTCATATATGTATGATCTTTTAGATCCACCAATTATTTTCGTATTATAGATTTATAACATATACTGTATCTTAAGTGTTACAATATTCACTGTATTTTAAGTGTTGCTTTGAATCACTCAACGTTGGTTCTAAATTATTTTTGCCCTGCAAGGGATGGCTAGATTTTGGTTCACTGTTTAGTCATGTAAGATTTATTACTTATATATACACATAGCGCTACACTATTATATATTATTCTTTATCTGTGGAGAAGAGCCTTAGTGAGAGAGGTAAGAAGAACCCAAAGATCACTGTGGCTGAACTCCAGAGATGCAGTCGGGAGATGGGAGAAAGTTGTAGAAAGTCAACCATCACTGCAGCCCTCCACCAGTCGGGGCTTTATGACAGAGTGGCCCGACGGAAGCACCTCCAGAGTGCAAGACACATGAAAGCCTGCATGGAGTTTGCTAAAAAAATACCTGAAGGACTCCAAGATGGTGAGAAATAAGATTCTCTGGTCTGATGAGACCAAGATAGAACTTTTTGGCCTTCATTCTAAGCGGTATGTGTGGAGAAAACCATCCACTGCTCATCACCTGTCCAATACAGTCCCGACAGTGAAGCATGGTGAAGTACAGGGTTATCCTGGACGAAAACCTTCTCCAGAGTGCTCAGGACCTCAGACTGGCCCGAAGGTTTACCTTCCAACAAGACAATGACCCTAAGCACACAGCTAAAATAATGAAGGAGTGGCTTCACAACAACTCCGTGACTGTTCTTGAATGGCCCAGCCAGAGCCCTGACTTAAACCCAATTGAGCATCTCTGGGGAGACCTAAAAATGGCTGTCCACCAATGTTTACCATCCAACCTGATAGAACTGGAGAGGATCTGCAAGGAAAAATGGCAGAGGATCCCCAAATCCAGGTGTGAAAAACTCGTTCCATCTTTCCCAAAAAGACTCATGGCTGTATTAGATCAAAATGGTGCTTCTACTAAATACTGAACAAAGGGTCTAAATACTTAAGACCATGTGATATTTCAGTTTTTCTTTTTTAATAAATCTGCAAAAATGTCAACAATTCTGTGTTTTTCTGTCAATATGGGGTGCTGTGTGAACTTTGCAAATGGCAACTTTGGCAACTTTGGCAACTTTGGCAACTTTGCAAATGGCTGCAATATAACAAAGAGTGAAAAATTTAAGGGGGTCTGAATACTTTCCGTCCCCACTGTATAAAAAACACAGCCCAACCTATCTTATCAAAACACACATAATCCCATATGGCTCCGCTCTAGATCTTTGCAATACTGTCTTTCCACCTCCAGGTGCCAGCTCCAGGTGGAAGCTTGCCACGTCACCTGCCACCATTTGCAGATTGTCACTTGCCATGTCACCTACCACCATTTGCAGATTGTCACTTGCCACGTCTCCTGCCACCAATTGCAGATTGCCACGTCACCTGCCACTAGATGTGGGTTGTCACTTGCCACGTCACCTGGAAACTGATGTGGATTGTAACTTGCCATGCCAGCCAGTACCACCAAATGTGCATTGTCACTGCATTGGTGGCAGGCTGGCAGTACTGGTCTATTTAGTGAGGGCAGGAGAACGGTGATGCGGGACAGGCAGTGAGAAATGATGTCATCTCGGTGCTCCCTGCCCCACCTTCAACATTGAAGCCAGGGGGGTCTGGCTGAAGAGTGGAGCACTACCGATGACAGGAAGCATGTGACCTCCACTCCACCGCACTGTGAGGGTGGAAGAGCACTGATGTGTGGCGGGCAGTGAGAGATGATATCATCTCTCTGCACCTCGCTCCCACATTGAAGAGGCCCAGCTGTGAAGAGCGCTGATGTGGAGCGGTCGGAGAGAGATGATGTCCCTCAAGGGCCACTGACAGTCTCTCTAAGCATCGCATGTCCATATTTCATCCAACTCCCTGCCAGCATGACTCATCCGATATTTAAAGTCTCACTTAGTTCCCTACCAGTCCCAACTCCTGGGGATTGGCTAAGGGCCTCAAAATATACAGAGCAGCAACTCCTAGCTACTGCCCACTAATATATAGAACCCCCCCCAAACACATACACACACCCTGCACAGCCTTTCAGTGGGAAGCTCAGTGTCCTGCTGCTTGTCCTCCCCCCAGCTTTTATGCAGCTGAGAACTAAGGAAACCAAGGGAATGTGATCACTTTAAAAACAGGGGGAAAAAAATGTTTTTTTTAATCTATACACAAAGGTTTTGCCTTTCATTTCCATTTAAAACTGAATGTGTTGTTTTACAATGTGATCATTTACAATCACTTAAAAGGCTCCGGTGTGACATTCTAATAACGATTTTTAATGAATTTTTAAAAGTAAAACAAGAATATTCCAGTTACATAGTGAAACAGTGTTGTCATAGAAATACCCATGTAGGATTCCAAAATAAAGGAGATATGCTTAAATTAAGTTACCATAAAAAACTATAATCAAACTAGAAATGCTTAAGGTGTTTAAACATTTATATAATCCCTGTTACCCCAAAGGGAACTCGCTGTAAACAAGGGATTGTGGCTTAATGTATTAGAAAGCAGAGGAAGGAAAAGAAGAAGAGGAAGGAAAAGGAAGATGGTTGGATGTTACCCTACTAATGAGAGTACTTTAGAGAAGATAATGTTTCAGAAAAAAATTTAATAGCTCTTATTATTTTGCAGAAAATTTGAAGCCATAGGATGTAAGATCCATTCATTGCAGATTTTAAGGAATTTGGCTGTGGAGCCCTTTTTGTGCACTAACATTATTTCATAGTGAGCCTGTTAAGTCTCAAAATAACATCTGATAGGTTAGGGGCTAAGGTAGATTTCCATAGTTTAGTTATGGTGAGTCTTGCAACTATTAGGACATTAGCAACAAAAGTTATATATTGTGGTGGGTATAGGTCTAGGTTTAGACCTAATAAGGCTGTTTCTGGTGTGAGTGCCTTTAAGTTTCCTGTGAGGGAATTTGTGAGGAATGTGAGAAATGTTCAGTGTGACATTCTAAACAGATTCCAAATCTCCTTACATACATACAAGGTTCATAAAAAAAAACAAAAAAAAACCCTTTATCTACAGTGAGTGACTTAAATCGTTCTTTATTTGTGCTGCACATTCCCCTCCTTGTTGATGCTGCAGTATGCTGTGGGATGGTTTTACCAGCAGGTGTAATACCTTTTTATCCCACTGTAGTACAAGCAGGCACAGTCTACATGAGGTTGCTGCCGCACTATTACAGGGTGCTACATTAGGTGGACTTCATTGGCAGGATCAACAGGTATTTTTGTGACTTTTTAGGGGGATTCACTAACAATTAAGTGTTGCAGCAAAAACTTTTAAATAGTACATCAATACTTGACTTACAGCATATGCTTAATAATTTAGTAGCTAAGTCCTACTTTAGTTTTGGCACCACATGTGGGGCAGAGGAGATCCTTACTATTGCCTTTTTCTTTTACAGCAATCTGCAAGACCTGATGTAATATAGAGCACCGCTATACTAGGCAATAGTGCCCCCCCCCATTCCCTATCTCCCCTCTTTACTCTCAATATCCCTCCCTACCACTCCACCTACCCCAAACTTTCCTTCAAACCACTCCCAAACCCTACTCTTATCATGGAAATCCAGAAGCATGATACCCGACTCAGACACATTCCTATCACAACAATTTCGTCAACGCTTCAGATGGGTAAGAAGACAAGACCGTCTATACCTCATCATCCACTTTTATCACTTACTTGATAAAGAGACACCAAATAAACACCAAATCGCCTACCAACCGTTACACATTCATCTGACTATGATGGAAATAACGCCCATACCGTCCTTAATGGACTCTAATGTCCCTCCTAAAATAACATCCCTCTACAACATCCATTACAAGTAGCTAATAGTGATATTACTGCGATCACGCTTAAATCGACCTAACTCAAACCCCCTCCCATTTATAACACCAAACCTATACTGTACTTTTATGTACTGTGCTCTGCTTAGGTTAACTGTTATGTGCACTTCTATGTGATACTAGTTGCTTATGTAACATACTCTACTATGTTGTAACTATTTTATTTTCAATAAAATTTTTCATGGAAAAAAAAAAAAAAAAGAAGGCAATAGTGGATATTTTGTCAGCCAGGCAAGTAATTGTTAATGATTGTGGGGAGCATATAAGTACTTGCAATATCTGCCTCTGGATCCCATTTAGCCTGACAACCATTGCTAACTTTGCTAACAATGGGCTCACAGCCCTGCTACTGCCTGCGAGCTCCTTGCAGCCCTGCATTCATATGGTCTCCACATAGAAGGACACAAAAGGAGATGAAGAAGAAAAGCCACAGAAGTAGAACAGGGAAGGCAGTGGGACACTATTAGTATAGAAGAGCTCAGGACTGCTAAAGCCAACCCTGTCATTAAAAAGCAGCCACATGGTGCCCTTCAAAAAGATACTGGGTAGGTAGCACATAGCAGGATTGCCCCTGAATACCTGGAAGATGTTACTTAGCTGCACTCTGAAAAATGTTCCATGCTGTACTGTAGTGTTATCTTAAACTGAATCTGTGAAGCTAGAAATATAGTAGCTGTCGGCGCATGCGCAGATGCCTGAGGGAACGGTAATGCCGCCTTAGAGCTCCGCTCCACAAGAATTCGAACCGGAGAACTACAGGTCCCAGCGGCTTACAAAAAACAACAAAATTGTAGGTAAACCTCCCCAGCGCCTTTCTAAACATATATTATGGTCCTGAAAGGACCAAAAAGCAAAATAAAAGCCAATTACAAAACTGAGGCGGCTCTCAGACTGGCAGCTAAGATGGCGGCGTCATCTATCTCCTCACAGCACAGCGCTTCACAGGCTGGGAAACCACAGCCTCCCAGACAAAAAACACAGGCTGACAAAACAAAACTTGACATTGTTATTAATCCAGCTCAAAATATATCACAAACAGATATGTTTGCTACATTTGAAGCGATGTTACAGAAAGCATTGAAACAAATTTCTGACCATATCACAGATAAATTAACAAAGGAAATTAAAGAAATTGGTCAGAGAACAGCTGAACTGGAATTGAGGGTAGATGATATTGACTGTCAAACACAATATTGCACTTCTGAGCTGACAGCCCTTAAAGAGGAAAATAGCCTATTACAGTCACGTTTGGAGGAACAAGAAAACAGAGATAGACGATCTAATCTAAGGATAAGAGGTATACCTGAATCCATCCTAGACCTGCAGGCAACCATTACCACACTTTTTCAAGAATTACTCCCTGAAATTACTATTGAGAGATTAGAAATGGACAGAGTGCACAGAGCTTTATCACCACGCAAAACCAACGGCCCCCCAAGAGACATAATAACTAAATTGCATTACTACAAAACTAAAGAACAATTGTTATCAGCTGCTAGAAGAAAAGAATCTCTCAGCTTCCAGGGTCATTCTTATCAGTTATTCACAGACTTGTCTCCTCTTACAGTTGCAAAAAGACGGGCCCTCAAACCCCAATTACAGGTACTTCAGAATAACCATATTACCTATCACTGGGGTTTTTCTTTTTGCCTTCGCTTTACACACCTGGAAACTAGATATGTCTGTCGCTTTTCAGAGGACTTACAATCGGCTTTATTGGAATTAGGCTTAGTAGAAACAGCCTTACCTAAAGATCAGCCTCGGAGACGTTCAACAGCTCGTTTTCCTCAGCAAAAGAAAAGTTCAGACTCCAACTCTTTTTCATCTTCATACCAAAATCTCCACAAGCGCGGCCAATATGAACACTCACCGCCAAAAAATGATGATTCAATGGACTGAAAAGAAGAAACCTACTACCAATAATTTTCTCTCACTACAGGTTTTATTACCGAAACTGGTTGTGTGTGTGGTTTTTTTTTAGCATAACCACCTGTTCTTTATTTTTCTCCTTTTTTTTTTTTTTTTCACTAGGCAAAAGATATGCCTAGACACAGAGGTTATGCCCTAATGAGATAGTCTATTCGACTTTTTTCTCTTCAGTCCTTTTTTTTTTTTTATATATAATATATTTTTTAAGCAAAACATCACACATCTCTTGCTGGGTTTCTAATTCTCCTTTTTTTTTCTATTTTTTGGTACCTGTGGTTTTCCGGGGCCGTTCTTCCTATAGGAATTTCTTGCTGCCCCTTTGATTTTTCCATTTGCAGACTCCTGCCTTTTTTTATGGAGAACTCTGCTGATGGACTTGGATCCTCTCAGGAAGTTTTGGAAACTTTCTTGAGATGCTCCCTAACCCTATTATTCTGTTTTCTAACTAAGCAGCACTATCTATGTTACGGGTTAATACGATTGTTCTATTTACCTCTTTTTTTCGTTATTTACCGTATTTATCTGCGTATAACACGCACCGGCGTATAACACGCACCTCAATTTAGGAGGGAATTTTAAGGAAAAAAAACTTTTAGGAGGGAAGTTGAAGGGAAAAAAACTTACATTTAAATGCCCATCATTGCAGCCTTCTCAGTGCAGCCTTGCCCCAGTCCAGCCTTGTCAGTGCAGCCTTGTCAGTGCAGCCATGTCAGTGCAGCCTTGCCAGTGCAGCCATGTCAGTGCAGCCTTGCTAGTGCAGCCATGTCAGTGCAGCCATGTCAGTGCAGCCTTGCCAGTGCAGCCATGTCAGTGCAGCCTTGCCAGTGCAGCCATGTCAGTGCAGCCTTGCTAGTGCAGCCATGTCAGTGCAGCCATGTCAGTGCAGCCTTGCTAGTGCAGCCATGTCAGTGCAGCCATGTCAGTGCAGCCTTCCCCAGTGTCCAGTCCAGCCTTGCCCCAGTCCAGCCTTGCCCCAGTCCAGCCTTGCTGAAGCCTGTGAGCTTCAAAATCACCGACCGCGATTTGAAAATGGCGCCGCCGGCGCCGAAATACACAGAGCCGGTCCTCGGCTCTTCTCGGCGGCTCTCGTTTACTTTCGGTTTCACTCGGACGGTGAGCGGAGCTATCCAAAACTAGCCGAGTATACTCGGCTAGGTTCGGGCGGCGCTCGAGTGAAACCGAAAGCCGCCGAGAAGAGCCGAGGACCAGCACTGCGTATTTCGGTGCCGGCGGCGCCATTTTCAAATCGCGGTCAGCGATTTTTTAATTCTGACAGGTCAGGATCGCAGGGGATCGGCGTATAACACGCACCCGCGATTTTCCCCTGATTTTAAGGGGAAAAAAGTGCGTGTTATACGCCGATAAATACGGTATATTTTTTTTTCTTCTCTTTTCTTGAACCCCGATTTCCTCATGTTTCTCAGAGTGGTGGATCTGGCTCAAAGTATATATTTTTTATGCTATGATAGATCAGTTACCTTGGTTAATCTATGGCTCCGATAAATATATTATCTTTAAATGTACAGGGATTTAATATCCCACATAAACGCACTAAAGCTCTAAGATCCTTTTCACCCAAAAAAGCCCATATTATATGCTTACAGGAAACACACTTTACAGAAAAAGCTCAACCTAGATTTCTCTCACCCTCATACCCACAATTTTATACCGCCTCTGCTGCAGTTAAACAAAGGGGTATGCTAATTGGTTTCCATCGTACCACTCCGTTTAACCTTAAAACGCAAGTGATAGATCCGGAAGGTCGATATTTAATTTTAACAGGTTATATTTCTGACAACCCTATAACTATTGTATCTTATTATGCTCCCAATAAACGCCCAACGGCGTTCTTGTCACACCTTTTTCAAGTCATAGAGTCTCACAAATTTGGAACAGTTGTTATATGTGGTGATTCTAATGCTACAATCTTCCCATTTCTAGACAAATCTCCCCCTGGGCCTACAACAGGTACAACAAATCTAACTTTTCAACGTTTACTTACCTCTCATAGCTTGGTTGACACCTGGCGTGAAATTATTCCTACTGATAGACGATTTACTTACTACTCCTACCCACATAAATCTTTTTCTCGGATTAATCATATTCTTATCCCTTCTAGCATGTTACCAGAAATTATCTCAGCTAAAATTATACCATTCCCATGGACTGACCATTGTGCAGTTTCCATTAATATAGCTTCTACGCTCCCTACATCTCATGACACAACTTGGTGTATGAAAGATTTCATGCTGACTCATCCATCTCTTAATAAAGAAATTGAGAAATCAATATCTGACTATTTTAAAGATAACGACACAAATGATATCTCAGCCCTCACACTGTGGGAGGTTCATAAACCTGTCATTAGAGGTAGAATGATACAACTAGCAACTAAATTCAAAAGAGAACGCAAAATAATGTTCTCAAAATTGGAATCTAACTTTAATAATTGTCATCAGACCTTTCAATCTTGCCCAACGACTATTAATAATTCTAACCTTGAAAAAGCCCGCCTAGATTTAGATAATTTTTTGACTGATTCCGCTGATAAATCTTTACGCAAAAGACAACATACTTTTTACCTGAAGGTCTAATAAACTGGATACACCCTTGGCCAGAAGCTTGAAAACTATACAACATGAAAAGAAACCTTTCCGTTTGAAAATCTCTAAAGAAGCGTACACTAGCAATCCGATTAAAATTCTTGAGATTTTTCGTACCAATCTTACTAAACTATATTCCCCAGCCCCAACATTTGATAAGTCAAAAGCTGATATTTTATTTTCTAGTATTAAACTCCCGTATCTCGACCAAAAACAACAAGATCTTCTTGAAAGTCCTATTACGACTACAGAGGTTTTGAATACTATCAAACTTCTAAAACTTAACAAGAGACCGGGCCCTGATGGGTTCCCGGCAGTATACTACAGACAGTTTACACATATCTTTACACCAATCTTAACTAGGGCCTTTAACTCAATTCTTGAAGGACATTCATTTACAACAGAGACACTCACATCTATTATCACTATGATTCCCAAACCACAATCTGACTCATCTTCTTGGTCTAATTATCGCCCCATATCACTTCTTAATTTAGATATTAAATTATTAGCTAAAATCCTGGCTACCAGAATGAATAGTATTATTGGACACTTAATCCATAAAGACCAAACAGGTTTTATTCCGAAACGTCAGGCAGGTGACAATATAAGACGAGCACTTTTACTCATACATGCAGCCAAAACAAGACATATACCAGCATGTCTGGTTTCATTGGATATAAAAAAGGCATTTGACTCTGTCACTTGGCCATATATGGACTATATACTACAGAAATGGGGTTTTGGTAACCATTTCCTTACCTGGGTCTCATCACTATATAATAAACCAAGAGCATATATTAAATACTCTGGTTATAAATCCACTATGTTTGACATAAATAGAGGTACAAGACAAGGTTGTCCCCTTTCACCATTACTTTTTGCCTTATTAATAGAACCCTTAGCACAACTAATTAGAACAAATTTAGATATCAAAGGGATTGAATTAGGTGGTTATCATCATAAGATAAGCCTTTTTGCTAATGATATCCTTGTTTTCCTGTCCCATCCTCATATATCTACCCCAAATCTTCTTAAATTACTGCATAAATTTGCTCATATTTCTGGACTACATATTAACCCTTCTAAATCAAATGCCTTAAATATTTCTTTATCGCAATGTGAACTTCAACATACAAAATCTGTTTTACCTTTTACTTGGGTCTCAAAACAACTACCCTGTTTAGGGGTACAACTCACAATTTCTCTCAAAGATCTGTTTTCAGCTAACTACCTATCTCTATTGAAACGAACATCAGGATGTTTGAAGCAATGGGCCTCTCTTTCACTTTCCTGGTTAGGTAAAATCAATGCTATTAAGATGTCAATATTGCCAAAATTTTTATATTTATTTAGAGTGTTACTTATAACTTTACCATCTTATTTTACTAGACTTACTCAACGAAGAGTCCTATCATTCATCTGGGGTTCCACTAAGCCTCTTATACCCAAATCTACACTTTACCTTAATAGATTAAAAGGTGGTTTAGGACTACCCAATTTCTTATCTTATTACTATGCTGCCCAAATGGCTCTTTTACCTAAATACCATGCTACTATCGAAACACCCCTTTGGGTAGCTATCGAAGCAGTAGATACTGACCCAATATCAGTAGCCAATATGTTATGGCTTCGCCAGATCGACAGAAAAAACATTTCCAATCCCATAACTAAACACACCTTAGCCATTTGGGATAAGTTCAAAAACTTACATAATCTCCAATCTTTGCATAATCCTTTACTTTCATTCCTTGGGAATCCAGCTTTCTACCCTGCATGGAAATTTCCTAGATCTTTTTCCATATGGTCCTCTATGAACCTGAATAGTTTATACAGATTGTCATCTGCAAATACTATATATTCCTTTCCTGATTTGTGTGAAACCTTTAATATTCTGAGAAGTGAAATCTTTTGTTATCTACAAATAAAAAAAATTTATGAACCACTCCTTATTACAGGTTCTTCTCTTAATCAAATGACTCAATTTGAACGGATATGTATAAGTGACCCACACATCAGAGGACTGATTTCTTTGTTATACCAACAACTTATAAGTAAATCTGATGAAAACTTACCCTCATATACTGCCAAATGGGCACCTGAAATGAATCGGACCTTGGATAACAAAGATTGGTCAAATATATGGTTAGCCACTAAATCTTCTTCTCCTAATAGTAATGCCATAGAAACAAACTATAAAGTCCTTGCACGGTGGTACCTAGTACCAGCTAGAATAGCAAAATTCATTCCTACATACCCACCTAATTGCTTCAGATGTTGCGATTCACTTGGAACTCACTTTCACATCTGGTGGCAATGCCCGATAGTCCAGGAATTCTGGAAAAACATATTTTCCATGGCTTCTAAAGCTCTTGAAATCTCTATTCTTCCAGATCCTGCTACAGCACTTTTAAACCTCAAACCCAATACACTCTCTCATACTCAATTCCAATTACTCAATCAAATTACTACTTCAGCCAAACAAACAATTGCCAAAGCTTGGAAGTCTAAATCTCTAATTCTGGCTGAAACAAAACATAGAATCAATAGAGCACTTGTTTTTGATAAAATGACAGCTATAGCTGATAACAAGATCAATAAATTTCGAAAGATATGGCAACCATGGGTTAAACACTATTACCCTAATGACTTTGACCAGTCTTTGTTATTACCTCATTAGATTGTATATAGAACATACAATATAATAATAAATTGTGTAATTCAGGAGCCAGACCACCACCACCTATACTCCCCTCTCTTTTCTTCTTGTTTTCTATATTCATTTTTTTTTTTTTATATTCTTATTCCTTATAAGACATATTTTGATGAGCAGAAAAAGTCACATCGACTATTTGTTTATTTATTTATTACATTTCTATGTCATGATCACTTTGATGTATCCCTATAAATTGTATCATTCTTAAGGTAATAAGATGAGTTTATATTTTCATGATGATACTATTAATCTTATACTAATTGTATATGAAATGCTCATGTTTCATATTTATATGTCTACTTCATCTCCTTATTTATTTATTTATTTATTTTATGTACTACTTTTTTTTTTATTTACTTATTTATTTACTCTGTTATCTATGAAAAACTCAATAAATATATTTAACAAGAAATATAGTAGCTGTCACTGCTGACTAGCTGATATTGGGTTCACTTACAAGTGAGCTCATTTATTTTCCCCAGGGCTTAGTGAATGTGGTGAAGCTTCACTTTGTAAAGGATGCCAGGTGCAAGGAAAATAAAAAAAACAGCATTTTGGCTTGTGCATGATTGGATAATGGAAATCAGCAGACCTTCACCACATTCACTAAGCTCTGTGGATAATAAATACAAATGCAGATAATGGTCTATAGTTGCAATGAAACCCCAATCTCTTGACTTGCAAGGCAAGAGAACCAACTGCTTAGTGACAGTATCTCTCAGGATGGAAAGCATTTTTTTTTGTTTTTTTATTGCTGTGTTTACTATAAGTGTAGCACCCTGGTGTTTAGGCAGGGTTGCTAACACATTTAGTTTGCCAGGTACTAATTGTCATAGTTAATTGTTAGTAGATCCACTGATTCCTCTCTAATTTATGGCATTGCTGCACCTTTTCTCTTCTGTCATTAGGTGGCACTGTGGCTGGTGACATTAGATTGACAAGGGCTTTGCAAGGTCAGATTATGAATGGATGGGCGTCTCAGCCAATTGGCAGGGGTTTCTTTAGTCCCTTTGCCTGCGAGGAGAGCCTATTTATTTAGGTGGAGTGAGGTGATTGGGGGTTCTGTGCCACCTGGACGGCTGTCTGGGTGGACGTGTGTTATGTCACCCCGGGCTGCTAAGCCGGATGTCTGAGGCCTATCCAAGGGACCCCTGGCTACTAGGCTGCCTGAGGCCTAGCCAGGAGCAGGAGAAGTGTAGGGTTGGGACTTGGGACTGCAGGATTGGAGTCCAACCGAGTTGTGAAGGTTCAGCCGGACGGGGAAACCAGTTGTGGTCGGAGGTAAAAGGGTAGCAGTCGCCACTAAGGGACCATCCACCTTGTTACCTGAGACCACCGTGAGTAAGCTTGAGCAAGTACCAGAGCAGTCTTCTCACCAGCCCGGGACGGTGAAGAAGTGGTAAAGCTTCAGCGAGTGCCAAGCCAGGGACCCAACAGATTATCGGGGGTGACGCTTGAGGAGTGTACAGCGGGACAGCTGTGAAAGAGCTCAGGAGATCCGCTGGCGTTTGGATATGGAAGTCTAGTAAGAGACTGGGAGCTCAGTAAGTGAAGATCTACAGTGGGATACTGTGAGATAAGAGAAGAACTATTCGGTGTTACCAAGAGTTATGTGCAAATACCTTTGGTGACTGTTACAAGTTCAGTTGCCATAAGAGACAGCGGTCCTACCCATACAGACATGGCATCCGGCTGGAGGCCTTTCCCTGTATAACTGTCTACCTATAGAGTCTCAGAGTCTGCCAATTATCATTGCATCTACTCAAGGGTGTCCCACAGTTCTTGTTAAGAGACAATAAATCTTTTGTTTGCATTTAAAAAGTGACTGGCATCCATCATTTCCTCTTGCATTACACCCATCATGCCTGTTAACCCACTCTACAAGGAATGATGTTAGCTCTCCCTAACTCTTGAGGTCATCATTAGGCTTCTGGAGGCCCGCGACCTTTCTACATAAGGCTCCATGCAAACTAGTATTTTTTTATTAGCTGTTATTAGCAATTTTTATTCTGCTACTAGAAGCTAAATAGTGTTATCCAATGTGTCCATGGACACTACTTCAAGTTATTAGCGTTTCGTGAGCTTCAGCTTTTAGGAGCAGTAAAAAAAACAAAGCAGGGTATTGCACTTACGTTTCTGGGTGCTTTTTAGGTAAACACCAACACAGGCAGCCTTAATGGCTGTGAACCACCGATCTACCGGATTGGCATGTGTTCCACTGGCCGGAAGTAATACGGGTCCCCCACCGGATGTGAAGTCAAGCGTGGCGACTGGGCAGCCTCAATGCATTTTGCAGGAAGTGCGTCATCAGGAAGCTTTGTGTTGGTGCTTACCTAAAAAGCACCCATAAATGTATTGCCAAGTACACACGGGCGGACTTTTCAGCATCAAAGACCCGATGGTCTTTCCGACGGACTTTCAACGGACTTTTGACAGACTTCCGACGGACTTTCGAACTAACGGACTTGCACACACACGATCACATCAAAGTCCGACGGATTCATACGTGATGGCGTACGACCGGACTAAAATAAGGAAGTTGATAGCCAGTAGTCAATTGCTGCCCTAGCGTCGGTTTTCGTCCGTCGAACTAGCATACAGACGAGCGCATTTTTAGACCGGATTTGAGTCCGTCGGAAAGATTTGAAACATGTTCCAAATCTAAAGTCCGTCTGATTTTCAACCAAAAAAGTCAGCTGCAGTTCCTATGAAGCCGACACACGGTTGGATTGTCCGACGGATTCATCCTGTCGGTCCATTCCGGGTGAAAAGTCCGCCCGTGTGTACACGGCATTATTGCTTTAACCACTTAAGGACCAAGCCTCTTTTTGTGATTTGTTGTTTACAAGTTAAAAACAGTTTTTTACTTAGAACCCCCAAATATTATACATTTTTATATTTAACACCCTAGAGAATAAAATGCCGGTCGTTGCAATACTTTCTGTCACACCGTATTTGCGCAGCGGTCTTACAAGCGCACTTTTTTTGGAAGAAATACACTTTTTTAAATTAAAAAATAAGACAACAGTAAAGTTAGCCCATTTTTTTATACTGTGAAAGATAATGTTATGCCGAGTAAATTGATACTCAACATGTCACGCTTCAAAATTGCGCCCGCTCGTGGAATGGCGACAAACTTTTACCCTTAAAAATCTCCATAGGCGACATTTAAAAAATTCTACAGGTTACATGTTTCGAGTTACAGAGGAGGTCTAGGGCTAGAATTATTGTTCTTGCTCTACCGATCGCGACGATACCTCACATGTATGGTTTGAACACCATTTTCATATGCGGGCGCTGCTCACGTATGTGTTCGCTTCTGCACGTGAGCTCGGCAGAACGGGGCGCTTTTAAAACATTTTTTTTCTTATTTATTTTACCTTTTATTTTTTATTTTTACACTGTTCTTTAAAGAAAAAATCTGTGAGTATCTGTGAGGAGTTGCAGTGTTGTGGCACCAGTGTCTAAGGCCCAATTTTATAGCCCCTGTTTAACAGGGGCGTGTAATTACAATTTTTGCTGCAATAATTTGCAGCAGGGCTCAATCATGTGCTCCAACTAGAGTTTCTGTGAGGGGTTGCAGTATTGTGGCACCAGCACCTGTGCCTAAGGCCCAATTTTTCTGCCCTTGTTCAACAGGGGCATGTAATTACAATTCTTGATCTAATATTTCACAGCAGGGCCCGTTCCTGCGCCCACCAAGAGTACCTGTGAGGGCTTACAGTGTTGTGGCAACACCAACACCTAAGGCCCAAATTTCTGCAGAGTATATAGGGCAGGCCCCTACTTTCAAACATCCAACTTACAAATGACTCATACTTTCAAACAGAAGGACACAACAGGAAGTGATAGTAAATCTACCCCTAGGAAGGGAAATTCTCTCTTGTAAGAGTTCCTTGTTTCACTAAAAACCCCAAATTTTCAAAATCCAATTGTCATTGGGACAGAAAGTGAGGTCAAATCTTCTGAACAGGTGCACAGACAGCAAAACAAAGGTTACAGGGGTGATAACCCTTCCCTATGTTTTCCAAAAAGCTTAAAAATAGATTTTTTGGCTGGAGCTACACTTTAAAAATGTACCAGTTCAAAACTACAAACAGATTCTACTTAAGAACAAACCTACAGTCCCTGTCTTGTTTGGACCGCCTGTATACTGCTGTTCAGAGTATATAGGGCCAGGGGGCCCTACACCTTTCCTTTTTTTAATTTGGGTGCGGGGTTCCCCTTAATATCCATACAAGACCCAAAGAGGCTGGTAATGGGCCGGGGGGGAGGGGGGGTGCCTTTTTTCTTAATGATTTTCATCCATATTGCCGGGACATTAAAGACAGACATTACATTAAAGCCGCAAGCGGTTTTAAATGACTTTTCCTTTAGAAATGTCATTTTGTGCAGGGACAGTTCTAAACACGGGAAACACGCGTCACTTTACAGGCATACTATAGACACTTCCCAGGCACGATATTTAAAGGAATATTTCACTTTTATTTTTTCACTTTAAGCGTCATTAAAATCACTGCTCCTGAAAAAACGCCCGTTTTTTATACTAATTTTTGCATTAATACATGTAACCTGGGGCAGGACTCGGTTCCCCAAACCCTTTTTAGAACAATAACTTGCACATTAGCCTTTAAAATTCGCACTTTTGAATTCTCACGTTCGAGTTCCATAGACTTTAATGTGGTTAGAAAGTTCGCACGAACTATTGGTCCATTCGCAAGTTCTAGTGCGAACCGAACGGGGGGGTGTTCGGCTCATCCCTAGTGATCGGGTTTCAGTGACAAGTGCGATTTAGATGCATGTTTGAATCTACCCTTATTAAATCCTACCCTCTCTAAACAGACCTATAATGTCTCTTTTTTGAGACAGGGAAAGGGACTAAAGACAGTCTTATAGGGCGTACACACGGTCGGACTTTGTTCGGACATTCCGACAATAAAATCCTAGGATTTTTTCAGACGGATGTTGGCTCAAACTTGTTTTGCCTGCACACGGTCGCACAAAGTTGTCGGAATTTCCGATCGCCAACCACGCGGTCACGTACACCACGTACGACGAGACTAGAAAAGGCCGGTTCAGAACCAAGCGCGGCACCCTTTGGGCTCCTTTTGCTAATCTCGTGTTAGTAAAAGTTTGGTGAGAGACGATTCACGCTTTTTCAGACTCGTGGCTTTCAGATCGTTTTCTGCTGTTCAGTTTGTGCTTGTGGGTTTGTATCTGCTCTTCAGTGTGTGCAGCAAGTTCCGCGTGACTTTAGGTAGTCATTGTATTCTTGTTCGTTCGTTACTGTTTTTCAGGTCGCTCTTCACAGGCCTTGCTGTTCTTCAGTGCGTTCTGTTACTTCGTTCTGAGCAGCCGACCGTTTTCTAGCCATGTTTCATATGCATACTCCTCGTAGAGTTCGTGCTGTGCGGGGGCTTGGTGTTGGGGTCCTGACCTTGACACAAGTCCAGTCCATGAACAGGGTGGGGAGGAGTTCGTGGACCAAGAATTGGTTGCTTCAGCGTGACCAGTTCTCTCATATGCCTTTGCTCCGTGAGATCCATGAGAATAATCCTGATGATTTCAGGAACTTTCTCAGGATGACGGACCCCGTGTTTCACCGTTTGTTGGCTTCACTGACCCCCTATATCAACAGGCAGGATACCTGCATGAGGCAAGCCATCACTCCGGAGCAGAGGTTGGTCGCTACCTTGCGGTATTTGGCCACAGGGAGAAGCCTGCAGGACTTGAAGTTCTCGACAGGCATCTCCCCCCAGGCTCTGGGGATCATTATCCCAGAGACCTGTTCTGCCATCATACAGGTCCTGCAGAAGGAGTATATGAAGGTAAGATTTTTATCCTTTAATATCACATTTTATTGTATTGAATGTTTGATAATATATTGTATTTCTTTCCTCATTCCCTAATTACCATGCTTGTAATATGCTGTGAATATAAAAGAACAGTGTAGCGCTGGATTGTGAAAAAAGCGCATATATTGATATATGCGGATAAACTAAAACCCATAAATTTAAGAAGGGCTTTATGTCACTATTATAAAGTGATCAAACACACATGTGTGACTCTAAAAAGGGTTCAAATGAACCTATATGTGTTTATGAACAGTGAATAATGTGAACATAACCGTGTATTGATGTGGATAAATTACGTGAACTGGATATCAACGTAAACAACAAAGGTTAATACCATTGTGATTGGCAAAATATATTTAAGAAAATGTGTCAACCACTTGACGTTGATTATTCCGAAAAACCTTATGATGCTGAACAATATTATAATTATTGGTTGATCATATGCTGAAAACACAAAATAAAAATAGAATTACCCAGAGATAGTGAAAAATGAAAAAATAGTGATAAAGTGGAAAAATTAGAACCACCCAAAAAGTTCATATACTGCAAAATAGGTGTAAAGTCCCAAACTTGATAAAGTTCCAACATATATTTTCAATTCAGTGTTCCACTGCAACTGTAGCCCATCACCAAGAGAATAAGGCTGGAGGCTTACCAGATAGCCTGCGACCACCCTTATTCAGGGGGGTCTAAACAGGCTCAGTAGAGATGTATGGGTCCAGTGGAAATCTCCTAGAAGGGCTCCATAGACTTTACACAGGAAGATATTGCTTGTGGTCACCGGATACTTTCCAGAGGTGTTCCTCGCTTAGCAAATTGAGGGGTACCAGGTAAAGTGCAGCAATAATTGTCAGCAGGTGCCCCAAAAAGAAAAAAAAGGACTCCGATAGTGCAGACCAATCTTACTGCTTTATTTAAAAGATGCCATCAAATATATATAAAAACAAAACTTCTGGCAGGGAATGGTAACGAAAACGAACTCCACCGCCGTTTAAAATCAAATCGCGCATGCGCGACACGAGCTCACGTTGTGACCCTACGGCCGTTTCGTCACAACTGACGTCATCAGGGAGCCCTTCTAGGAGATTTCCACTGGACCCATACATCTCTACTGAGCCTGTTTAGACCCCCCTGAATAAGGGTGGTCGCAGGCTATCTGGTAAGCCTCCAGCCTTATTCTCTTGGTGATGGGCTACAGTTGCAGTGGAACACTGAATTGAAAATATATGTTGGAACTTTATCAAGTTTGGGACTTTACACCTATTTTGCAGTATATGAACTTTTTGGGTGGTTCTAATTTTTCCACTTTATCACTATTTTTTCATTTTTCACTATCTCTGGGTAATTCTATTTTTATTTTGTGTTTTCAGCATATGATCAACCAATAATTATAATATTGTTCAGCATCATAAGGTTTTTCGGAATAATCAACGTCAAGTGGTTGACACATTTTCTTAAATATATTTTGCCAATCACAATGGTATTAACCTTTGTTGTTTACGTTGATATCCAGTTCACGTAATTTATCCACATCAATACACGGTTATGTTCACATTATTCACTGTTCATAAACACATATAGGTTCATTTGAACCCTTTTTAGAGTCACACATGTGTGTTTGATCACTTTATAATAGTGACATAAAGCCCTTCTTAAATTTATGGGTTTTAGTTTATCCGCATATATCAATATATGCGCTTTTTTCACAATCCAGCGCTACACTGTTCTTTTATATTGTTTGGTTTGTATGCCCCTGTATTTGGGATATTGTGTTTTAGCTGCAGGATTTCCTTCACGGTTTTTATCATTAGTTTTCACATTCATATTGAACACCGAGCGCAATTTCTTTTTCCCCCAAATATGCTGTGAATGTCCCCTTTGTCCTCATGCATGCTGGATTTTTATGTAATTATTATTTTATGTCCTTCATACATATTTGCCCTTCAATAACCTCCCCAGCATGGTGTCTCCTGCCCTATATTCACCTCATGTAGTCACTTAACAATGTATTTTATCAGCTCCATAGTAGTGCTTTACCCCAAACACCCCCTAAAATGTTTGGAAATGTTATTTTAGCTTTAAATTCAGGCAGAGTGCCAGAGGCTTTTTTTTGTGGTGTCCCCAAATCATTTTTAGTAACCCTCCCTCCCCCAACTGCTAAGTCAGCTGATCCCAATTCTCTATCCTCAATCATCTATCTGCTGACTTTACCAAACCCATACACACTATACCCACCTCTTTACTGGTCAGATTTATGGATGAATTCCCCAAAGTATGTAGTGCAAGGGCCTGCCTGTATACTTTCCAATGGTACTGTTTAAAGTTTTTGTATCCTATTATTATCTTGATAGGTAATAGCAGAATGTCCAAATGTCCTCAAATGTGTACAGTGTGTATTTATATCTTTGTATTATGACACTTCTTACCTGTCCAGTGGGCTGCCAATAGTGTAACTAAGGAGGGGCTGTTCCAAGTAATACACATTATTTAGGCATTCATCTCTCAATGAAGTGAAGAGGGTTACCTGTCCAAGATTTCCACACACCCCCTATAATGTTAGAAGTGGCCCATGAGAGGGGGGAGGGGGAATATGATAGGTGTACCTTATACTTTGGTGTTGTTAAATTCCCCTTAATAAATGCTATCTGGAGGTTGCCCCATAATGTTTGTGTCTAATCTGCTTGCCATGTTTCAGAGTAAAAATAGTTATGTTTGTTGTTTTTTCCTCAACAGTTTCCTTCCACGCCACAGGAATGGCAGACTGTGGCCTCCCACTTTGCCGAGCGGTGGGACTTTCCTAACTACGGAGGGGCAATTGATGGGAAACACGTCCACATCGTCCCACCACCCAACTCGGGGTCGTACTATTATAATTACAAGGGGTTTAATAGTATAGTGATGTTGGCGGTGGTGTCGGCTAATTACGACTTCTTGTATGTGGACGTGGGGAAGAATGGCCGGATGTCCGATGGTGGAGTCATCGCCCAGACGGAGTTTTACAGGCGTCTCCAGAATGGCAGCTTGGACTTGCCAGCTCCAGAGGACAATGTGGAAGGACTCCCATTTGTATTCGTTGCTGATAAAGCATTTGCGCTGGGGGACCACCTGATGCGGCCATTCCCAATGAGGACCCTCACCCCGGAACAGAGGGTTTTTAATTACCGGCTGGCCAAAGCCCGAAGAGTGGTGGAGAACACATTTGGAATCCTGGCCAGCCGGTTCTGCCTATTTCTGACACCTATCCATATGGCGGAGTATAGACTGAACCATATAATACTTGCGTGCTGTGTTCTCCATAACTTTTTACGCAAACATTCGGCCAACTATGCTGGCTCAGTTGGGCCTGAGGCCGGAATCCTACATCAAACCACACTGACGGCGCTTAAAAGTGGCCGTCCTGGCTTGCCCTCCCTGAGTGCCCGTGATGTCCGGTTACGCTACCTGGAGTTCTTTGCGGGTAGGGGGCTATCAATATGCCAGACAATATGTGAAGCCTTTTTATAATAAAAAAAAATAAGAAATTCTTTGTGGATATTTACTGCTTGTGTTTGTTTTAGCTGACCCTGACATAAATGTTTTGAGTGCAGAAAATGTCGTGATTGGGTAACCTTATACAAAGCACTGTTGGCTGGTATTTCCTAAATGCAAAAACACATTTCACTACAAGTGCACTTGCAACTGCACTGAAACTGCACTTGTAGTGCAAAGAGGATTTGCCCTTAGGAAATAACCCCCATTTTTGCATAAAACAGCTATTAAATCACCCCAAAAGTGTTGTAGTGTTGAGACAATAATCCACACATTCTTGAGTAAGCCACTTTTTTATACCTGCACAATCACATGTGCTTTTACCAAAGGTTTTTAAAACAAACCAACATGTTTGTTGTATAACAATTTTTGCAGTAGCATTAGCAAAATTCGAAATGTCCATTTCAGATAAAACAGGCCTGTGTAAAACCAACAAGAAAGCCAAAAAACTTGAACTTACAAAGTTCACATTAGGTAAAACCTGAAGGCTATATCAGACATCAGTATTTAGGAACTGGGTTTGATATAGCATTCAGATGGGGGGAAATCACCCCTGGAAAAGCCAAATTTGGAAGATGCACACCAATTTACGAATGTCAACATGTGCTATCTGCCATCAGGGGGGATCAAGGGACGTGTTTTGGGGGAGCAAGCCCTTCCTCAACGCGACTTTATAATTGAGGAAGGGGTTGCACCCCCAAAACGTGTCCATTGATCTCCCGTGATGGCAGATAGCACATGTTGTCACACTGTGTGCATCCTCCAAATTTGGCTTTTCAAAACATTGCAAAAATATTTAAAAGATTGGACCACAATCCAAAAAGTGATTTTGTGGGGTTTTAAATTCGCCCCAAAACATCAATGATGTTATTATTTTTTTTAATAACATCATTGATTTTTTGCTGGATGTTTTGCAGTTCGGTATTACACCCCATGATCTCCCCGATCAGGATCTGGGCACTTTCTGATGTGAAACGTTCTCTATCCCTCACATCACGATCACCTAAAAAGAGAGAAAGAAAAAAAAAACAGGTCTCAAAAATCTGCCACCATCCATCTCTTTTACCTGAGCCTGTGGTCGCAGAAACTCAACTGTTGTGGTGCCAATCTCCACCACATCTTCTTCTTCCTCCTGCTCAGCTTGGGTTTGGGGTATTTCACCTTCTTCCAGAGGTGGGGGGTCTCTGGTCTGCTCGGATGAGGGGTGTCCTCCGAGTCTTTTCTCCCCTATGTAAAACAAAAATGGTATAATTAGCACACAGATATTTTATGGCAGAACTAGAAATAGGAAACATTGCTTGGAAGTGGGGTACAATTGTCTATTTTAGCAGAGTTCCAAGATGTATATTTTTTATTGGCCTTTGTCAAGCTGCAATACTTTACCTGTTTAGGACAAGCTTCACAGATGTAGCCCCCCCTATAGTATACACTGGAGCACCTGTGTTGCCCCCCCTAATAAAAATGGTGTTCTGGGGTCCCACACTAGTGCTCCAGTGTCCAGATGTGAAAACAGCTGCTCAGTGTCCTCTCCTTACACACAATCTAGTTGGCATTTCATTCTAGTAACAAACCCATCTACACAAACAAATATTTGGCATCCAAGTAGGCCCAAAAAAAATGTGGGAAAATGCATATGGCCTAAACAATGGTGTTTTAGAGGCCGAAAGAAAAATGTTTGATACGAACGAATAATGGGCCCATGAACATTAAAGTTGCCCTTTTAAATGTTACAATTAATAAAAGCACATAGAACAGCATGAACGGAATAAAGACAGAAAGAATAGGAACACAGCACAACTACTTACTTTTTTGCAGCACTCTCCGGATCTTTCGGTACTGCTCTGGCTCTCTTAACTTCAGGTCCGACCACCACTTCCTGAGCTGATCTTTCGATCTTCGTACCCCGAAATTCCTGTGAAGGCTTTTGATCACTTTCGCCATGATCTTGGCCTTTCTGATGTTGGGGTTGGGGTAAGGCCCATACTTCCCGTCATAGTCGGACTTCCTCATGATGTCGACCATCTCCAACATCTCCCCAAAGGACATATTTGTGGCCTTAAAACGTCTCCTTCTGGATCGGGACGTGTCCGGATCCGGGCTTTCCTCCTCCTCCTCCTCGTTGCTATAATTAGCACACACCTGCTCTAACTCCACCATCGTGCTCTTCACCCACTGCGCCGAACGAAAAGGGGCGGGGAATAGACTAGAAAGAACGTCAGGGGCGGGCGGAGTTACACGCATGCGCAGTGTGTATAAAGCGTAACACGCGTGCGTATTACGTATGATCTGTGAGCGGAGGAAGGAGCATTGGACGCGCCGATCGTAAGAACGAAGGTAAGAGACAAACTTGTGCCTATACTGCTTCTAGATTGAGGCCTATATTGTAACAAGATTAGGAGAGTTTTGTCTGACATTAGGCTTTGTCTTGTGTTGTGTCTTGCAGTGAACATGGATATGCTACTCAAAGATAATGACTTCATGTCAGTATTCCTAGAAATGCTAAGGGAGCTGCCCTGTCTGTGGGAGATTAACCACCCCCATTTCAAGAACCAAGCAAAGAGGAAGGCAGCACTGCAGCGATTGTGTGAAATTGTGAAGCAGGTGATCCCCACGGCAGACATCACCTATTTAAAGATATTAATTGGTTGCCTGAGGAGCACATATCTAAGGGAGCGCAAGAAAGTCCTGGATTCACAGAGATCCGGAGCAGCAGATGACATCTATGTCCCCAGGATGTTGTACTACGACAGGCTGCATTTTCTGGCAGGCCAGACTGAACCCAGGCCATCCCTCTCCAGTCTTCCTTCCACGCTTCCTTCCCCCCCGGCTGAGGCTTCTGACGCCCAACCTGGGCCTTCCAGGCCACATGTGGAGGAGCCCAGATTGAGCCAGGTATAGCATTCCTCTAAATATTTCTGCTTGTCCAATCAATGATGTTAACTAGATGTTAGTTGGGAATACTAATTTAGGATTGGGATTGATGATGCAAAACATAAAACCATGTCCCTTTTTCATACACAGGGAAGTCTCAGCCAGGAGGTGGCCGGGCCGAGCCGGCTGGCTGATCTGCAGGTCCCTCCACCCCCCCCTGAAAAGAGAAAGTGGCAGTAGGAGGAGTGCCCTAGAGGAGGCTGCTATAGGATTCCTTTGGAGGGCTACAGAGGTCCTGGGAGCACCCCACACCATGGAGGAGAACATTGCTGCCTTCATTGCATATAAAATGCAGAGGATGGAGGAGGGCCAACAAGTCATGTGTGAGGCCCTCATATTGGAGGCTCTTGAGAAAGGTATGAGGGGCCAAATGACACCTCAGACACAACTTTGTGATGGTCCTCCTCCTCCTCCTGCAGGTCCTCCTCCTCCTCCTCCCTCTCCTCCAGGTCCCCCCAGTCCTCCTCCAGGTCCTCCCAGTCCTCCTCCTCCTCCAGGTCCTACTCCTCCTCCTGCCACAACTCCAACTGCACAGCCACAGCCCGGAAGGAAGCGTGGAAGGAAGACCAGACAGTGATTGCCCTGGGTTCAGTCTGGTCGGCCAAAAAATGCAGCCTTTTGTGGTACCACAGCCTGGGGACACACATGTCATCTGCTGCTATCCAGATCTCTGCGAATTCTGGACCAGACTGCCCTCCCTTACATATGGACTCCTCAGGCCACCAATTTTGATGTTGAAGAATTGATGTCTGCCGTGGGGGTCCCAGGCTTCGCTAATTTCTCCTGTTGATCCAGTGTTGCCTTCCTCTTTGTTTGGTTCTGATCCCTTAATAAAGGATTTTTGTTTTGAATTATACTCTCCTATGTGTTTTACTTCAAAAAGGACAGTTTGTTTGTGAGGATTCAGGTACATTGCAAATATACAATGTGAAATGAACAAGGGACACCAACACCAAACAATCTCCTGGAGATTAAATAATACAAGATATCAATGATGTTGGGGTAACTTGACACACAAAACACACACAAAAATATTCTGGAGTAAAAATAAAAATAACATTGAACAAAGATCAGCCTTGGAAAAAATTCAAACATTAAAGAAAAAAAAAGGCTGAAAATCCCCCAAAAAAAAAAAAATAATATAAAACTGTCAGAACTAATAACAATATATTCAGGGAATCCCACTAAAAAAACACAAATAAAACTTTGTGAGAAGTGTGTGTGAATATGAGCAGCAAAACTACTTAATTCTTCTCACATTATAAAGAAGAAGAGAGTGCACTGTATTAAACCATTTTTAACATTGCAGCATGACGAAAGTGCTGTATCCATTGCGAACACTAAGTTTACCAGAATGAGCTGTCCCGTCTCGGAATTTCTTCTGAGCATGCGTGGCACTTTGTGTGTCGGACAATCCGATGTAAAATGTCTGATGGAGCCCACACACGGTCGGAATTTCCGACAACACGCTCCGATCGGACATTTTCCATCGGAAAATCCGACCGTGTGTACGGGGCATTACTCTGTTCTAGTGATGAAAGAACAGATTGATCGGTATCGATCACTTTGTTCATTCAGGAAAGAAAGGGGGTTGGTAAGCATATGTTTATCAACCCCCCCCCCATCTCCATCCTGAAACTCCACGGAGATCAGTGCTGGCTGGGGGGGGGGGGGCTCTGATGCTGGGGGGTGAGAATTAGTGCTGGAGGGATAGATGGTGTAGGCAGAGTACAGCATGGGGGGGACAGAGCAGGCATTTGAGGTAGTGCAGGAGGGGAGGAAGCAGCGGGTGAGAGATAGAGGGCCGGTGGCAGCGCCAGAGGGGCGAGTCATTTTAACTGAATAACTCTGATCAGCGGCTTGTTAGCTGCTAATCAGAGATATTGTTTTGTTCAGCAGAGTCTGCTAAACATTTCTGATATAAGTTTATGGTACCATGAGCTTATAACAGAGGAAGAATGTAGGTCCGTACGGCGTAAGTGTTAATGTTTGCAGCCTTCCTAACTAAGGTCTTTCAGTCCCCTTATTAACTTAGTTGCCCTTCTTAGGACTTTCTCTGATGCCAGCACACCTTTCCTGAGGATTGGTGACCAGAACTGGATGGCATACTCAAGATGTGGCGGAACCAGATTTTGTAAAGTAGAAGCATTAAAGTCTTATCTCTTCAGTAGATACCCTTTTTAATGCATGCTAATAGTCTGCTTGGCATTGCATGCTATTGTTGAGTCTGTCATCTACTAGGACCCCCAGATCCTTTTCTATCTTAGATTCCCCCAGACGCTCCCCACCTAGCGAGTAACTTGCATTCATATTTTTAGCCCCCAAGTGTGTTAGAAATTTGTTTCATAGTAGAAGTGAAGAATCCTTAGCTTGTAGGATACCTTTAAAAAAAAAGTTTATCTGCTTCCCGACCGCCGCCTGTACATTTTCATTGACACAATGGCACGGACAGGCAAATGGGCGTACAGGTATGTCCCTTTAAATTTGCCGCCATGCCATCACGCGCGCGCCACCAGCGGTGCACGCGTGCCCGCCGCAAGATCCGTGAGTGTGATCGCGGGTCCCGCGGACTCAATGTCGTCTCACGGAGAAGAAGAATGGGAAAATGCTGATGTAAACAAGCATTTCCCCATTCTGCCTAGTGACAGGACACTGATCACAGCTCCCTGTAATCAGGAGCTGTGATCAGTGTCATGTCACACATAGGCCCCCCCCCCCCCAGTTAGAATCACTCCCTAGCACACACTTAACCCCTACAGTGCCACCTAGTGTTAACCCCTTCACTGTCACATTTACACAGTAATCAATGCATTTTTAATCGCACTGATCGCTGTATAAATGTGAATGGTCCCAAAATAGCACCAAAAGTGTCCGATGTGTCCTCCATAATGTCGCAGTCACGATAAAAATCGATGATCGCTGCCATTACTAGTAAAAAAAAATTATTAATAAAAATGCCATAAAACTATCCCCTATTTTGTAGACGCTATAACTTTTGCGCAAACCAATCAATAAACGCTTATTGCGATTTTTTTTACCAAAAATATGTATAAGAATACATATTGGCCTAAACTGAAGAAAAAATGTTTTTTTATATATTTTTGGGGATATTTATTATAGCAAAAATTAAAAAATAATGCGTTTTTTTCAAAATTGTCGCTATTTTTTGTGCAAAAAAATAAAAACCGCAGAGGTGATCAAATACCACCAAAAGAAAGCTCTAATTTTGGGGAAAAAAGGACGTCAATTTTGTTTGGGAGCCACGTCGCACAATTGCCAGTTAAAGCGACGCAGTGCCGAATCGCAAAGCGTGCTCTGGACTTTGGCCAGCCAAATGGCCCGGGGCTGAAGTGGTTAATCTTCACAAAGATAAGTAAGACAAGACTTATGTAGTGACATGTGGTAACATATAGTATGGCTTCAGAGCATCAGAAGGATGAAGGAGAAAAAATATATATATGATGTTGCATTCTTCTAGAATGTAGTTTCCTTCCTTTCCTACAGTCAGGTCCATAAATATTGGGACATTGACACAATTCTAATCTAATTCTAATTCTAATCTATACACCGCCACAATGGATTTGAAATGAAACAAACAAGATGTGCTTTAACTGCAGACTTTCAGCTTTAATTTGAGGGTATTTACATCCAAATCAGGTGAACGGTGTAGGAATTACAACAGTTTGTATATGTGCCCCCCACTTTTTAAGGGACCAAAAGTAATAGGACAGATTAACAATCATCCATGAAACTTTCACTTTTTAATACTTGGTTGCAAATCCTTTGCAGTCAATTACAGCCTGAAGTCTGGAATGCATAGACATCACCAGACGCTGGGTTTCATCTCTGGTGATGCTCTGCCAGGCCTCTACTGCAACGGTCTTCAGTTCCTGCTTGTTCTTGGGGCATTTTCCCTTCAGTTTTGTCTTCAGCAAGTGAAATGCATGCTCAATCGGATTCAGGTCAGGTGATTGACTTGGCCATTGCATACCATTCCACTTCTTTCCCTTAAAAAACTCTTTGGTTGCTTTCGCAGTATGCTTCAGGTCATTGTCCATCTGCACTGTGAAGCGCCGTCCAATGAGTTCTGAAGCATTTTGCTGAATATGAGCAGATAATATTGCCAGAAACACTTCAGAATTCATCCTGCTGCTTTTGTTAGCAGTCACATCATCAATAAATACAAGAGAACCAGTTCCATTGGCAGCCATACATGCCCACGTGATGACACTACCACCACCATGCTTCACTGATGAGGTGGTATGCTTTGGATCATGAGCAGTTCCTTTCCTTCTCCATACTCTTCTCTTCCCATCACTCTGGTACATGTTGATCTTGGTCTCATCTGTCCATAGGATGTTGGTCCAGAACTGTGAAGGCTTTTTTAGATGTTGTTTGGCAAACTCTAATCTGGCCTTCCTGTTTTTGAGGCTCACCAATGGTTTACATGTTGTGGTGAACCCTCTGTATTCATTCTGGTGAAGTCTTCTCTTGATTGTTGACTTTGACACACATACACCTACCTCCTGGAGAGTGTTCTTGATCTGGCCAACTGTTGTGAAGGGTGTTTTCTTCACCAGGGAAAGAATTCTTCAGTCATCCACCACAGTTGTTTTTCGTGGTCTTCTGGGTCTTTTGGTGTGGCTGAGCTCACCGGTGCGTTCTTTCTTTTTAAGGATGTTCCAAACAGTTGATTTGGCCACACCTAATGTTTTTGCTATCTCTCTGATCGGTTTGTTTTGTTTTTTCAGCCTAATGATGGCTTGGTTCACTGATAGTGACAGCTCTTTGGATCTCATATTGAGAGATGACAGAAACAGATTCCAAATACAAATAGCACACTTAAAATGAACTCTGGACCTTTTATCTGCTCCTTGTGAATGAGATAATGAGGGAATAACACACACCTGGCCATGGAACAGCTGAGCAGCCCATTTGTCCCATTACTTTTGTTCCCTTAAAAAGTGGGAGGCACATATACAAACTGTTGTAATTCCTACACCGTTCACCTGATTTGGATGTAAATACCCTCAAATTAAAGCTGAAAGTCTGCAGATAATTTCATTTCAAATCCATTGTAGTGGTGTATAGAGCCAAAAAGATTAGAATTGTGTTGATGTCCCAATATTTATGGACCTGACTGTATCTCTTTCTAACTACCCATTTAGAACCTTGTATTCTTATACTGTTTTGTAAAGTTATGTCAGCCCTTCACGAGAGTAACACCCATTCTTGCACATATTGTTTGATCTATAGTAAGATACATAACTCCTCCTAACATACTAACATAAAAACTCAGAATAGAAAGACATACAAAGTAAAATGACTTTTCTGTGAATGTCAAAGACATATTGAAGTAACCTTCAAAACTGACATCATCATTGTCTCTGATCATTTTTTGATTTTACAATACAAACAATACAATAAACAATAATAAAATTTAGTGTGCCAGATATTGTACATAAGCATTTTTTCCCAAAACTCTGAGATATTCCTGTGAAAAATTTAACTATTTAATTCCATCGAGAAACTATAAATCATTATATTATTTATTCATTTTAATTAACTCTCTGTCTAAATGATGTAATTTCATCAAAGATTTTCTTCCTTCAACTTCATAAATGTATTTAATTCAACAGTAACTCTGTTTAGACACATACATCAAATCCTTCTCTTCCACACAAGTCTGTATGTACTTTAACTATATCCTTTTTCCCATGTAGATATAATTAGCATCTTTTTCACTAGACGTATATATCCATAAGTTATTATGTAACATTCCTAAATCTATTCTTTTTAAAATTAGGATACATTTTTAATCTAACTAATATAAATACTCCAAAGGTACAATTTATTGTGCATCCTTACTATAACAAATTCATCCATCCAACTTCCCCAAGTTATATGTTCTATCAAAATTAATAAAAATGTATTTCTATGTTTACAAGTCTGTATTAATATGTGTTCCTGTAAAGGAATTAAGAAACCTAAATATAACAACTTTAGTGTAAACTAAACTAGTATCATTATTAGTGTTACACTCATACTGATACTAGTATCGGTATTGATGCCGATACCGAGCATTTGCATGAGTACTTGTACTCGTGCAAATGCTCCGATGCCTAATTCGATACCTGGGCAGTCAGGGGATGATCGGTGCGGCGGTGGGGGGGCCATTACAAGCATTGATCTCCCTGTATAGATTTCAATAAAGCAGCTGACAGCCGCTTCGCTGCCTCTTCCTCCCATGGCTGTTAGCTGTTTTATTGAAATCTATACAGAGAGGGGAGATGGGCGGAGTCTAGCGGAGCAGACATGCATTGTTAGAGCTCCGCACCGCTGAGGAGAGAAGAGAAGGACAAAGCGGAGCCTGCAGGCTCAAAAGGTATCCATTTGAACCTTTTTGCCCCAGGGAACAAACTGTGAAAGTTTGGGCAGGAAATATGGTACTGGGAGGAAGCCGTGGCAGAAATAAAAATCACCTCACAAAGAGCTCACAGGCACTCACTGCAACTAAAGCAGCTCCAGTCACCTCACAATATACAGCATCAGGGCGCTCTCACAGACAGAAAATGTCACAGCAAGACTCTCCATTTGAGTCAGATACAGAACAAATCCTCTCACAAACTTCTCCACAAGCCTCCTCAGCATCCCCAGTAATATTATTACAATTTGAAAAGATGCTTCATAAGGTTTTAAAACAAACCTCAGACCAAATAACAAAAACCCTAACCAAAGAAATAAGAGAGCTGGGAAACCGCACCGCAGCATTAGAAATAAAAATGGATGAAATTGAAATTACAACCCAAGAAAATATAACAGAATTGGAACAATTAAAAGAAGAGAATTTAATACTTCAAACTAAGCTTGAAGATTACGAAAATAGAGCCAGACGTTCAAACTTGCGCATAAGGGAAATACCTGAAACTGTGACAGACCTGCAATCTACTATTACTGCTCTATTACAAGAACTAAAGCCAGATATCCCTATTGAACGTTTAGAACTGGACAGAGTACACAGAGCCCTCACAGCCAAAAAGAAAGATGGACCCCCACGTGATATAATCACAAAATTTCATTATTACAGAACGAAAGAACAAATACTAATTGCTGCAAGAGAAAAAAAGGAACTTAATTTTCAAGGACACAATTATCAAATTTTTGCTGACCTATCCCAACTTACTATTACTAAAAGACGATCCATGAAACCCCAACTAATGGAACTGCAACGCCACAACATTATGTATCAATGGGGCTTCCCCTTTTCAGTCATATTTAACTACCAAGGTACAATTTACAGAAGCAGATCAGCAGATAAACTACAACAAACCCTTTTAAAATTAAATGTGACAGAACCCACAAGCAGTAACTCTCCCACACGCAGAAGAATGGCATCATCTTCACTTTCAGGCAGCACCCAGAAAATTTCAGAACAAAATGGGAATCATCATTCTCACAAAAGAGGCCATTATGCCACATCATCCATGGACCAAGAAGATTCAATGGACTGACATCCTAATTCCTGATATCTCTTCATTTATTATACTAAGAGATGGCTCTCTATAAAAAACCTGTATTTATAACTGAATGTAACTGCATTCTAATAGTCACACACTGTGTGGGATCATGTTACATTCCAGTTATATTTCTTATTACTTCTGATTCATATAGCCTTAGAATATATAAGTGAAATAAGGAAATTCTTGTTCAGTTATATATTTTCAGGTAATAACAATAGATTTATTACTTTTTAGGACAAATATGTTCAATAATCCAGAAGTAATGGAAGCTTTTTCTTTCTTTTCTTAAAACAAATATATTATTACCTAACTAGTTCCTAGAACTATGTTTTTGTTTATTCTAATCTGAAGCAATACAACCTCAATTTTATGAGTTAACATATCTAAACAGTTACATATGAATAAAATATGTAATTGTTTACTCTAAAATGGTTAAAATCCCAAAATAATTCAAACTATCTTCATCAATACCAAAGTTATTAACAGTACCTTTCTAACTGAATTATTTAGCCTAGGGCAAGACTAACCATATACAACCACCCTGGAATAAATAATTTCAACAAAAACCATATTCCGCAGTCCAATTAATGAATCATCATTTTGATGTCTTTTGACCTAGCACTTCTCTCCTGTAAGCGGAAGATCCGTGTACCCCCATTAGCCCTCCTCATTCTCCCAACCATACTATGTGGGAGTGTGACAAAGGCACTTATTCCCCTGAGAGAGATATTTATTCTCTTTCACGGGTAAATTGTGATTACTTGCAAAAAATAATTTATACAATGTATCATCTAATCTCATATGTTTTTTGTTTACTCTTTACTCCAGAATTCACTGGTTTATTTTCTATCTTTATCTCTTCAGTCCACACAGGTTGATCTGCCCAGTCAGCTCTGCATAACAAAAAGTAAGTCAAAACTATTTGATCTGTTGCCATGGCACCACTGAATATACTTTCCCTGAATGTTCAGGGAATAAATGTCCCTCAAAAAAGGACCAAAGCCTTCCGTACTTTCCATAACAAGAAGGCTCACATAGTATGCCTCCAAGAAACACACTTCACCAAAGATTCTACTCCAAAATATATTTCTCCTTTTTATCAACAAATTTACACGGCTTCTGCCTGTACCAAACAAAGGGGAACTCTAATTGCATTTCACCGATCCACACCATTCACCTTATCATCAGAAATTAAAGACCCAGAAGGTAGATACCTGATACTCATGGGTTATATAATGGATACAGTAATCACGGTGATTTCCTACTACGCTCCTAACAATCAACCTACACCATTCCTCTCACATATATTACAAGTGATTAATACACACAAAATAGGAACAGTGATAATGTGCAGGGATTCGAACCAGGTCCTCCTCCCATTTCTAGATAAATCACCTTTTACACCATCCAAAATAATCTCTAGATTACCTTTTTCTCAACTTCTTTCCAAATACAATCTGGTAGATTCGTGGAGAGAAAGTAACCCAATGAAAAAGAAATTCACTTATTTCTCGCACCCTCATCAAACCTTCACCAGAATAGATCATATTTTTCTAACAATAGGAATGATACCAGAAATTATTGCATCAGATATAATTCCGATTCCGTGGTCTGACCATAATGCAGTATACACTACTATAGCCTCAGCCATACCAAAAGCGCATGACCCAACGTGGTACTTACCGGACATAATGCTCAAACACCCACTACATCAGATGGCCATTGAACAAGCTTTAAAGGAATACATATCAATTAATAATACAACAGACATTTCCCCAATAACACTGTGGGAAGCTCATAAGCCTGTCTTGCGTGGTACAATACAAAGACAAATGGCACTATTTAAACAGGAACGCAAAAATCTTGCAAAAAAACTAGAACTCAATTTTAATGCAGTCTACATATCATTCCAAGATAATCCATCTCAGAGTACAAAATCTCATCTGGAAAAATCTAGATTGGAATACGATCTATTTCTCACTGAGTCAGTTGATAAATCCCTCAAACGCTCCAAACACAATTTCTACATGAATACAAACAAACCAGGTACATATTTGGCTCGGGCATTAAATTCAACTAACAAATCTTTCAAACCAATACGTTTGAAATTATCAAAAAATGTTTATACTTGTAATCCAGTTAAAATAGTCCATAAATTTCACTCACATCTCGCAACTTTATACAAGACAAACAATGAATTTAATCCTACAGAGGCTGAATCCTTCTTCTCAAAAATACTGTAACCTTACCTGAGTTGTCTCAGAATCAAAAAAGCAGTTTGGATGAGCCTATAACTATAGATGTAGTTGCTAACGCCATAAAAGACCTAAAGCTTAACAAAAGACCAGGCCCAGATGGCTACTCGGCTTTATACTATAAAACATTCTCAGAAATACTCTCTCCCATTCTCACTGAAACTTTTAACAAACTTCTAGAAGGACATTCTTTTCGGCAAGAAACACTAATAGCAATTGTTTGTATGATCCCAAAACCCCTTTCTGATGATACTTCCTGTGTGAATTATCGGCCTATCTCTCTGTTAAACCTTGATATTAAATTATTAGCAAAAATAATAGCAAAACGCCTCAATAGCATTATAGGAAAATTAATACATAGAGATCAAGTAGGCTTCATGCCAAATAGACAGGCAGGCGATAATATACGCAGGGCAGTGTTATTGGCACATATTGCTAAAAAAAGGAAAATCCCTTTATGTTTTCTATCTCTCGATATTAAGAGGGCATTTGACACAGTATCCTGGCAATATATGCAATATTCATTACAAAAATGGGGTTTTGGACCCCACTTTTTAACATGGATCAAAGCATTATATAATAAACCCAAAGCCTATATAAAATATGCTGGATACAAATCTGATGCCTTTAATATCGAAAGAGGTACCCGACAGGGTTGCCCATTATCTCCCTTATTATTTGCCCTTATACTCGAACCCATGGCCCAATACATCAGAACAAACCAAACTATAACTGGCATTGAAGTAGGAGGTATTACACACAAATTATGTATATTTGCAGACGATGTATTACTTTTTCTATTACTTTTTCTATCATCACCACAGGTCTCTGGTCCTAACTTAATACCAGCTTTTGATGGATTTGCAGCCAGGGGAGTACAACACACGTCCACCCAGACAGCCATCCAGGTGGCACAGAACACTAATCACCTGACCTCCTGCAAATATATAGGTTCTCCCAGCAGGCCCTGTGATTCAAGAAAACCCCAGCTCATTGGCTGAGATACCCCAAATACCCATAACCTGACCTTGGGTTGCCCTTCTCATATCTAGTACCACCAAGTTCCCAGGCACCTAGTGGTAGAAGAGAAAAGTGCAACAAGGCCAAACTTAGGGAGAAATCAATAGATCTCTATCAATCGACCAAGATGACTACTCTTGGCAAGTAAATTTGTGAGGAGCTCCCTGACTAAACCCCGGGTGCTACATCCTCCCCCTGCCCAAGGGGGACACAAATCCTTAAGTAATTACTTAATGTGTTATAGGCCACCTTCAGGTGATGGACACTAGTATACCCAATCCAGGAAGTTCACTCCCTATATAACCCCTCCTCCTTCCAGGAGCACATCAGTTTTTGTAGCAAAGCAATATACTTAAATCCCAAAAAGAGGGGAGGGACCTCTGTGTCCCATGATGTACTCCAAGAAAAAGATTTTACAGGTAAGCTGTTATAAAAATGCTATTTTCTTTATCATACATCATGGGACACCGAGCCTTAAGTAATTACTTAATGGGACATCCCATAACAATGCTACTTGAGGGGAGGGAGACACAACCCGGAGGGTACCCCCAGACTTGAGGACTTATACTGTTGCCTGCAGCACACTGTGCCCAAAGGCGATATCCTCATACCTCCTTACATCCACCTGATAACATTTGGTGAATGTATGCACTGAAGACCAAGTTGCGGCCTTACAGATCTGAGCCATGGAGGCCTGATAAAGCACTGCCCAAGAAGCACTAACCGCCCTGGTAGAGTGCGCCTTAACTTGAAAAGGGGGAATCTTACCCCTGAAATTATAAGTTTGAATTATAACTTGCCGAATCCACTTAGCAACAGTGGATATCGACGCTGCCTGTCCTTTCTTAGGACCCTCTGGCAGAATAAATAAGACATCAGTCTTACGAATCTGAGCAGTTGCCTTTAAATAGATTTTCACTGCTCTCACTACATCAAGACAATGTAGTGACTTTTCTTCTCTGGACCATGGTTTTGGAAAAAATGATGGTAAGACAATATCTTGGTTCAGGGGAAAACGTTAAACCACTTTTGGCAAAAAGTCTGGACGAGGGCGTAACACCACTCTGTCCTCATGAAAATCAAATATGGCTCTTTACAAGTAAGAGCAGCCAATTCCAAAACCCTCCTTGCTGAGGATATAGCAACCAAAAATACCAACTTCCTTGTCAGAAGGACTAGGGGAATATGTTGTATCGGTTCAAATGGCTGTTTTTGTAACGCAGACAAAACTAAGTTCAAGTCAAAAGGGTTCAAGGGAGGTTTGACTGGTGGATTAAGCCACATCACCCCTTGCATAAAACCCCGGACTAAACAATGTTTAGCAAGGGGTCATTGAAATAAGACCGATAAAGCTGAGACTTGGCCTTTAATAGTACTCAAGGCCAATTTAATTTCTACCCCTAATTGAAGAAAGGCAAGAATTTTGCCTATGTTATATTTCAGAGGGTGCCAACCCTTGGATTCACACCAGGAAACATAAGCCCTCCAGATCCTATAATATATAGTTCTGGAAGCTGGCTTCCTTACATTAATCAGGGTAGAGATAACTGACCCGGAAAGCCCACGTTTCTTCAGAATGTGGGTTTCAATAGCTAAACCATTCAATTTAGAGACCATAAGGTAGGATGGAATATCGGTCCCTGTGAGAGCAGATCTGGCCGTAGTGGGAGGGACCATGGGCCCTCCACTACGATTTCTGCATACCATGACCTTCTGGGCCATGCTGGTGCCACCAGAATTACCGGCTTTCTTTCCAGCTTGATCCTGCAAAGAAGTCGGGGCAGCAACTGAATAGGGGGGAATGCATAGATCAGTGAGAACTGATCCCACTGGGTCACCAACGCATCTGTTCCACATGCGAGTGGATCCCTTGTTCTGGCCACAAAGTTGACTAACTTCATGTTGAATCTGGACACTTGAAGATCTACATCTGGAGTCCCCCATCTTTGGCAAACAGCCCGAAAATGTCGGGGTAAAGAGACCATTCCCCTGGGAATAACTGCTGGTGACTCAAGTAGTGCGCCTGCCAATTCTCTGCTCCCGGAATGAAGACTGCCGATAGGCATGGAACATTCCTTTCTGCCCAAATTAAAAAATGGTTCACTTCTCTCTGCACTGAGAGACTCTTGGTGCCCCCTTGGTGATTGATATAGGCCACAGCTGTGGCATTGTCAGATTGGATCCTGACAGGACAATCCCATAACCTGAAATTCCAGGCCTTTAGAAACAGACGCACTGCCTAAATCTCTAGGATATTGATGGGTAATATTGGTAAACTCTTGACCACTGTCCCTGGACAATTGTCTTTTCTAGTACTGCTCCCCAGCCTTAAAGGCTGGCATCTGTCTTTACCACTTTCCAGATAACTGGTCTGAAGGATTTTCCTTTCAGCAGATTCTGAGTTAGTAACCACCAACTGAAGCTTTGTAACACCCTTGGGGACAGCCGCATTGGCAAGTCTAAAGCTTGAATCGTTTTTGTTCCAAGCAGACAGGATACTGTTTTGCAACAGTCTTGAATGGAACTGAGCACAGGGAACTGCTTCGAATGAAACCACTGTGGTTCCTAGCAACCTCATGCAAAGGCAATTGGAGGGATCGTCTTTTGACCTGACCATCTGCACCAGTTCTCTTATGGAGTTGATCTTTGCCTGAGGCAAGAACACCTTTTCCTGGGCTGTGTCTATGATCAGACCCAAGTACTCCAGTCTTTTTAGCGGTATTAAGGAAGATTTCTCTAGGTTGAGAATCCAACCCAAACTTTCCAGGTAACTGGTTGTAATCTTCAGGAACTGATTTAGATTTTTTAGATCTAGAATGGGTCTAACATCTCCATTTGGTTTTGGTACCAAAACAAGATTTGAATAAAACCTCAAACCTTGCTCTTTTGTGGGGATCTGTATGATCACCCCTTGAGATATTAATTGGTCTAGTGCCTGAAACAGAGATGGTCTTTTCTCTGGATCTTTGGGAACGCTTGACCTCAGGAAATGAGATGGTGGAAAGTCCCGAATTTCCAGCTTGTACCCCAGCGTTACCGTGGAGATGACCCATCTGTCCTGAATTTCCTCTTGCCAGACTTCTGAAAACTGCAGAAGTCTTCCCCTCACCTTGGTGAGGGTGTTTGCCCCTTCATGATGAGGCTTTAGGATTCTGCTTTACAGGTTTCCGACCCCAGGACTTCTTTTGAGCCTGGGACTGACCCTGAGATTTTCCTCTAAAGTTTGACGGCGGAGGCCATCGCCACTGCCTAGAGGCTGAAGCCCCTGGCACAGGGGAAAGAGCCTGTTTAAATGAAGGGCGTTTATATTTTCTTTTGACTAGCAAAAGAGTACTATTCCCACTAGAAATTGTTTGGATATATTTGTCCAAATCTTCTCCAAATAGTCGCTCCCCATGAAAAGGGAACCCAGTTAGGAGGTTTTTACATGGTGCTTCGGCTGACCAATTTTTTAACCACAGGATTCTATGCATATGTACAAGCATAAGCGTAAGGTGGGACGCCTGGTGAATAGAATCTTTAATGGCATCTATGGCACAGCATAATGCTTTTGGTAGTTCAGCCAATTGTTGTGCAGGAACCTCTTTAAGGGCCTGTCTAAATTGATCCTTTAGGGAATGACAGACGTCTATTGCAGCGACTGCAGGCTGAGTAACGCCAACTGCCAAGGAAAAAGTAGATTTTAACACGGATTCCAACTTTTTTATCTGTTGGATCCTTAAGCATTTGTGCATTGTCTACAGGACAATGTAGGCTTTTATTAACACTGGAAATCGCAGCGTCAACTGCTGGTACTTTCCATTTTTTGGTGAATTTCTCCTCCATGGGATAGAGAACTGAAAATCTTTTAGGAGGGAGAAAATGCTTATCCGGGTGATCCCATTCAGCAAAAATAAGCTGTTCTAGTAATGCATGGACAGGAAACACATACAAAGGCTGAGATGGTTCTAAGGAACTCAAGAAAGAAACCAAGCTTTCATGAGACTCCGTTGAGGGTAGCATGAAAGCGGAATGAACCATCTCCGTAAGAGATTGTGTCAGCAATCTCTCAGATTGTGAGGCTGAAAAGGGTTCATCTACCATTGTTTCCTCCGCAGAGGAATCATTGATTTGTTTTTGCTCCTGACCCTCCTGACAGACCCAACACGAGGGGGGGAGGGGAGGCAGAGGCCGAGCCCTGTTAGCAGCAGGCAAAAAACAACAGTACAATATATAGCAGTAACATTAACAATAACACGGGACCTCCGCACCCCCCACGGCGGGGGGTAATGTAAGGGGTGTACACCTGCTGATGCTCCCCTAACTCTCCGGTCCCTTCAGGGGGAAGAAAGAAAGCATTTGCAGATTTCTTTTACCTGAGAAAAATCCCCCTGCACATGCTGCTGTGGCCACACAGAGACTGGCTGAGCTTTACAGTGAAGACAACAGAATAACATATGTGCATAGACTCCCTCTAGTGGAGAATTAAGGCATGACAACATTTTTTCCCTAATGGAAAAAAGCATAGGTGGACTTGTTAGTTCCTAATTTTCTTCCCTTACCTCATCTCAGCCGCAGGATTTGCTGAATTAACAGACAATCCAACCTTTACCCATCACGGCGGGCTGCGTTTAGCAAACCTTCAAGGACCGGGTCCCTTGATATCAGGGTTCCACTCCCTTGGACCTGTAAAAGCACCCCACCAGGAAAGCTTTAGGTAATATAGCAAGATCTAAGAACTGGGTCCCGGGGTCCAGCCCTACAAAGAGAGGTGTTACAGGCAAAACCTCATGCTTCAGATACGAGGCCCCAGGTACCATCCACTTTGGCCGCAGTGGCACTTTGGATGGATCTGGTCTATGGAGGCTATGTAAATCCAGAATAGATCCCTCCTTGAGCTCCTCAGAGCACATCTTCACTCATGACCAACACCTTAGACACTGGCGAAAAAACTGATGTGCTCCTGGAAGGAGAAGGGGTTATATAGGGAGTGAACTTCCTGGATTGGGTATACCAGTGTCCATCACCTGCAGGTGGCCTATAACCCATTAGGTAATTACTTAAGGTTCTGTGTCCCATGATGTACGATAAAGAAATAGAATTTTGAGCTCTCAAGCTTGAGAGCGAATGTCCTGGCAAACCTGGGATGGGGGGACAAGGAAAGGGTTAACATGATTATAATAGAAAAGCATATGTGGGGGGCGTGGCTTGACCTCGTAGAGAATGGCTGCTTAACTTCAGAGCTCCGCTGACAGGGATAGAAATCTGAATTTTAAAGACGGTCAACGGCCTCCCAAACGCCCGAAAAGCGATGGGTACATCCTCTAGAACTTCGTCGACCTCCCGGTCCCGTTCTCCCCGTGAAATACCGGCAAGATCCAGTCAGAACATCCCGGAGATGTTCCGGACACAGATGGGAACTTCGGCGCCGGCTCCCACCTCACGGAGCCAGCATCAGCATCCTCCTCACTCTAATGCTGCTGCCTCTCCATCTCACGCTGAACTCAATGACAGGGGAATTCTCCTCACTCCTCATCAGCATCCGAGCCTGAGCGATCTCAGATCCGTAGCTGAGGACATTAAGGACACCCTGACAGCAGCAATCTCAGATTTAAAAATTGAAATCCAAGCTATTACAGGCAGAGTTCAGGCGGTGGAACAAACGACTGCCCTTCATTCATCCAAGATCCGTCACCAGAATCTGGCGATTGACACACATACACGGCAATTAAGAGATGTCAATCGCCACTTGGAAGATTTAGACAATCGCGGCAGACGCCATAACCTCAGGCTGAGAGGTTTGCCTGAAACCGTGGATGCGGATCACCTTCAAAGTGAAGTTATCCATATCTTTAATAACATACTCGGCAGACCCAGAGAGGTTCCTATTGCGATGGAAAGAATCCACCGTGCCCTGCGACCGAAGGGAAAAGACTCTGACCCACCTAGGGATGTGGTATGCTGCATTATTGACTACCGTTTGAAGGAAGACATTCTGAGGGCTGCACGTTCCCTGACCCCTTTACTACATAACGGCACAGAACTTCGTCTATTCCAGGATATATCAAATATAACCTTGCAGCGCAGAAGGGAACTGCAACCCCTTCTGTCAGTACTCCGGGCTAAAGGTATAATTTACCGCTGGAAGTTCCCTTTTGGTTTGGCGGCAACAGTACAAGGACGCTCAGCTCTCCTCAGAGTCCCTGAGGATCTACATTCCTTCTGTGATACGCTCGGAATCCCTCTCATGGAGGTCCCAGATTGGTACGCGGAATTTCGTACCCCTACAGCATCTAAAGCACTTTCCAGGAGTGAAGCAATGGAGACCCAACATACAAGCTACAGAAGACACCGTTCGCCATCGGAACCGAGAATTCATCAACCCGACCCGCAGTCTCCTTCCATCTACAGCCCGACGAAACCTCCACGCTCCAGAAGAGCTAGAAGAGATCGGTGAACACAGATGGCATCTGCAGCATAGACTGAAAGATTTCCTCTGACTGTTCATGTGCCGTTTTTAGAATATTGAAAGTTCATACCCCGGCTGGTAATATGTTCCTAAAGTATTTCAATATGTTAAGTTTAGTTTATGTAGATCATAGTTCATACACACAGGCATATCTATATCCCCCTTAACGCTGACTATCAAAGCAGCGCTGTGTCTGCATGGCTTGTTCTGTCACACCTTACTCTCCAATACAGCCCTACACTAGCAGTTCCACCCTTCATTAGAGCTCTATTATAATTAAATTCTTATGTGACTGTATTTTCCAATCTAGTGAGGTATAGTGTCATCAGAGATCTCCAATCTACTTTATCTCTCCCTCCTCTAGCTGATCGGTACACTGACAGTTTGACAGGATTTCATCCGGCTCCGATTACACGGATTGATAATTCTAACTGCAAATATGCCCTTCTCTTACACACTACAGGCTGCTAGTAATACTCATTGACACCCCTATTTTGATCCTGTATTAACTCTCTGTTCCTCTTAGATAGCAACTACATTAGTAGGTAACTACTAGAACTACCACACAATCTTATTGCCATGACAACCAGCTGTTCATCGCTCTATTGGTTGCTGTCTTTTGGCGCGAATTCATGAGAGGGGCCAAGGTCTGAGGTAAAAAGTTCTCCCCCACCATGACTCATGCAATCGCTCATTGGCTCTCACAAGGTTAGAGACCTGACTTGTTACCGTGGTGACACACTGCAGACCTCTCTCCCCTGCCTCCACACACGCACCTCCCATAGGAGGATGCCTGTGTCATCCCAGCCCGAGATGGTTGTGACACATGATTCATCTCCTTAGTAGTCCTAACATCACCTTATCTGTCATGAATTACGCAAAGATTAGGGCACTCACTACCCTGTATGATTATATAGAACTTATCCATGCGAGTGCCTTTCCCTGACTAGAAAGCTGTCTACATACCAAAAACAGAACTGACAGGCTTCTCAGATAAGGGCACTCTAAGGGACTTTCACAGACACTGATCTTTCTCATATAATCATCCCCTCCTATCCAATGAGATATGCTCCTAAATAGCATAACGATCTACATGGATACTTCGTTTTATTAATTATTTTGACAAGCTTCTTCATAGCCTTCAGGGGTAGTTCATTATAAATTAGTTCAGGCACGGTTTATCTATCTTAAGAGATAATACTTTCTACCTATGTTGAATACTCTGATCTGCAAACTGTTCAAGTTTTCTGGCTGACTGTTTAACTGAATTATTACATAGACTTTTGCGTTATGAATATCTGCGCCTCACCAGATGTTTATTTTATGTGCTACTCATGGGGATTTTTATTTCTTTTATTTCTTTTATTTTTCTGTTTTTTTTTCTCATTCTTTCCTCTCACTTAACGATCACCAGGGGAACGATCTCACAAAATATGTCATTAACTTAATGTTTCATCTGACCATACACCTAATTTTTTATCTGCTTTTCGCAAATCTGACCCATGCTGTTTCTCCAAATCCACTGAGAAAGTTATTAGGCGGCATTCACAGCAATCTAAATGCAACTATTTCACACATGGACCGTCTTCAGTCCATGCCTTCTTCCTACATCTATCCCATATGTCAGCGGATCTGGTCCCTTATTGACAGGTTTTACTTTTCTCTACGTTACCGTTTGGTCACCTTCCCAAACAGTGGTTTCAATTGATTACCTGATTTCTTCACTCAACCCTCCTTTAAACCACCACTGACCCATTCCGGTACCATATATCACGAGTGTATACTCGTACATAGCCTAGCGAGCAGGCATCGCTAGTCCCCGGATTACTTTCCACTACCTATAACCCCTAACAACACTACACAGTGGTCTTCACAGTTTCCTCTCCCCCGCATACCCAATATCCCTCACATCACTCCCTATTCCTGAACAATCTACTCTCATCCTGAATAGAATCTCATCACTCTCCTAGAACGCGCCTTCCACACATAAGAGCATAAGGCACAAGTCCAACTACTGTTCTTTTTCTGCCACACATACACCTGCACCGCGGACTATCTTCAGTAAACACCACTCCAGTCTAACTCACAACACCTCCCAAATTACAGAATGACAACGGTCTCACACAATTCTACATCAATATCTCACCACAACACCACTACTAAACTAGTCTCGCTCAACGCACGGGGACTAAATGTCCCTGAGAAACGTACACAAGTTCTCCTTTCTATGCATAAACTCAAGGCAGACATTATATACATCCAAGAAACGCATTTCAAAACGGACTCTATCCCCAAATTCTCCGACTTACGTTATCCAACAGCTTTTCATGCTACCAACAAACAATCAAAAACAAAAGGAGTTTCTATCCTTATCTCAAAACAGTGTCCACTCATAAACAAAGACACTCTAGCGGATGAAGATGGAAGATTTCTTTTTGTCAAAGGTTCACTTTTCGGTAAACCTTTAACCTTAGCAAACATATACGCCCCCAACATTAAACAAGTCCCGTTCTTCCAACACACACTGCAATTGCTCGCATCGTTTCAAGAGGGTATACTATTAACTGGAGGAGATTTTAATGTTCCCTTAAACCCAATACAGGATACATCTTCGGGTGCATCCAAATTACCCTTCTCAGCGTTACGAGCAATTAAACAATGTTTTCAAGAATTGACATTACATGACGCATGGCGTACTTTAAACCCCTCAACTAAAGATTACACTTTTTTCTCCAACCCACATGGCAGCTACTCCAGACTTGACTATTTCTTTATTTCACAAAACGATCTCCCCATGCTCAAGCACACCTCCATCGAACCAATGTACATATCAGATCACCACCCGATAACCATGTCCTTGGAATTTCCATCCAAACATACTCGCTCACAAATATGGCGTCTTGATCCCTCACTGCTGACAGACATTTCAATTGTGTCTACTATACACGACAATCTAAAACTTTATTTCCAGGATAACGACTCCTTGGACATATCCCCAATGATAAAATGGGAAGCCCACAAATGCACCATACGGGGAAAATTAATAGCTATCGCTTCCAAGAGAAGACGAGAAAGACAAGCGTATATTTCTATCCTTTCCAAACGCATACAGAATTTAGAAAAAATACATAAGAAAACTCGAGCGCTCTCCACGCTTGAGGAACTTACTCAGGTGAGGACAGAGTTGAAAGAAGTGTTACATAAACAATTAAAACGCAAATACATATTATCACAAAAAATATTCTACGAACATGGCAACAAATCCAGTAAAATTCTAGCCAGAGCCCTCCGTGCAAAACGATCATCTACAACACTTCATTCCATTAATGACCCTTCGGGTTCTAAAGTAACGTCTAATACACTGATAGCAGACCAATTTGTGAATTATTTCTCGCAGCTCTATAATATCAATCCTCATCAACCCACGATAAACAATGATCGTAGAACACACTTGATTAAAGAGTTCCTAGCCCAACATGGTCCCAAACCCATTTCTGATGCAGAAGCTTCGCATCTAGAACGTCCCATCTCTAAGGACGAACTAGAGACTGTGCTCAAACAACTCAAAACAGGCAAAAGTCCAGGTCCAGATGGCCTAACAGCAGGATACTATAAGGAATTCATAGCTACGCTTTATCCTCACTTCTTAAATGCTTTCAACTCCCTTTCATCCGAGAACCCCCCTCCCAGAGATCTTCTCACAGCTCACATAGTGGTTATTCCAAAACCTGATAAAGATCCAAATTTAGTTCACAACTACAGACCAATATCTCTACTAAATGTTGACCTGAAACTATATGCAAAAATTTTGGCTAATAGACTTTTACCCCTTCTCCCTGGCCTCATCTCCTTGGACCAAGTTGGTTTTGTCCCAGGTAGAGAGGCAAGGGACAACACCCTAAAGGCAATCAGTATTCACAATTGGCTGACTTCAAAGAAACAACCGGGATTCCTTCTTTCCCTTGATGCGGAGAAGGCATTCGACAGGGTAGCCTGGGACTACCTAAAAGAGGTCCTAACACACATTGGCATACGAGATCGCATGCTACAATTTATTCTTGCTCTATACTCCACCCCAACTGCCAAAGTCCGGATAAATGGACACCTGTCGAATGCCTTCTCCATATCTAACGGTACAAGACAAGGATGCCCACTCTCTCCGCTTATTTTTGTCTTGGCACTGGAACCATGTCTAACGCATCTAAAAAACAATCCAAATGTTAAAGGAATAACCATCGCAAAATCTACCTATAAATTAGCGGCATTTGCGGATGACATCCTACTATTCCTGAAAGAGCCACACATTACGCTACCCAATCTCCTCAAAGATCTTACTCTCTTTGAAAATCTCACATATCTTAAAATTAACTTCCCTAAATCAGAGGCCCTAAATATCACTCTACCACCAGATATAGTGAAACAATGTCAAACTAATTTCCCTTTCATATGGAAACCGAGCACCATTAAATACCTTGGGGTCTACATTCCAACCTCGCTATCGGACTTATACAGCAAAAACTATACTCCCATTATCCAAAATATTCAAAAAGACCTCAACACTTGGTCAACGGGTTTGTTCTCATGGTTTGGCAGAGTCTCCATTATAAAAATGACTATAATGCCAAAATTACTATACCTGCTCCAAACAATCCCAGTGTCTCTACCACAAACTTTTTTTAATGCGTACCGCAAATCCTGTATGAAATTCATCTGGAACGATAAGCGACCTAGAATGAGTTTCAACAGAATGACCGTACCCAAAATGAAAGGTGGATTAGGCCTACCGGATCTTCGAAAATACTATTGGGCCTGTCAACTCTCTCGAATAGTGGACTGGAATGTTCACCCTAAAACTAAAGCGTGGATCGCAATTGAACAAGCCTTCTCACAAATCCCGCTCCATAATCTACCCTGGATTCACCCTCGCCACATCTCTCCACATTGCAAACAACATCCCCTTATCGGTACAACACTGAATTCCTTTAAAAAGACATGTAAACATTTGCACATTTCCTCCTCTCCAGGCCCTCTCACGCCAATCAAACATAACCCAGACTTTCCACCAGGCAATGATGATTCGTTCCTTCAGCACATAGGATCCCAGACAAGGATGACAGCGGGAGATTTCTTCGCTAAGGGGAATATTAAACCGCTGTCCTCATTGAACTCCCAAGAAACGAATCACCAGATCCCTTTCTGGTCTTATATGCAACTCAGACATTTTCTTCTTGATCCCCAAACTAGGGCTGCATACTCAAGAAACCAATCACACTTTGAATCCCTTTGCTCTGCCACTGAACCCCAAAGACACCTGATATCCACCATATACTTGAACCTCTTTCTCGAGCATACTCCTAAAACAAATATAGCTAGTGCAAAATGGGAAAAAGATCTTTCCATCCACCTCTCTGATAAGGAATGGGAAAAGATATACTCTAACATACACAAAGGCTCCATTAATGTAACAACTCAAGAAAACGGATACAAGCTTTTCTCCAGATGGTACAAAACGCCTCTCAAGTTACACACCATTAATCCAGAGATCCCATCTAATTGTTGGAGATGTAATGACAAAAACGGATCACTCCTTCACATATGGTGGGACTGCCCTGCGATTTCTGCCTTCTGGACTAAAGTTTTTCACCTCTCCTCCCAAATCACTACACTTCAGCTAGAATTCTCTCCAGCACAAGCCCTCTTACACCACTCCTCCCTACCGATGAAAACTTATCACAAATCCCTAGCACTACATCTAATCAATGCTGCCAAACTCTGTATCCCAGTTCTCTGGAGATCTCCCAACCCACCCACAATCGCAGACTGGTTCAAAAGAGTAAACAAAATAGCTGAAATGGAGGAACTTGTACATCAAGCACAGGATTCCTATACTAAATACAGGAACACTTGGGCCTGTTGGCTACATTTCCGCACAACATCTGAATATACCCAATTAATCAATTAGGAACCCTCCTCCAGCACACCATAAGACACATCATACATCCCATCCCAACTGTCTATAGTCCTCCCTATAGTCGTGCATGAAACAAAATTCAGGAGGTAACTATATCATTACGCATACAGAATTCACTTCAAAAGCTCTATTATGCTTTTCTTCCTGGGACTTGGTCCTTCTGTAAAGATATTTCCCGTTAGACCCATGGCTGAGCCAGGGACGGGAAATAACTTTCCCCTACCTTCCCTTTGTATTTCTCACTATATTTTGACCACCATTTAATCGAAACTTTGCTATGTTAGATATCCATGGTTGTATGCTATGATTATATCTCTATCTACAGACATTACCCGACTTATGGACACCACGCACCAGGATCAATTTCACACTCTCACACAGACATAGTAATTAACGATTATTCCAAACACAATCCAACAAAAATCTCAGACTCATATACTAAGGCTATCATAGGCAATCTATTATAATACGGTTTTTACTCCTCTCTCCCTTTTTAATGTTTTTCGCCCTCAAAAATCAACATGTTTAAAAAATGTTTTACCTGCTTTACTATATGTTCTTTATATTTTCTGCCCACACTACTCTGTAATCCCATTTATCCACACACCAGATGTAATGTGTTTTTCAACAAATCCACAGTCGTAGATTTGAATACTTGTTAAAATACAACGTTGTACTCTCTGGACTGTTCCCTCTGTATAACACTATTGTCATTTTATCTCAAACCTTGCTTTTATGTACTACTTTTCTGTATGGATTTAACTTAATAAAGCTTTATTTGGAAAAAAAAAGAAAAGCATATGTGTGGTGTGCCACATAATAAACATTGATATCACATGAGACTAACTGAGCGGTAATGTGCCATTAGAGCTCCGCTCTGTGACTGAGGGAAAACCCGCCATACAGCCTGAACCCGCCAGTATATCACCCACCAGTACCTTGGGCTTACTCCCGTGACTCCGGGGACCGAATTGATACTGGTAAAATGGTGCTAGGAGGCAGCAGAAGTAAGTTTAAAACATCTTCCATGAAGGAGTCACAGTCATGGGCTACAGCCAGAATGGCGTCAGCTTCTGCCTCACAGAGTACCTCACAGAGCACCTCAGCGCACTCACACAAGGAAAAGCAGCCTTCTGTACAAATAGCCTCACCATGATTCTGATGTAGAACTTTTCCCCTCGCAAGATTCTTCAAAGAATATATCTGCTTCACCTGTGCCCTTGAAACAATTTGAGAGAATGTTACAAAAGACACTAAAACAAACAGCAGAACATATTACAAGCAGCTTTACAAAAGAAATTAGAGAATTGGGCACGAATACAGATATATTGGAAAATAAATTTGAAGAAATGGAACTTTCTGTACAAGATACTATGAAAGAAATAGAAAACCTTAAAGAGGAGAATTTCACACTTCAATCCCGGTTAGAGGATTAGGAGAATAGGGACAGACATTCAAACATTCGTATTAGAGGAATCCCTGGAACGGTAACTGATTTACCTTAGACAATAACAGCCCTATTTCAGGAACTACAACCTGCTATACCTATTGAGCACCTAGAGATGGATAGGGTCCACTGAGCATTGGCGCCAAAGAAAATAGATGGCCCTCCACGCAATATCATAGCGAAACTTCATTACTATTGCACAAAGGAGCAATTGATGTCAACAGCCAGAGAAAAACATAACCTATCCTTTCAAGGTCATGACTATCAGTTTTTTACTGACCTGTCCCATTTGACTACAGAATCACCATATCATTTACCAATAGGGATTCCCGTTCTCCGTCAGATTCACGCATCAAGGTTCTAAATTTACCTGCAGATCTCCTGAAGAATTGCAGCTGGCTTTACAAGATCTCCATCTAGTAGATAAGTCACAATCTACTGACCTTACCTGTAGAAGATCTACATCGAACATTCCTGGAAACCATCAGGCTAACAAGAGGAGCTGTATTGCCTCCCCTCCACTGGAACAGGAAGACTCTATGGACCGATAATAAGAGACTGTGTCACATAGACCCCATTTGGACTCCACAGTCCTTTTCTCATACATTTTGAGTATTGACATTGAATACTTGTGTCATAGCCATTTATGGCCTATTTAACAGATTTTTCTTTATGTTCTGAAGTTATAACCTATCCTAAAGGACCCCTTAGAATTAATGGTTAACTGTTTAATCTTAGTTCAAACAGAAATATGTTTAGGTATTTAAGCCTTACCGCTCCACAAAAGAACATGGCATGAGAAGATACCCCCTCTCATCAAATAGCCCCTGATATACCAGTTTTCTATCAGTTTAGTTATTTATTCAACTCTAATCCATTTTATACTATAATCTTTCATCTCTTTTCTAGCTTAAGTTTTGGTCCAACATGTTCATTACTTCTACTTGTGTATAACAGATGCTAGTTAGCTCTTCTGCTATCTCTCTAACTTAGGAATGTGTGTTTGTCTTTCTCCACCCTTCATCAGTGAAATCAAAATGGGATTTGTAGGTTCACAAATTATTATATATACAACTATAACTCATCTCATCCCTTTATTTCCCCCTCCCATAGCATTAAATTACATCTTTATTAATTCAATATCTGAACAAAATATTAATGATATTTATTTCCTCGGTTCTAATAATTATTGCTGTTTAAAATGTTACAATCGTCCTCAGTTATGATGGAAATTAACTGTTTATTTACTTTATTCAATTAGCCGAGTGGGCTCGGACTCAAGGCATCATAGTGATGCTCTGTTATAGGGCTTTTCCCTCTTTACACGGTAGTTCCATTTGCCCCTACTTTGCCTTCCTCGACTGACCATTATTATCATGTGGTCGATTGACGATGGCCCCGTATCCCTTGATGGGGGAACATTTCTCTCCTCGTGAGTAATTTTTGGATCTCATATCAGACTAATTTATTCAACAGTATATTTTTTCTTTTATGTTAACTGTTTTTCTCTTTTTACAGACCTCCCTAGGTCCACTTCTTCTTTCCCCCCCTATCTGTTCACTCAGACTGGTCCACTCAGCCGGAAATATAACAAAAGTGGTGAGTATCATCTTTTTTGTCTTCTACCATGGCACCCTTGAACATCCTTTCCCTGAATGTTCAGGGGCTTAATGTACCGCAGAAGTGTTCAAAAGCATTTTGATTCTTCCAAACGCAGAAAGCACATATAGTTTGCCTACAGGAAACTCATTTTTCAATAAATTCTACACCCAGATATTTGAGCTCTTCCTATCCTCAAGTTTATTCAGCCTCAGCATTCACTAAACAATGTGGCACCCTGATAGCTTTTCATCGTTCGTTACCCTTTTCTCCTATATCAGAAATGAAAGACCCTCGTAATAACAATAATCTCATATTATGCTCCAAATAAAAACCTTCTACAGGTTATATCCACACACAAAATAGGGACTATTGTAATGTGTGGAGATTCAAACCAGGTTCTTTTACCATTCTTGGTTAAAACCCCTTACACGCCCACAAGAAATCCATCTAATCAATCTTTTTCACAGCTTCTTTTGAGATACAACTTAATTGACTCCTGGAGGGAAATTAACCTGGTTAAGAGAGGTTATACATACTATTCGCACCCACATCAAACTCTTTTACGGATTGACCATATATTTTTAACCATAGGCATGATTCCGGAGATTCTCAAATCAAACATAATCCCAATCCAATGGTCAGATCAAAACGCGGTTTTTACACTATAGCCTCCGCCATTCCCAAATCCCATGAACGCACCTGGTACCTTCCCAAAATTCTGCTCAAAAATCCATCTCACTGTATCCAGGTCGAACAAGCCTTAAAAAAATGTTTGTTATACAATACATGCCCTGAAATATCTCTGTTAACCCTCTGGGAAGCCCATAAACCAGTGTTAAGAGGTATACTACAAAAACAATCTGCATTGTTCAAGAGAGAGCGTAAAAATTTGGCACGAAAGTTTGAATTGGAATAAAATAATTCCTTTTTAAATTTTCAAGATAATCCCTCCTCGACTTCTAAAGCCCAACTAGAAAAAGCACGCCTAGAATATGACCTATTCCTCACAGAAAAATCTTTGCGCCGATCTAGGCATGCCTTTTGTATGAAGTCTAACAAGCCAAACGTATTTCTAGCACGAGCCCTTAACTCCCAATATAAATAAACAAAACCAATAAGACTCAAACTATCCAAAGATAATTACACATGCAACGTCGCTAAAATAGTTCACAAATTTAGATCCCACTTAGCATCTTTATACTCGGCAACAAATGATTTTAATCCAGTAGAGGCAGAAGCCTTGTTTTCTCATATAAAACTCCCTGAGTTAACACACGCCCAACAAGCTCTTCTTGAAGAACCCATTTCATCAGAAGAAGTAAGTTTCACAATCAAAGAACTAAAGTTAAACAAAAGACCTGGCCCCAATGGCTTTTCAGCTTTTTACCGCACATTTGCAGAAATCTTATCCCTACTACTTACTAAAGCTTATAATACAATACTAAAAGATAATTCATTTTGACAAGAATCGCTTATGGCAATCATCTGTATAATACCCAAACCTAATGCTGATCACACATCTCATAATAATTATCGCCCCATATCTCTACTAAACCTAGATATAAAGTTATTAGCAAAAATCCTGGCAAGTCGACTTAATAAAATTATAGGTAACCTTATCCATAGAGATCAGGTAAGTTTTATGCCTAATTGTCAAGCAGAGACAATGTACGCAGAGCAGTTCTTTTGGCACACATTGCCAAGACCCAACGTATCCCCTCATGCTTCCTCTCATTGGATATTAGGAAAGCCTTTGATTTGGACCTATCTTTATCATACTTTACAGAAATGGGGTTTTGGACCTCATTTTACCAAATGGATAGCCACACTTTAAATTAGACCTCAAGCATATATAAAATATGCAGGTTATAAATCAAACCCTTTTAAAATCGAAAGAAGCACGCGTCAGGGCTGCCCCTTTTATTCGCTCTTCTCATAGAACCTCTTGCCCAATTTATTGGATTAGACCCAACAATAACAGGTATAGAATTAGGAGGCTACAATCACAAACTCAGCCTGTTCGCAGATGATATTTTACTATTTTTAACTTCTGCTCAGATATCAGGCCCCAATTTTTTACCTATCCTTAATAAATTTGCCAATATCTCAGGACTGATAATCAATCCCAAAAAATGCTGAGCCCTGAATATATCCCTGTCTGATAGAGACACAGAAATAGTAAGGGCAGCACTCCCTTTCACTTGGGCACAGAAAACAATCCCATATCTGGGCATAAAATTAACAGCATCCATCTCTGATCTCTTCTCAGCTAACTATCCATCCATTCAAAAACACATAACAAATCTGATGAAACAATGGTCCTTCCTTCCACTATCTTGGTTTGGTAGGATTAATGCTATTAAAATGTCGATCCTACCTAAATTATTATATTTGTTTAGAGTTCTCCCAATCCCAATTCCAGCGTATTTTTTACGACTAATTTAAAATAGAACGAAAAAATTTGTATGGGGATCCACAAAACCACTAATTCCTATACATACTTTATACCCCCTGTTAATCGCCAATTCATTTAACCTACTCGCCATTACCGAAACCTGGCTCCACGAATCCGACACTGCATCTTCTGCTGCCCTATCCCATGGTGGTCTTCTCTGGACTCACTCCCCCAGATCCAGTGGATGTACGGGAGGAGGTGTCGGAATCCTTCTAGCCCCACATAGCACCTTTCAGGTACTTCACCCACCTCCCTCTCTGTCACTCTCCTCTTTCGAAGCACACTGTATTTGTCTTTTCACTCAAATTTCGCTAAGGATAGCTGTGATCTACAGGCCCCCTGGACCAGTATCAACCTTTCTTGAAGACTTCTCTGCCTGGCTACCCTACTTTCTTTCTTCTGAAATCCCCACAATCATTCTCGGGGACTTCAAAATCCTAATTAATACTAACACTCCTGCCACTTCAAAACTTCTCAGCCTAACATCCTCCTTTGACCTGAAGCAGTGGATACATGCTCCTACTCACTCAGAAGGCAATATCCTTGACCTCGTTTTCTCTCACCTTTGCACTCTATGCAACCTCTCTAACTATCCATTGCCTCTCTCTGATCACCACCTTATTAGTTTCACTCTCTCCCTGTTCTTCACCTCCTCTCCCTCCAACCACCTTAAAGTTACCCGCAGAAACCTATGTCATCTCAACCCTTCTCTTTTCTACTCTGCTATCGACAACCTCTAAGGCAAAATCTCACCCCTATCCTGAACCAACCCAGCCACTTCTGTCTTCAATGCTTCACTTCTAGCCTCACTGGACTCCCTGGCCCCCCTCACTAGACACAGAATCAAGCCCAGACCCCTTCAACCTTGGCAAACAGATGGTACTAGAAGTCTGAAAAAACATAGTCGTGCTCTTGAGCGCCTGTGGCGTAAGACTAATGCCCCGTACACACGGTCAGATTTTCGGGCGGAAAATGTGTGATAGGACCTTGTTGTCGAAACTTCCGACCGTGTGTGGGCTCCATCACACATTTTTCATCGGATTTTCCGACACACAAAGTTTGAGAGCAGGATATAAAATTTTACGACAACAAAATCCGTTGTCGGAAATTCCGATCGTGTGTACACAAATCCGTCGGACAAAGTGCCACGCATGCTCAGAATAAATAAAGAGATGAAAGCTATTGGCCACTGCCCTGTTTATAGTCCCGACGTACGTGTTTTACGTCACCGCGTTCAGAACGATCGGATTTTCCGACAACTTTGTGTGACCGTGTGTATGCAAGACAAGTTTGAGCCAACATCCGTCAGAAAAAATCCTCGGATTTTGTTGTTGGAATGTCTGAACAAAGTCCGACCGTGTGTATGGGGCATAAGTCTCAGAGAGATTTCAACCAATATAAATCTGCCCTCCAAAAATACAATTCTAGCCTCCTCTCTGCCAAGCAGACCTATTTTACCACTCTCATTAGCAACTTATCATCCCGTCCCCGTCAACTCTTCTCCACCTTCAACTCTCTACTTCGTCCTCCACAGCCTCTACCCGCCAACTCACTCACTGCCCAGGAGATCGCCAATCACTTCAAACAGAAGATTGATACAATTCGCGCGGAGATCTCTACTGTTCCGACACCCTCCACGCTTTACACTTCAAGCCCACAGGCACAATCATTATTTCCCTCTTTCAACCCCACCAATACAGACGAAGTTGCTAAACTACTTGCTAAGGTCCACCTTACCACCTGCCCTCTGGATCCTGTTCCCTCACAAATGCTACGTTCACCCTCTGGCCCTATGCTACACTCTCTAACCCACATCTTCAATCTCTCCCTCTCTTCTGGTATCTTCCCTAACTCTCTAAAACATGCACTTGTCAGACCCATACTTAAAAAGCCCTCACTGGACCCATCTAATCTTAACAACCTATGCCCCATCTCCTTGCTCCCCTTCTTATCCAAACTCCTCGAACGTCTGGTCTACAACCGACTCAGCGTCCACCTCGCTGATAATAACCTCCTTGATCCCCTTCAGTCTGGATTTCGTCCTCAACACTCCACAGAAACTGCTCTCCTAAAACTAACAAACGATCTACTAGCGGCCAAAACCAATCGACACTATTCTGTACTCCTACTCCTGGACCTTCTGCTGCCTTTGATACGGTTGACCACCCCCTCCTCCTCAAAAAACTACACGCCTTTGGTCTCCGTGACTGTACACTTTGCTGGCTCTCTTCCTACTTATCCAACAACTCCTTTAGCGTTTCTTATAACTCTACTTCCTCCTCTCTTCCTTTCTCTGTTGGGGTCCCCCAGGGTTCTGTTCTTGGACCTCTCCTATTTTCAATCTACACCGCCTCCCTGGGTGAACTGATAGTCTCCCATGGCTTCCAATACTACCTCTACGCTGACGACACCCAAATCTATTTCTCTACTCCTCAGCTCACTCCCTCTATCTCCTCACGTATCACTAATTTACTATCAGATATATCAGTCTGGATGTCACACCACTTCCTCAAACTCAATCTATCCAAAACCAAACTTATAATTTTTCCTCCCTCATATGCCCCTTCCCCTGATCTCTCTGTCAAAATCGATGGCACAACTATAAGTCCATCCCCACATGCCAAGGTTCTAGGTGTAGTCCTAGACTCTGAACTCTCCTTCAAGCAACACATCCAATCACTGTCCAAATCCTGCCGCCTCAACCTCCGCAACATCTCCAAAATACGCCCCTTTCTAACCAATGACACAACAAAGCTCTTAATTCACTCGCTTGTCATCTCTCCCCTCGACAACTGCAACTCCCTTCTCATTGGCTTGCCTCTACATAGTCTATCACCTCTTCAATCTATCATGAATGCCGCTGCCAGACTCATCCACCTTACCAATCGCTCTGTGTCTGCCACTCCTCTCTGTCAATCCCTCCACTGGCTTCCACTCAGCCAAAGAATTCAATTCAAAATTCTAACAACTACGTACAAAGCCATCCACAATTTTACTCCCAGCTACATCACTAGCTTAGTCTCTAAATACCAACCTACTCGTTCTCTTCTTTCCTCTCAAGACCTTCTGCTCTCTAGCTCCCTGAATGAATGAATGAATGAATGAATGAATGATTTGCACATGCGAACTGAATCGTCTCAAGGCGCTAGATCTCTCCTGTGTTGTCCAGCTCCTTAGAAGAGGTAGGTCTTGACTTTCTTCCTGAAGGCCTGATGGTTTTCTTCCATGCGGATGTGAGTAGGTAGAGCATTCCATAACCGTGGTCCTTGGACTGCGAATCTTCGTTCTCCTTTTGTTATGTAGCGGGTTTTTGGAATAAGGAGGAGGTTTTGGTTTGAATATCGAAGACTGCGATTGGGTGTATAGTGCTTTATTTTCTTGCATAGGTATTGAGGAGCGTTTCCTTGTATACATTTGTAGGTGAGGCAGAGGGTCTTGAAAGTTATTCGGTTCTTTACGGATAGCCAATGAAGGCTCCTCAGGGAAGGGGAGATGGATTCCCAGGGTTTTTTTCCTGTTAACAGTCTTGCCGCCGTGTTTTGGATGAGTTGTAAGCGCGCAAGCTGATATTGGGGTAGTCCTATGTAGAGGGAGTTTGCGTAGTCAAGTCTGGAATTGATGATTGTTCCAACTACTGCTGCTTTGTCCTCTTCTGGGATGAAGGGGATGAGTCTACGTAGCAGGCGGAGGAGATGGTGAGATTGGCTGACTACTGATCCTATTTGTGCATCCATTGACATTTCTGAGTCAAAAATGACTCCGAGACTCTTGGCTTTGGTGCTTGGAGAGATGATCTGTCCGAAGATGGTGGGTGGTGTCCATGGTGTCTTAGTTTTGGAATTTTGATTTGCGTGTAGGAGAAAAAGCTCTGTCTTTGATCCTTTGAGTTTAAGAGTGCTAGTGGTCATCCAGTCGTCTATCAAAGTGAGGCATTTTTCTAGTTGCTGATAATGGTCTTTTTCTCCAGGGATGCGAAGGTAGAGTTGGGTATCATCAGCGTATGAGTGTAAGCAGAGGTCCGATTTTCTGATGATTTTGAGGAGTGGGCGGATGTAGATGTTGAAGAGCACTGGTGACAATGGTGAACCTTGAGGGACTCCTCCCTCATCACCTCCTCCCATGCTCGCCTCCAGGACTTTTCCAAAGCCTCTCCAATCCTATGGAATGCCCTACCCCAATCTGTCCGCTTATCTCCTGCTTTATTAGGAGACAACCCTGAAAACCCTTCTCTTCAGAGAAGCCTATCTTACCCACACCTAACAACTGTATTTTCATTTTTCCCATCAGCTCATCCCCCACAGTTATTACCTTTTGTTTCCACTTGTCCCTCCCTTCTAGATTGTAAGCTCTAATGAGCAGGGCCCTCTGATCCCTCCTGTATGGATTTGTATTGTAAGTGTACTGTCTGCCCTCATGTTGTAAAGCGCTGCGCAAACTGTTGGTGCTATATAAATCCTGTATAATAATAATAATAATAATAATTGTGGCTTAACCCCAAGGGTCGCCTAGGTTTACGCAACCCCAGCACTTTATGCCTTTTATATGAAGTCTAACAAGCCAAACACATTTCTAGCACAAGCCCTTAACTCCCAATATATACAAAAAAAACCAATAAGACTCAAACTATCCAAAGATAATTACACATGCAACCCTGCTAAAATAGTTCACAAATTTAGATCCTTGTCGTTTGGGACAAGCTTAAAGCTAAGCATCAGTTGCACTCTCCTCATAATCCTCTCCTCTCCTTCCTCAAAAACCTGGCCTTTTACCCAGCATGGGTTTCCCCTAAATCTTCTAAAATATGGGACTCCATGGAAATCTCGAGACTACATAAATTAGTCACACCTTCCAACATTATCCCTATTCCAGAATTACGTGAAACATTTAGAATACCTCAATCAGAAACATTCCGATATCTTCAGCTCAAAATTTTTTTCACACCTTTCACAAACACAGACATTCCTCTACACCAATTTGCTAAGTTTGAATTCACTTGTATAAAAGATCCACATGCCAAGAAACAAATTTCCTCCATCTACTCCCATTTACTGTCTAATCTTAATTTAGACAAACCATCCTATGTTCAGAAATGGAAGGAGGACCTAGGACGAACTCTTGAGGATATGGAATGGTCAATTATCTGGCTGGCCACTAAAACATCTTCCGATAACATTTTAGCGATGGAAACAAATTACAAAGTTCTGACTCATTGGTACTTAGTACCTTCTAGAATCGCAAAATATGTTCCAACTTAGTTCTTTTCTTTCGTGGCTGTCCAGACCTGGGCATGTCTGGTGGGCCTGCCCGGTAGCCCAGACCTTCTGAAAGAAAATTTTTGGCATAGCTTCTGAAATGTTCAAATTTAAAAATCACCCTGATTCTACCATGGTTTTGCTCAACTTAAAACCGGTATATCTAACACATATACAGTTTAAGATGCTGATCCAACTACTGACAGCCGCTAGACAAACAATTGCAAAAGCCTGGAAATCCCCTTTACTAGCCACTTTACGAGTGGCTGAGACAAAAAATAGAATGAATAATTTCATCATTCACTCTAAAATGGCTGCTATAGAAAATAATCTTATACCAAAATTTGAGAAATTATGGAACCCATGGGTTAAATTTTTCACTGCATCATCTATGGATGAAAAAGTCCTATTGCCATGTAGTAGTTAAAATTGACTGGTTTAGTCTTTACTGATTTCCATATAGCTCTCAGAGCAATCTGGTGAACTCCCTTTTCCCACTCTCCACTCCTCTCTTCTTTTATATTCCTGTCTATTTCCACTCTCTTCTTTTCTGTTCCCCATCTTTCTTTTTCTCTATTGCTTGTGAACATGGTATTATTTAAGTTCATTGTTCTTTTTATAATGTAATGGATTGTTTTAATTGTAATTTAGTTTTGGGTTGGCTGATTAACTTAGCAATGATATGCAGTCTTTAGACTCTCCACAATAATTCCTTTACATATACAATGTAATCTTTGAATATGATTTGTTTTCTCTTTTTTTTTTACTTATCTTTAATTTTTCTATGTAATAGAAAAATTAGACTTTATCTGTTCATATGTGATTATTCAACATGTACGTTTTGCTGATTGTTGTCAATAAAATCTTTTGACAAGGAAAAGTAATTAGTCTTGTATGGCATTCAAGTATCAAAAATAGTTATGTACATTTTAAAAGTAAGTAAGCGAGAATGCTATCACCTAACTATCTATCTACTATATACAGTCATAAGAAATATATAGAGGGTTAGTGTTGTTATCCAGCTAGATCCCTGTCTCTCCTTAGCCAAGGAAGACGCACCAACACAGCAACACCTGAAAAAGAAAAATCAAATAATGCAAAGGCATCATACCCTATAAGAGCAGCATGAAAATGTAAAAAACATCCTATACATGTCTACATTATTTACATATGGAAAGCAGGTCCCATTGTTCTAGAATGCCACCCCCCTTTCCTGATCAGCATAGAACTATAAACTTCAGTGACCCTTTAATCAGTAACAGTCCTGACATCTGTATATGAGTCCATCATTTGAAGAAATAGGAAATCATTTCCCTATCACAGCCTATTCTAACTAGCTACATGCTCAGTGTCCATGACAGGTTTCTGTCCATTAACTTTACTTCATATGGACTACATTTTCAAGCAGTTCCTTTTCTTCTTCAAAAGGCAACTCTAGGCAAAAGGGCATGGCTGCATCTCAGGCAAGAAGCAGCCAAGTTATGGTGCAAGAGACCATACTTTGGGACCAAGGTCCCCTTGCAAAGACATCTCCAGTCTGTCCACATGACAGCTGAAGACAAAGACATTCTCTTCATTATTTACAAACACAGGCTGCTGGAAGTCACAGATCACTCTTTAGAGTGGAACACACCACTAACAAAGAACTTGGTGCAAAGAATAAAGTAACTTCAGAAAAGTGTCCTTTTACTCCACAACTGTACAATTATAATCCACAGAGATGATATTGGTATTTTCCTGCAACTGTCACTCTTGGTGTTCACCGTAGTGACAAAGGTAATTACAAACTCTTATGGGGCGTACACACGGTCGGACTTTTCAGCTACAAAAGTCCGACAGCCTGTCCGACAGACTTCCGGCGGACTTTCGGCGGACTTGCGGCAGACTTTCTAACGAACGGACTTGCCTACACACGACCACACAAAAGTTCGACAGCCTAGTACGCGGTGACGTACATCAAGTCCGGCGAGACTATAAAACGGAAGTTCAATAGCCTGTACGACACCCTTTGGGCTCCTTCTGCTAATCTCGTGTTTATCTCGTGTTAGTAGAAGTTTGGTGAGAGACGATTCGCGCTTGTGAGACTCGTATTTTTCAGTTCGTTTTAACTGTTGTTCAGTCTGTGCTTGTGGGGTTTGTATCTGCTTTTCAGTGCGTTTGGTCAGTTGGCATTGAGAAATCTTTGTTTTATTGGCCGCTCGTTCCTGATTTTCAGGTCGTTCTTCACAGGCCTTGCTGTTCTTCAGTGCGTTCTGTTAAGTGCGTTCTGACCAGCCGACCGTTTTATAGCCATGTTACCTGTACGTACTCGTCGTCGAGCTCGTGCATTGTATGTGTTTGGTGCTGTAGTTTATTCTTCAGACCAAGACCAGTCCATGAACAGGGCGAGGAGGAGTTCATGGACCAAGAATTGGTTGCTCCAGCGTGACCAGTTCTGTCACATGCCATTGCTCCGTGAGATCCGTGAGAATAATCCTGAGGATTTCAGGAACTTTCTCCGGATGACGGACCCCATTTTTGACCGTTTGGTGGCTTTTCTGACCCCCTATATCAGCAGGCAGGATACCTGCATGAGGCAAGCCATCACTCCGGAGCAGAGGCTAGTTGCCACGTTGCGGTACTTGGCGACGGGGAGAAGCCTGCAGGACCTCAAGTTCTCGACAGGCATCTCCCCCCAGGCTCTGGAGATCATTATCCCAGAGACCTGTTCTGCCATCATCCAGGTCCTGCAGAAGGACTATATTAAGGTAAGAATTTTTTCTTTTATTAGCATCACATGTTCTTTTATTTATTCTTTGATAATGTAATGTATTTCTTAGCTCAAACACTACTTACCATCATTGTAATATAGTGTGAATGTCCCCTTTTTCTTCTCCCGCATGCTTGATTTTGTTTCATGTTCTTTTTTGTCATGCATGTATATTTGCCTTCAATAACCTCTCCAGCATACAATGCTGGTCACATATTCACCTAGTCTACTCAGTTTGAATGTATTTAGTCAGCTGCATTGTATTTTGTTTCCCCTAAACTCTATCCAAATAGTGTGCTTATAATTAGCTTGATTTCAACCCCCCCCCCCCTAATAATTTGCTAGAATCTTCTGTGGTGTTGATTTTTAAAAAGCAAATATATGTTGCACTTTGCAAAATGCATGTGCACTCTACAAGTGCATTTGCTCCAGTGCTTTAGTAAATGAGCAGAAGCTCTGCTGATTTCCATCATCAAATCATATGCAAGCCACAAAGTGTTTTCATTAATTGCCCTTCCATGTGATTGTGTACTCCTTGCAACATGAAAGCCTTTTTACCTTACCTCATTTACTTTAAGCTGGGGAGCAACTGCACTTGCAGAGTGGGACAACTGCGGTCTTGTAGCCTTTTTAGTCTATAAATCCCTGTGTGTCCTAAAATTAATATTTTTTGGTAATTTCACCACCCCCTAAAATGTAATCAATGTTCCATCAGAGGGGGTGAGCAATCTGATAAGTGTGCCTTTCCATATTATTTCTTCCAGAAGATTTAAATTACTGTATTTATTGGCGTATAACACTCACTTTTTCACCATGAAAATCGGGTGCAAATAGCGTGTGCGTGTTATACGCCAATACTTCAATTTTAGCTGCCTCTGAGGGGACAGGAAGGGGGGCGGGATGAGCGCCGTCAGATTAAATACAGTGATAATCTCCTGTTTACTTGGCGGCATCTGTAATATAAAGTCCCGTTTCCTGGGCCGCCATTGGACCACTGTTCTGTCTATTATAGGAGATTCTCACTGTATGTAATCTGTCGGCACTCGTCCCCCACCCTGTCCCCTCTAGGCTGCAGATGGGCATCGATCAGGCTGCATTGATGGCAGTGGTGAGGCTGCTGCATTGATGGCAGTGGTGAGGCTGCTGCATTGATGGCAATGGTGAGGCTGCATTGATGTAGACTAATGAGGCTGCATTAATGGTACTTGTGAGGCTGCAGATGGGCATTGATCAGGCTGCATTGATGGCAATGGTGAGGCTGCAGATGGGCACTGACCCTTATTTTGCTTCAAGTTTCTTATTAAAAATGTAAGTTTTTTTCCTGAAACTTCCCTCTTAAAATGAATGTGCGTGTTATACGCCTGTGCGTGTTATACGCCGATAAATACGGTATTTAATGTTATACTGATGCTGTGGAATAATGTTTTTAATTGTATAATTTTCTTGCAATGTTCGATTCAAAATTACTGATTTTTGTTTTTTTGTTTGATTCCCCAGTTTCCTTCAACGCCACAGGAATGGCAGACTGTGGCATCCCATTTTGCCACCCGTTGGGACTTTCCCAATTGTGGAGGGGCTATAGATGGGAAACATGTCCACATTGTGCCACCACCCCATTCGGGGTCATACTATTTTAATTATAAGGGGTTCCACAGTATTGTTTTAATGGCGGTGGTGTCGGCACACTATGAATTTCTATATGTGGACGTGGGGAAGAATGGCGGGATGTCGGATGGAGGAGTATTTGCCCAGACGGAGTTCTGCCAGCGTCTCCAGAGTGGTGGCCTGGGATTGCCACCTGATGTGGATAACGTGGAAGGACTCCCCTTTGTCTTCATTGCCGATGAAGCCTTCGCTCTGAGCAAGCACCTCATGAGGCCATTCCCCCAAAAAACCCTCACCCCGGAGAGGAGGGTTTTTAATTTCCGGCTGGCCAGAGCTAGAAGAGTGGTTGAGAATGCGTTTGGGATTCTGGCCAGCCGGTTCCGCCTGTTTCAAACCTCCATTAATTTGGCGGAATACAAACTTAATTTTATCATTTTATCGTGCTGCATCCTGCACAAATTTTTGCACAAACATTCTCCAAATTATATGGTGCCAGTTGGGCCTGAGGCCGGACTTATCGGTGAGAATCTTACGGGCCTGGATACTGTCCATACTGGCTTGGCCCCCCAAAGTGCCCGTCAAGTTAGACAGCAATATGTTAATTATTTTATGGGTAGGGGGGCCATTGCAATGGGCCAGGATATCTAAAGATTTAAAATAAAAACAATCTTGATGAAATCTTGAATTATATTTATTGCTTGCCTTTCTTTTGGGCTTTCTCCTAGGTTATGGTCGAGCAGTTGTAGTGCCAACTGTATTTTCCTTGTAAATTTCTAAATAAGCTCCATTGCCACTGTAAAAAACTTTTTTGAAATTTATAAACAAACTGATACTGAGCATTGAAATAACAAACCACACATTTATTTAATTCTAAGCAGATGTTTTTAATCTTTGGTATCCATTCAGTTATGCATTTAGTATAAAATGTTCCTAGCCAAAAAAATAATGATATATTAAATAAATTTAGAATAATATAATTAGAGTTAAATATTTTTAGATAATCAAAAATAAAATTTGTTGGGCATTTTGATTTTAGCAAACAGGCCTTTTTTTTTGTGTGTTTTTTAAAATCCTTTTTTTTTGTGTGTGTTTTTTCAAATCCTTTTTTTTTTGTGTTTTTTAAAATCCTTTTTTTTGTGTGTTTTTTCAAATCCTTTTTTTTTTTCGTGTGTTTTTTAAAATCCTTTTTTTTTTTTTTTGAAAAATAGGCCTCCTTTTTTAAATGTTGTTAAACAGGCATATCATTTAACAGAAAATAATAAAGAGAAGGCCCAGAATGGGGTCAGCAAACCAGGAAATGAAGGACATGATCGATGTTTTGGGGTTTAAAAAAGGGCATTTAGATTCGACCCAAAACATCAATCATGTCCTTCATTTCCTGCTGCATACGATCCAGCCGATTCCGCATTTGATCGATCTCCCCATTCCAGGCCATTATTTGAGCAATTAGCCGTTGGGCACTGTCTGTGGTGAAATAGTCACTTGGACCTAAAGTCGAATGAAAAAAAAAATGTGTTTAGAAATATGCACACATACATAGTTTGCCTTACCATAAAGCTGGTGTCTCAGACACTGACCTGGTGGGGTGCCCATGTCGCATACTTCATGAACATCCTCAGGGGTGGCGCTGTTGCTTGACTCAAGCACAACCAGATCACCTAAAATAGAGTAGAAAAATTACATAAAATAAAAGGCAGCCATGCATAGATTACCGTAAGCTGGTGTGTCAGACACTCACCTGGTGGGGTGCCCATGTCGCCCACCTCTCCTTCCTCCACATCCTCAGTGGGGCTTGGGCTGATTTCCCAAGTATGTTCTTTTGCTTGGGGGGGACTGGGTTCTTCTTGTTGGCTGAGTGATTTTTCCCCTATGTGAAGCAAAAAATTAATATACTTAGCACACAGATATTTTAGTACATACTAATCTTCAAACATTTGTAGTGAAGTGGTGTACAAATTGTCTGTTTGTGTAGAGTTCCTAGTAGACTTCAAGATTTTAATTTCTAAAGACATATCAAGATAGATAGATATCTCGATATCTAGATATCAATATCAAAATATATCTAAAAATCTTTGGATCTCTCTCTCTCTATATCTATAACTAAATATATATCTAAATCTCAAACAAAATCTAAATATAAAAATATATATTAATTTAAATTAAAAAAAAATCTATATCTATCTATATCTACCTATATATCTATATACATACATATATACATACATACATACATATGTATATATATATATATATACACACACATATATATATACATATATATATATATATATATATATATATATATATATATATATATATACATACATATGTATATATATATATACACACATATATATACATACACACACATATATATATATATATATATATATATATATATATATATACATATCATACATATCTATAGATATGTATATATATATATATATATATATATATATATATATATATATATGTGTATGTGTATGTGTATGTGTGTATATATATATATATATATATATATATATATATATATATATATATATATATATATATATATATATATATATATATATATATATATATATATATATATGTATATATATATATATATATATATATATATATATCTATACATATGTGTGTGTATATATACATATATATATGTGTATATATATATATCTATATATATATAGATATATATATATATAGAGAGACATATATATATATATATATAGAGATATATATATATAGATATGTAACGAGGTTTATTAAAAGATCGTTTCAAAGGATGCAAACAATCGTATAGGAATGAAAAGCACATGGATCAGTATACGAGGTAATCAACACAAGATGAAAACACAGGTACTTACTTTTTTTCAGCACTTTACGGATCCGTCTGTACTGATCCGGCTCCCTGAGTTTGAGGTCAGACCATCTTTTTCTAATTTGATCCTTGGAGCGCTGTACCCCAAAATAAGCCTGTAAAATGTTCACCACCTTCGCCATTATTTTGGCCTTGCGCAAAAATTGGCCCGGGCGTACGGCCCATACTTCCCATCATAGTCCTTTTTTTTAAGAATGGCCACCATTTCCACCATCTCTTTAAAGGACATATTGGAGGCCTTAAATCTAGGCCTCACAGATCTTGACGTTCCGGCCTCCGGGCTTTCTTCGCTACCTGAGGTAGTACACACCTGATGTGTCTCCGCCATTATTCACCCCACTACGCGCCGTAAATAAAAATGGGCGGAGAACATGAGTTAAAATCGAAGGTCAGGGGCGGGCGACGCAGGCGGAGTTTCACACATGCGTAGTGTATAAAGAGGGGCCTTGCGCACGTGTCGTAAGTACGTTCTGTGCGTAGAATTAAGGGGCGGAGAACATGAGTTAAAATTGAACGTCAGGGGCGGGCGACGCAGGCGGAGTTTCACACATGCGTAGTGTATAAAGAGAGGCCTTGTGCACGTGTCGTACGTACGTTCTGTGCGTAGAGTCAAGGGCGGGTTATATGCGTAAACAAAAAGAACGTCAGGGGCGGGCCAAGTAGGCGTAGTATTACGCATGTGCAGTGTATAAAGCGCTGTTACGTATTGTGTCGTACGTACGTTCTGTGCGTAGGTGATAGTGGACCGGGACGCTACTAAACGAAGGTAATTTAAAATTTATACTTTTGGTCAAGACTTTGTAGCAAGCGGCCTATATGGCTTGACAGATTGATGAGGCCTACATAGGGATAAGTTGATGAGGGTTTAGCAGAAACCTAATAAGTGTTTTTTGTCTTGTGACTTTATCTTTTATACAGACATTATGAATCCCCTATTTAAGGATCCAGAGTTCCTTACTGCTTTTATTTCTAAATATAGAGAGGAATTTGTGGGAGGTGAAACACCCACAGTATTATGCAAAGCATGTAAGGAAGTCAACGCTGGAGAGACTTCTGTCCTTTGTCCAGGCGACCATCCCGGAAGCAACAATGGAGACATTGCTCAAGAAAATTGGGGTCTTGAGGAACATGTATAAGAGGGAACATAAGAAGATCCAGGAATCAATGAGATCAGGAGCATCAGCAGATGATGTTTATGTACCCAGGCTGTGGTACTACAATCAACTCCGTTTTCTTGATGACCAGACTGAAGCCAGGGCATCACTTTCAACCCTTCCCTCCACCCTTCCCTCCACCCCAGCAGAGGCTGATGAGGAGCAAGCTGGGTCTTCCATCCTGGATGAACCAGATATGACCATCTGGAGTCAGGTAAATTATTTTAACAAATATTTACTGTACTAATATTAATGATGTTAACTGGATGTTATAATTGTCTAAAATAATTTTGCCCTCAAAATTGTGTATACATATCAATTGACAGCAGTGGCTAAATATGTTTGGCACCTGCTTGAAAAAATTAGGGTGTCTGATTAGACTCTTTTATTAAAGAGATGTATTCACATTGAATTTGCTAGTCATGAGAAGCAAACTGTGTGTCATTGATGAACCCAAAAAAATATACTAAAACTATGTCCTTTTTTTATACACAGGATGAGTCCATCCAGGAGGAATGTGGGGAAAGTGGCAGGCAGGAGGAGACCGGGCCCATGGACAGCCTGGAGGAGGCCAGATTCACCATCATCCTGGAGGAGGCTGGGCCCAGTGTCAGGCAGGAGGTGGCTGCTCCCAGTGAGGTGGCTGGGCCAAGTGAGGTGGCTGGGCCCAGTAGGAGCCTGACCGAATCTCAAGTGCCTCCCCTCCGCCTTCCCAAAAAAAGGGCCAGGAAGGGGACGGTCACACAGGAGGCATCCCTGCGCCTCATGTAAGAGGCCACCCGTTTTTTAAGGAGCCCCCCCGAAGCGGAAGAGTCCTATGGCTGCTACTTAGCCAGCAGGCTTCTTCAAATGGATTGGGAGCAGTGCCTCATTTGTGAGCGACTATTTGGGGAAACAATCCAGAAGGGGCTGCAGGGCACGCTAACACGAAACACCCAACTACATGAGGCAGCCCCCCCTCCTCCTCCTGCCACAACTGAAACACCAGAGCCACAGCCTCGAAAGAAGGCTACAGGGAAGGCTGCAGGGAAGGCTGCAGGGCAGCGTGGAGGAAAGGCTGCAGGGAAGAGAAGAAAGTGATGACCTGGGTTCAGTCTGGTCTGACAGAAAACGCAGGCTGTTGTAGTACCACAGTCTGGGGACATCTATATCATCTGCTGGTGCTGTTGATCTCTGGGATTCTCGGACCAGATTGTGCTCCCTCTTATATGGACTCCTCAAGATCCCCATTTTCTTGTACACAGACTTTTTCCAGCGTTGACTTCCTCTTTATTTTATTTAGACCATGCATAAATGGATCTTTTTTGAGTTTATGTTTTTTATTTTAAATCATTGATTTTAAACACAATGTTAAATTAACAAGGGACAACAATCTCATTGAGTTTGCAAAAACACACCAAAAATAGATTAAAATAATGTTAATAATGTTCGAGTGGTAAGTATTTAAAAAAAAAAAAAAGATACATAACCAAAAACGGTTCTTTGGGTTAACTTTATATAAAAAAAATAACAAATCACTATAAAAACAAAAATTATAAAGGGTTCTTTGTGGTAACTTTACAAACATTAAAAAAAATACAATAAAAACATAAAAATAAAAATGGTTTCTTTGTGGTAACTTTACAAACACCAAAAAAATATATATAAAAATGGGTTCCCTGTGGTAACTTTACAAAAAAATGTATAGATAAACAGAAAAAAAGTTCCACAACAATCATAAAATAAATATGTGGATAAAAATTACAAGAAAAGATGACTCCACCAAAAAAAAAAAAGTTTAAAAAGTATTATTAGTATGGAAACATTGTTTTTAAAAAGCATACCATGTCATTCATGAGATCAAAGAGAAAAAGAATCCAGAAATCTGTTTGGGAGAACTCTGTTTGAATATGAACAGCAAAACATCTTCGTTCTTTATAGCATTCGTAAAGAAGACATTAAATGCGCTGCATTCAACGATCACAGATTTTGCAGCGTGAGGAATGTGCTACCTACAATACGAACACTAGTTTTACTAGACCGAGTGCTTCCGTTTAGTTTTTGCTTATGAGCATGCGTCGTTTTTTTGTCCGTAGGACTAGCATACAGACGAGCGGATTTCGGGGTCCGTCGTAGTTACGACGTAAAGATTTGAAGCATGTTTCAAATCTAAAGTCCGTCGGATTTGAGACTGAATAAGTCCGCTGAAAGTCCGAAGAAGCCCACACACGATCGGATTACCAGCCAGCTTTAGTCCGTCGGCGTCCGTTGGACTTTTGTAGACGAAAAGTCCGACCGTGTGTACGCCCCATTAGTAGAACTTGCATTGTTTGGATTAGTTCCAGGACAAACATAGATCCGGTAACAACGGAGCCTTTAATCACCAGTTCTCTGCTGTATTTCCAGGGAAACAACTTATTCAAATATTCATAAGATTCTTAAGACGGTGGAACGTTTGCAACTCCACCAACAGTGAAACATTTCTTCCCTATGGTTCACTGTGGTTTAGGAAGTGAACCATACGGAATACAGTCTTTCAAGTTCACACATGATAACGACTTTACATCACCGTTACTTTACTCGTCTCATGGGTTCCCCTTTTCCTCTTCAATTACCGGCTTCAGGTGCTGCCAAGGAGGGACCCGGGACCGTTCTCCTTGCTTCATCCGTGATGAGCGAATGTACTGAGCCAGACGAGTAATGACTGTGCGGCCGCCTCCTTCCGCAACTGCGACACCCTAATTAGGTACCTAATAAGGTAGATGCTTGGGCCTCCTTAACACAGAGAGAGGGTACCGGCATCACCTGTTCCTGACTATCGGTCACTGTGGGTGTCTCCGAAGGAGTGATGGCAGTGGGAACTAGCACTTTCACTGCAGTGTAGGCAAACTCATGTCCAGTTTCTCGGAAGAAGAGTCAGCCTTGACTGAAGTAGGACTGCCCACCTCGGCAGCTTCAGTACTGGAGGTGGGTTCTTCCACAGAGGCATACCCACAGGGCCCAATCCACCCTCATCACCCGCAACGGCAGTGGCGGCCTGGCAGCTATCAGCAATAATTCTCCACATTGACAAGACCAGCTCCAAAGGTGCATAAAAAGAGCAAATCTGGAACATCGCCGGCAAACAATCCCCATTGCCGCAGAGTTTTGGGAAATGTACAAAGCAATCTCACCCTTCTGTGCCATCCGAATACCCGCGTCAGTAATCGTGGTTCCAGAGGTGAAGAAACTGGCGATCTCTCGAGGGTATTATTCAGCCGACATGGGTTGAGGAACCTTCAGCCTCGGAGCTCCCAGATGCGCCATGTTTCCTTTCAAGCCACGTTTCAGCATGCGGATCCAAGATGGTGACCTGAACAGTAATGCATCCTCCTCTGCAGAGTGGGGACGCCTCCCCCTGCCAATGGATTGGTGGGAAAGCCAAAACTGTAATGGAGTCCATTTTTATTAAACTTACCCTCACAGCGCTAGCGGGAAGTGTCAAAAGACCAGGCTGATCCTCTCCCCCGAGCAATGAGACTTGGTGGTTCTTCCCAATGTTGATGGTACACATGACAACACAGTCTATAAAAAGGATAAATATTACTTGCCACCTTCCCACGGAGCCAGAAGAGCTGAAGCCGGTTGCTATGGGCGACTGCTGCAAGGACAACGCCTTAGCCCCACGTTGGGCACCAAATGTAGCAAGGTCTCCCTGGCCTTATCTAGTCTAATGAGGACCTCCGAGGCCAAAGATAGCTGACATTCTTCGATATGTTGTGGGTTGTGAGGCATAGTGGGTGCAAAGATGGTGACAGCCATTGGGCGCCAAACACTTCTTGGATGTAAAAGAGGTTTTATTTCTTTTGACAGTTCTATTTGTATTTTTGGAGGAAAGAGGGTTAGGGCCAGGACACCCTTAAGTAGTTAAGTAGACTCGGAGACTTCAATAGGAGGACAGCTGTGCAGGGAAAGGCCCCAGCAAGGCAAAACTTTTGCACATGCAGGAATGCTGTCTCCTATGGCAACACTCCTTTAACAGTTCCTAACTCAAATGTAACAGTTCTTTAAGCTCCTGAATTGTACCAGGCCACATGCCCTCAACATTGGGAGGGTGCTTTGGGGTAGCCCCCCAAAACACCTTGTCCCCACGTTGATGAAGACAAGGGCCTTATCCCCATAACCCTTGGCCGGTGGTTGTGGGGGTCTGCGGGCGGGGGGGCTTATCAGAATCTGGAAGCCCTCTTTAACAAGGGGACCCCCAGATCCCTGCCCTCCCCCCTGTGTGAAATGGTAAGGGGGTACAAAAGTACCCCTACCATTTCACAAAAAAACTGTCAAAAATGTTTTGACAATTCCTTTATTTAAAGTCTTCTTCTTTCCATCTTCTTTCTTCCATCTTCTTTCTTCTATCTTCTATCTTCCTTCGGTATCCTCTTTCATCTTCATCTTCTTCTTCTGGTTCTTCCTCCGGTGTTCTCGTCCAGCATCTTCCTCTGCGGCGTCTTCTTCTCTTCTTCTCCTCGGGCCGCTCAGCATCCATGATGGCATGGTGGGAGGCTCCCGCTGTGTCACGCTTCTCCTCTTCTGACGGTTCTTAAATAATGGAGAGTGGGGCCACCCGGTGACCCCACCCCCCTATGACGAGAAGCGTCACACAGCGGGAGCCTCCCATCCAATCATGCTGGAAGACAAAGGGAAGAAGACGCCAGTGCCGCGGAGGAAGATGCCGGACGAGAACACCGGAGAAAGAGCCAGAAGAACCAGAAGAACCTGAAGAAGATGAAGGAAGAAACTGAAGGAAGATAGAAGATAGAAGAAAGAAGATAGAAGAAAGAAGAAGCATTTAAATAAAGGAATTGTCAAAAACTGTCTCTTGTCATTTTGAACATTTTTGACAGTTTTTTTGTGAAATGGTACCATTAAACACATGGGGGAGGGCTGGGATCTGGGGGTCCCCTTGTTAAAGGGGGCTTCCAGATTCCGATAAGCCCCCCCGACCGCATACCCCCACAACCACCGGGCAAGGGTTGTGGGGATGAGGCCCTTGTCCTCATCAACATGGGGACAAGGCACTTTGCGGGGGACCCCAAAGCACCCTCCCAATGTTGAGGACATGTGGCCTGGTACGGTTCAGGAGGGGGGCCGCTCTCTCGTCCCCCCCTCTTTTCCTGCAGCCTGCCATGTTGCATGCTCGGATAAGGGTCTGGTATGGATTTTTAGGGGGACCAAACGCCATTTATTAAAAAATTTTGGCGCGGGGTTCCCCTTAAAATCCATGCCAGACCTGAAGGGCCTGGTATGGATTTTGAGGGGGACCCCACGCCATTTTTTTTAATTTGGCGCGGGGTTCCCCTTAAAATCCATACCAGACCTGAAGGGCCTGGTATGGATTTTGAAGGGGACCCCTACGCCATTTTTTTTATTTTGGCGCGGGGTTCCCCTTAATATCCATACCAGACCTGAAGAGCCTGGTATAGAATTTTGGGGGAACCCCACACATTTTTTTTCTTAAGTTTGTTTTTTTTCTTAATGCTGTTTTTATCAATGAACTTTTATGTGTATTGCCGGACCGACATTTCATTATAGCCTCGCGTAGTTTTAAATAACTTTTATTCCTTAAGGGCCAGTTCACACCACATGCAGTCCAGTGCATTTTTTTTCTGCATCAAAAACACACGGAAAGTAGGTTATATGGTTTTCAATGGCAAAGTTCACATCAGTGCTTGTGTCAGGGAAGTCGTCTGCAGAATACAGCTGATGCTCGCAGGCGCACACCTGTGCACAGACACCAGCAAGGGAGTCGCAGAACAACCACGGGCGCATCAGTATATGCCCATGCGCGTGTGCAAATGCGATCACGTGTTTGCACTTGCGCGCACGACTGTCATCAGAACTGGCGCCAGACGCCCTATTTAAACACAGACTTAGTACTGGCTGGTTGCTGCTTGGTCTACAGCGTGTACCTGAATTCTTGCTACCTGTGTTGATTCCTGATTACCGTTCCAGCCTGCTACCTGACTTCTCTCCTGCCTGCTGTTATACCTGATCTGCCTACCTGCTGCCGAACCTGCCTGTGACCTGACTTCTCTCCTGTCTGCTGTTATACCTGATCTGCCTACCTGCTGCCGAACCTGCCTGTGACCTGACTTCTCTACTGCCTGCTGTTATACCTGATCTGCCTACCTGCTGCCGAACCTGCCTGTGACCTGACTTCTCTACTGCCTGCTGTTATACCTAATCTGCCTACCTGCTGCCGAACCTGCCTGTGACCTGACTTCTCTCCTGCCTGCTGTTATACCTAATCTGCCTACCTGCTGCCGAACCTGCCTGTGACCTGACTTCTCTCCTGCCTGCTGTTATACCTGATCTGCCTACCTGCTGCCGAACCTGCCTGTGACCTGACTTCTCTCCTGCCTGCTGTTGTACCTGATCTGCCTAGCCGTTGCCAAATCCGCCTGTGACCTGACTATGTTCCTGCCAGCTGTGTCATCTGATCTGTCTCTCTGCTGTCGAGACCTGCCAGTCATCCAGCTACGCTCCTGTCTGCTTCCAGTCAAGTCCAGCCGTCCACCTGTGTGTTTCCGGCAACTTCCTGCACAGACTTCGCGACTTCTATAGGCACTCTTACTCCACTGTGCTCCAGCGCCAGCTGTTCCACTACCAGCGGCCCTTGAGCCAGAGTTGTACGGGAGGCCTTCCTCTAAGCGTCAGGCTCGCCATCAGGTACGTGACAGCTTGCAGTTCCAGTGCGTTTTCAGTTCCCAAAAAAAAAAGTAGAACATGCTGCATTTTTTATGCACTGGACTGTACTGGAACGCTGTAAAATGCATCAAAAACGCACTGGAACGCACCTAAATGCACCAAAAACACACTGCAACACACTTGTCCTTATTTAAGGTTAACAAAAAAAATGCACCAAAAACGCACTGGAACGCATAAAAAACGTGCATGCAGAAAAGCACCTGGAATGCGTCCGGACTGCGTTTCTATGGTTTGATCTGGCCCTTGGCCCGTAGTGCCCCTACTATGCAAATTGCATTTTAGCACTTAGTTGTGTACACTCCAAATTATTAGGTATTTTGGGGTTTATTAAAGGCAAATCCTTTCTGCAATACAAGTATAGTTTATGAAAATCTGAGGTGTAGTACTGGTGATTTTATCATCTAATCATGTAGAGGCAAAATGCTGGTTTTTTGCTTTTCCTTGCTTGTCCCCCTCGGATCTCCAGTAAGTGCACTTGTAGTGCAAAGTGGATTTACCTTTTAGTAAATAAACTCCAAGATACATAATAATTTGGGATGTATATGGCAAAATGCAAGAGGGCAATTTCCCGAATGGGGAAACTATTTAGATTGACCTGTGTGTCCCCAAGGACATACATTGGTAGGGTTTTACCCTCACTTCCTGTTTGGCTGTGTGACAGGAAGTGAATAATTTTGAAGAGTAATTTGCAAATTTTGGGAGGTGTCTTCTCCCTATCAGGGGTGTAGACATCCCCCAAAACTTCTAATCCCTCTGCAGTCTATTCCCAAGCAAAAATAAGAAAGGATTTTAATTAGTTTAACTTTGCAAAGACACATTCCTAAGTTCAATTGTGATGCATGTTAATGCCCCATTTAGATCTTTAACCACTTCAGCCCCGGAAGGTTTTACCCCCTTCCTGACCAGAGCACTTTTTACAATTCAGCACTGCGTCGCTTTAACTGCTAATTGCGCGGTCATGCAATGCTCTACCCAAACGAAATTTGCGTCCTTTTCTTCTCACAAATAGAGCTTTCTTTTGATGATATTTGATCACCTCTGCCGTTTTTATTTTTTGCGCTATACACGGAAAAAGACCGAAAATTTTGAAAAAAAATGATATTTTCTACTTTTTGTTCTAAAAAAAATCCAATAAACTCAATTTTAGTCATACATTTAGGCCAAAATGTATTCGGCCACATGTCTTTGGTAAAAAAAATGTCAATAAGTGTATATTTATTGGTTTGCGCAAAAGTTATAGCGCCTACAAACTAGGGTACATTTTCTGGAATTTACACAGCCTTTAATTTATGACTGCCTATGTCGTTTCTTGAGGTGCTAAAATGGCAGGGCAGTACAAAACCCCCACAAATGACCCCATTTTGGAAAGTAGACACCCCAAGGAATTTGCTGAGAGGCATGTTGAGCCCATTGAATATTCATTTTTTTTGTCCCAAGTGATTGAATAATGACAAAAAAAAAAAAAAAAAAAAAAAAAATTACAAAAAGTTGTCACTAAATGATATATTGCTCACACAGGCCATGGGCATATGTGGAATTGCACCCCAAAATACATTTAGCTGCTTCTCCCGAGTATGGGGATACCACATGTGTGGGACTCTTTGGGAGCCTAGCCACGTACGGGGCCCCGAAAACCAATCACTGCCTTCAGGATTTCTAAGGGCGTACATTTTTGATTTTATTCCTCACTACCTATCACAGTTTTGAAGGCCATAAAATGCCCAGATGGCATAAAACCCCCCCAAATGACCCCATTTTGGAAAGTAGACACCCCAAGCTATTTGCTTTGAGGCATGTTGAGTCCATGGAATGTTTTATATTTTGACACAAGTTGCGGGAAAGTGACAAATTTTTATTTTTTTTATTTTTTTTTGCACAAAGTTGTCACTAAATGATATATTGCTCACACAGACCATGGGCATATGTGGAATTGCACCCCAAAATACATTTAGCTGCTTCTCCTGAGTATGGGGATACCACATGTGTGAGACTTTTTGGGAGCCTAGCCGCGTACGGGGCCCCGAAAACCAATCACTGCCTTCAGGATTTCTAAGGGCGTACATTTTTGATTTTACTCCTCACTGCCTATCACAGTTTCGGAGGCCATGGAATGCCCAGGTGGCACAAAACCCCCCCAAATGACCCCATTTTGGAAAGTAGACACCCCAAGCTATTTGCTGAGAGGCATGGTGAGTATTTTGCAGCTCTCATTTGTTTTTGAAAATAAAGAAAGACGAGAAAAAAAATTTTTTTTTTTCTTTTTTCAATTTTCAAAACTTTGTGACAAAAACTGAGGTCTGCAAAATACTCACTATACCACTCAGCAAATAGCTTGGGGTGTCTACTTTCCAAAATGGGGTCATTTGGGGGGGGTTTTTGCCACCTGGGCATTCCATGGCCTCCGAAACTGTGATAGGCAGTGAAGAGTGAAATCAAAAATTTACGGCCTTAGAAAGCCTGAAGGCGGTGCTTGGTTTTTGGGGTCCCGTACGCGGCTAGGCTCCCAAAAAGTCTCACACATGTGGTATCCCCGTACTCAGGAGAAGCAGCAGAATGTATTTTGGGGTGTAATTTCACATATTCCCATGGCATGTTTGAGCAAAATATCATTTAGTGACAACTTTGCGCAAAAAAAAATAAAAAAAATAAAAAATTGTCTCTTTCCCGCAACTTGTGTCACAATATAAAATATTCCATGGACTCGACATGCCTCTCAGCAAATACCTTGGGGTGTCTACTTTCCAAAATGGGGTCATTTGGGGGGGTTTTGAACTGTCCTGGCATTTTATGCACAACATCTAGAGGCTTATGTCACACATTACCCACTCTTCTAACTACTTGAAGACAAAGCCCTTTCTGACACTTATTGTTTACATAAAAAAATAATTTTTTTTTGCAAGAAAATTACTTTGAACCCCCAAACATTATTTTTTTTTTAAAGCAAATGCCCTACAGATTAAAATGGTGGGTGTTTCATTTTTTTTTTTTCACACAGTATTTGCGCAGCGATTTTTCAAACGCATTTTTTGGGGAAAAACACACTTTTTTACATTTTAATGCACTAAAACACACTATATTGCCCAAATGTTTGGTGAAATAAAAAAGATGATCTTAGGCCGAGTACATGGATACCAAACATGACATGCTTTAAAATTGCGCACAAACGTGCAGTGGCGACAAACTAAATACATTTTTAAAAGCTTTTAAAAGCCTTTACAGGTTACCACTTTAGATTTACAGAGGAGGTCTACTGCTAAAAATACTGCCCTCGATCTGGCCTTCGCGGTGATACCTCACATGCATGGTGCAATTGCTGTTTACATTTGACGCCAGACCGACGCTTGCGTTCGCCTTAGCGCGAGAGCAGGGGGGACAGGGGTGCTTTTTTTTTTTTTTTTTTTTTTTTTTTTTTTCATTATTATTATTTTTTTATCTTATTTTTAAACTGTTCCTTTCATTTTTTTTTTTAAATCATTTTTATTGTTATCTCGGGGAATGTAAATATCCCCTATCATAGCAATAGGTAGTGACAGGTACTCTTTTTTGCAAAAATTGGGGTCTATTAGACCCTAGATTTCTCCTCTGCCCTCAAAGCATCTGACCACGCCAAGATCGGTGTGATAAAATGCTTTCCCAATTTCCCAATGGCGCTGTTTACATCCGGCGAAATCTAAGTCATAAAATGCTCGTAGCTTCCGGTTTCTTAGGCCATAGAGATGTTTGGAGCCACTCTGGTCTCTGATCAGCTCTATGGTCAGCTGGCTGAATCACCGGCTGCATTCTCAGGTTCCCTGTTGAGACAGGAGAGCCAGAGAAAAACACGGAAGACGTTGGGGGGGGGGGCATTCCCTCCCACTGCTTGTAAAAGCAGTCTAGAGGCTAATTAGCCGCTAGGATTGCTTTTACATGAAAGCTGACCGCTGGCTGAAAAGAATGATACCAAGATGATACCTAAACCTGCAGGCATCATTCTGGTATAACCACTCAAAGTCGTGAATGGCGTACCTGAAGACAAAAAAATGGTTAACAATAAAGCACAGTAAACGGTAAAGTATAAAAAATTGCATACCTGAAAAGCAAACATGATAAAACATAATAACAATAAAACATTGCAGAATAGAATACAGTAAAAAAGAGCAGAACAATAGAGAGAGAATAGAGAGAGAGAGAACAATAAAACGCCAACTATTTTTTTTTTATTTTATATTTTTGTTTGTGTTTTTTTTTTTTTTCACTTTTTTTTGTAACTAACTTTTATAACTGTAACCGGTTCCAGGTTCGGGTCTCTCAAAGTGCGATGGCATCTTGGGAGACCCTGTGAAAGTGTGCCTAGTCTGTGCAATGCTGTACCCTACGCTAATACTCAACTAGTGCATGGTAGCGTTCAAAACATTCACCAATGCAAAGACCAGGATTGTCAGGACAGGAGGGACAATAATAGCGGGTGTCACGCCTATATCCGCGCTTGCTGCAGACACAACATCTTTTTTGGGGGCGTTCGCTGGGTAGGGGTACTCGGGAGGACATAAAGAAAATGCCTCTCATGCAGCCGACTGCATTTGGTTGGGAATGTGAATGGGGGAAGTACGGGCGCTGCAGAAGTGGTGGGTTCCCAATTAGGATTGGCGAATGCAGCAGGAAGGGCACTATGGGCACGACGGGCCTGTGTTTGTCTTTTTGGTGGCAGCGGGACACTACTTGTGCTTGCCACCTCACCAGCTTGAACTGCACTTATGGGACTCGCCACGTCACCACGTGTTACTGCAGTGCTGGTTTGACTACGACCGGGGTGTACTAGGCCGCTGGTGCTTGCCAGTTCACCAAAACGCTACCAAAAAAACTGTTAGCGATCGCAGGGATCAGGCCTGACTCTGCAAACGCTGAAGTTATGCATTTAGTGTTTTGTAAGTGTCAGTGATCGATCGATACTGCACTTGGGTGGGCTGGGCTGGGCCGGGCGGAGGGGCAAAACGCAGGTGCTAGCAGGTATCTGGGCTGATCCCGCTAACACTGCGTTTGTGGGAACCCTAAACTGCTGGGGACGCCAGTATAGATCTGATCGGATCAGATATTGATGCGATCAGATACTATACCACTAAGGGAGGTGTATGCTGCGTGCGTGTGTGTTAGCGGTACTGGCGCTAATCTGACGCTGCCTGGGGCTGGTGCTTGCCAGTTCACCAAAACGCTACCAAAAAAACTGTTAGCGATCGCAGGGATCAGGCCTGACTCTGCGAACGCTGCAGTTATGCGTTTAGTGTTTTGTAAGTGACAGTGATCGATCGATACTGCACTTGGGTGGGCCGGGCGGAGGGGCAAAACGCAGGTGCTAGCAGGTATCTGGGCTGATCCCGCTAACACTGCGTTTTTGGGAACCCTAAACTGCTGGGGACACTAGTATAGATCTAATCGGATCAGATATTGATCCGATCAGATACTATACCACTAAGGGAGGTGTACGGTGCGTGCGTGGGTGTTAGCGGTACTGGCGCTAACCTGACGCTGCCTGGGGCTGGTGCTTGCCAGCTCACCAAAACGCTACCAAGAAAACTGTTAGCGATCGCAGGGATCAGGCCTGACTCTGCGAACGCTGCAGTTATGCGTTTAGTGTTTTGTAAGTGACAGTGATCGATCGATACTGCACTTGGGTGGGCTGGGCTGAGCCGGGCGGAGGGACAAAACGCAGGTGCTAGCGGGTATCTGGGCTGATCCCGCTAACACTGCGTTTTCGGGAACCCTAAACTGCTGGGGACGCCAGTATAGATCTGATCGGATCAGATATTGATCCGTACAGATACTATACCACTAAGGGAGGCATATGCTGCGTGCGTGGGTGTTAGCGGTACTGGCGCTAACCTGACGCTGCCTGGGGCGACGCATATCACCGCCGGGCGATCGGGGGGCTAAACCTTTATTCGGTAATAAACGGCGGGTGCCCTGACACTATAAAAAATAAACGAACTAACCAGCGTCACCCGTAACGGTTATACGGTGATCAGTGGTGAAAGGGTTAACTAGGGGGCAATCAAGGGGTTAAAACATTTATTAGGTAGTATATGGGGGTCCCTGACGCTATAAAACGCTGACGGCGAACCTAAATATTTATGTCCCTAACTACCGTCACCAGCGACACTAATACAGCGATCAGAAAAATGATCGCTTAGCAACACTGGTGACGGGGGGTGATCGAGGGGTTAAAACTTTATTAGGGGGGTTAGGGGGGTACCCTAGACCTAAAGGGGGCCTAAGACTCACTGCCCTAACACACTAACTGTCACAAACTGACACTATGCAGTGATCAGAAAAAAAAAAAAAAAAAAAAACCTGCTTGGTGTCAGTTTGTGACAGGGGGGGGGGGTGATTGGGGGGGGATCGGGGGGCGATCGGGGGGGGGATCGGGGTGAAATGTGTGCCTGGCATGTTCTACTGTGTGTGTGTGTTTGGTGCACTCACAGTTCAGTCTTCTCTCCTCGGCCCGGAACATTTCCTCTGCCTCTGTGTACAATACAGAGGCAGGGAAATGATCCCATTGGCTGGGAGCGATCGCGAGGGGGGGGCCACGAATGGATGGCCTCCCCCTCACCACCGATCGCCGGGGGACATTTGCCGACCGCCGCAGGCACCGGGGGGGGGTCCGATCGGACCCCCCACCCACGGGCAGGCAGGGACGTACAGGTAAGCCCTTTTGCCTGCCCGTGCCGCTTTGTCGACGTACATCGTCGTGCGGCGGTCGGCAAGTGGTTAATAGAAAGTCATCAGTTGCCTTTGACTCTAAACATTATTTTTGGCCTGTCCTAGAAATCTTTTTTTCTATTAACCACTTGGTGTCTGTGCTATAGCCAAACAATGGCCACAGCGTGGACCTGAATTTCTGGGAGGCTTTCATAGGACGGGCTCCCCGTGTGCTCCCTGCAGCGCTCAGTGAGGCTCGGGTGATCACAGATCTGAGTAAGGGGCCGATCCCGGCCCCTTACCATGCGATTAGCTGTCAGCCAATGACGGCTGATCACATGATGTAAACTAAAGCTCGGTAATTGTTTATTTTTTCTCCTCACGCTAACAGCATGAGGATAAAAATAAAAGCTGATCACCGGCTTAGGTGCAAGGGACATTGGTCCCGAAGAGGCAATTCTGCCTCATCTGTGCCCACCAGTACCACCTGCCAGTTCCACCTATCAATGCCCACCAGTGGTCCCAAGCAGTGCTGCCTATCAGTGTAACCAATCAGTGCCACCTCATCAGCGTACATCAATGAAAGAGAAAAATTACCTGTTTGCAAAATGTATTATCAAAATATACAAAAATATACTAAATTATTTTTAAAAATCTGTCTTTTCTTTTTTTTTTTTTTTTAACAAAAGAAAAAAAAAACACAGAGGTCAAATCAAATACCACCAAAAGAATGCTCTATTTGTGGGAACTTTAAAAAAAACAAAAACATTTGGCTAAGTATGACCACGTAATTGTCATTCAAAGTGCATCAGACAAAGTGCATCTCCTCACAAAGTGCATCTCCTCACAAAGTGCATCTCCTCACGCTAACAGCATGAGGATAAAAATAAAAGCTGATCACCGGCTTAGGTGCAAGGGACATTGGTCCCGAAGAGGCAATTCTGCCTCATCTGTGCCCACCAGTACCACCTGCCAGTTCCACCTATCAATGCCCACCAGTGGTCCCAAGCAGTGCTGCCTATCAATGTAACCAATCAGTGCCACCTCATCAGCGTACATCAATGAAAGAGAAAAATTACCTGTTTGCAAAATGTATTATCAAAATATACAAAAATATACAAAATTATTTTTAAAAATCTGTCTTTTCTTATTTTTTTTTTTTTTTAACAAAAGAAAAAAAAAACACAGAGGTCAAATCAAATACCACCAAAAGAATGCTCTATTTGTGGGAACTTTAAAAAAAACAAAAACATTTGGCTAAGTATGACCACGTAATTGTCATTCAAAGTGCATCAGACAAAGTGCATCTCCTCACAAAGTGCATCTCCTCAAAGTGCATCTCCTCACAAAGTGCATCTCCTCACGCTAACAGCATGAGGATAAAAATAAAAGCTGATCACCGGCTTAGGTGCAAGGGACATTGGTCCCGAAGAGGCAATTCTGCCTCATCTGTGCCCACCAGTACCACCTGCCAGTTCCACCTATCAATGCCCACCAGTGGTCCCAAGCAGTGCTGCCTATCAATGTAACCAATCAGTGCCACCTCATCAGCGTACATCAATGAAAGAGAAAAATTACCTGTTTGCAAAATGTATTATCAAAATATACAAAAATATACAAAATTATTTTAAAAAATCTGTCTTCTTTTTTTTTTTTTTTAACAAAAGAAAAAAAAAACACAGAGGTCAAATCAAATACCACCAAAAGAATGCTCTATTTGTGGGAACTTTAAGAAAAACAAAAACATTTGGCTAAGTATGACCACGTAATTGTCATTCAAAGTGCATCAGAGCTGAAAATTGGTCTGCACAGCAGTGGGATTTAAGTGCCCAGTAAGCAAGTGGTTATTTCCCATGCCAAATATGGATTTCTGTAATAAAGATGTGTGCCCGCTGTGTATACGGCATGTGCGTAAGCAAGTCGCACACATATGAACGGTACTCATTGTAAATCATGGGGTAGAACTTGTGATGCAACTTTTCAGTCCCAAGTGGCCTTAGGCTCTCTTTCCACTACTGCGAGTTGTTGTGCGACTTAACACATGTGAAGTCGCAGGACAAGCCAAAACACATGTATTTCAATGTTCCCCTGTTCTAATTGGTGCAACTCCAAAAAAAGTTCTTGCACTACTTTGTTCCAACTTCAGTGCAACTTTTTCTCAGATGTTTTGAATTAGTCGCATGACACGGCATTAAGGCTCGGTTTCCACTATTGCAAGCCCAAAGTTGCGTGTTTTTTGCCGCGAGTTTCCCGCAACTTTTTGCCAAAACTTGAAGCAATGCCTGTGTATTTTTGAGGTCTATGGACCTCAAGTCGCAGCAAAGTGGGACCAAAGTAGTGCAGGGACTACTTTGAAGTGGCTGCGACTTGAAGTCGCACACATATGAACTTGTACTCATTGTAAATCATGGGGTAGAACTTGTGATGCAACTTTTCAGTCCCCAGTGGCATGGCAAGTTGCAATAGTGGAAAACAAGTCGAAAAAGCACATTGTAAATCACGCAACTTTGGGGTTGAAATAGTGGAAAGAGAGCATTAGGCTAAAGCGGTAATAGGAAGATGCACTGTATTGCCCCGTACACACGGTCAGACATTGATCGGACATTCCGACAACAAAATCCTAGGATTTTTTCAGACGGATGTTGGCTCAAACTTGTTTTGCGTACACACGGTCACACAAAGTTGTCGGAATTTCCGATCGCCAAGAACGCGGTGACGTCAAGCACGTACAACGAGACTAGAAAAGGCCAGTTCAGACCAAGCGCGGCACTCTTTGGGCTCCTTTTGCTAATCTTGTGTTAGTAAAAGTTTGGTGAGAGACGATTCGCGCTTTTTCAGACTCGTGGTTTTCAGATCGTTTTCTGCCGTTCAGTTTGTGCTTGTGGGTTTGTATCTGCTCTTCAGTGCGTGCAAGCAAGTTCTGCATGACTTTAATTAGTCATTGTGTTCTTGTGCGTTCGTTACTGTTTTTCAGGTCACTCTTCACAGGCATTGCTGTTCTTCAGTGCGTTCTGTTACTTCGTTCTGAGCAGCCGACTGTTTTCTAGCCATGTTGCGTATGCATACTCCTCGTAGAGTTGGTGCTGTGTGGGGGCTTGGTGTTGGGGTCCTGACCTTGACACAAGTCCAGTCCATGAACAGGGTGGGGAGGAGTTCATGGACCAAGAATTGGTTGCTTCAGCGTGACCAGTTCTCTCATATGCCTTTGCTCCGTGAGATCCGTGAGAATAATCCTGATGATTTCAGGAACTTTCTCAGGATGACGGACCCCGTGTTTCACCGTTTGTTGGCTTCGCTGACCCCTTATATTAGAAGGCAGGATACCTGCATGAGGCAAGCCATCACTCCGGAGCAGAGGCTGGTCGCTACCCTGCGGTACTTGGCGACAGGGAGAAGCCTGCAGGACTTGAAGTTCTCGACAGGCATCTCCCCCCAGGCTCTGGGGATCATTATCCCAGAGACCTGTTCTGCCATCATCCAGGTCCTGCAGAAGGAGTATATGAAGGTAAGATTTTTTATACTTTAATATCACATTTCATTGTATTTAATGTTTGCTAATATATTGTATTTCTTTCCTCATTCCCTAATTACCATGATTGTAATATGCTGTGAATGTCCCCTTTGTTCTCATGCATGCTGGATTTTTATGTAATTAATTTTTTAGGTCCTTCATACAGATTGTCCTTCACTAACCTCCCCAGCATGCTCTACGGGCCCTATTCACCGCATGTAGTCACTTAAAACAATGTATTTTATCAGATCCATAGTAGTGCTGTCAGGAGCAAGGGAGCGTCTCCGCTCGCCGGGCTCCGGGGCGCATGTGCGGTGGACTGGCGCTTCGCCGCACACCCGTCCGCGGTCCCCGTGTGCGTGCCGTAGCCCGTGCGGGTGCCCGGTAGCGCGTCACACTGACGCGCTCGCCGGGCAGGGAGACTATTTCTGACGGCTCCAGCGCCCAGTCGGGTTGCTGGTTCGTCGTCAGCTCTCCCTGTTTCCCTGTGCCCGTGATATCCTGATACCTGCCTGTCTCTGTGTACCAAACCCTGGCTTGTTAAACACTACTCTACTGGATTAACCCACTACCTGCCTGTCTCTGTGTACCAAACCCTGGCTTGTTAAACACTACTCTACCGGATTAACCCACTACCTGCCTGTCTCTATGTACCAAACCCTGGCTTGTTAAATACTACTCTACCGGATTAACCCACTACCTGCCTGTCTCTGTGTACCAAACCTTGGCTTGTTAACTACTACTCTGCTGGATTGCCTGATACCCTGACCTCTGCCTGTGTAACGGACTTGTCTCTACCTGATTGCCTGGTACCCCTGATCTTTGCCTGCATTAACGGACTTCCTACTGTTAGATCTGCCTGCTTCATATTAACCTCTGTTTATAATTACAGTTTGCCTCTGCCTATGCTTAGTCCTCATTCCTGGTCCCGCCTACAGATTCCAGAGCACCCGCTTCCTATCTCCGGACCTCCTACCTCCCGGAAGCCCGTGCCTCCGCGTGCCCCCAGCTCTCTGCACCCATTTCAGGGGTCTGGGTGCGCGTGGTCGTAAGGGCGAGCCGCTCTCGGCATCTCGGCCTCGGTGAGTATTAGTCCGTGACAAGTGCTTTACCCCAAACACCCCCTAAAATGTTTCCAAATGTTATTTTAGCTTTAAATTCAGGCAGAGTGGCAGAGGCTTTTTTTTGTGGTGTCCCCAAATCATTTTTAGTAACCCTCCCTCCCCCAACTGGTAAGCCAGCTGATCCCAATTCTCTATCTATCCTCAATCATCTATCTGCTGACTTTGCCAATCCCATACACACTATACCCATCTCTTTTGTGCTCTGATTTATGGATGAATTTACCAAAGCATGTAGTGCAAGGGCCTGCCTGTATACTTTCAAATGGTACTGTTTGAATTTTTAAGATCCTATTATTATCTTGAGTCAGGTAATAGCAGAATGTTCAAATGTGCTCAAATGTGTACAGTGTGTATTTATATCTTTGTATTATGACACTTCTTACCTATCCAGTGGGCTGCCAATAGTGTAACTAAGGAGGGGCTGTTCCAAGTAATACCCTGTATTTAGGCATTCATTTCTCAATGAAGTGAAGAGGGTTACCTGTCCAAGATTCCCCCCCCCATAATGTTAGAAATGGCTCATGAGAGGGGGGGGGGGGAATATGATAGGTGTACCTTATACTTTGGTGTTGTTAAATTCCCCTTAATAAATGCTATCTGGAGGTTGCCCCAGAATGTTTGTGCCTAATCTGCTTGCCATGTTTCTGAGCAAAAATATTAATTGTTTTTTTTTTCCTCAACAGTTTCCTACTACGCCACAGGAATGGCAGACTGTGGCCTCCCACTTTGCCGAGCGGTGGGACTTTCCTAACTGCGGAGGGGCAATTGATGGGAAACATGTCCACATCATCCCACCACCCAACTCGGGGTCGTACTATTTCAACTATAAGGGGTTCAATAGTATTGTAATGTTGGCGGTGGTGTCGGCTAATTACGACTTCTTGTATGTGGACGTGGGGAAGAATGGCCGGATGTCTGATGGTGGAGTCATCACCCAGACGGAGTTCTACAGGCGTCTCCAGAATGGCAGCTTGGACTTGCCAGCTCCAGAGGACAATGTGGAAGGACTCCCATTCGTGTTCGTTGCTGATGAAGCGTTTGCGCTGGGGGACCACCTTATGCGGCCATTCCCTATGAGGACCCTCACCCCGGAACAGAGGGTTTTTAATTACCAACTGGCCAGAGCCCGAAGAGTGGTGGAGAACACATTTGGAATCCTGGCCAGCCGGTTCCACCTATTCTGACCCTTTGTTGGTGCTTATTACAGTGACCCACTTATACCTATATATACAAATATATCCTTTTTTTCTCTTTTATAGAAAAATATCATAACTGCTTTCCCGAAACTCCTGAAGAAGGAAATACACCATATAGAGAGGATAGAACCTCTTTACTTTCCAAAACATGTAGAGTATTATATGCTATCGTATTTCTAGCCCAGCGGGTCATATTTGTATTTACTGGGATACTATACCTAGCATGTTAGCAGTTTGATCACCATTGTTTTTTGCCTCTTCCGCTCATACGATTTTATATCCTAGATTTGTGTGTATCTTGTTACTTAATAAACTTTTGTTATACAACTTTTAAACCTCAACTGTGTATTTCACGCATGCACCATTCATTTATTGCCCGTTGACACACTGCCCATAGTATCCCCCTTGGGGCACATCTCTTTTCCTGGTCTCCTTTCCGTATTTGGGATGTGGCAGTGATCTCCGGGCTAGCCCAAGCATTGGTTCCTTTCCGAATTGTTATTTTCCTATTTCTGACACCTATCCATATGGCGGAGTATAAACTTAATCATATAATCATGGCGTGCTGTATTCTCCATAACTTTTTACGGAAACATTTGGCCAACTATGCTGGCTCAGTTGGGCCTGAGGCCGGAGTGATACCTCAATCAACAATGACGGCGCTTGAAAGCGGCCGTCCTGGATTTCCCTCCCTGAGTGCCCGTGATGTCCGGTTACGATACCTGGAGTTCTTTGCGGGTAGGGGGGCCATCAATATCAGAGGTAAATAGAAAACACCGCGCTAACCAGTAAAATGAATGAAAGCTGCTGCATACAGTTTGACAAAAACAACAAAATAGGCATATGGAAAAATGCAGCGCATGTACAAATGAATATAGGTCTTTAAAATGGTGAAACAGTCAAGAAATAACTAATTGACCACAGGTGCCTTGAAACACAAACGTCCATAGATGGATGTAAATGTCCAACCGCACAGGAGGTATAAGTGCTCCAAGGGGTGGTGATGGTCTGATGGTTGTCAGAAAACACCTGGCATCATACAGCGACTTCCCAACCGAGAAACCGGGTCCCAATGGGTCATTCAGAGAAAGTGCAAAAAAGCCTCTTACCAGATCCTGTGGATTCCCATGTCAGCGACAGGGAATCGCATGCGCAGTTTGTCACAAATGACGTGGAATGGGAGCTCAGGAATCGCCAATCTCTTGGATTGTGGTCTGTATGGATCTCGGCCGGCAACCGGATGGGTCCTCACAACGAACCGTCCTCACACCGAACCGTCCCAGCATGCATCAGAAGTTTCACAAACGGTCCCCCGAAAGGAGCAGTTGGAGGGACTGGATCTCATGCGGTAAATGTGGAAACAAAAAGAATGTGCCTCCACATGGTGCAGATAAAAAAGGGTGTTTTTATTGACAAAAACGACCATACACAAATAAAAGCGTGATCACGGTGGATAAAAACAAATGGGCAACAAAGAGAGTGGTGTATGTAACCGACGCGTTTCGACCTAGGGGTCTTCAACAGGGGCATAGACCACTCACTCCAAGTTGCCAAATATATATAATAAAATTATTTAGAGAAGGACCAATCACAAGGGCTGAAAAACCAGGAGATTGGATTGGGTGAATACAATCACATGACTTGCTTGAATGTCTAGACATAAAGATCATACACAATTTCTATATAAATAAATGAATGACATTAAGGTGAAGCTCAGGAGACTGTATAAAGGTCTACAAGCAGAAAAATATATCACTCTATGATCTCTCTAACAAAAATAAAGCATTTAAAGATTAAATGAAAACAGCACTCCTCTGCTGACAGTCCAGCAGAATGTACCGCCCTGTCAGCCAGAGGAGCCAATCCTCAATAAGAAGACAAAAGGTGTTAAATAAAGCTGACCAATAGGCCGCTATGTATGAGCCGGCCTCTATCCCTGAACGCCCACATGACCAGTCTGTGTAGGAAATGATGTCACGTCCGTGGGCGTGTCTGACGTCTCCCTCTCACATGACTCACTGGGCCAATCAGAGAGCAAACATCCCACTCAACTCTGCTGCACGTACAATCTGTACACCGCAGAGGGATGGGACTTAAATAAATACACCTAGCGTCCCGGCAATGCAATCAAGCAAGCAACGGACGCTGAATGAGACAAAACACCATCTCTATGGTGTCTGTGTAAAAAAATGTGTTATGCAGCAGACCGAGACCCGATGACCCGGAAGTGTGCATAGAACTCCAGTGAACCCGAAGTGTATTGGAAGTGGGGACACATATAGTGAAATATAATGTGTTGGGAAATGACTAACTGAGGTGGAATCGCATAAATGTGTAAAAAAATACTGGAGTGACATGTGTGAATGTCTCTTAAGGTCCATGTGTGTTAGGTGGGACTGAAATAAAAAATTAAAAAATTGAAAAATTATGTGAACACAAAATCTCCAAAACGCACATTGTAAAATGTGTTGAAATGAATCTATATGTGGAGGGAATGTGTAGATTTGTAAAGTGACCCAAATATCTGATAGTTATCCCTATGATCCCTTGACTGTAAAGAATCATCAGCATAGACCGAATGGGTCAATTTGGATTGGACCAATTTCAATTGGGTGAATAGATAACCCTCTAAGGTGCACCATATATAAACTGTGTACCAGCTTGTGAATATAGGTGAAAAAAAGGGAGAGGGGGAGGGGGAAAAATGTTGGAATAATGAAAATAAAAAAATATATAAAAATGTTAATAAAGAGAGGGAGGGACATGCATAGAGATGTGGAAGGAATTTAGGATTGGTTGATAAAGGAGTTGAGGTCCCACTCCACGTTTAAACCTAACGGGAAATAGGACCTCAACTCCCATATCCAATAAGTCTCGAGGCGTGACACTCCTCGGAGGCGGGACTCACCTCTCCAATGTGGGACAAATTTGTCGATCACCTGGAATAAAGTCCCGGTAGGGTCTTTATTATGGTGTTCCAGATAATGCCGGGGTACTGTATGTTTGTCCTTGCCTTTCTTGATACCTGCCACATGTTCATTGACTCGTATAGAGAAAGTTCTGATGGTACGCCCAACATACTGTTTGTGGCAGGGGCAAGTAATGAGGTAGACAATGTATTGTGATGTACAAGTTGTGAAGTGTTTCATCTGGTAAGTGAGGGAGGTGACTGTGGATTGGAAAGTGGTACTTTTTTGTCTGCCTCGAATGTTGTGGAGGCAGACATTGCATCTACGGCAGGGGTAATAACCCTGACATTCCTGAAAAAATGAAACTCTTTTGGGGGGGTCTATTATATTCGGAGCAATCTGTCCTTGAATGGACCGTGCTCCCCTGAATACAACAGCCGCCCGTTCAGGAAGAACTGACCCCAGTAGATTATCATTTAAAAGTACCTTCCAGTGCTTTTTGAATATAGCTTTTACTTGTTTGGACTGAATGGAGTGAGTGGTAAAGAAAGCCCATTTGTGCATAGGTTCAGCTGTGGATTTGGGGCGTTCTGTCAAGGTGGATTCTCTATCAGTGGATAGTGCCCTATTGAGTTCCTCGTCTAGATGTCTGGGATCATAACCTTTTTCAATAAATCGATCTCTCAGAACTAGCGATTGTGACTGGAAATCAATAGCATTGGTACAGTTGCGTCGTAGTCTCAAAAATTGGCTACGGGGAACAGACTTGAGCCACTGCTCCTGATGGCAACTGTCAATGGGAATGAATCCGTTCCGGTCGGTGGCCTTGAAATACGTGCGGAACTCCAAATGTTTGTCCACCACAAATATTTCAAGGTCCAAAAAATGTACACTGGTAGAGCTGGCCTCATAGCTCAAAGATATAGATATTTTGATGTATTATTTATATGCACCTATTTGAGTATTTTTATAAGTCATTACTTGCGCATCTATACAGTTAGTGTTTATTCACTTATCATTGTTACCTATTGTGTTTACATTTTGGGTACATGCACAATTCTCTCAGCGCCACACTTTTTTATTCACATATTCACCATGCCCTGTGAGTAGGCACTGCTGTTTTATACATTTCACAGAGCTTGCCTTCTGAATTATGGAGGTGCTGATAGGAGGAGTTTCAGGAGGTGAAGTCAGTGCAGGAATGAAAGCTCGCAGGCAGCAAGGTACCATGTGATATGTAGTCCTCAGAAATTGAAAGTAAACAGCAGAGGAGAAGCTGCAAAGCATGCAGGGAACACAGGAAGATGTGGAAAGTGGTGGCCAGAAGACAGGCAACACTCACAATATGAAAGGAGATTATTTAGGTAAGCTTATATTGGATTTTCAAATAGAACTATTGTTTGTATTGTTATTACAATACTGATGTTGTTAAGTGAAATCTGTGACTATAGATTTTCTTTACTTATTGTCTGCTTGGTGTATCACTGTATTATTGCACTATATATCCTAGATTGTAAGCCCTAACGAGCAGGGCCCTCTTATTCCTCCTGTATTGAATTGTATTGTACTTGTACTGTCCTCCCTAATGTTGTAAAGCGCTGCGTAAACTGTTGACACTATATAAATCCTGTATAATAATAATAATATATACCTAATAGTAAATACACTTTAAGTACTACAATACATTATGCCACATATATACCATTCTAGACTTACTGAAAAACCATGGAGCAGTTCTGCCAGTCAAAGGGGAAATATGTGACCACCACAGGGCAACTACTCTCATAGATGGCGGGAGGTAGCCAGTAGACGGAGCCATCAGAAGATACTAAAGTGTTAGTATAGTGGGCAATGTTAAAGGTGCCATCCAAACTGCAGAATGAAGAAAAAACATTTGTTCTTGTTACTTTTTATCAACCCTCAACAACAGTTATGGAAAACTACACATGAAAAATGTCTTTACAGAAGGAGCCTTAGTGAATTGATAATAATGTCTGAAATACAGCTCTATGTTGTATAAATTCTAAGTTGGGGACATATTTAAAAAAAACATTGAATGTGACATTCATCAAACATACACTGGTGGCGAATCATTCCCTGTATATTATACACATTGGCCATTGTGCTTTGGTTGCTCAATTGCTTGTACAGTGTGTGGACTGTACCCAGCCAGAGACAGACAGTGTTTCTGAAGAAGACAGAGCAGAACCTAGTGATATTACAAGTCATGGATTATTTCAACAAATTGGCATACCATCTAAAAGCCCATAATTATGGAGGCAGATGTAGAGATAAAAAAAACATTGGGTCCCATGAACATCTAGTGATCTGAGAGCCATTAAAAAATCCCTATTCCTCAGCAAAACCCTTAGGACTTAAAATGTGTCTGTCCCTGTTATCTCAGTTGGAACAGACATACTTGCTACAATTCTAGGTATAAAAACACATTGATTAGGATTCACCTGTAGTGAATGTCACATTTGTTGCTTGAATTGTAGAGACTAGAGAGTGTGTTGAAACCATGTTGAGAATTTGATGTTATTTTCTGTTATTATATGGAGTTTGACATACTGTATTTCGTCAAATGAAATAGAGGTCTGGTTTTGTGCTTTGATGATTGCTTCAGGTAACCTATATCTTCTGGTAACCTATAATCTTCTGGCACAAGTTCATTTATATATTTTGGTAAACTTTTTTTTTTTTTTTTTACACAAAGTTGGCAATTTTGAATTTACCTGCACTAGAGAGGAGCACAGAGGTGTTGAGCTGTGGATGATCCAGTGAAGAACAAAAATGCAAAGCAAAATGAACTCCTAAGGCAGGCCATACATGGAGCAAATTTCTTTGCTGCAAACACAGACAGTGTTGACAAGGGAATCCCTTCCACCGAGCCATTGTATTCTCCCGGAGGGGAAAGCCGTCCCCGCTGGGAGAAGACAGTGATTATTGCTAGCGGCTACACCAGTTGCTAGCAATAATCGTATGTAAAATCCAGCAGTCTGGTTGTACCCAAGTTGATTGATTGATCAACTTGGGTGTACATTCAGCCTGCCAATACGTGGTTCGATTCTGCTGAACTGGCCGAGATTCGAACTGTCAACACTGTCTGTGGTTGCAGGAAAGCAATTTGCTCAATGTATGGCCTACATAAGTTTAACCAAATAGCTTTAGAATCTTGGTTTATTTTCATCTTTAATATTACTTACTTGTTTTCTAGACCAACATCTGGGAGCCACACCATAGTGGAGGGGATACGTGTAATTTTAATGCCACTGTACTTCTCAGGGTCCCAGCTGAGACGATAATCTTTCCATTGCTAAAGGAACAAGACAAATAAAAAAAGGAAGATTACCAATAAATAGATTTACCACATGAGAAGCAAGATCACAATGTTGTATAGAAGAGTAAAATAATTTAAAATCACTTTTTCATTTCAAAATTCATGCTGTCGTTCCTTAGAAATATGCAATGGAAAATTAGTGGTTTTGACAAACTCTGGTTACATTTTCTGCTCCATAGGAAAGCCTTAACACTGCTTGGTAGCGATACAAATTATAATGATTAACATTAAACTGTTCAACTTTGCATATAAAGTATGTGCCTCCCCTTCCCCCCAGCTGATGCAGAATATAATGCTTGTGTTTCCAAGCACTCTCTAATAGAGAGGCATACTTACCCTATCCCACAGTTACATAGTCTTCCTTCTTGTTGGTTCCAGTTGTGAACACTAGTCCCCGAAGCTACCCTTTCTGTCTTTGGTCTAATCACCACCCCTCTATCTGACATCATCACATAGAATGCAGAACCAATGGCAACTAACTGCACATCCTATGGAGTGCCTATCCACATTCTGGAGCTGAAGAGTGAACTGGAGCTGCTGTAGGGCTGTGAATTAAAGTATTACTCCGCATTGGATTATTTCCTAATAAAATTTATTTTATTATTACACAAATAACATGGGTTAATCTAAATTATTTGTAAGACACTGCTATGTATTTATTTTAGTTAATTGTAATATTAATGTCTAAGCCTAAATAAAAAAAGCAATATCCAACATTAAATTACAATAAAAGGGTATGCATTTTTAATTTAACAATACCATTTGCTTTATGATGTGATAGATGCAGATATGATTGTGGAAATGTGTGCTCAAATGCAGTGGAGGTGACCTAGTAAGCAAGCTTACAACCTTAGTTAAATAGGCCCAATGGCTTTAATATGTTATATGAACAAAGATGGGTTCTATTGGAACACTTATTTTATGTACATACCATTTCAACCCAAACATTGGTAGTCAAAGCTTCTTTTTTTTCATTCTGAAATTGACAATAAAGTAACATTATCTCTCTGAAAGTTACAAATGCAGATTATTAAAACACGTTTATAGACAGGTTTTAATATTAAACTTATTGGTCAAATATACAGTACCTATTTTTTTATCTGCACCATGTGGAGGCACATTCTTTTTGTTTCCACATTTACCGCATGAGATCCAGTCCCTCCAACTGCTCCTTTCAGGGGACCGTTTGTGAAACTTCTGATGCATGCTGGGACGGTTCGGTGTGAGGACGGTTCGTTGTGAGGACCCATCCGGTTGCCGGCCGAGATCCATACAGACCACAATCCAAGAGATTGGCGATTCCTGAGCTCCCATTCCACGTCATTTGTGACAAACCGCGCATGCGATTCCCTGTCGCTGACATGGGAATCCACAGGATCTGGTACGAGGCTTTTTTGCACTTTCTCTGAATGACCCATTGGGACCTGGTTTCTCGGTTGGGAAGTCGCTGTATGATGCCAGGTGTTTTCTGACAACCATCAGACCATCACCACCCCTTGGAGCACTTATACCTCCTGTGCGGTTGGACATTTACATCCATCTATGGACGTTTGTGTTTCAAGGCACCTGTGGTCAATTAGTTATTTCTTGACTGTTTCACCATTTTAAAGACCTATATTCATTTATACATGCGCTGCATTTTTCCATATGCCTATTTTGTTGTTTTTGTCAAACTGTATGCAGCAGCTTTCATTCATTTTACTGGTTAGCGCGGTGTTTTCTATTTACCTCTGACATCTCCAGTGGGACACAGCGTTCCTGGAACAGTACATCAAGGAACAGATGGTCCCCCGTGGCCTTAGATGGGACATTCATCCTCAACAGGACGAATTGGACCTTGAATCATGGTACAAGTATTTCAACGAGGTCGGTATTAAGTTACTGGGCTACCTTGTTGAAAAGAAGAGGATCAGGTTGTCCCTTATAGATACAGAAATTAAAGATTTGAGGGACAAACTGATTCCTTTCAAAACTTCCGCTGAATACATTGCACTTTCCAATAATTTAAGAAATGTTTTAGAAAAAGAAGAGAAGGACCAACGAAATAAAAAACAAAAAAAATACAATAGGGATTATACAGACTATACCACACATTCAGTTTTCAATTGGCAGAAGAAGCTCAACCCTTCTTCTTCCTCTGGTAACGGGGAACCTACCAATATGGAAACTTCTACAGCCACTATGACCCATACCGATAGAACGTTGGTATACCAACCAACATTCCAACCAACTACCAAAGAGGTCACGGTTAAGAAGCAAGGCCCTGAACAGGGTCCTTACCGACCACCTCGAGGTCCCCCTCCATTTCGGGGACCAAGGGGGAAAGACCCGGGGTGGAGAGGTCCACCCAGGGGACGCCCCACTGATCCACAACAGAGGAACAACACCAGGGGTCCTCCCCCACACTATGGTCCCCCTCAGGGCCACCACGGACCACAACATCCAAATCAGGAATATGGGTACCATACCCCTGTTCGGGTGACTAACCGTTTCACTCCCCTCAGAGAAAATACTCCTTATGAAACACATGGAGATACCTATGGCTATTCTGAGAGGGAGGAGGATTACTACCACAGATCTTCTTACAACTATAATCAAAATCAACCTGGCCCTAGTTACTCTTTGGATTTTCAGAGAACCATGGAGGGACATCTGGGATATACAGAAAGAAAAGAGGGTCCAGAGGGGGGAGGAGGGCACAATCCCAAAAGAAAAAGAACATAAAAGGAAAAGGTATCTTTAATTTGAGTTCGGCCACTCTGACGGAGGCAGAGAAATCTGTCCTTGACAGAGGACTCAAATTTGTTCCGCCCAAACCCCTTAACAAATTTTCCACCTTTATTGACGTCCTCAAGTTCACACGTAAATTGAGCATACAAAGACACTTTCTGACCAAACCCCCTATGGGATTTAACAATAAGGGGATTTCATCCACTACAATCCCCCCGGCTCCAGCCAATACACATACAGGTTCTGAACCCGTAGATTCTAGCTTGTCTGATGTACAAGTTACACATTCAGGATTATCCAATCCATCTATATTTAACCCCCCAGGCTCTCTGGCTCCCTCCATACAGGTTTTTAAAAACCTTGTTCTGGGAGATCTGGACAAATTAAACAAACAGAAAAAACGTGTCTATATTCAATCAGACATAAAAAACGGCCTCAGATCTCTTTGTGAGAAAAAGAACCTGATAATCCGCCCAGCGGATAAGGGGGGCGGGATTGTAGTTCTTGATAAGGTCGATTACCTTAAAGAGATGTATAGAATCCTTAACGATTCAAACACTTACAGCCCTATTCCCACGGACCCCACTACACCTTTCAAAAAGGCTCTGGTCAAACTTATTGAGGAAGGTTATGCGCTAGGGATTTTAAACAAAAAGGAAAAAAGTTTTCTAGTCCCACAAGTCCCACGCATTCCAGCTATCTATTATCTTCCTAAAGTCCATAAGGACTCAGTCAATCCCCCTGGCAGACCTATTGTCAGCGGGATTGACTCAGTCACAGCCCGTATTGGTAAATACGTAGATTTTTATTTACAACCGTTGGTTCGTTCCATGCAGTCCTATCTTAAGGACACTAGAGACACCATTAGATTACTGGAACCTGTTTCAGTTTCAGAAGGGATGCTTTTAGTCACAGCAGATGTGGCGGCACTTTATACGTGCATCCCACATCACTTGGGCTTTGAGGCGGTGGAGAAACACCTATCTAGAGACAACAAGCTCCCTTCCCTTCAGCGTAATTTTATTATGCAATTACTCATATTTGCAACGGAACACAATTATTTTTGGTTCCAGAATCAATTTTTTCTACAGAAGAGGGGCGTGGCTATGGGGGCCAAGTTTGCCCCCAGCCTCGCCAACCTCTTCATGGCCCAGTGGGAGGAGGATGTCGTCTATGCGGCCCAGAGATCCGAGTTGATCCTCTGGGCCAGGTACATAGACGACATCCTCTTCCTATGGGATGGTGACCGTACATCACTTGACAGTTTCATGACTAGTCTCAATTCTAATGATAGAGGAATATCTTTGAGCTATGAGGCCAGCTCTACCAGTGTACATTTTTTGGACCTTGAAATATTTGTGGTGGACAAACATTTGGAGTTCCGCACGTATTTCAAGGCCACCGACCGGAACTGATTCATTCCCATTGACAGTTGCCATCAGGAGCAGTGGCTCAAGTCTGTTCCCCGTAGCCAATTTTTGAGACTACGACGCAACTGTACCAATGCTATTGATTTCCAGTCACAATCGCTAGTTCTGAGAGATCGATTTATTGAAAAAGGTTATGATCCCAGACATCTAGACGAGGAACTCAATAGGGCACTATCCACTGATAGAGAATCCACCTTGACAGAACGCCCCAAATCCACAGCTGAACCTATGCACAAATGGGCTTTCTTTACCACTCACTCCATTCAGTCCAAACAAGTAAAAGCTATATTTAAAAAGCACTGGAAGGTACTTTTAAATGATAATCTACTGGGGTCAGTTCTTCCTGAACGGGCGGCTGTTGTATTCAGGGGAGCACGGTCCATTCAAGGACAGATTGCTCCGAATATAATAGACCCCCCCAAAAGAGTTTCATTTTTTCAGGAATGTCAGGGTTATTACCCCTGCCGTAGATGCAATGTCTGCCTCCACAACATTCGAGGCAGACAAAAAAGTACCACTTTCCAATCCACAGTCACCTCCCTCACTTACCAGATGAAACACTTCACAACTTGTACATCACAATACATTGTCTACCTCATTACTTGCCCCTGCCACAAACAGTATGTTGGGCGTACCATCAGAACTTTCTCTATACGAGTCAATGAACATGTGGCAGGTATCAAGAAAGGCAAGGACAAACATACAGTACCCCGGCATTATCTGGAACACCATAATAAAGACCCTACCGGGACTTTATTCCAGGTGATCGACAAATTTGTCCCACATTGGAGAGGTGAGTCCCGCCTCCGAGGAGTGTCACGCCTCGAGACTTATTGGATATGGGAGTTGAGGTCCTATTTCCCGTTAGGTTTAAACGTGGAGTGGGACCTCAACTCCTTTATCAACCAATCCTAAATTCCTTCCACATCTCTATGCATGTCCCTCCCTCTCTTTATTAACATTTTTATATATTTTTTTATTTTCATTATTCCAACATTTTTCCCCCTCCCCCTCTCCCTTTTTTTCACCTATATTCACAAGCTGGTACACAGTTTATATATGGTGCACCTTAGAGGGTTATCTATTCACCCAATTGAAATTGGTCCAATCCAAATTGACCCATTCGGTCTATGCTGATGATTCTTTACAGTCAAGGGATCATAGGGATAACTATCAGATATTTGGGTCACTTTACAAATCTACACATTCCCTCCACATATAGATTCATTTCAACACATTTTACAATGTGCGTTTTGGAGATTTTGTGTTCACATAATTTTTCAATTTTTTAATTTTTTATTTCAGTCCCACCTAACACACATGGACCTTAAGAGACATTCACACATGTCACTCCAGTATTTTTTTACACATTTATGCGATTCCACCTCAGTTAGTCATTTCCCAACACATTATATTTCACTATATGTGTCCCCACTTCCAATACACTTCGGGTTCACTGGAGTTCTATGCACACTTCCGGGTCATCGGGTCTCGGTCTGCTGCATAACACACTTTTTTACACAGACACCATAGAGATGGTGTTTTGTCTCATTCAGCGTCCGTTGCTTGCTGGATTGCATTGCCGGGACGCTACGTGTATTTATTTAAGTTCCATCCCTCTGCGGTGTACAGATTGTACGTACAGCAGATTTGAGTAGGATGTTTGCTCTCTGATTGGCCCAGTGAGTCATGTGAGAGGGAGACGTCAGACACGCCCACGGACGTGACATCATTTCCTACACAGACTGGTCATGTGGGCGTTCAGGGATAGAGGCTGGCTCATACATAGCGGCCTATTGGTCAGCTTTATTTAACACCTTTTGTCTTCTTATTGAGGATTGGCTCCTCTGGCTGACAGGGCGGTATATTCTGCCGGACTGTCAGCAGAGGAGTGCTGTTTTCATTTAATCTTTAAATGCTTTATTTTTGTTAGAGAGATCATAGAGTGTTATATTTTTCTGCTTGTAGACCTTTATACAGTCTCCTGAGCTTCACCTTAATGTCATTCATTTATTTATATAGAAATTGTCCCCACTTCCAATACACTTCTGGCTCACTGGAGTTCTATGCACACTTCCGGGTCATCGGGTCTCGGTCTGCTGCATAACACATTTTTTTACACAGACACCATAGAGATGCTGTTTTGTCTCATTCAGCGTCCGTTGCTTGCTTGATTGCATTGCCGGGACGCTAGGTGTATTTATTTAAGTCCCATCCCTCTGCGGTGTACAGATTGTACGTGCAGCAGAGTTGAGTGGGATGTTTGCTCTCTGATTGGCCCAGTGAGTCATGTGAGAGGGAGACGTCAGACACGCCCATGGACGTGACATCATTTCCTACACAGACTGGTCATGTGGGCGTTCAGGGATAGAGGCCGGCTCATACATAGCGGCCTATTGGTCAGCTTTATTTAACACCTTTTGTCTTCTTATTGAGGATTGGCTCCTCTGGCTGACAGGGCGGTACATTCTGCTGGACTGTCAGCAGAGGAGTGCTGTTTTCATTTAATCTTTAAATGCTTTATTTTTGTTAGAGAGATCATAGAGTGATATATTTTTCTGCTTGTAGACCTTTATACAGTCTCCTGAGCTTCACCTTAATGTCATTCATTTATTTATATAGAAATTGTGTATGATCTTTATGTCTAGACATTCAAGCAAGTCATGTGATTGTATTCACCCAATCCAATCTCCTGGTTTTTCAGCCCTTGTGATTGGTCCTTCTCTAAATAATTTTATTATATATATTTGGCAACTTGGAGTGAGTGGTCTATGCCCCTGTTGAAGACCCCTAGGTTGAAACGCGTCGGGTACATACACCACTCTCTTTGTTGCCCATTTGTTTTTATCCACCGTGATCACGCTTTTATTTGTGTATGGTCGTTTTTGTCAATAAAAACACCCTTTTTTATCTGCACCATGTGGAGGCACATTCTTTTTGTTTCCACATTTACCGCATGAGATCCAGTCCCTCCAACTGCTCCTTTCGGGGGACCGTTTGTGAAACTTCTGATGCATGCTGGGACGGTTCGGTGTGAGGACGGTTCGTTGTGAGGACCCATCCGGTTGCCGGCCGAGATCCATACAGACCACAATCCAAGAGATTGGCGATTCCTGAGCTCCCATTCCACGTCATTTGTGACAAACTGCGCATGCGATTCCCTGTCGCTGACATGGGAATCCACAGGATCTGGTAAGAGGCTTTTTTGCACTTTCTCTGAATGACCCATTGGGACCCGGTTTCTCGGTTGGGAAGTCGCTGTATGATGCCAGGTGTTTTCTGACAACCATCAGACCATCACCACCCCTTGGAGCACTTATACCTCCTGTGCGGTTGGACATTTACATCCATCTATGGACGTTTGTGTTTCAAGGCACCTGTGGTCAATTAGTTATTTCTTGACTGTTTCACCATTTTAAGGGCCATCAATATGCCTTCAAATTTGTGAAGCCTTTTTCAAATAAAAAAGCAAAAAAAAAGGAATTCTTTGTGGACATTTACTGCTTGTGTTTGTTTTAGCTGACCCTGACAGAAATGTGTTGAGTCCAGAAAATTGCGTGATTGTGTAACCTTATACAAAGCACTGTTGGGTGTTATTTACTAAAGGCAAAGACACTTTTCACTACAAGTGCACTTGCAACTGCACTGAAACTGCACTTGTAGTGCAAAGAGAATTTGCCCTTAGGAAATAACCCCCATTTTCATATAAATCACCAATTACATCACCAACAAAGTATTTTATTAGCGTTGACACAATAATCCACACATTCTTGATTACCAATCTCTTTAATACCTGCACAATCACATTTCGAAAAGGTTTTTCTAACAAACCCACAGGTTTGTTGTTTATACATTTTTGGGGTAGCATTATAAACCAGATAAAGGTCCATTTATTTAAGATAAAACAGGCATGTGTAAAACCAACAAGAAAGACACAAATCTTGAACTTACAAAGTTCACATTTGGTAGAACTTGAAGGCAATATCAGACATGAGTATTTAAGAACTGTGTTTGATATTGCGTTCAGATGGGGTGAAGTCACCCCAGGAAAAGGCAAATTTGGAAGATGCACACAAATTTACCAATGTCAACATGTGCTACCTGCCATCACGGGGGATCAAGGGACATGTTTTGGGGGAGAAACCCCTTCCTCTCAGCTACTTTATTATAGAGGAAGGGGTTGCAACCCCAAAACACGTCCATTGATCTCCCGTGATGGCAGATAGCACATGTTGGCACACTGTGTGCATCCTACAAATTAGGCTTTTCTACAAATCTTGCAAACATTTTAAAAATTGGAGCACACCAAAAAACCAAGGGATTGGGAGGGGTTTTAAACTCGCCCCAAAACATCAATGATGTTCTTATTTTTTTGGATAACATCATTGATGTTTTTCTTTAGGTTTTCCAATTGTAAATTACACTCCATGATCTCCCCGGTCAGGATCTGGGCACTTTCTGATGTGAAAGGATCTGGATCCCCAACATCACGATCACCTAAAAAGAGATAAACCAAACAAAAACAGGTATCAAAAATATGCCGGCATCCATCTCTTACCTGAGCCTGTGGTTGCAGACACTCACCTGTTGTGGTGACTAGTTCCACCACGTCTTCTTCATCCTCCTGCACTTCTTGGTTTGGGGGAATTTCCCCTTCTTCCAGAGGTGGGGGGTCTCTGGTCTCCTCGGATGAGGGGTGTCCTCCGAGTCTTTTTTCCCCTATGTAAAACACAAATGCTATACTTAGCACATAGTGATTTGATGGCAGAACTATAAATAGGAAACATTGCTTGGAAGTGGGGTACAATTGTCTATTTTGGCCGAGTGCAAAAATGTAGCGTTTTCAGTGTCCTTTGTCAAGCTGCAATACTTTACCTGTTTGGTACAAGCTTCACAGATGGAGACCCCCCATAGTATACACTGGAGCACCTGTGTGGCCCCCTAATAAAAATGGTGTTCTGGTGTCCCACACTAGTGCTCCAGTGTCCAGATGTGAACGCAGCTGCTGAGTGTCCTCTCCTTACACAGAATCTAGTTTGCATTTCATTCTAGTAACAAAGCCATCTACACAACCAAATTAGTTTATGACAAGTAGGGCGTAAAAAATGTGTCCAAATGCATATGGCCTAAACAATGGTGTTTTAAAGGCCAAAAGAAAAATGTTTGATACTAACGAATAATGGGCCCATGAACATGAAAGTTGCCATTTAAAAATGTACACTTGTAAGAAAAGCACATGGAGCAGCACGAACGTAAGAAACATAAAGAATAGGAACACAGCACAACTACTTACTTTTTTGCAGCACTCTCCGGATCTTTCTGTACTGCTCATGTTCTCATAATTTGAGGTCTGACCACCGCTTCCTGAGCTGATCTTTCGATCGTCGTACCCCGAATTTCCGGTGCAGACTTTTCACCACTTTCGCAATTATCTTGGCCTTTCTGACATTGGGGTTGGGGTAAGGTCCATACTTCCCGTCATAGTTGGCCTTCTTCAGGATGTCCACCATCTCCAACATCTCCCCAAAGGCCATATTTGAGGCCTTAAATCTCCTTCTGGATCGGAATGTTTCCAGCTCCAGGCTTTCCTCCTCCTCCTCCTCGTTCCTGTAATTAGCATGCACCTGCTGTGTATCCGCCATGTGCTCTTCCCCCACTGCGCAGATCGAAAAGGGGCGGGGAATAGACTAGAAAGAACATCAGGGGCGGGCGGAGTTACACGCATGCGCAGTGTGTATAAAGCGTAACAAGCGTGCATATTACGTATGATCTGTGAGCTGAGGAAGGAGCATCGAAAGCGCCGATCGTGATAACGAAGGTAAGATCTAAACTTGGGCCTATACTGCTTCGAAATAGAAGCCTAGATTTTAACAAGATTAGGAGAGTTTGGCCTGACATTAGGGTTTGTCTTGTGTTGTGTCTTGCAGAGAAAATGGATGGCTTCAATGACCACAACTTCCTCCCCCTGTTCATAGACAAGTACAGGGAGCTGCCCTGTCTGTGGCAGGTGAGACACCCACATTACAACAATAAACAAAAGAGGCAGACAGCGCTGGAGAAACTGCTGGAGTTGGTGAAGCCGGTGGTCCCCACAACAACCATCCCATATTTAAAAAACAAAATTGGTGGCCTGAGGAGCACTTATCTAAGGGAGCGCAAGAAGGTCACGGATTCCCAGAGGTCTGGAGCTGCAGCAGATGACGTTTATGTCCCCAGGCTGTGGTACTATGAGAGACTGCGATTTCTGTCAGACCACACTGAAGTCAGGGAATCCCACTCTACTCTTCCTTCCACTCTTCCTGCCACCTCAGCTGAGGCTTCCGATGTCCAACCTGGGCCTTCCAGCCAGGAAGAAGTGAAGGAGCCCAGCTTGAGTCAGGTATAGCATTCTTCTACAGATTTCTGGTCAATAAATAAATGATGTTTACTAGATGTTAGTTTTGATCACTAATTGCTGATTGAAAACAGTTTTTTACATATCAATAGACAGTAGTGGGCAAAAATAATTGGGACAAGAATAAAAAATGCTGGGCTCACAATGATAGTCTGTTATATTTGTGAACACTCAATTTGCAACAGTCAGAAGGTGAGAATTGTGTGTGATTGATGAATAAAATACTAAAACTATGTCCCTTTTTCATACACAGGAAGACCTCAGCCAGGAGGAGGCTGTGGAATGTGGCAGTCAGGAGGAGGCGGGGATTAGTGGCAGCCAGGAGGAGGCGGGGCTAAGTGTCAGCCAAGAGAAGCCTGGGACCAGTCGCAGCCTGACTGAATCGCAGGTTCCTCCCCTCCGCCTTCCATATAAAAGAGCGAGGAAGATGACTCCCATGCAGGATTCTGCACTCAGGCTCATTCAGGAGGCTTCTGCTTCCCTCCGAGCCTTACCCACTGCTGAAGAGGCCTTTGCCTGCATGGCTGCCACAAAACTGTAGGGCATGCAGGAGGGTCAACGCAAGCTGTGTGAGGACCTGCTTCATAAAGTCCTAAGAAGGGGTGAGTGGGGAACTAACACCCAAGACCGACGTGATTGAGTTGGACCATCCTCCTCCTCCTCCTCCTCCTCCTCCTCCTCCTCCTCCTGCTGCCACAACTCCACCACCACAGCCACAGTGTGAAAGGAAGTGTGGAAAGAAGACCAGAGAGTGATGGCCCTGGGTTCAGTCTGGTCTGCCAAAAGCTGCAGTCCCTTGTATGACCACAGCCTGGGGACACAGATGTCATCTGCTGCTTTCCGGATCTCTGGGACTGATGGACCAGACTGCCCTCCCTTAGATATGGACTCCTCAGGCCACCAATTTTGCGTGAAAATTATTGATGTCTGCCCTGGGGGTCCCAGGCTTCGCCAATTTCTGCAGTTTCTGCAGCGTTGCCTCCCTCTTTGTTTAGTTGTGACCCCTTAATAAAAGTTTTTTATTTGGGAAAATTATACTCTCCTGTGTGTTTTCATCCAAAAATGACAGTTTGTTGGTGACGATTCAGGTACATTTCTAACATAAAATGTGAAATTAACAAGGGACAACAACATCAAACAATCTCCTACAGATTAAATAGAACAACATATTAACACACAAAACACACAAAAATTTTCACGAGTACAAATAAAAATCCCAAAAACCAAAAATACGCCTTGAAAAAAATACAAACCCTAAAAAAATGAATCGGCCTTAAAAACAAAAAAAAAAATAAAAAAATAATTATGTCAGATGTGACAAATCAAAATATATCAAAATATATTAAGGGAATCCCGAAAAATAGTAAAGAAATTAGTTTGTGAGAAGTGTGCGCGAATATGAGCAGCAAAATTACTTAATTCTTGTACCATTATAAAGAAGAAGAAGAAGAAGAGAGTGCGCTGTATTAAACCATTTTTAACATTGCAGCGTGACGAAAGTGCTGTATCCATTGCGAACGCTCATTTTACCAGACCGAGCTGTTCCGTGTCGGAATTTCTTCTGAGCATGCGTGGCACTTTGTGCGTCGGAATAGGCCACACACGGTCAGAATTGACGCGATCGGATTTTGTTGTCGGAAAATTTTATTTCCTGCTCTCAAACTTTGTGTGTCATAAAATCCGATGGAAAATGTCCGATGGAGCCCACACATGGTCAGAATTTCCGACAACACGCTCCGATCGGACATTTTCCATCAGAAAATCCGACCGTGTGTACGGGGCATAAGAATTACTTCTAATTGTAGAAAATCAAACAGGCTCTTGCACTGAATCTAATTTATGGAAGATCTAACTGATTGGCCAGTGTATGGTGACTTTTTAAGATATGAAAACTTGAATTTCTGGTGTTTAAGCGTCAGACACACGATGGGACTTTGTGCCCCGTGTACGGAGCCCGCTCTGCTCGGCAGGGGATCGCTCCGTCGATCCCTGCTGGGCAGGCAGATGACAGGTCTGTCTCTGCACACTGTGCAGGGACAGACCTGTCAGAGTGCTGCTCTCCTCTATGGGGGATCGGATGATGACGGACCACAGAGTTCATTGTCATCCGATCCGCAGATGGATGGAAAAATAGGTTTTTCCTCCGTTACACTTTTTAGGATTGGAGTGGGTCAAATATCAGTGGACATGTCACTACTGACATCCGACCCTCCATAGAGGTCTATGGAGTGTCCGTTCAGGTCCGAGGCGGACTTGAAAGGTCCGTCCGTGTGAGGGGAGCCTTAGGCCCCTTTCACACTGGGGCGGTGCGGATGGCAGCAGTAAAACGGCGCTATTTTTTGCTCTGCTTTACCGGTGGTATTCAGCCGCTAACGGTTTTAACCCCATGCTAGCGGCTGAAAAGGGGTTAAATCCGCACGCAAAACACCACCGCGTTTTGCCGGCGGTATAGCTGTGCTGTCCCATTGATTTCATACATTTATACACCGCTCCAAAGATGCTGCTAACAGGACTTTTTTTAGGCCCCTTTCACACTGGGGCATTTTTAAGCGCTACGGCACTAAAAATAGCGCCTGAAAAACGCCCTAAAGAAGCGGCTCCATTCACTCCAGTGAGGGCTTTCACACTGGAGCGGTGCACTGGCAGGGTGTCATAAAAAGTCCTGCCAGCAGCTTCTTTGGAGCGGTGAACTCACTGCTCCTCCCCATTGAAATCAATGGGGCTGCGCTGTGACACCACCAGCAAAATGCCGATCCAGCGCCGTTTTGCGGGTGGATTTAACCCCTTTTGGGCCGCTAGCAGAGGGGTTAAAACCACCCAGCATTTTTGGAAAAGGTCGGGGACTTTTTTCCCCGCAAAATGCAGCATTTTGCTTGTAATAGATTTCAATGGACCTGCATCCAAAACGCAAGTACCGCGTTTTTACCGCGATTTGCATTTTTTATTTCTTTTTTTTTACACTGTAAATAGCTGGTTGCTAAGAAGGGGGTCGGGAAGCTGGCCGCCGCGTCCTTAACAACCTATGAGTCATCATAGTCATCATCGTGAAAAAAAACAGCGTGGGGTCCCCCCCAGGTCCATACCAGGCCCTTGGTTCTAGTATGGATTCGGAGGGGACCCCCATGCCAAAATGTAAAAAAAAAATGGCGTGAGGGTCCCCCCAAAATCCATACCAGACCCTTATCCGAGCATGCCTGGCAGGTCAGGAAAGGGAGGGGACGAGCGAGCGCCCCCAAAGCACCTTGCCCCCATGTTGATGGAACAATGGCCTTATCCCGACAACCCTTGCCCAGTGGTTGTCGGGGTTTGCGGGCGGGTGGCTTATCGGAATTTAACAAGGGGGCCCCCAGCTCCCGTCCCCCTCCATGTGAATGAGTATGGGGTACATTGTACCCCTACCCATTCACCTGTAAAAAAAGTAGTGTAGTGTTAAAAAATACAGTAGACAGTTTTTGACAAGTCTTTTAATCCAAATCTTCTTCTCTGCTTCTTCCTCCGGATTCCTCCATCTTCTCCCGCATCTTCATCCTCCACTCTTCTCCTTCTCCCCCTGCTTCTTCTTCCGCTCTTCTTCTGTCTTCTTTGTCCAGTGTTTATCTTTCTCCGCTCCCGCCGACGACCTTCCTCCGATGCTGCGTCCCGCTGATCTGTCGGCGCCGATGTCCTGCATTTCTTAAATAACGATGGGGGCGTGGCAATTGGATTACATCATCAGAATGCCACGCCCCTTGTGACATCACAGATCCATCATGCCTCGGGCTGTAACGTCATAAGGGGGCGAGGTCACCAAATGACATCACCCAGTGACCCTGCCCCATGCCTATATAAGTCATTGGGCACGATGCACACGGCATTACAGCGGGAGACAGCGACGAGTCAACATCGGAAGAAGAGAAGAGGGGAGAAGACGATGAAGACCTGGCAAGAGCTGGCAAAAGAGCGTGCAAAAGAGCAGAAGAACCCGGCAGAAGGCACAGGACAACGGGAGAAGAACTGGAGAGCGCGGAGAAGAGAGTGGAGAAGTCGGAAGAGACCCCCGGAGCTGTATAATAAAAGACTTGTCAAAAACTATCTACTGTATTTTTTAACACTACACTACTTTTTTCCCCAGTTGAATGGGTAGGGGTACCATGTACCCCATATTCATTCACATAGGGTGGGGAGCCGGGATCTGGGGGCTCCCTTGTTAAAGGGGGCTTCCAGATTACGATAAGCCACCCGCCCACAGACCCCGACAACCACCGGGCAAGGGTTGTCGGGAAGAGGCCCTTGTCCCCATCAACATGGGGGCAAGATGCTTTGAGATTGGGGAGGCAGAGCCCCCCAGGCCCCAAAGCACCAATCCCCCATGTTGAGGGCATGTGGCCTAGTATGGTTCAGGAGGGGGGGCGCTTGCTCGTCCCCTCCCTTTCCTGACCTGCCGGGCTGCGTACTCGGATAAGGGTCTGGTATGGATTTTGGGGGGACCCCCACGCCATTTTTTTTTACATTTTGGCATGGGGGTCCCCTCCGAATCCATACTAGATCCAAGGACCTGGTATGGACCATGGGGGGACCCCACATTGTTTTTTTTCTCGTTTTTTTTTTTAGCCAGCATTTCTTTTTTTACATTGAGCGGGAAGTCAGCTGATGACTCATTGGTTGTTAAGGACGCGGCGGCCGGCTTCCTGGCCCCCACCTTAGCAACTGGCTATATACAGTGTAAAAAAAAGAAAAAATACGCAAATCGCAGAAAAATCGCGGTAAAATCGCGGTAAAAACGCCAGTCCAAAAACACGGCAAGCACCTCAAAAAGCACTGCAGAAACACTCAAATGCAATATGCATAGATGTGAATCGAGCTTTACTGTCCTGCTAACGCACCGCTCCAGTGTGAAAGCCCGATTCACACTGGAGTGAATAGAGCCACTTCTTTAGGGCGTTTTTCAAGCGCTATTTTTAGTGCTATAGAGCCTGAAAAACGCCCCAGTGTGAAAGGGGCCTTAGGCGCCTTTCACACAGACGGCTATTCTGCCGCAGTTAAAAGCATGTTTTTTTTCTGTGAAATTTAAGGCTCCAGGCACTGCGATCAGCTACATTGATAGACTGCGATTAGCTGCGGTTTGCCATTTTCATAGCAACCCGACAGGGTACCGACTGTATTGAACGGGGATCCGACTTGGATCCCCACCAATGCCCGGTACTGTTTGGTATGAATCTTGAGGGGGAACTCCATGCCAAATTTTAAATAAAAAACGGCATGGGTTCCCCCCCCAGGGGCATACCAGGCCCTTCGGTCTGGTATGGATTTTAAGGGGAACCCCCTCCGCCGGAAAAACGGCATGGGGTCCCCCTCAAAATCCATACCAGACCCTTACCTGAGCATGCAGCCCAGTCAGTCAGGAAAGGGGGTGGGGACGAGCGAGTGCCCCCCTCCTGAACCGTACCAGGCCGCATGTCCTCAACATGGGGGGGTTGGTGCTTTGGGGCAAGTGGGGCGCCCTGCGGGCCCCCTCCACCCCAAAGCACCTCATCCCCATGTTGATGAGGACAAGGGCTTCTTCCCGACAACCCTGGCTGTTGGTTGTCAGGGTCTGTGGGCAGGGGGCTTATCGGAATCCGGGAGCCCCCTTTAATAAGGGGTCCCCCAGATCCCGGTCCCCCACCCTATGTGAATGAGTATGGGGTACATCGTACCCCTACCCATTCACCTAGGAAAAAAGTGTAAATTAAAAAAAACACACTAGACAGGTTTTTAAAGTAATTTATTAGGCAGCTCCGGGGGTCTTCTTCCGACTTTGGGGGTCTCTTCCGCTCTCTCCGTATCTTCTCCCGGTCTCCGGTTCTTCTCCGCGCTATCCGGCTCTTCTTAGAGCTCTTCTGCCGGTCTTCTTCCGACTTCGGGGGTCTCTCAGGCCTCTTCTCCCTCTCTCCGGTGTTGTCGCCGCGCTCTCTGGTTCTTCTCCGATGCCTTCTGCCGGGCTTCTCCGCTATCTTCTGCTCTTTTGCCGCTCTTTTGCTAACTGAGAAGCCTGGTCCTTTGAGACGTCTTCTTTCCTCTTCTCTTCCTGAGATGTTGACACGATGCTCCCTCTCGCTGTAATGCCGTGAGCGAGGTCTGTAATCAATTATATAGGCATGGGGCGTGGACTCCGGGTGATGTCACCCGGTGACCCCGCCCCTTATGTTGTCACAGTCCCAGCATGCCGCGGGACTGT